>JAWWEU010000005.1:7435550-7505397 GCA_035583155.1 Acropternis orthonyx
AACTTTTAAAATTAAATTTTCTTTTCCATTCTTTTTTTTTTTTTTTTTTTTTAAATTCTCTCTTCTGTTTCCCTGTGCTTTCAAGAAAAGCTGCAAGTAAAGGGAATGCACCAGTGAAGCTGGAATCTAGCATTGCCAGGTGTATTTGGGAGTCTTTTAAATTTTTTTTAGTCTATTTTTAGCTCTGCATACAGTTGCATTATTAAGCTTTTCTCTCCAACTGTGAAGCCTACAATTGCATTTTTAAACGAATGCTGGGAAAATCTCAAGTAATCATACAGCTCCCAGAGCCTAGACTTTTACAAGAGATACTGTAGACCTGAGAAAACCTGCAATTCTCTGTCAGCCTGGCTGCTAGTCTGGGAGAAAGTGGAGCTGGATGAAGATGGCAGCTCTCTTTTGGATTGTGTGCTCTGCATGAAAGTGACCAAACAGGTGAGGTCCCAGCCACAAAAGTCCCCTCGTGGGCACTTTCACCATGCAGCTCCCACATCTATCTCGCTGTCAGGTCACACAGATGGCGGGTGGAAGGGGGAAAGACCTCTTGTAAGGTCTGAGTATTTCAGGCTCAGAGGAGGCAGAGGGATGGGAAGGGACCCTGATCACTTTAGGTACCTTGTTCATATTTTTCATTTACCGTTTAAGCAATGAATATTAAGCAGTGAATTTGGTTCTCAAGGTAACTCCTCTAAATAAGTGCCTGCAGAAGAGACACTTTGCCGAGTCACTGTGTGGTGCAGTTCCTTATTGAGTGTGAGGATATGGCAACCAGCTGGGCAAAGCTGTCTTGGACTTCAGGCTCTTTCTGCAGAGCACTTTATCCAGCTCATCCCTGGATTTGTGCCCCCCTTTGCAGTGTTTGGTTCAGTGATGGATGTTTTGGCATCCTTGCTGATCCCTCATGTATTCACATTTTCGTTCTCTGTGGAAAGCACTGCACCAGTTTGCCAATGTAGCTCTGTGAAGTCAGATACTGCACAGGACAGAGAGAGCCTGCTTTGATCAGCCAGGCATTAAATTTACATCCAGGCTAAGCAAAACCCTCCCTGTATTTTTCTTGGAATTCGAAGTTAAGGTAACATCCTTCAAAATAAAGTGGCATGGAAAACCTTTGTACAGGTGACTCAGGCAGCCAGTAGCAACAGCTTTGAATTTGAATTGCCTGGAAAGACTCCTACAGCTACTTGGAGTATCACACAAGCTTCCAAGGAGAAAGATTTGGAGAAATTCAGTGGAGGCTTCATATTTTACTTTAGACGGCAGCTGAATAGAAACTGTATGTTTAAGATACTTCATATACTCACTTTGAGCCTTTTTCCTGTGAAATGTAACCATGGTTAGCATGGGATGAGTTCTCCTCCTCACCAATAAAGGATTTTCTGCCCCTTGGCCCTCTCATGAGAGTTGACTAATGTATTTCAGGAAATGTCATAGCACACTTCTGAGGCAAGGGATGATGCTTATTACTGTACTTAAAATAGATGAACTGAGGCAAAAGACGGGTGAAGGTTTTAGAGGCATTTAAAATACAGAGAAGTTTTTTCCCAAGACTTTATAAAATACCTAGGGTTTGAATCTCTTTTAATTCCAGCAGTGTCTTAGGAATTCTGATTCCGTCCTAACTGCTAGTGGAGGTTTTAGCTCTGTTTGTGCATCTGACCCAAAGGGATCTGAGAGACAACGTTTTAGGTTCAGAAAACCCATGTGGGAAACCCAGACATACGGCTAACATACCTATTGCCTTGGTATACTAAGTGGACAGTAGGAGACTTTTCCTAATTCATTCTATGCCATACAATGGAAGGGCAGCAGGACAGGAGTTATGCTGTCCCTGCCCATCTTCCTTCCAGTCAAGGCCTTTGGCTCTGGGGCAGAGGGATGATGTGAGGCCCTGAGACCACAAATGCCCTCCCTTGCAAGGAAAAGTTGCTTTACACAGGGCAAGTACATGAAGCAGCACTTCATGCAGGCACCTTGTCAGTTCAAACTGAGCTTAGAGCACCTCAGCTGATGAGAATTTGGCCCCACCATGTCTTCTTCCAGTGCAGGATTTCATGCTTACTGTTTGCAGTCGGGAGAGAAGGAGATTTTTAAGAAATTAAATTAGAAGAATAATAAAATTACATAGAAGTTGCCTGAAGGGTTTAAATATCCTGCTCTTGGCAATTTAGCTTCATTTACTGTATAATCCCTGCTTTACAGCTTTTGCAAGGGGTAAAATCTATCCCTCAGGGTAAATTTTCCACCCCACTTGTATCCAAACCTCTTGACTCTATTGACATTCATGTCTTCAATTCAAGCCCACATTACAGTGGCATAAGCCTTCATTTAGTGATAGTGAAGCTAAAAAGGCTTTGGGATTTGGTTTAGCTTAGCTGAAACATATCAAACCTTCTCCCAAATGATTAGTTCGGGAGCTCCTCAGGAGAACATGGTTTCTTAAGGAATGTTTATGTCACAGTGTTTTTATTAATACCAGAAATGTCTTAAATCCCACCTCCTCTCCTTTTATAGTTTTTTTTGTTTCTTTCTTTAAGTTTTTTTTCATTTGTGAGTGCCTTTACTTCCTTTGTTTTCTGACATCACCATGGATGTGCAAAGTCACTTTGCTAAATATGAAACACAACTGAATGTTTTCAGGTTTGGTAATACTTGAGAGAAAAAAAAAAAAAGGAGGGGAAAGAATGAGAATGAAGGAGCTGTTCTGATGATTTTAGGCGGAGCAACCCTACCAAAAGATGCTCCACTCCTGAACATGAAGTGCGTGGTTTTGGTGGAGCTTGGCCCCCACACCTGAGCAACCCAACACAACAACACTCAGGGAGGAGGGAAAACATTTTCTGGATTTGAACTGGTTTAGTGAACCAGTTTAGTGAGCTCTCAGAGTAGCTGGTTCACTCCTCCCAGCTATTTGGTTGGAGTCAGACATGTCTGTGTTGACTTGTGTCAGCCCAAGGAATCAATGCAGTTCAAAGGCAGAATTGGTCTGTCAGCCCGAAGTGTTGCCACAAATCTGTTTACCAGTGTAATTTGTTCTGAAACACTGGAGAACCAGTGCTGCTGAAACACTCCCAGGACTGGAAAGTGGCCTGAGGACAAACGTGGCTTAGCAGAGCCACGCTGTGATTGTATCATAATGATATCACTACCAATATCGGTTGGTCTCAGCCTTGACCCAGCAGCTTGCAATTTCGTGCAGCGTTATTCCTATTACCTGCCTACTTTCCCTCCCTATTTCTACTTCCACACTACAGTCTTTTTTGAGGAATAGCCTGTGCTTGGCAATATTCCACCATATTCCCTGACCACCACCTCCTTCCTTAGGATCACTAGGTAATACCGGTATGTGTTAGAATCATTAAGGTATTAATATTTAGCAATATTAGAGCTGGAATCAAAAACAGCACTGGGCTGCAGGTTTTTTCATCTGCGTGCAATAAATCATCATCAACCTCTTTATTTTGTTTGTGTTTCCATAGAGAGATGGGAGCATCATGAAAACAAATTCAACAACTTTAATTTGCTTTCATTTCATATGCTAGGGACTTGCCTGAGAAAGGCAGAGTGTTGATGCAGTGGGGGATCCCCAATGCAATCAGAAAGCCTCACTGAATCCAGGAGGGGGTGTGCTTACAAGCCACCATAATCCAGAGGAAGCCTGGAGTGTTCCAGATATAATAGCGACACTTGATGTGTCTGTGTCTGCTGCTCTCCGTGGATAGGAAGTATGGCAGAGCAGAAATTGCCCTGGAAGGTAATTATTAAATGGTTTCCACTGATCCATCTGAACAGCACCATTTAAGGCAGTCATGGTAGCAGGACTAACTCAGGGACTTCCTCTGACAGGGGTTAACTCTCCTGCCAAGCAGATCAGAGAGTCCCTGGGAGCGCGGTGTCCTGCCCACCCTTCACACGGTGCTTACCTCACCCTGCTCAGAACAGTATATTTTCACACTGTCCATCCAGCGTGACTGTGTGTGTGTCAGTCCAGGGGATTTCAACTCTTATTCCCAGGAGAAGTTGTGCTTCTCACACACAGGGCGTACAGGAATTTGAAATCTGAAAGGTGTGCTGGAGATTAAAAACACTGTGTACCTTCCCCTGCTCTCTGACAATGGCAGCTGTGACTTTGCTCTATTCAGAACAGTTTTTCTAGCTGGCAGTGCAAAAGCATTGAGCTGTCTGTCTAGCCATCACTCCGAGCCTGGTTAAATTAATATTAGCTCTGAGAAATAGGTAATTATTTTCCTTGTTTATTTGGTTGCACCTATAATTATTGCTTTACCTGGTGGGAGCCATAAGCTGTTGTAATTATGCTTCGTTAAAATGCTGATTAATAACGGCTTGCTTCTAAAGGTGTGCTGTGGGACCTACTTTTCCCTGGCTACACTTATTAATTGTAATGTAGATCTATGTACCTATCTATTAACTCTGAGCTAATATACATAGAAATGATGCTAAGATCATATTTCAGCACCTGACTTAGACTCACTAACACTAGGAATTCCAGAGCTGGAGATATTTTTCTCTGGTCAAACAAAGATTCTTTCTGGCTGTGGATCTATTGCACGTTTCCAAACACTTCTGGAAAGGACAAGGTGAAAAAATGGTCTAAGGGTGCCCTACGTAAAGAGTATTTCAGAGCTCCTGTATAATAACCTTTGTGTTCATGAATCTCAGACTGCTTTAGAAAGAAAGGCAAGTATTCTTTGGACTGTATACATCAGGAACATTAGGTTTGGAAAATGATCTACTGAACTATAAGATAGATTATATGTGTTTATTTATGAGCGCAGGCTTTATCATGGCTTCATTAGCCAAACCTTACTGCTTGAGCTTCACTAAGGCTGAGAAGCAGGATTTCAGGTAAAATCTAACTTCACCAACAATCTGCTAACTTTTGCAGTGTTATTTTGAGATACCTGCTCCTACCTTTGCATTTTCTTTTGTCCACGAGCTCTGTTATCGAGCTGGAGCAGGACATAAAAAACGTTGAACCACCTTGATCAAAATACCACTTTCTTCTTTGTGGCGGAACCAGAAGGTGTGTTGAATCGTTTAATAGCAATTGTTCTTTATGCAACAGAAGAACAAAAGTTGAAAGGTCACATAACTTGAATACTTAATGCTCAGAAGTTGAGCTGTTTTCCCAAAGTTTTTTCAAGGTTTGAAGTTTGTACTCTCTGTATGCCTATGGGCTGCAGAGAGTGTCCTGCCTTAGTGTCAGCTTAGCTGAATGGTACAGAGATTTAGGATATGTTTTGGGGGGAGAGCTAAGGATCGGTGTTCCTGGTGTTACTGAGTGATTTGGTGGCTTTGCATTTCAGTATCTTCAGAGAAATAGTATAAATGTTTCTATGATATCACCCTCTTTTCTAAGGATACCTGCCCTTCAGGTTTGAATCCTGCAAGACTAGTAAGCTTTTTGACTGTTGTCAACCAGAAATTAATATAGATTCCTTCCTTCTCCTTTTTGAAACCTGTTCTGTTGTGAAAATAATGCAGGCAGACTTTGGTTTGAGAATTCCTTAGTCCCAAAACAGTGAAGGAATTCATAGATAAGGTTCCCATTTGGACCATTTCTAATAACATGCATTAATCAAATATCTGTTCAGAGACAGTTTTTGCTTTGTCTGGGTTTCCTAAAGGTCTTCTTTCTCCTAATTTTTCTTGAGTGAATGGCAACAGCTCAACCCAACCAGCACAGTGTCCAGTCACAACAAAGCACCCTTTAATAATTATCCATTCTTTAGACTTCATATCAAAACCTGCAGCATATGAGGAGCTCTGTCTCTACAGGACAAAAGAAGCAGTTGATGCCAATGAATGTGTTAAGGATGATTGAGTGTGCAAGACCAGCCAGAGCTTAATATAAGTGGGACAGAGATTCAGTCTATAAGTCCATGAGATTGAGTCTATACATCTTCATTAGTGCTTTATGCCTTAAAACATGGTAATGGTTTCAGGAGTGAGCACTGTATTTGTGCATTAACTTTTTTTCACCTCTGAACACCTTTTTTATACCTACTTTGCCTTGACCAGAACTGATACTGGGATCATTTACTGGGCTCATACAGACAGTGGTCCCAGCTTTTGTATGGTTCCTGTTCTTGACTTCAGTTAGATTTGGCCATGCACTTAACTCATTACAGAGCCTGTTCTGCTCATGGGTTGTCTCATTCAATGCAATCTTATTAACTGCAGTGGTATAGCAGGTCTGATACAGGAGCTGGAAATTAGGACTGGCGAGGGCAAAGGTTCCCTCCTGTCATAAATAATCTGTTTTCCAACAGCTTGATTCAAGTCCATTTGCTTTCAGGATTTCTCTCTCTTTTCAGACCTGAAGAAAGGCTTCTATGGGTAGGATCAACTTACTTTGTAGTGAGTGTTTACCCCCAGTCTCTTCTAAGCTTAGGCTTCATTTTCGTGACTAGACTTCCAGAATGGTGGAGCTCTCAGCTACTTTTGTGGTAGAAATGCCGATGGTTTGGAAGACAGCTGTATAACCCAACAGGAAAGAGAGCTGAAAGACCATGTGGTGGGGAGGTATGGGGCACTGTGTGCATATGGTGGAAGGAAAAAGCTTTGTTTTTACAGTTGGAACACTCTGTTCTTCCAGGTGTGGGAAATACTGAACAGCTCAGTTCTGCACAGAGGTTGCTTAATTTACTTGATTGCTTGATTTACCACCATTATTCTGAAACGGTCTTTGTCATAATCCTCTTGCCTTGTCGTGCTCACAGAATATAATGGTTTGATTTTAGAGCTCAGGCACTACTTTGCGTTGTTTCCTTTTTCAAATGTGCCAACTGTATAGTATCTCAGTGCATCCCTTTGGAGTGTAGTCTGGGACTGCTTATCACTGCTTTAAAGTCAGGAGAACTGAGGCAACAAGTGACTTGCAAGGTTACATTATAGGCCAGGGCAGGATTAGGTACCAGCCATCCAGTCTGTTGGTGCTGGGAAAGGTACAGGGTAAAATTCAAGCCTCTTAATCTGAAATACAGATAAATTCAGCAGAAGGCCAAAAGACTGCAACATTTTTGGGAAGGAATGGTCAGCAAAGTATGGAAGAAGGTAAAAATGTAAAAGTTCTGATCAGAAACTAAGGTTGAGCTGGTCCAGAATTTATAGAGAAACATGGAAAATGTTTGTTTCTGAGCTTGGACCTTGGTCACTTTCCAATAGATGACCTCTAAATTGGAAGTGATGCATGATCCGAACAAGTAGAGGCATTTGGGTGTTGCAGGTACACTTTCAGATCTTAATTTGGTAGCTTGAGTTCTGTAGCCAAGACAAGAACGGTGATTCCAACAGTGGTGCTGTTGAATGCTCCTCCATTCCCATCCACTGGAAAAACTAGACTTTCAGAAACATAAAAAATGATGTAAGACATGTGGTAAACTTTAGGATTGCTGGGAACTTTGGGGGTCAGACCCCTGGAAAATGCGCACTTAACTGTGATGAAGATGTGACAGTGTCTGTCTGATGAGAGTCTTGTCATTTTTGTGTTTCCTGCCTAAAGGGAAGGCTGGTAAGAAAGGGATCTTTTCATTCATACGTATTTCCCCCCTGCTTTCTAAGAAAATGTTCCTATCAGCCAATACATCTACTTGCAGGCCAGCTGATGTCACTTGTGGGACTGGCTTTACCTGTTCTATAAATCTCTTAAAAACCAGCAAAAGCCCTTCAGCTTGCTGGCTCAGTTTGGGGAAGGACTTTCATGATCATTTCCAGCTATGGTATAAATTATTTGGAAAAACTGATACTGCGTATTTTAAGGAGCTAGCTTTCTCTCTTCCTTTTTGTCCCAGTTGCCCTGGTTTTTTGGGGGGTTCTGATTATACAAATGAATCATATAAGTGAGTGTTCCCTGCAATGCCACTAATTGATGGGATGCTATACAATTGCATTGCAATAACAAAACACTTTCAGCCTCTGAGAGATTAGTTGCATTGGCCTGGGATTAAGAAACCTTTGAAATCCTGAATCTAAATTACCATTCTTTTGACTGCTGTTTGTGACGCTAATTAGCTGTGTTAATTGGATGTTTTGATACTTGAAGAGCAGAGCAATCCAAATCTTTCTTTCTTTTCTTTTTTTCTCTCTTTTTTTTTTTTTTTTTTTTTGGAAAGCCAAAATTATTAATGAGTTTGGCAAAGGAGCCAGAGTTTATTTTTATGCTGTACACTTCCATATCCCCTTTTTTGTTTTAGGTTTGTATTTTTGTTGGGTTTTAATGTTGCTATTATTATTTTTTTAAGCATTCTGAGTGAGTAATCAGCGTAGGAGTGAATAGTAAATGTTTGAATGTGCTTTCCAACAGAGAGCTCTGATGCATCGCTGTCTCCAAATTATTGAACTGCTGGAGAGAAAATATGTCCAAGCCAACATCATTTGTATTGTTGGGAGAAGTGGGGAGATAAAGCGGGAGAAGTGTGAAACAGATGAAGAAAATTAACATGAAGTCATTTAGATAGAGGGGCTTCCTTTATAATCGCATGGTAGGTGATCTAAAAGGAGCTCAAATTTACTTTCTTCTGGATTGTCATGTACTCATTTGCTGTTCTTGCATCAGGCATCATGCTGGCTCCCCAGGCTCTGGACTCAGAGAATGGAATTTTTGTAAACAGTTGCAGGGGTGTCCAGCAAGGGTTAGAAATCCTTTACCTTGTAGGATCAAAACTCAGTATTTGTTTTCAACTACTGTTCCTATGTACATGACTTTATGGTCTTGATTCAGTTCTGACAGACAGACCTTGGCTTTGGCCTTTTCTAGTTTAAAAGAAAAACAAAACCAAAAGCCAAACCCAAACCATAACAATCTATATCAACTAGAGGAACTGCATCACTCTTTACTTTGGACCCAGACCACACTGGCTTGGTATTTTGGAAGCGCAGATATGTATGGGCCATGCCTTAAGGCTGAGGTATAGCTGGTATCTCCCTGCCTGTGCCCAAATGCTTTCATCTGATAAGGTCCCTGGAGCCTGCACATTGTGAGTGGCACATCACGGAGTCTCTTGCTATGGCTCGCTGCCCTTCAAGGTCAGGCTATTGGAGCAGTGTAAGGGCAGTGGTACAGGGGCTGGTGCTGTGGTGGAAAGGCACTGGAGGAGATCTACAGTGTTGATGCCTAAATCTGCTCTGTAAAATGCAGGATCTGAAGTTAGGATCTAGGAAAGGACTGGAGTACCCAAAGCAAAATCCACAGGGACTTCTGTTATATCCTTCAAAAATTATGTTCCAAAATGACTTACCTTTTACACGTCACCTTTCAAGCACATCTGCCTTTTAGATGGCACCTTTTAGAGCCCATCTCGTAAACCACTTACTGACACCTCCCTTTTTTATACCAATCTCGCCTAAACGCCCAGCCTAACACCAGTGCAGAGTTCCTTGAAGACTCACTGAAATCACAGGGCGGTGCTGCAGGATTCCTGCTCATTCTGACCCACACCCGCAGAACAGACAGTGCCCATCACAAGGCAATGCTCTCCCCAAAATCAGATGTAGCTGCTTTGTTCTGAAAATGGAGGTAGGCAGCACAATTCATGGAATCATCTTTTAGATAAATGCCTATCCCCAAAGCAGGGTCTTCCACTTGATGTCATTCCCAACTGGAAAAGCAAGTTCTTGGCCTGTCTCCCCTGGCGATGACTTGGGTAGCAGCCCCTAACTCTCAAATCTCTGCTCCCTAGAAGGAAGGAGTGGAAGAGCTGTGGCATCAGGAAGAGAGTGAGAGGGGTCTCAGGGCTGTGGAGCTCAGTAGGTAGGACTTCCCTCTGTCCAGAGGGAGCTTGGAGTCAGCAGATCTCTTTCCAGGCTTGTGTATGGTTTTTCTATTAAAACATCCTGACATACAAGCAGATGTCAGTCCAAGGACAAGGCTCTGTGTGAATGGAGGAACCTGCTGCCCAAACCCTGCTTCAGGCACCACAGGGCAGGAGGATTTTGGTGCTCACTTTGTTACTGCTGTTTCCTTGTGGCTCCCTCTGCGGCGCCTCTGCTGAGCATGCAGATCCCTTCTGTCCCCTCCTGGGGCACCAGCCTCTCTCCATGTGCCCTGCAAGGAGTGGAGGGGTCAGATCCTCACCCTTGGGTGCCAGCTGGGCTCCAGCCACCTAGAGTCAGGTCTGAGTGTCTCTTATGGATACCAAACGCATTTAGGGGATTTGGTTCTTTTTTCCCCACTCTCTCTCAGCTTTGTTTCTTTCACAGGCACAGAATTCACTCGGTTACATTTTTTTGTTGTTGTTCTTGGGTTTTTAGTTCAAGTTTGAAAAGTGTTGTCTGTAGATTCGTATCCAGTTGGAGCACCATCTGGATGGGACAGGACGGAGAGACTCAGCAGCCTCTGAAAAAAAGAAAAAAAAACTCCAGAAAAACATTCCAAATCTTAATGTGTAATTACAGTGTGAAACAACAAACCCCGGGCTCTGCCAGCTTCTTGGCAGCTCTGTACTTTGGCCCTACGGAGATTCATCTTCCAGGGGAATTTAGGGAGTGTGTTCCTGGGTGAGCAATAGGAGTGCGACATGGTGGGAAGGTGATGGATTAGATCTCTAGGGCAGGTTTTTTTCATGACTTTCAGTCTCCATCTGTCAGTGGATTCATGTGCTGACATTGACAACTGCTTTAGAGGAAGCAGCACCTCCTGGCTCGGTGGCAGCCTGCTAGGGGGAGGGCAGAGGACAGGGCTGCATGTGTGTATGTCTCCAGGGGGGGGCTGGAAGCCATACAAAAGTGAAATGGAGCCAGGTTCAATGTCTGCAGCCGAAACACTTCCAAAGCAGAATAAACAATACAACATTTCAGTTTTTCACAGTGAAGAATAATCAGCATTTTGTTTTCAAACAGTTTTCTAAAAACAACACCAATGTAGGAAGGGCATCAAAACTGTTCTACAAATGTTGAGCTTATATGGGAAATCCTTTAGCAAAATACTTTTTTAACAACAACATGTTCTACATCTCTTATGGCAGCTCTGGCAACCAAGATGTGCTCCATGACAGACTAATGCTTCTGAGGGACAGCTGGAGGTATGTCAAGAGTGAAGGCCCACATTTTCTTGAGGAACTCTTGATCTGTCTGGCCTTCCTAGCTCCTTGTGATCCCAAAGGAAGTTCCCATAGCAACATCACTGTTGTTTAAGGGGGTGTAACTGCTCACACCTTACACAGATCGTCCAGCTTGCTTATTCCTAGTATCAGTGCAGACCTGGTTTGGCCACACATGCTAAAGGTGTTTAGGAACCCAGACTTGACCAATATTCTAGCTCAACTTGAGTTGCTCAAATGGCAGCTCAGGGGTCTGTGGTGTTTCAGAGGGCTCAGCCCTTGCAGACATGGTGGCCCTTTTTTCTGACACTTGGTATTTTGGATGAATGCATCGTCTACAATTCGTAGACTAAGAAGTGACAGCGTCTGAAACCCTGTTCTCCTTTGCTTGTCCAGAGGAATATTCTGTGCAGAACTTTGAAAATGATGCCCTACAGTGCTCTCATTTTCAATCAGACCTTGCTTTTCAAATGGTGCTACATCTGAAATCCATAGAATGTGCTCGATGCAAACATTTGCAAGCCTACCTTTCTCCTGAGAAGAATATGCCTTCCTCCTAATTAAGGCTGGTTGTCTACCCAGCTATTCCCACTGCTGGCTGCTAGCAATAATGCCCATTGTAGTGTGGGTGGAAAATATGCAGTTTTCAAATCTCATTTATTCCATATAGTATTACATTCTCTCATGAACAGGCTGCTCATTCTCTGTGAAAAAACAAGCCAAAATGCTCTGGGAACAGCACGGTCTCTGCCCACACTTACGGATAAGATGAGGGGACATTTACCTCAGCATCCCTTTTCCTTGCCAAGCTCTACTGCCTCTGACTCCCACAGTCTGCCCCTTTCTTCCTAAGAGTTTCCCTATGCCCCAGTCATACCGCCACATCTGATTTGGTGGATTATTTGACTGTGCAGGTTATCTGAGGATTTATTTTCCCAGGCTGGTGCTCTTAAATGGGTGTGAATTATCCGATATGGAGATTATGCACATGAACATCAAGTAAAGGCTGACATGGGGCATCCCAGCCCACTCCGAAACGCTGTCTGTACGTATGATGATTATTAGCAACTCATTTCACAGTAGCCCTTCAAGCCATCATCATTGATTCAAACTAATGATCTAAGAAGGAGCATCACTGGAATTTCCTGGGGCCAGTCAGTTCCAGCAATGGCTGAGGTTTTCATGTAAAACCCCTGAATATCAGTTAGCAGATCCTTGTCTTTTCCTGTCCCTTGGTGAGACTGTGATCACTGGGTGAGCAAGAAAGATCAGAACACCAATTTGAAATTTCAAGTGATTGTTCATTACTCTTAAATGCCTGGCTAAATCTTACACCTAACTAGTATTTTGAAACGAAGCCTAATTTTGACTCTAAGCCATAATGTGTTAGAAGGAGTTGGCAGAGATTCCTCCTCAGCCAGACCCAGAGGCTGGACTGCAATTGCAGTTGAATTGACTGATATGCAGGGCATCAACCTTGCTAAAATATGGGAGTCTAATAGGAGAAGACCCTTCACTAAGAACCCATTCTTTCTGGTGCTTTGTATCACTGCATTGGTTGTGGATATTGTTGGGATATTGCTGTTTCCCAGGAAGGCAGATGACAAAAGCTGTGTGGTAACCTTAGGTCTGATTAGAAATGGACATACACTTTCAGGAACAGCAAGAGAAGCTGTAGACTGGGAATAATCAATAATTGCTCTTTTGGCAAATAGATGACCCTGTGGACTCACAGCAAAGATTTATGGAAGGCAATGTGTTTTTCTTATGAAAAAGAACAGTCAGGGATAAAACGTCTGTTCCAGAACTGTCCTCAGTATATAACGGTGGCTGATTTAAACTGAAATTCTGTTCCTTCCTTGTGGTCTATTCACATTGAATGTGATGAAAAGGCAGGCTAAAAGTGCTGCAGAAACAGTATGTGTGCACCCTCTCAAACAACAAGTTTGGTGATGCTGTGACAGCTGCCAGTGTGTCTCATTGTACAGGATGTATAGGCACAGCAACTGGTTAGTGAGCAAAGATTAACTCAGAGAGCATAAAGGGAGGAACAGATATTAGGGATAAAGTAGGAAGGAGCCATTGTGATGGGAGATTGGAGTTTTAGACTTTCCTTCAGCCCTGATTGAGATGAGTGCAGAAGGCCAAAAAAAAGCAACACCACTCTGAAAACACTTAGCAGGTCCCTTTGCTAAAACTAGTGTGGTCTGAGGAGAAAGGACGTTGCCAGTTTTCATTTGGTATTGAATTACAAAGTTGACTGTCTTAAAAGATACAGCTGAGCAGGGGCGATCATCTGGTGTTACTCCCCAACTGAAAACCTTAGACAACGTATTTGCAGTGAACAGTGAAACGCTGTGACTTTTGAACCATGAAATCTGGATCACTTGAACACACACTAAAGTACTAGAGGTGGCTGAAAATGTCCAAAGCAAAGGCTTGTAAAATGTGAATAAATATTCATGGGCATTTGTTTGCATTACCCTTCGATCTCTGTGAAGAAGCCCTTTAAATTTCATTTTGAGATGATCTGGCAGTGTGAATACCTGTGCTTTAATTTAGTTTGCCTTAGCTCCCAGGAAGCTCTATTTCCAATAGTGATTTGAACTCCAAATCCTAGTCTGATTGATCTTGTCTCACCTGACAAGTCACAGTTGCTATTGTTTTAGAGTCTGGCTTGGTGCCCAAAAATGTACATATTTGTACAGGGGTATGACTTGCCATTCTACTAAATGAAGCAATACAAATAATAATAATAATAATAATAGTTTTCACTCTGAAAGAGCTTTATAGCCATCTCTGATTTTAGCCTCATGCTGTCTCAATACAGTGTGAGGCTGGGATTTATTACTCTTTGGTTCATGTTGAAAGACCCAGATTTTCCTGTGTAAATTGGAGCCCACTTGTGCAGGGGACATTACTGGTGCTCAGGGATGGAGTCTGAGATGCAACACAAAGAAAAGTAGGACAAAAAAAGGGTTTAAGGCTTTGATTTACAAGGTTAGGGAATAGAACACAGACTAAAATGTATTTGTTGATGGGATCATATGCCCCTTCACAAGATGAGTCCCATATGTCAAGCTGCAGCGGGAGCTCCTTTCAGAGACATGGCAAAGCCTGATATAGCAGAGGACAGGACAGGCTCTCCTGTTCCATGACCCCACATGCTTCCTGGCAAGAGAAGCCACAGTGAGACTTTGTAAATACACCACCTGTGAGCCAAACTGACCCTCATTTAGACCAGTTTCACAGAAAAGCAATTGATTATATCTTATCTCTGTTTCTTTCACCACTGCTACACACACATATATAACAAAATTTAATGTATTTTAGAGTTGATTGATTGGTTAGCTGAGAGTGCTGTGAGCTGAGATGGGGTGACAGGCTGACATCAAGCACCTGCATCTCCACCATGTGCTCACCCCCTTTGGATGTCAGGCTCTGTGTGACATGCCCAGGGTCACCTGGGAAGCGTGACAATGGCAGGAACCAAACCTGGTTTACCCAAGTGTCCCAGGTTACTGACTTGCCCCAGCACTAGTTTCTGTTCTAAGGATGCCCTCATGACCAGAAATGGAAAAAAAAATGTGTTCTCATCTATTTATTTATACCAATGTGATCCATAACATATTTAGCATGTGTATAAGTTGAAATAGTAACACTATTCCACACAGGGGTGTATTGATTTGCAGAGAAGGAATGGTACTGTCAGAATAGAGAGCTTTTATCCCATGGACTTATTTCCTGCAAGATGTCAGGCTGTGTAATCCTGCAAAGCTATGAGCCTGGCTGCCATTGGAGAAAGCTGACAGTTTTTCAGTGTATTTTTAAGATCTACCATCCCCATGAGCATTCGTTCTCTCTGTGTGTAGGTGGATTGATTGCTAGGCAGCTCAGTAAATAGGTTGGGAAAATAATACTTAATTGACTTGATATTACAGGTGACTTGAAGGAGTTGGGAAAACAATGTCAATTAAACAGTGCAAACATATATATATGTATGTCTGTGGATAATGTTTTTAAGTGCTTTTGAAAGCAGAAACTCCTATAATTTGAAATACTATTCAGCTTGGTAATGCATTTAATTGTTTGTGTATGTGTGTGTAAGTGGTAAACAGAGCTAAGCCGTAGTTTAATCAATAGCTTTTCCATAAATCTCATCTAAAACAGAACCCATCTCAGCAGATGTTGATGGCTGAATTTCTAAGATAGAAAAACTTCTGTCAGATACTACCTGTGATTCTGGATCTCTTGTGTGCTCAGATTTCTGTATGCAACAGCTCACAAATGAATACAGCCAAGTAGGCTCTCTAATATCAGCAGTGCTTTGGATCACTTCAGCTGATTGAATATTGCATGAGCTAGGTCCTGAAAATATCCTGGGCATCTTTATAATATGTTCTTAGAACTGCCTGGGCTATAGTAGAACTCTGCAATCCAAATAATATGGCAGTCTGGCTGTCCACAAAGCATCTATCATTTGCTCCTTACTAAATATGTATTTGTGTTAATTTAGCATTCATGGCATCTCATAACGGGCCGGGATCCTGCTGTGCTAACTGTTGTATGAACATGGAGCAAAATCTGTGCCCTGCAGAGTCTGCAGTCCAAGCCTCCATTAGCACGAGTGAAGATGCCTCTGCTGGTGACAGCAAACTAAGTATGCCCATTTCTTTTTAGTATAGTTGGTGCTACAACATTGGCTCCTAGTTTTTGTTAGCGAATCACTTGTAAATGCATACTCACTTATTATTTATCAGTATTTGCTGAGTGCCGTGGACAAAAAATTACCAACATCATCCAGCTTGTTAGAGAGCTGCTCACAGTTGACTCTTTGTTGTGTAATGGAGCAAAATAGTCATATGAGGTATCTGTTCTCTCATCTGCACAGTGCTAGTTCCATTACAGACTTACTTTAGGCAGAATAATCAGGCTCTTTGCTCATCTTAATTGCTTGAGTTACAATACTGCTCGGGACTCAAGAGGAAACAGGAGCCCTATTGAGCGATGCCAGATACAAACACTAAGAGAAAGACCGTCCTTGCTGAGAAGGCTGTTCAATTTAGACGGACAAATGTATTATGGGAGAAGAAAAAGGCAGGTGCAAAGTGAGATAGGAAATAAATTGCAGAGCTAAGAACAGAACTGTGTTTCACGCCTGCCAAGTCAGTGCCGTTTCCTCCCAGCCATTGCCTGGAATTTGAAATCTCAGCTGCATCGCTGAAGAATGCACTGACCCTGTACATTATAAAAATTAAATAAATAAAGACAAACTCCTGTCAACCTAGCAAAAACAACCTGAAACTTGCAACTGAGAATATAATGACCACTCAGAATTTTTTAGCATGCATTTCAGCTAGCTCTGCTTGGTAGTTCAATTAGTGGTGGAAGAACTGAAAGGTAAGAACTCCTTTGGTAGTTCTAGTGCCAACTACTGACAAAACTCAAGGAGAACCTGAACCCCTGTGTGACTTTAAAAGATTTCCTGACCTCTGGCCCTTCTGTTGCCTATTCTTTTTTGAGGTTTTCAGAAGAAGTAAAAGGCCTGGCATGAAAGCAACTTCATCCTTAGGCCCATCAGACAGTATTTATGTATAACTCTATGCATATCTAGATTAAATACATATATTTGGGGGATGCTTACCTGATTAATCGATGTTTTTCATATCACCTGAGTTTCTCTCACTTGCAGGAGCACAACATATTCTTTACAAAAGCATCAGTTCTTTTGTGGAAATCAAAACAGCAAGTAAAGTATTTTCACAGCATGCCATGCAGTGTTGCACTTGCCCTTTGCTTATTAAACAGTAAAGTTGGCCTCAAGTTATCCCACCTGCTCCTTGGTATAAATCAACACTGCAATAAACTACTCTCACACTGATAAAAAAAAAAAAAGTCCCTGCTTCTGAGGCTTCTCTGAAAATGGTTGGTTACAATCAGATTGAGTGAAACTTGGAGTGTAATAAAATACTGAAATTACATCGTCCTTGCCTCCTTTTATGCATGCCAGTAGCTAGTCAACACACTGTATTTGCTGGGTTCTTTTCCTGTCTCTGTCAGTCCAGTGATATGTTAGAGAGATGAGGACAGGGAGATTTTTAGCTTCTATGCAGTATAAAGCTACAGAAATTCCACAAGAGGTGTTTCCCTGAGTGCCTACACTAAGCAGTAGAAGTAAATACCAGTCAAAATTGCTCCAAGGGCCATTGACTTTGCATACCCCCAGGGTAAACCAAATGTTTTCTAGGGTTTAAAATATCTGCAGAACATCTTGTTGCTCTCTTTATTCCATGTTCTGGTAGAAGCCAGAAGTAAGAATGACCAGAAATCGCTTGGAAGTGGGACATTGAAGTGGTTGCTTTTGTAGGAGTTTTCATGAATCCAAATCATTCAGAGAAGTCCATCCTTTCACTTCTTCAGACCTTTCCTTTAAGCTGTTCTGAGCACACAGAATTAAGTCTATGCTTGCTGGAGTCTGTCTGTCTTTGACTCAGAGGATATAGAAATAATTCACTGCCTTTTTTTTTTTTTTAAATCCATATGCCCATTACAATATGTAATACTGAAACCTGACATTAATGTTTGATGTTCTGGCAGCTATCTCGCTTAGCCAAATTGTGATGCAGATGTAACGATCTTTTATCTCTCTGAACTTCTCATGCAGACTTGTTGCTCATCATTCTTGTCTTAAAGGGAGTCTTCTTTGTGTGTTAATATACTCTGCTAAGCAATTACTGATATTTTAATGCATAGGTAGCCCCTTAGTAGTCATGACTAAAAGTCTAGACCATTTTGGATCATTTAAGAACTATTAGTGCTTTTTGTAAGATTATTTCAGTTCATATGTTTTTCTTGGAGAAAGGGATGTAAAATGTAATGTAGCTATGGAATTTCAGAGCATGCTGTGAAATTTAGAGATATCACCTAATTGAAAGGAAAACATGTCTAAATCCCTGTACCAAATCCCACAGCACTCTATTCTCAGGCTATTGAGAGACTTGCTTTTAGCTCAAAGATTGTGGTATCTAAATGAAGAAACTTATAAGTTCTGTGTTTTGAGAGAGCTATCAGTTTAATTATATCAGGAAAGAAATGTGGGGTTTTCTTTTCTTGTTTAATTTTGGGTTTATATAGCTGTTTTTCTAAAATCACTAATTAGATGCTGTTCTACCTTTGGTATTTCTTAAAAGAATGTAGTGTCTCTTTCCCTCCAAACTATTCATGTTTACTCTTCTACAAATGAGATAACATTTTGACCTAACACTAGCCCAGGGGTTGAACACCAGGACCTGGACACCAAGAGAAGCAGCCCAGGTCTATCCACCAGTGGACTCCTACTTTCTAGAACAGTTTTGATTTAGCCACTAAAGTTCTGGATGCAGTATCCCAGAGATCTGAGCAGGATCAGAAAGTGGATGTTGTCCTTAGGGGGTCTACCAGTCTGTCCCAGTCTGGCAGCAGAGGTGTCCCCAGGGTTCTGCTGACCATTTAACATGTAAATTCATCCTGAGATGTTTCTTCATGCATTGTGTGTAAACTTAAAGAGAGCTTCAGTTTTTCTCTATTTCAGTACAACAAGGACAAAATATTGAGCGAGAGGTGCATTTCCTCTCCCTTTTGGATTCAGTTCTTTGTGTGTTATAGTTGCAGACAGGTAGGAGCATGAGTGGGGAATTTCTGACTATATTTTTCCATTGGACAGGCTCTACAGTTGTGCTTTTCTTCTCTGTGATTAGAATGAATTACTGCTGCTTCCCTTATGCAGTGTGAAAGAGAAGAAAGCTGAAGGTGTCTGTCAGTGGTGATTGAAAACAAAATGAGAAAACATGGAAAAGAGGACAGAATTGGTTTTAGAGGCCAATGGATGTTGAGTGAATAGTTGTGGTACTTGCTAAAGAAGTTTGTGTCAGTTCTGTATATCCCCCTCCCTCCCAGAATCAATAACACGTCAAGCAGTCAGTCCCCTGAGCTGCACAGTGTTCATATACCATGAGATAAAAGCAGGTAAGAAACTACTTTTGCATGGAAAGTAAATGTCTCCGCATAGGAAGTCTTTGATATGTTTGTAAATTCAGTCCCATTTGCTTGCTTTATTTATTTATTTAGGTACTTACTTTGTATTTTTACTTTTGGTATGTATTAGTTTTTCTTTTTCCCAGATTGCTTCAGCATGCTGTACAGCACAGTGCCACTTGCATCCCAGTGAGCGGCTATTTCCATATAAAAAGTAGAGTGTTTTACAGTCAAGCATATATTTTTAACACTGGGGAATTTAAACCGCACCATGTATTTGTAGAGGCTGCTCAGTGCAAGAGCTTCCACTTGAGAAGATCAAACAAATTGGAGAAATGTTCTGAAAAAAAATGAAAGAGAGGGAGGATGCAATTCAGTGAAAGCAAAGCAGGAATTTATACATAAGCAGGAATATTCTGCTGTACAGATTGAGGCAGGTAGCAAACTAGTGATGAAAAGGGGTTGGGACCTGTGGTTTGCCAACATGATATAAATTCTGTTGTGGGGGGAAAAACAGCATTCCCACATGGAAATAGGTGCTGGAAGGAGCCCTCTGCTTTCGTCAGCATGAGTGAGGTCACAACCAGGGCACTGTGGCTAGTTCTGGGTGTGGGTTTGGGGGTATTTTTTGGTTGGTTGGTTTTGGGTTTTGGTTTCTTTTCTTTCACAAAAATGTGGGTCAGGAGAAGAATGCAGAAACAATTGGAAATCTGAAAAACAGGATTTGAGAGGAAAGATCAATAGAACTTGGAGTCATTTAGCATGGGAACAAATCAAATAGAGGGAGAACATGCTACAGTCTTAAAATACCTGCATGACTATGGAGGGGAGGGGCAGGGAATAATCTGTTCTCCATGGCCATATGGTAGTTAAAAGCAGGAGCAATGGGCTTAACCTGCAGCAAGGAGTGGATCTGTCTGAGACACTAAAAAGGCACTGAGGGTGTCATAGCATGGTCTGCCATTAAGCACTGGAATGGGAGGCTTAGGGATCCCCGTGGCTGCTTTCAGAACAAAGGTGGCACCCATCCATCAGGAGCTATCAGAGCAACCCAAGGCAGATAAAGAAGCCAGATAACCTCAGATGGTCCTTTCCTAGAAGTCTCTGTGTTTTCGTTTTAACAAGTCCATTTGATGTCCAGTTCCTCTGCTAGACTGCAAATGTCCAGCAGCCATGTAATCACTAGTGTGACTCAAAGAAGTTCTGTGACAGGCAATTTACATCCTTGGATCTCCTACCCACACCCAGCTGGAGGGTTAAGTTTGTGAGTGGAATAAACATTCCCTGTTTGACTTTCAACCCAGACCACCCTATGATAAAAGAGCTATGTGCACCTCAGTGTGCCCCTTCCAATCTTGCCATGGGTAGCACAGCTCACTCTGTTTCCATTACTCTTCTTCAAAAGCAGATGGGTAGAATTCAGCAAAGATCCTCCATCTTCAAATATGTCAATCTAAAGCAACATCTTACCGTCCAGGGAGAAATAATGTGGGACCCTTAACTGGCTTTATATCGGCTAACAAATGGAAAAGACAACTATGGTCAGATACTGTCTAGGAAGAGATTGGTCAAACTGACTCTCCCTCACTTTCTGTTTCTCTTGTCTAGCCAATTCTTCTTTGCACTTTTATCTTTCACCATTGCCAGTTTTTGAGGTCTGGCCATGAACAGTTAACATGAAAGATCTAGGATGAGCAAATCCAAAGGGAGGTGTAAAGAATGAAAAACTACTTTTTTCTGTTGTTTTGCAGAAAGATTTTGTTTACCTGTGATTGAAGGGAGGAAAAAAGTAACCCTGCTAGTTCCAGCTGAAATAAATCCAAAAGAGAAAATACTCATATAGCAACAGACTCTAGATCCCAAAGTCTGTTTGTAATTATTCAGTGCCTTCAATTCCCTTTTGTTTCAAAAATACATCCTTAGCACTAGGGGAAAAATGTTTTTATTTGCCTCTTTTACAAGTCACCTGTTAGCCCCACAAAGAAAACTGCTCTGATGGAAAAATCACTCGTGGAAAATTTTGAAGTCTTTAAGCTCCAAAATGTGATCTCTAACCTCTTTCCATTTGTTTAAATTCCATGCTAATGTAGTAACCAGCAAACACATTTGGGTCTCTATTGTTTTATCTGCTTTCTGCAAAGACGCTGACACAATTTTATCCTTTTCTTCCTCTTTTATATTTGAGGGCATCTTGCCTTGGTTAGAAGATCATATGTTCCACAGCTCAGGATGCGACATTTCAGCACCATGATTCTTGCAGAAAACCCCAGAAGATCATTCAGAACAGGAAAAGAAGGCCTGGAAAATACTGTTGTGGAAAATAGGGTCAGGTGCATGTTTAAGTGGCATGTAGCCTGTGCGATGGGATCAGTTTAGGACCAGCAGGGAAGGAAGAGAGCTGCTTGGTGAAATTCCAGCACTTTGTACAAGAGCTGACTGACCCGTGCAGCTCTGAACTAGGCAAAGGTCTGCTCCCTGCTTAAGAGCTGATGGATTCACAGCCCCAGTTGCTGGCTCTGTTTATCTCTCTGAGTGTGGTACAAATCCTAGTTATTAAAAATCAAGAACATAAAATCCAATTCTAGATGTAATATCAGTCCAGGTCCAATTTTGAGTAGGTGAAATAAACTAACTTCAGACACCAACAGATAGTTGACTGCTGCACAGTAAAACAACACAATTTAGTACAATTTTCCACAGTTGACATATGTTGATCGATACAGGACTCAGAATTTAACAGGCATAGAATTTCAATTAAACTGAATTACTGAAGAGTATAGTCATCACCGTGCTGGGGAAGAGGTGCTTTGGCAAATGAGACAGACAACCACACTTTATGCATAGAATAACAGCAGAACGGTTTGGGTTGGAAGAAACATTAAAGACCATCTTGTTTCAACCTCCTGCCATGGGCAAGGACACCTTTAGTTAGACCAGGTTGCTCAGAGCCCCATATAGCCTGACCTTGACAAGCTGTGTTAAAGCTGTGCTGAATTAGTGGGTTTTAGCTTTCAAATTAAATGTTTAAGAAAAACTATAATTAATATTTTTCCTTCTTACCTATTCCGTTCCTATTGGGGCTTTGAAAAGGATAAGCACTGATTGTTTCTAAACTGACAGGTACTTTATGGGCATGAAGCAACGTAAGTGAACACAAGCCCAGAGGGGGATAGGTTCCATTTTGCTCACCTTGGTCAGCAGCTGTGGTCAGCTCAGCCAAGCCAACAGTGGACACAGACACAGGCACGTGGTGCATATGCATAAAAGACCTTGTGGATGGGCATTACAGGCCTGTTGCTCACTGAAATGCACTTGTGCAAATGTGCACACTTCAGATTCCCTCCTGTTGTTGCTCTTCATGCAGGCACTGATGTCTTGAGCTCAGAAGACCTCTCTTCATGGTTTTGTTTGTCCCAGTGTCCATTGACTGTGCCATAAAATTGTTGCAAATACTGACAGAGAGAACCCACCTGTTGTCACTTGAAGGTTTTTATATTCTTTACAGAAAATAGCAAGCAGGAATAGACTTGTTTCATTGAGGTAGATGAGTAGGTTTTGACTGAGGTTAAGAGACAGGAGTAGAGCAACACAGCCACAAGTGACTAAATTCCCAGCTTAGAAAACTTGCATCATCAACACTGTCTTCCAGCCCCGGCAGAAGAGTTTGCTCAAGTTGAATGAGAATGTAGTATAGCATGAGAGACTGCTATTTACCATGCTGCAGCTGGGTGTTTCAGAAGGATTTCTCCTGGATATCAGGAGGCAGGTCAGGGTCTCCCTGAAGTAGCAGGTGCTTTCAGCCACCTCCAGCTCGTTTTGCTCTGGAGAGCTGCCGAGTGCAGGCTGTCTTTTTCAGAGCACAGTACCCTCAAAGGCAATCAGTGTGAGACAGTTTCTGTGCTTCTGGGCTCTTCCCTGAAACATCCATTACCAGCCAGGTCACCAGGGCGTAGGGAAAGGCTAGTAACTGTGCATTCAGAGGTGACCCAGTGTCTCTAAGTCCCGGTAGGTCTGACTGTGCTGTATTTGAAAGCTCCAGAGAGTAGCTGTGAGATGCTGTGAATGGTGTGACATATACAAGGAATTGCTTTTATATCTTCTGATAAGGATGTTGCCCATGTGTGTGAATTTAGCACTGAATTACCAACCCAAAAAAATGTATCCACAGGAGAGCTTACCCATGCCACTGTGCCTTAGCCCTCATCTGGCAGAACCAGATTTAGAGGTGCAAAGTAAAGACTTCTCAATAGCCCACTGGGTGCCTTCTTTCTTTGTGAAAATATGCAACAAGGGTGCCAACCCTCTCAGCAAGTTTTGTCTTGTGGACACATTTCCACTGGCAAATGGAGCTAAGACTATCTCATTCCCTTCAGCTGCATGATGCGTATGGTGGGTTTTGCCTTTTCAGATGGTTATCTGCTTCAAGCTGACCTTCTTCAGCATTTTGTAGGTGCCCACCTGACCTTCTTGTCCCCGCTAAAGCCCAGGCCCAGCCTAGATGTGTTTATCAACTCCTTGTTGACCTCCATTTGGAGACAGATCATCTTCACCTGCAGCTTTGGGTGTTTTATAGAAAGTAAGGTCTGAGTTTGTCTCTCTGGATGCAGGTGAGCATTCTGGAGCTCTAGCACCTCCTCTCCATTTCTTGCCGTTGTTCATCTGGCAGGGAATACTGTACAGATCTGTAAGATGGCCTTTGGCATCGCTCTGGCTCCTTTTCACGTAAAGCCTCTTGCAGACTCAGATCCTGGCAGTATCTGTACTTTAAATAACTGCTGTCTTTTCTCTCTCACATGCTTTCTCAGTGGGCTCCTCCTCTTTGAAAATCTAGAGGTTAATTCCTACCATGCTGTACTCCTAGCGCTTCCTACCAAATATCATTAAATTCACTTCTCCCTGACTAGGGATACCTTTTATTTACACAGGAGTCCCAACATCCCTGCATTTGCAGACACAATAATTACATATTGTTTTCCTGTTAGCTCTGGCAGATTCGGAGCCCGACTGCTGGCACAGTGGTTGTGGTGCTCCATGCAGAGTAGCTCACTTGTATCTCACCTGCTCCCGAAGACAAAGCCTACAGAAGCAGCATAAAATTTTTAGGTACACTGGGTACTCTCTTGTTCATTCTGTGTTTTCTGTCTTCTGTGGCTTTGTGAGGTAGCAGGACCTACTTGAGCCTTTCTTGGGGTTGAAAATCACGTTTTTTAAAAGTATCCATGACTACTGTGAGATTGGTAAGCCTTTTCGAACAGTGAGCCAGGGAAATCATTCCAGATTCCATAGTGGTCTCTTGGCAACAAAACCATATTTAGGTCACATACAACTCAGGCAAGCTGTGGTTTCTGTCTCTTCAGGACACTGTGGAGCAGCACAGGGTGGGCTACAGGTTTAGGACTGGTGGTTCTCAGGTACCATGTGGTAGCTTTGTGCAGCAGTGGAGTCACGGCAGTGACTGAGGTCAGATCCCTTAGCGGAGTTAAGCTTTGGAATATGTGTAGAGATAAAAATGTTTGCTCATTTGGACTGTAGTTAGAGAAATAAATAAAAAAAAAAAAAAAAATCTATGTACATAATGTATATACTGATTCTCAAAAATTCTGGTTTTCTTGCTCCCTTATGGGGACATTCATTAGTGAGACTGGGTGGGATCAGTATGAATCTCCCTTGCTTCAGTGGAAGATCAGTTGCATTTATAGGACATCATATGCTGTCTGCACCAAGTAGGGCCTTGCCTATTTTACAAACTGCATAGAAACAATACTGTTAATTTGTTGTTGGCTTTGCTAGTTGTTTGGGGGTTTTTTAATTATTCTTTCAGGAATTACTATTCCTTCCTTTGCTGTCACTAACACTTCTGTCTGTGTGAAATAAATGGAAACACAGTCACTCTGTACAGCATTGCTCTTTTCTTGCTTTCTGCAGTACCTGCTGATTAAGTGGTTGGTTTGTTACATTTCCCCTGTTGTATGAAATGTTTGTAAAAAAACCCAATAGGCCCAGCCTTGCTGCAAAGACAAAACCCCTTGCTGAGAGAGTCAGAGGCATGTGGCCCACTGGAGGTCACATCTTCTGAGTTTCAAATCTAAGATTTTCCTTTTCCCACAGGAGCACAGAAGGTCATATCCAGTACTTGAGTTAGAGATGGCTGACCCCAAATATTATGCTGTAAGGCAGGGAGGGAGCCGAGGTGCTGGCAGACCAGGTCAGGGTTAACACTTGTGAATGATTCTCTGACCTGTGCTAGCTCCAAAGATTGCAACAGCTCTTTCTTTTTAATTAATTACCACCTGGTAGAAGCCCGATCCATGGTCTGCTGGACACAGAGGAAGGTTTCCCACTGTGCTGGGCTTTGGATTTCTTCATCCTTTTGCTTGGGAGTGCCTATTAATGGAGCACTAAGAAAAAAGAAGGTTTCTCTTCAGTTGGCAAATAGAGAAATTGCCAGTTGTTGGCCTTCAGGCACCTGAAAGATAGAGCTATGTAAAAGTTCACTCTTGTTGACAGTCACTGGTCTGTAAATGGTTTTTGGTAATGCTGGGGATAGCCAAGAGAGCTGGGCAGGTCACAGCAGGTCAGCACGCTAGGAATGGGTATTGTTGCTTGGGTCTGAAGACTTGACAGTAAATAACAAGAAGGTTTGACTTTTAAAGGGAATGTTAAAAGAGAATTGGACTTGAGCCCTGTACAAATTTTGTGTTTGCACATGTTTGGCAAAGCCAGAGGTTACTCCCTGAGGTCACCGCACACTGATGAGAGGGGAGCTTGCCTTGGGAGCACTTCCCCATTCTTGCAGTTACAGAAATCCATGGATGAGGTGAAAGGAAAGGATAAAACATGTTTCTGCTTAAATCTGTGGTCCTTGAGTGAAGGTTATATAAACATCTCATAGTATAAAATTGGAGAGAAACTATATACTTAGTGAAATAGATGAAAGAGGAAACAAGTTTGTATAGAGAGGATGAATATTTCAAACAAACCTATATTCTCCCTAACAATATCATCTACCTTCCTCTAAATGCTATTGCTGGGTAAGTCTTGCTTTGAAATCCTTCTGCCATGCACCCTCAGGACTTGTTCCCTAGAAACCTGTCCTGCATTCCTGGAAGCACCAGCCTATTCTTTCTGTCTTCTGCAATGGACTAAGAGAAAAGAAGGGTCCAGTATCTGCCTGACACCTTGATCCAGCCTGAGGATACCTTTAGACATAAGTGGGTTTTGAAACATTTTGATCATAAAAATTAAATGAAGGTGGGGGCTAAATCTTATTTCCCACTGCTGCTGCTCTCGCTCATCTCTGACACTGGTATTTGATGTATGTAATCAGCTCATCTGTGCTGGAAAGGTTAGAAGTGAAGGATGTTCCTGTCTCTTACAGATTAGCAAAATGTTAGAGTAGCTTTGGCTTTATGAGACTTGAGGTAAATTGGCTTAGGCCACCTAAGTGCAAACCCATAGTTTGCTGGAGAGGTTATAGCAAAGAAGTTTCTTTTGGATCAAGTTTTGCTGTATGGCCTTGAAATAAAACACAGGGTAGATTTTAAACTGCACAGTGCCAAAATATCTTGAGGTTTAGGCAAGTAATCTGGCAAAATCAAGATACTCCACAGAATTTCTGTCATCTTGCACTGCAGAAATCTTATGCGTCTGCAAATTCTCTCAAGTTTTTCTCAACTTTGAGCTCCCAGGTATAGGATTAAGCTGAAGGCTGATTTCACTGCCAGGATCTTGATGGCCATAGATAGCATGGAAACCGGAGGCATGCTCATACTGCAGATTTGAATCCAGACCTTTTCTTCTCTTCTCCTCAGGAGCCCCATTTCTTTTCCTTGCACAGCTAAACACAGACTGTCAAATAGAAATGCTTTGTAAGGTGCTCATGATCTCCCTTAAATTGTGGACTGTGGCCTTTTTCTTTTCAGTTGTTACTTGTTTTGTGAGATATAAATGTGGTTTTGCCCAGGAGTGTGTTCAGTTGCTCCAGGCAATCTGGATACACGGAATCTGTCTGTCAGGATTTGAGGGCCAAATGCTGTGTGTCATTTCAAAAGTGGCTTCTCCTGAGTTTCTTTCTGTCTCCAGACTGACCTTGTTGGTCCTCCAGCTGCAGATGGAGTGACCCAACACACCCCAGAAACTTGTGCTTTTCCCTTAGCACACTCCTGCAGTAAGAGTCACCACACAGCATAAAGAACAACTTTTCAAAAAGCAAAGCCTCAAGGAGGTAATCACAAGAAGGAAGTATTCACCTAACCAACAGATGCCTTCAAGGTTCAGCTGATGATGTCGTTTTACCACTTCCATTTGACTCCACCTATGAACCCACCCTTTATCCCTGCATCCCAGTTTCAGTCTCCGTAATCTCTATTACACCCTCTGGAGTTAGATTTCCATATGAGTTAGAGGATGGGAGGAGAAGCAGGGAACAAATGTGCTAGGAATATTCTTTCAGCCTGAAAGACATAACAGAACTGCCACCAATTCCTGAGGATGAGAGGCAGATTCACATCCAAATTGGCCTGTTACTGTTAGAGTGGGGAAACTGAGTCAGAGACATAACAGACAGTATTTTACCTGAGAAATCTCTGTTACTTTTAAAGAGCCTTCATTTGGCTTTAGAAGCCAAATTCAATGTCCATATGTGGATAATTTGGTTCCTCTGTCCTCACTTGATAGCAAGCTGGACAATCTGCAAGTAAAAGCAGTGAGTTTCCTCTCCCAGTCCTGTGCTTTGGCAGTTGTAGTGCTTCCCATCTCATGAGATTTTGTGGAAATCACCCTTCTCTACCATGCCTCAATTTCCCTGCATATTAAAATAGGGAGCCTGCACGGTTTGGAAAGAGGGTGAGCAATTTAAGCCTTGAAGCTGAAACCAAAAATGTGGAGGTGCCTCTAGTTACTTACTGGCTGTGCAGCCTGTGTGACCTTTGCTTTTACAAGGGCCACAGGACATGTCCCTTTGCAAAGCCTCAGAGAGTCCCCTGCAAAGCTTTCTATCACCTGGACCCTGTGAGATCTGATCTGTCTCCACACAAATCCTCATCACTCACAGAGCTTTTAATTCCTTAGAGAGGCAGGAGAGACAGTATTCAGCAGCTGGTTATTTTTTCCTTTCCCTCAGTCCCTCACGCAGGGTGTCATTTAAAAAAAAAAAATGGCAGAGAACTGGCCATTAGCAAGGAAAACAGTTTAGGGAAGAGACGAAATAAAAATGCAATCAATTATCTCTCACCGTGCCCAGGTGTGTGGGTGCAGTCAATTTTCAAAGTCATCAAGAGTTTTAGATGAGAAAAGGGAAGCTGTTCATGGCAAATTGCAAGTGTTGGGGGAAGGGGGAGAGAGAAGGAGAGAGAGAAAAAGCAGAGAGAGGAGTGAAGGAGAGATTAATTTCTCTCTTGAGTGAGAAGTGTGTTTGAGACAGACAGATGGGCTGTAAATACTCCGAACCAAGGACGGGAGCTGAGACAAGGGAGAGGCTGGTGATTGAAGTGTGACTGTGATGGAGGTAGTACATTTCCTGGCCAAGGTGACTGGTTTTGTTCTGAAAGGGGGAGATTTCTGAGATGTGGCTGCCGCACTTCACATCAACCTGGACCAGGACAGCATATTTAGACTTGATAAGTGATATCCAAGTCCCAGTGGGGTTTTCCTTAAGGGTCAGCTTCAACTGCCTGCCTTGTAAGGGAAGTCTGAAGGGGGAGAGGGAAGGGGAAGGAAGAAAGAAAAAAGGGGAGGGGAAGGGAGGGAGGAAGAAAGGAAGGAAGAAAGGGAAAGACGCTCTTCTTTCCTCGTTAAAATTATTGAGCTGTCTACAAGTGGTGAGCGAGGGGAGCATGTGACCGGCAGTTAATCACATTGCTGTGAAATGTGACTGCTGCTGATAATAGGATCTTTCCTCCACTAGAATTTCTGTTTCAGAAGTAGTGATTTTCACAAAGAAAGGAGGTTGAGGGAGATATCATTTCAGATCTAGCAGAGCCTGTGTACATTTTCTTTAGGGAGAAAAACCTCCTTTTCCCTCTTCCGTTCAGCATCCCTGTTTGTATTACTACTATCATCATCAAATTTTCATTTTCACAGCCCAAATTCATGGAGGACAAATGTAACCCAGCTCCAGTTTGCCTGCTAGCAGATTAGTTCCCATTTAGTCATAAAGTTAACCAACCTTGTTCCAATCGATTAATCCCTAGAACCCTTAATTTATTGATGCCCCAGTCTGTGCTAGCCGTCGAAAAGATGAACATCCTCCTTCAAAATGAACTGGTCTCTCTTTCCTCCAAGATGCAGGAATTATAAGAGGATGGTAGTAAATAAGCATTTAGAAATCCCTTCTGTACAATCAAAGGCAACAGTAGCACAGAGGAGAATAAAGGGGATTTTAGCATCCATGAAAAACAGTGCAATAAATGAATCAAGCTCTTGGGACCGGAGTAGCAGGGCTCTGGAACCACTGTAGGCTTGGCTGAGTTGGCTCCTTCCATCAAAAATTCATCTAATGTACATCAGGTTAGTGCAAGAGACACAGGTAAGTGAAAGGGTGTTGATCAAAACACCTTCCCACTTTCAGATATTGCTTGCCAGAATCTGTTCACTCCTTTTTGGGGAGCATGAATTATTTTCACCTTTGTTCTTTAGGTTTCTTACTGGATTTACTGGTTAATCCAACATGAAAATTCTCCAGAGCACACTGAAATAAGTAGAAGTCTTGCTGTTGGTTTCCCTGGCTTGTAGATCAGGTGTTGCTAAAGCAGATGCTTTAGTCAGATCTAATTAGAGTTTATCTGGTTGTATAAAAGAGAAAAAATAGTAGCACTGAAATGCTGAGATTTTTTTCCTACTGGAAAGGTCCTCTTTTTAATTTTATCTCCATCTTTTAAATAGTAGTTGATACTAGCACAGGTTCTGTTTTGAAAACACATGATTTGGAAAACAAAAAGCACTTATAGTTGTTTTAATAAATAAATAAATAAATAAATAAATAAATAAATAAATAAAAAAGCCCAGAATTGCAGGCAGCTCAAGTGTTTCTTCTGAGCAGTCTGGCATACTCTTCCGCCTGACAAATGATGTGCAAACAGACCCACATTTTCTCAGCTACATCAGCTGAAAATTACTTTGCCAAGCAGTTCTTGGGTGGTTGCTCAGTTGCTAGCTGCTCTTCATGGGAGCTTTATGCTCTGACAGGCAATCTGCTTCTACTGGGCTCCCCTCTCCCATGGGTTTGTTTCCTTGTGCCTGTGTTGACTGAACATGGGTGAGGCATCACTTTGTGGCTGTGAGAGGTAAGCCAGCAGAACACTTATTTCCTGAAAACTGTAGGCATTGTACAGCAAGCAAAGGGATTTTCTCCTAGAAAGTCTATGTGGAAATATTTTTGATGCTAGTCCCTGGTCTCCTCACCAGACAATGTGTCTAGGCTGTCTCCTCTCATGAAGGAATCAGCTCGATCAAGGATAGGCATGTTCTGATGGACCAAGGGAGGACATGGTTCCTTATCCCATTTGTGCTGCTACATTTTCCTGGTAGGGTTGCAAACATTTTGCACTTTGGTTTTGATCTATGTAGCAGCCTCTGAAGGGTTTTTAATATTGGCAGGTATTGTTTTATTTGTTGTGCCAACCAGCTCTTTATGCCTTGTAAGTTCTGCATTAATTTTTGCTTTGGGAACACCCCTTTAAAGAATGTGCTGCAGCAAATGTTGACTCCTGGCTCAGGACTTGAAGTTGTACCTCTGTGGTGTTCTCTTTTGGTTCTCAGTAGGCTTTCCAGGCAACAGAAAAGGGAAACTAGTTCTGAAAATGGCTGAGCCATGTTCATCCAGTTCTGTGCCCAAGCAAATTGGGGCAGTTTAACTCATCTGCTCCCCTCAGGGGTCTCCTTGCTGCAGGAGAAATGCTGCTCCCTGTACCAGGAGAAGGGGCTCTTTCCTCGGTGTATCTTTTATTCTTCCTTTGAACACTGACTGGTGACAAAGACAGGCTGTTGGAGTAGGTCAGGCTTGGTCTGACCTGGCTTCGTATTTCTTGTGAAAGAATCTTTTATTCCTACTCTCTGTGGGGTTTTTCTAGACAGGCCAGAAACTCCCTGTCCTTTTTCTGCTTTCAATGCTCATTGTCTGCTAAAATAGCTCAGGTAAATTTCTCTGTTAGCAGCCTCAGCCCCTGCAAAGTCATGCACAGAGCAAGGACTCATTTCCTGTACCATCTTACTAAATGAATGGTTATTCTACCAGAACACAGTCCCAAAAATATCAACTTCCCCAACCGCTGCCAGGCCCTTACAGTGTGATCCAGCTGCCTTTCCTTCAGGTTTCCAGCATGCTCGAGGTAGGCCTGAGGGTCCTATTTGAATGCAGTTCAAGATACATAGTTCTGCCTCATTTCCAGCCTCACCACTCCATTCTCTAACCTGTCATCCCTTGTCTCCTGTTCCTGTACCCTACAGCCCTGGAGCCCCACTTGCATATGCTTCTTGCTTCCCCTTGTTTGCTTGAAGGAGTTCCTCCCTTTGCCTGGTCCAGCTTGTTTTCACAGGCAGTGTATTTATTGCTGGCTGGCGTACGCCAGCACTTGGACATACATTCAATTATCTTTGAACAATTTCCATTTACTCCAGTTTTGCTCTTTTCCCTTTCAGTTTCACTGAACACTGCCTGTATTTTCTCAGAGCTTTTTCAACTGCAATGCAGACTGCTTCTGTTCTCCCTTCTTTTTTACTTTCTTTCTTCCTTTGTTCTTTCCACATTAGCCATGTTTTCATTAAGCTCCCTTGCTAAAATCTGGTGACCACTCCTCCACTGCTGTCCTTCCTGTACATTTGCACTGAAAAGGGTCCAAGTTTAACCTCAGTGCGTTAAATGCTCCCTTGACCTGGAAGGAAATCAGTGGTACAGGCAGTTTGGGGCTTTATCTACTCTCCCACACCAAAATTTCTTTCTTTTTGATGTACAACAATCTCCCCCTCCCTTGTGGTTTTGGTCTTATCTGTTTTTCCATCAAAACTTGATTTATGCTTTACTTCTATGCCAATGGAGTACACTGTGGAGATGATAAGGGTCACTTCTGCTTACTGTTCAGGTGAAGGTCTTCTCAGCTGTGTAATCTTCCCAGAGAACTTGCCTACACTCAGACTTGCTGCTTTCCGCTGGTTGTTCTCCCTTCCCTCTGGCTGGTAAAACGTCACTGTATTTGCACCAGCTTCTCATAAAATCTCATACATTTTTGTAACAGAGACATTTTGATTCACTATCCACAAAGAGATGGGATACTGCAAGAAAGGAAAAATTTTGATTCTATGTCTCTGGAATCATCCAGACTGGACGATTCTGGGGAGTTGCTTTGGTCAAAATCTTCAGGAGCAGAGAAGTATCTGTAGCACAGAGGTACTCAAGCTATTTTTAAAGAAGCTGGCTTAGGCACATCAGAAACAGCATGAGGTGAGCTGTGCAGAGACACACGGTGCAGTAGTTTGAGTTCAAGTAACCCTGTAATACACTGTGGTTACTTCTGTGAGTGCAGCACAGAGATACCAGCCTGTCACACAGCAAAGGGCTCCTCGCCTCCAGTGGGGCTCTCTCTACTGGCATCTCTTGATTTAATCAGATTCTGGTGATCTGGGTGAGAACCTGTGGAGATATCCAAAAGATGGGGCTCATGAAATTTATGAAAGAAGATGGTAGGGGGTGATCTACCACTGTGTGAAAATAAGCCACTTGTCAGAGCTATCTTCTCCATGAGTCAGTTAGCATTAGGTAGTGGTGTGAGCTATCACAAAGGTGTCTCCTTAAAATGTTCTTCTTCCACCCACCAACAGTCTGTAGTTCCTGGTGAGTACAGTCATGAGACAGAGACCTTTAGCCTTTCTCCTGTAAGTACCTGGGTATCGCTTACTTATTGGGCATGGAGCTAATTGAAGGGTAGTGAATGCCATCAAGCATTGGGATGTATTTATATTTTTAACTACATGTAAGTGATTATCAACATTATAAATAATTGCAGTCTGCCTCCCAGCCCCTCTGCTCCATTCCACCCTGCTAATTGCAACGCTTAGATCTCAATGAGCTCATTATGTTTTGTCGATATTCAGCTCTTTGGCTTGCTCACTTAGTAGGGACCAGGGGGACACAAATGGGAGCTAAAGATTGAAAATGCCAAGCTCCCAGGGATTTGAGTTAGCGATCATCTCTGCTTCATCTCTATGCACAATTTATTCAGCACTCCACCTTCCCTAATAAATTATAGATCCCTCAAAGGGAAGCTTTGCCAAGGGATGGGCAATTGCCTTACTCGCAGGGGAGCCCATTCTGTGCAGTATTGAGCATCTTTGACATCTGGTCTTCGCAGGATTGGATCCCTCCTGCTCTTCCCCTCTGCCCGTCTCTTCCACCCCTTTTGGGAAGCATTAACCTTTTCAATGTGATGTATGCGAAAGGGCGACAGTCAGCAGTGGCAGTTCCTAATGGATTCCGTTTGTCTGGTTGTTTGTTTGTCTGAACTGCCTGCAATGCTGTCCAGACCTCTTGGAAAAGCAAGCCAGAGTGCAACCAGTATTTTAATTAGCAGCAAAAGGCAGAGAGGCTTTTAAAGAAGAACAGCATTTGAATTCAGAAGAGCAGATGAATGTGGGACAAGGGACTTGGGATTCAGTCCAACTGAAGACGGTAGCACACAGTGCTCTTAAAGAGGGGCTGGATATTCAATCCCAGGCCAGAGTGGTGTGTGGTGAGCTGTTTATTGTGGTCTTCTGGGGACTGTGGGCTACAGAGGGGTGATTCTGTGCCTCTTACTCCCCTTCCTGGAAGTGTAAAAGGAGCAGAGGCTTGTCATAACTGCCATACTAAGGACTGAGCAAAACCCAGTGGAGAGTGCCTCTGTACAGCAAGATCTGAACCTAAGGAATTGAGTTACAGGGCAACCCTTTGCTGATCCCTCTGTCCTCAGACAGGATTGGTTCTCCTTTCCCCGATACTCATAGTTGTTTTCCTATTTCTGTCTTAAGATAGGGATGCCACAACCTCTACAGGAGATATTTTTCTAGTGCTTCACTAGTCTTATCACTGAAAAGCCTCTCCCTAAATCTAATCTTAATCTGTTTTATTGTAAATTAAGGCCATTGCTTCTTGTTCCATCAGCAGCAGATGCTGAAAAGTTTATCCTGTTCCACAGCAGCCATTCCTTATTTGTAGACTCTGTCTCTTCACTATTCTGTGGCCCAAAGTCCAGAAGTCTTTTTTGGTTTTTCCTTCTTGGGCTTTCTGATGTTGATTAGCTTTTCTACAGCCCCTCAAGTCTCAAGACAATGATGCTGAAATTAGACTCTGCTGCTCCTGAAGTTGCTTTCACTCAGCTTTGTGACTCCACAGCCAGATTCTGCTCCTTGCAAGGGCCTGGGAAGCAGCTGGGGGCTCAGCCATCCAGCTTTGCAGTGCCCAGAGGTGGCTGCTCACTGAAGTCAGTGCATCAGGGCCAACAGCTGCAGCAAATGTCCTTTGGCATCCATGGGTGAATATTCCCTGGTGATTCAATGCCAACACCAGAGCCAGAAGTGGGTCTGAGAAGGTCATGCAGGGGTTGGTGCTGCTGTGTCACCTGAGCTGTGGATTACTGAGACTTCTCCAGGATGGTACTGGAACCTGTGAATAGAGGCAAATAGTGGAATTCTTTCTTATTAGTAATATAGAGATAGGCAACACAACCAGAGAGTGAGACTGTGCCAATACCAAAATAGGATGTGGTGTGAAAAATATGAAGGTTTAATAGGAAAAAAAGTAGTATAAAAGAATTTAACCACAGCCTGCTGATTAAATTAAGGTCACAAGCATGTTATTATGAAAGCCCTTTTCACCAAGGATGGCAGTGGCTCTAAAGCTGGCCCACCAGCTAATGCTCAATCCGCCAGCAAGAACTTGCTTTGAGATGCGCCTTTTATAACTCAAGGGCCGCTCCTACCCTGACTGTACAGTGAGATACTGCCAGCCATTCCAGTAAAGTTGGCTGTTGTTTACAATGACAGGAGTTGGTGGATCTGAAGTTTGGCAGTGGCTTATTCCCAGCAGAGAAGTGAGGGGAGGAGATGGGCAGTGAAGAAGGGGAGAGCTGCAAACCTTTTTCCTCTGGACACAGCGCTGCTGCTGCCAGCAGTCCTTCCCCAGGGGACAGGATGTAGGAAAACAAGCCAGCTTGAGTGAGTAGCTCTTTTAGCAAGAGCTTTGTGACAGCAGTCAGAGGAGTGTTATTTGTGGAAGGGACTATATATAACTATATTTGTGTATGTGTAGATTAAATATATATATATGTGGAGCCTTATCAGTGCATTCCAGCTTGAGTATGAAACACAAAGGAAAAATCAAAGGGTTTAAAGAAAGCTAAATTTATCTGGGAATGGGAATTATAATAGCAAAGAGGCAATTAATTTGGGGGTGGTGGAGATTTTAGTAATATTTTACTTCTTCCCTACAAAGACAAAAGTAGCATTAGTTTCTCTACCTACTAGTGACAGCTCTAATCCTCTTCTTACCTTTCACCACCACCTCTCTGGAGTGACCACCTACCAGTGAGATGTGTCCAGCTGATGTGGAGAGAGCTTTGGCCCAGCTCATGTGTGTCCCTGCTTTGTGGACAAAAACCCCCTAGAACAGATAACCTGAGCTTAAGTGTGGCATGGACCCTTGAGTCTGAGTGGGCAGTGTAGGCAGAAAAGAGGTCTTGGCATTCATGGGCTGATGCCTCTTCCTTCCCACATTACTTCATTTAGCTCTGTTTGTCTTCTCATCCTTGAGTACCACTCAGTCTGAAGCAAAGCACCCAAAAACACCTTCATTGCTGATCCATCCCTTGATCTGTCCCCCCCAGCCCAGCCCAACCCAACCCTTGCAGAGGGGGCAGGTGCCCTGTCTCTGGTTTGTCCAGGCATAGTTCCCATTGCAAAACCAATCCCCGATCTTCTTTGTGCTCTGACAGCCCTGGAAACGTTCCACTCCCAGCAGAGCTTTCTGCTGCCTGCAGCCTACCCAACAGTGCCTTCTTCTGAATCAATACTTGCAGATACTGGAGATAACTCAGGGAGAGAAATACATTAATGTAGACAAAGAAACAAAGATAATTTTTTTTTTTTCTCCTTCCCTCCCTTCTCCCACAGAATAAAATTTTCTTTTCTTCTCCCCCCATCCTCATCTCTATGATCTGCACTTAGCAGAGCTCCAGACTCTTGAATTATTTCACAGTTTTCAATAAAGCATTAAATCTTCTTTAAAAACTGCTTGTTTTAATTGAAAAAATTTCAATCAATTCGCCCCTTCTCTACCCTCTTTGCCTTCCTCCCCTCCCCCAAACAGACCCATTTGCAGTAAATAATCTGTAGCCAGACTTTCTGCTCTAAAGAAATAAATAATTCTGAATTTGCTGAATCCCGCCTGATCTCCCAGCTTTAAATCACTGCACTTTGTACTGAGCTCAGCTGAAATGTTGAACACACTGAAGCATGACTATTACTTGAAGACTGCAAGTGTTTTTAAAGGTACAGCCTCTGAGGCTGTGGTCCTTTTTCCTCCCAGGACAGCCTGAGCAGGTAAGCAAGTTCCTGAGGATGAGTGGTCCCTTCCCTGCATTTTGTCTACTAAAATGCAGATGGTGCCTTGTCTTGACTTCTCAAAGACTGACTGAAGGCAGGAGAAATCCAGGGTGTCTTTGAGCAAGTTCTGAAGAAGACACATCTTGACTGAAACCATCCAACAGACACTGGACTGAGTCATTTTTCAGATGGGTGATCTCAGGCAGGTTTCAGGAGGTCATCTGCATCTGCTCAGACACTGGAGAGCAGATGCCCATGATCCCAAGTGCAAACAGTTGCACTTGGGCACAGAGCCTGGAGTCTCCCAGCCAGGGGAGGAAGGTCCCCCCAAATCATAGTGAGTCTTGCAATCACTGTCAGCATTCTTCTGTTCTCTTTATCTTTCCTGTACTCAAAAGCTTATAAACCAGCTATATGCAGGCTTATGTCACAAGGGAGTACAATACTCATATTTCTTAATTCCTCATATTTCTTGTTGCTTAATTTCTTCTTTTTAGGATTTCTCTTCTCAAAGCTATTGACTATGCCCTCTCTGACAATGCAAGCTGCAGCTGAAAGAAGAAAAATGCAGCACACAACTGATTACTGATGCCTAGTTGTGATTTATACAACTCATGAGCTTCCAACAATTTAGAGATGAAAAATGGTTTATCCACACTTTGGTGTGTCGAAACACTCTTTCTACCATTTATCTTGAAACTGATTTTGCTTGGGTGGTGGTGAATGTTATGCCCAAAGCCGTGGGTGGAATGTCTAATGGAAACTTCCAGACATGGAACAATGGGGATCATGTTTCTTAGCTGAGATGTGAGGGACTAAGAGGATCCCCTATGAGTTCACCTTGTGATTTTTCAGTGTATTTTGTGGGTTTTAATTACAATTGGAAAGTATTTTACTGTTCTTGCATTTCCAATCAAGCTGAAAACAACTGTTAAGACTTCATTTTTCATGCTGTTTTTCCTTTGTGCATTTGAGAACATTCATCAGTGATAGGAGAAGGTTGTGAATGCTGGATTTTCACTTGGAAATTTCTTCCCCCGTCCTCATCCCTTTTCAGTACATCAGAGAGAATCAGCTCTGTAATTTTCACTGGCTGTGTAAAGAGCTGAGGTCAGCTAATCCACAAGGGCTCCTTCCCAGAGCTGGCAAGTGACCAGAATTAAACAATAGCAAAGATCAGAAGCGTTAAAATCACAAGAGACTTGTCCTAGTGTTTTCCTGATACTCTTATTAAAGATCCATCAGACATTAATGTGAGGCCAGTAAATTCAGGCCCCAATTAATTTTGGGACAATTTGATAGAAGCTGTTACAGTCATGTTTTAAGTGTATAATTTTAAAAGTATACCCTTTATGAAGCAATGCTGATGCGATATTTTCATGAATTAAAACATAGTGGTGCTGAAATTCGCTCTTTCTGGGTTTCTCTCTTTCAGTTGTGAGCTTGGTTCTGACCTCTGTCCCTTGGAAAACCTCATCAGGAGTCAGCAGTGCCAAGATACTAAATAACCATTTTCTCCGGTCATTTTATAGTTTAGGCCAGATTACCATTTACCGAAAGGCCCACTTCCATCTCAGTGGTGTAAAGGGACCAAGTGTAACTTGTATGGAGCAACATGAAAATGGCATTAGGATAAAGGAGCAGCAGTCAGGTGTCCCTGTAAAATCATGCTCACAGCACTGGGGAATGGTGTGTGGATTCAGAGGTAAAGTGGTCTGTGGCCCTGTGGTGTTTCCAGTGTTCCTTTGGTGGTGTCTGAGACATCTTGATCCTCATTGTGCTCGCTCTGGAAGCCCTGCATTTCCTGCGTTTCCTGTTACTGTCTGTGCTGAATCAAGAGCTCCCTTTTCATGGCCACATGTGGTAGCCCCTCTGCAGCTCAGTATCACCTGCAGGTTTTCACCAGCAGCAGAATGTGTTCAGCTGGGCATCTTCTTCAGAGGCGACACTGGGTTGCAGAGGGAGAGTTGGGGTCCACCAGGCTCCCCTCTGCTTCCCTTCAGTCTCTGCTGCCCCTCAATAGCAGCACCCAGCAGGGTCAGGAGCACTTGGATCTATCCAGGCGCTGACTGCCATGCAGCGCCTCAATCTTCTTTCCTATTCCCTCTGTTCCCCATGTCCAGGTGCTATGTGGGATCTGACTGTTTCAGTTGAGTACCCAAGACGGACAAAAGCAGTAGCTGATATTGAAATGAGTTCATGGGAAACACAGCGTGGTCTTTCCAGCACCGTCCCTCTGGCAGAGATAAAACAGTGCTCTCCAAGATACCTCTTCTTCAATCTCCTCTTTCAGAGGAGGAGAGAAAATTACAGGCCTCTGATTACTCAGGAAGACAAGCACACAACTCCCATCTTTGTAATTCCTTCCACCACAATCAAGCATTTCAGGAAAAGGGCCTGAAAGCCTGAAATAGTTGGTCAGGGATCTTTCCACCTGGTTCCTTCCCTGACAACACACAAGAGGAATAAAAATGAAGGCTCGTCATTGCTGTTATGTTTCATTTCCAAAAGCATCTGTCCCATCTGGGATCAGGAGCTGAGGCTGCTAGGAATGAAAATATTCTCCTTGGGGGAAGTCCCTTTGCTATTTCCAGGCTGGCGGCGTGCAGGGCATTTATAGATTTTAAAGCTGGATGGTCTGGTTGCATCTCTCTAGTTTGACCTGCCAAGTACCGTGGGAGGGTGTCACCAGTAATTCCTGCACTGAGCCTCTTTCTTACACTGGAGCTATGAAAAGCCCTGTTCCCGTTTGCAGCACCAAGACTCTCCACGGAAAGCATGGCCACACACGCCTCACAGCCCTGCAAAACCAACAGCCTGAAGCTTTAGTGCTTGCCTGGCCAGGTCCTGCTCTCTCCAGAGTCAGCAGGGAGGACAGGGTAAGTCTGATCCCATCCCCACACTCTTGTTTTAGAAGCTTCCTCCTTTGATAACAATATTAAAATATGTAACCAGATATCCTAGACATTGGGAGTCTTTTTTCCCTGGAATGAATCTCAGAGAAGGACACATCATCAGCATCATGTTAAATGCTGGTGAGAAGCCATAGAATAGCCCCTCTCCTCCTCACCACCCTCACTTCACCACCAATATTGCCCCAATCACTTTGTGTGGGCCCCCCAATAAGATGTGGTATGGGCAGCTTATTTCTTAGAGAGCAGTGTCAGCACTGTGAAACAAAACAAGTAAGTAACTGGTGAAAACAGCTCTGCTAAAATACAAGACTAGGTTGATCAGGCTGGGCATGATATAACATGGTGGTTTAAAGACATGTAATGCCATTTTCCATTAGAGCTCTTGTTCAAGTCAGGAAAGGGGTTTGATCCATTGATGGAAGCTATTACAAACAGACGAGAAAACCTCATCCATATTTCTCTTGAGATTGTACAAAGCTGACAGTATGCTAGCTGACCACAGTCATCTGGGACTCTCCCACACAAAATAACCCTCTTTTCATAAATAACAGGATTGTTGTTGTGGTGGACTGAGATTTGCTGTTGAATTCAGTTGTGTCGAACAAAGAGCTTCTTCTGGTTTTTAATTTGAGCTATTAAAAAGATTCATCTTTCTCTTTGTTCTCATTTTCCTTCCCCTCCTTCTCCCTTTCCTTTTTTTTTTCCTTCCCCTCTGTCTGTTTCTAGGATAACTTAAAGCTGTTTGCCTGAAACAAAAGACTTGCGTGGGTCTGGTCAGTGGTGCCTCTGGATTGAACGGTCACGATTTCAAATCCTGCTTAGGACTAAACTTGGATGAATTCCATAAGCTAATAACGCAGCACAGTGTTTCAAATTGATGGAGGTGCCGTCCTCTAGATGAGACATAAAACCAGAGATCCAATCTGCTTGGCAGAGACCCCACAGGACTTATCAAAGATGAGTGGGGGCTGCTAACTGTTTTGCCCTTGTCAAATCCTTACCACCATCACGGCTTCTCTTCCTTTTCCAAAGCAATGACACCAGACCTTATGAAAATGAGATGGTGAATTTGAAGGAGCCATCCTTTTTCTAATTATTTAAAGCAGTTTGCAGTGTCTGGCAGAAGGGGGGAAGAGAGATAATCCACTCACTTGAAAGTAGAAAGACCCTGAATTTCAAAAAGCAAAACAAAAGCGAGCGAATGGTGCCACCATGCTCTGCAGCAGTGACATTATTAAAGGATCAGTGAGCTATTAAAGCAGCAACATTTAGTACCTCGCCTAATGACTTGTACTGCTAACTGGTTTCCAAATTGAGATTTTTATTGCCTCCATGCACAGACAGAACAAGGCTGTGTCTGCGCTTCCAGAGGCTTGAGCTTAAGCAGACTGTTCACAATAGGATCAATGAGTCGTGTCAGTTGGAGACTAGTGATGGCTTATGAGAGTGCCTACTCTGTCCTCTTTTCTTACCAGGGCTGGAAGCTTTGGGCTGTGGGGCATGGTAGGGATCATAAATACCCGGGATTTTGCAGAGAGCCCGGCATGATTCTTGAACTTCCTAACATCTGTGAAATTTGGCAGAGTTGTGAATAAACAGGCTGTCCTGAAACCTCCCCAAAGCTGCTCGTGCCATTCAAAGCATGAATGCTGTGAGAAGGGCGTTTGCAGGGAGCACATTGGGCACTCTGGTTTCCACTTCCAGGTAGAAACATGGAACATGGAGGAGTAAGTCTATGAAGGAGGAAGGGAGAAAAAAAGAGAACTGCAGATGCTAGTGAAGGTGAAGATACACACAGCTGTTTCCGCCATGACTCTCCCAAATAGATTCCTACTGTCTCATATGAGCTGAGCTCCCAGGATGGGAATAGCTGGGAAATGTCCTTCTGTCAAGTGCAGTTCAAGCTAGGAAGGGAGTTCCTGTGGGCACACAGCATGTGTGATTGCAAAAAGGAAGATGGTTAAAAACCAACCAACCAAACCACCTATCAAAAGTGGGTTCTGGTTGCAGTTGCTGTTGTTTACATGCTCAGGGTATACTGGAAGCCAAAGTGAGTTTGGGTCTTCCATGCACCTGAGATAAATGCAGATGTTATTGCTTTAATTAGTTTTTCTCCGTCAGTCCTGCACACACGTGCTGCCAGCGCTTGCTGAGTGAGTCATGCCAGCTCTCACCCAGGCAGGACAGTCACAGGGAGAGACTGACACTGTGGCTTTTGGTTTTATGTATCAGGTGCCTGATTTTCATGACAGAAACTGCTCATCCTTTGCAGAAGCGACAGGCAGAGCAGAGGGGGTAGGATGGCTGGAGAGACTAGCATTAGAACATGCACATTTTTTAACTCATGCTGGTTTGAGTGTCTTTCAATCAATGCTGACTGCAAGTTATTCCCATTTTGTGACTTTTTGGTGGCTGCATGTGGCACAGGTTTACATTTCCAGTTTCCTCACACTCTCCATCCATCTGTGTGTCCATGCTCTGTAAAATGCCCATGCCTTTCTTGATAAAACAGACATATCTCTGTGTGGGCTACAAAGTATGTTAAGAACTGTAGAAAAATGGGTTGAAGTTGCCTTAGAGGCCCTTCTTTGCTTCCTTACCCAAACTTCACACAGGACCTGTTAGACCTAAACCATTCATGTCTGCTGTGGGTTTAACCTGTTCTTGAAGACCTCTGGTTGGCAAATTCCCAGGTGTGCTAAGGCAGGTTATTCCAGTGGTTAGTCATCCTTAGCTTTAGAAAGATGTTCCTAAGACCTGAGTTCAGCAGTGGAACTGGATTCCTGCAGGTCAGGGTGAAGGCAGAGTTGTCAGGCAGGAGCTCATGAAGCCACTTGCTTGGCTGCACCCACTCTCATCTAAGGGCTTCTTCCCCAAGGACAGCAGATCATGTGTTTCCCACCGTGCAAACACAAGCAAAACGTAGAGAGACAAAGAAAAGGGCAGCGGGGCCATTTCTGGCAGAGGAGCTTTCTGAGATTGGCACTGACAAAATGTCCTAAAGACTTTACTGAGTCCAATTACCACTTTATGTCTTTAAAGCGCCGAGTAAATGAAAGAAACTACAAGATCAAGCCATGTTAGTCTCCTCAATCCCTTAAGTGTCTGACAGCCCTCTCCCCTTCTTTCTCACTTCCTCAGACTACTCTGAACTCTTAACCTTCGCCACCGCTTTGAGTTCACATCCACAGAAACCAAACTACCCCCAGCCATCCCCAAATTCCGGTAACAATCACAAAACACTTTCAAAGCAACACTGCCCTCCCTCGAACTGATAAAACTTTAAGCTGTCTCCAACTTCCAGAACTCCCACGCACGTACGGTCGGTCTCGCCCGCCAGCGCTGGCTGCAGGGGAGCTCGCTGGGCACCGCTGCAGCCGGGGAACAGCCGGTGCTGATTCACACAACCAGCTCTCCCTGTCCACGCAGACAACAGCCGGGAACACCAGCTGTTCAGGCTCTGCTGTGCTCTTGGGCTGAGGAATATAGATGCCCGCAGCACATATGGTATTAAGATTGCAGTGAGCGTATCAGGACAGACCCCGAAACAGAAGGGACAGATCCATGCAAGCATCCCCAGGAATGGCAGTGGGAACTGGAAAAAGCGGGGCAAGATCACTGGAGAGAAAAGCAGTGTCGGGAATCATCCGTAGCCACTAGAACTGGACCTGACTGCAGCGCTAGCAGAGCTGGTAGCTGGCTTTTTGCAGAAGTAGAGTTAAAGACTGTCGTGTCTGTTCGACCTTCCTTATAAATAAATAAATAAATGATAAACAGAAATCTCACAGTGATGCCTGAACCTGATGTCTCATGCTCACTTGTTTTGATGTGTCTAATGTAAGTGGGTGGGTAATAAAAGCTTCATTTAGAAGCCAGCATCTTCACAGGCGCTGCTGGAAGCCCCTGGGACACTGCACTTCTGGAATTTTCCTCTAATGGAAACATCAGCAGATAACTATTGATAAAGCAGAACATGCGCACACACACACACTCAAAACAACCCAGCAACGGTTTGTTTTCCTGGACTGCTGGCTGTTGGATGCAAAGGTGTTTTTGGATTCCCCAAGTTATGTTCCCACCTCAGCTGCTGCATCAGCACTGCTGAAATGCCCATCGTGATGACCATTTGGGGCAGTGCCCTGGAGAAGTGTATGGTTATTATAGCGTGAGTAGGCACCAGTTGAAAACGGGTGAATAAAGGAGTCTTCAGCCCCTGTGATACAGCTGTGGATAATGGTATCCACTTAATACCTCCCAGCTGGGCATCACCCTGCAGATGATAAGGAGATGATGCTCTGTAACAGGCAGACTTACGGCTGATGTTTCACATAAGCAGCAGATTCACCTCGTGGACGTGCTGTCTAGGGTATTATTTTTCAATGTATTCACAGGTAATTCAGGTTCTTTTTCGGCAAATGAGTCTGCAGGAAGGTCTGATTCCCGTGCCTGTGAGGTCTCTGTGACAGCTCTGATGTGCCGCACCTGCTTCAAGCTGGGCTCAGGGTTAGCTGAAGGAGAAATTGTGGATAGTGAGGAGATAAGACACTGGAGTTACTACTGAACTCCTTAAGGTAACCTACTGTCCTTCCAGTTCTGTGCTAAAATCGCTGTTTCAGGTCCTGAATACAACACAGGTAAAGAACAGCATGTTCTCCCTGGACAGTGTAGGGGTCAGAGCCAAAGGTTTGGAGGGCTACAGGTTTAATCCCAGCATTCAGTAGACTGTTCCATGGCTGGTTCATACCATGCTATAGCTGACCTCGTTTCCTGGATACAAGCACAGAAATACTGCCTGTATCCAAGCATTTACAGGTAATTATTTTCCCTGAATGTGGAAATTGGAGGGCCCCTTTTGTCTAGTGTATTATTTCATGAGAACCACAGGGATCTCCAACTGGTGTGGGGGGAAAGGGAGATTGTTTCCTCCTGTCTGTGGTTTTATGCAGCATCTGCCTATGAAAACAAGAAGCAAACAAGATGACCCCCAGTTTATCTGTTTGTGTAAGTCATTTTGCCTGAAGCTTGAGCACTGTGGGATGGTTAATGTAAAACTTGCTCTTGCATTAAATAGCAATAATTTACCTTTAGACTCTGCTTTTTTAATTATTATTATTTTTAATGATTTAAAAAAAATGCTCCTTAATTGAAAAAATCCACAGATATGAAGCTTGGAAGAAATGTGGCCAGGACATTCTTGGATTACTACAGGCTGAACTCCTTGGTGGAGAGACCATTAGGAACTACTCCTAAAACTCGGTAGGTCAGAAAGCGTTTTCTCTTGCTTTAGCAGGGCTGCTTTTTAAATACCTTTCATGACTAAACTTCAGTCCTACTGCATTACGGCTTTATAATAAGCGTGCTAGTCTAACTGTGCTTATTTTATTGAAATTCCATTTGGAAATAAAGCATTTATGATCAGGAAAGATACCTGGTTTATGTCTGAAAAAATATTCAGAGGATTTTAGAGATATTGATATCTTTCCTGAATTCTGTCTGCTGTACACCAATCTCACACCAGTATCTTTAATGGACTTACCCTTCATTTATCTCCCGAGAGTGAATCAGACCCACTTTCTTTTGCAAAGTTTTAATTCTGGAAGTGAAAACTTTTCCAGTGCTTCAGGAAATTATTGGCAAGCCTGTGCTAAAGGCAGAGTTCTCCATCTCCCCTTGGACCTGCCGCAGGGCTGGAAGCCAGGTGGCAGGTTTCTTCTGCCAGTCCAACTGGGACACCTTACCTGGGGATCCCCTCTCACTGTAAGTCCTTCCTCCAGTTTTACAACCAGCTCAGTGGAGTTAGTCCAAAAGGAATTAGGGCATGAAGTAAGGCTCTGGTGAGCAATGCACCAAGGCATGAAATGCCCAAGCTTGATTCCCTGCAACGCTGCTGGCCCTTCTCTGCTGTTGTCCAACCCCATCCCTTCAGTCTCCCTTAGCTTGTGTGAGGAGCAGGGGAGATACCACTGAACTGTGTGTTGAGAACCATCATTCCTTGAACTGGAAAAGCTGTACAGCAACATGAAGAGAGGAGCAGAGCAGGAACCAGAACATCTGTTTCACAGGAAACACTATATTCAGTTGCTTGTTTGCAAAGGAACACTTTCCTACCGAAGACTTTTCTAGTGATACGTAGGATGGATGTTACAAATATCAGCTCAGACCAGAGAGCAATTTCTGGAGCTACTTCTGCAGCCCTGAAAAATCCTCTCATTGCAGCCATTCTGGCAGTTCCATATATATGTGGTCAGATCCAGGCTGCCTGTGTTAGGTGTTCAAACACCCTCCTTTGAGGCCATCTCCCTTTTCTTTCTGTTTGTGATCTTGACACCACAGTTTAGGCTGGCTCAAGGAGGATTGTCAGCACTGCAGTTCTGAATGCTCTTATCTGCAGAGACCTGCAGGGTTAGCAGAGAAAAGCATCCAGCATCTTCCTCTCCTCCGGAAATTGAATGTATAATTTCTCTCAGACTCCCAGGGGCCACAGCCTCCAAGGCTAAAAACCCACAACTATTACTGAACCTAATTACCACCTGACAGCAAAGTGCTTTTCTGTAGCATCATTCAGTTACCTCATCAAAAGGAATGTTTGTTTGCTTTCTTCATTTTAAATTAAAGAACCACTGACAGTGGTAACTGAAGCATTTTAATCTCATCAAATATCCATGTCCATCTCTATAGAGACAGCCACGCCAGCAGGGAGAGATACATATCTATAATCGGGTTGCACAGAACAAATTTTTCTCGTTCCCCCACCAGAGCTTAATGGGGTGAGAGATCTTTTGTTTGGGGAGTGCTACCTCACAGTGAAATCCTACATAAAGTAAATGTTCAGCCCAAAGCCAACAGATGTTTACGGAATAGATTTTTAAAGATTCATGTTGTTAATTTCCTGATGGTTTTCAAATACCAGCTTTTCCCTGCAAGTAGACAAATGCCTTCTATTTGTATTCTGGGCTTTGTCACCTGACATTTGATCAGAGTCTGTATATATATCAAATGTACACCAGTGAAATGAAATTGTTCTTTGAAGCTCTTCTGTAACTGCAAACCTCTCCAAAAGGAAATCTTGCAAACTGCTGGGAAACAGAAGGGAGATGGCTGTGGCTTTAAATATGCCTTGGCTAGGCAGTGGCACTAGGAAAGGACTGGAATATGTAAAATGATACTAAATATCTGTGTAATCAGGACTAATTATATGGCATGGTTATTAGCTTGAAACAGGACATGTTGTGCCCACAGTTTATGAAAATATATTAAAACATTACCAGATTCCACATACTCATTGAAAGAAAGCTGCAGAGTTAATAAACGTGTAAGGGACAACTAATTGGCTGCTTTGTCCCAGCCTACTACAGGCAGAACAATTTCTGTCTGAGGGAATTAGTGCAGCCAAAATGTGTTATAATGATAGGCCTGGAAATAGCAACAACCTGCAATACTTGCAGAGCATATCTGACAGAAAGATCTTAAAGAAGGAAATGTTTATGTTGGGATCACCATGTTTCAGGGAAGGAAACTGAGGCACAGAAAGGAGATGGACCTGAGTGTCAGAAATAGGGCTGGTACCCAAATTCAGGCACCTGTCAAGAGTTTTGTCCATGCAGTCAGGCTGTCAGACAGCAGATATCCTACAGCACTGGCAGTGCAGGCAGCTCAGTGGGAACTGAATTAGGATCATCTGGAGTGAGAAGAAAGAACTGATGCAATAGTTCTGGTTATAGAACCAAGACTGAGGCTGGAGGTACCCTCTGCTACCCCAAATGCTTGTGCAGCTTGTTTCAAGAGGTAAGAGAAATAGCTGTATCTTGGTTCTGTGATTTTGTGTATAATGTGCTTATGTGCCTATAAGTGAATCCAGCTGGTTGGCTGGACCTGTGGTTAAATTCCACCTGCTCTTGCCTACAGAAGCCCCTGGGTCAAGTGCCACCTGTAGATAAACATATGATAGAATCACAGGCTGGTTTGGGTTGGGAGGAATCTTAAAGATCACCCATTTCCAGCCCCACTGCCATGGACAGGGACACCTTCTGCTAGATTAGGTTGCTCAGAGCACCCTCTAGCCTGGCTTTGAGAACTTCCAGGGCTGGGGCACCCACCACCTCTCTGGTCAACCTGTTCCAGTGATGGAGCTTTCAGTTCCTGGATGTGGAACTGTGGCCACTGCCCTCCCAGGAGTCAGACTCCCCCAACTTCCCAAGAACCCACCATGAATGTGATGTTTGGGCTGGAGCCTGCAAGTCTTTGCTGAGCCTGCTGGGAGTGGGGGTTGCAGTTGGGGTGCTGTATTTTATCCCTGAGGGGGTGGTTGCTAGAAAATAAACCCATCATTCTGGGGTTGTTGTTTGGTTTTTTTTAAGCTCTGTCTTTACTTCTTAGACAGTTCTTTATGTTATGGCTATTCTCCCTTGCACCCTTCCTCCCACCACAGCTCACCCAGTCCCTCTCAGAACCCTTCAGCCCCTTTCCCTCTGACCGAGCTTCCTCCAGCATTCCCCCAGTTCCTCTGGGAGCCAGCCCGGTGACCACACAGGGTTTCCCACAGCCTGCAAGGGGAGGTCAGGACTTGTTTTAAACAGTAACCCCAATGTGTCCTGCAGTCCTCATTGCAGGGAGACCCTGTGATCCCACACAAACACTCAGTTCAGAAAGATAATGTCCCCTGTTATCAGCATGCTAAGCAATTATTTTCCTGAAGGTGATGTGTCTGCGGCAAGATAGGAAACCGTCCATGACTCAGCTGGGGAGGGCAGGAAGGTTAGAATATTTTCCTATGTGAGCTAATGAATTAAAAGCCTTGCTGAAAATGCTGGATGTTCTCTGGTGTGACAAGCCAGCAGGCCCATGAATTTCTAGCAGGCTGAGAGAGCTCTGTGCTGCCTACAGAAGCTGCTGAAGAAGAGAGCGCTGCCACTTAAGACGTTCTTGAGAGAGGCTCAGGAGAGCCTGTCCTGGACACAAAGGGTGGGTTAAGTGGGCACAGAACAGGAGAGCACAGTGGAGAAAGGGGCTGTCAGGCAGCAATGAAGGTTTGTGCCCTTCCTCTCCTCTTGTTACTGTCCTTTTCTGAGCTGTTCAGTGACCAGCGAGTTCTGCTCCCAGTGCACTCACTGGAAACGATTTGAATGGGACACCCATTGATGCTGCCAGTGGCACAGGGAGATATTCCTCTTACTGAGTCTCTGTCCTGCTCTTACCTCTTTCTACTTGTGCCAGAGGAAAGGTTAAGATTGCTTGGGTTGAAAGTGAGAAATGTCCTCCACTGAAATCATTAGTGAAAGGTGAAAAATTTGTAAGAGATTAAGAGACAGCAGAGCACAGCTGTTACAGAGAAAGGCTAAGGCAGGAAAACAGATATTTTGCTGAAAACTTCAGATGCCAGTCACCTTGAACTGCCTGAAGTCCATCCTTTGACCATGTCAGTGTTGCTCTGTTCTTTCCCTCTGGTTCACTGTGCAGCAGAGCCCTGCTCCAGCACAGCATCAGCAAAGGAGCTCCCACCTCTTTAAAACACTGACCTTTTTTCCCCTGAGAGCAACCAGTTCCATGATTCTCATATTCTGGGTTCAAATTACAGAAGTGCTGAGTGTGCAAACAACTCTGGCTGCGGTTAAGGGAGATGGGATTTGGACACCACGTGGGTACCCTGAAAAATCCCACCTGGGCCTCACTAGTGGAGCATTCTGCAGCTCATGTCTGCCCCATATTTTCCAGTTGGCAAAACCCAGGTGCTCTGCTTACAGGAGTGTTGGAAAAGAAATTCCTTCCTGTGTGGGAAGCTCACAGTTGCTGCACTGATACACATGAGAGAAAAGGCCAGGAGAAGATGAATAATTCTAAGAGCAGGGATTTGACGGCATGCGGCAAATAATGCCTGGGGCCACACACTGAATGAAAAAAGGACAGAACAAAATATTGACTGGCCCTTCATTAATTGCCATCTGTCCATCGTGCCCTGAATAAAGCAGCAGCCTTGTTGAAGAAAAAGTAGACTGTGATGAGGTAATTAAAGACCCCATCAGAAGGCATATCCGCCAGGAGGTTGAATTAAAATTGCTCTGACAGCCTTTATTCTGGCAATTCCTCCTTTTGCTGCTTGACTTTGCAGCCTTAATGATGATATATGAGTGCACAGCTGCGTATCCAACAGGCTGGATCAGCCCACGGGACTGTCCCGTCATCCTCGGAGGCAATGGGTGCTGTCTTCTGCATCACGTTGGGTGGAGCTGGGGAAAGTCTTCCTATGTGTGACCACCATCTGATCAAAAGCAGGTCCTTCTGCCAGGGCAACTCTGCCTTTCGAGTTTTGATCCCCGTCTCAACACTAAACATTTCTTTCCAGAGGGTGTGTGCCTTACAGGCTCAGACTGACACCATCCCAGGAATGTGCTGCTCTCTGGCACGTGATCCATGTCAATCCCTCTGTCGCACTGACTTTGGGATGTTCTTCCCAGTTCACTGTTTCCTGTGAATCAGAAAAACTCCTCTCTTCAAATCTAAGTTTTGCCTTCAGGGTTTTTTGAGGTTTCACCTACATCTGGTAGTGCTTTCTTTGACCTGGCCATGACTGATGTGAGTGAAGCCATCTCTGCTTTATAGGGATGGCTGCTTCTTGTCATTCCTGAGGGGCTGTTTGCTGCCATCCCCAGCTCACTTCTCCCAAACTTAAATCATTGTCTCGCTGTCTTTTCCACCACCATTTTCAGTGGTTAAGAGCAGAGCAGAGTGTAACAAACAGAAAAAAATGTTCTAGACTAAATTCAAAAGGTCAGCAAAACCCCTTACAATTTGTAGAGGAAAGAGGAAATGGAATTAGGGCAGGAAAGAGAGACAGCTGCAAAGGTCCCCCATCACTATCCTGGCTTCCTTGGAAGGAGGATTGCAACTTGTCTCAGGGATTCCACCAGGACCTGGTCCATGGGTGCCCAACAACTCTATCGTTTTCCTAGGGACAAGTGGAACTGTCATACATGGCTCCCTGCACATTCAAACAGTGCAAAGCTCATACAAGTGTCTAAAAACACCCCTTGCTTTATCCTCCCATGTTGGTACTTAAAAGGAAAATTTAAAAAAAAAAAAAAAAAAAAAAAAAAAAAAAAAAAAAAAACACCAAACCAACCAACCAAAAAAATCCCCCCCAAACCCAACCAAATAACCAAAAATACCAAAACCAAACCACAGAAAAAACCCACAAAAATGCTAAGGACTCAAAAACCTTCAAGCTGGTTTCCAGGTCTGTAAACTGTATTAGTATTGGGAGCAGTACCAAGATTTAAAGTCAAATTATATGTTTTGCCTCAAAAATGAATTTTTTTGATTTTCTTCCCATTTTTTAATTGGTAATTATAATCTGTCCACTCACTCCCACACATGTCTGCATGTTTTATGCAACTCTTGATACTTGTATCTGTCGTTAAAGAGCACCTTCCAGGTTTTGAATGCTGACACATTTGTGTGGGTTCAGTGAAAAGGATTCATTTATGGCCTTTAGGGAGATGTGCAGTGCTTGACTATCTCCCAGCAGAGGCCTCACCCAAATTCTGCATTACAACAATTAGCTTTCTCAAACACTCAGGAAGCAGAATGCCAGCTGCAGGGATTTTACCCTGGATTTAAACACATGCAAACAGCCAAATACATGTCCAGCTTGGTCCTGCTTTCTGACAGTCCCTAAACAGAGGGTGTGTCAAAATACTTCAGGATGGGGAGCCAGTGTGCCTGATGGGTGGCCTAGCAGGAGAAAATGATCTGCATTACTGCATGAAGTAGATTGGGTCCATGTTAGCAATCCCTTTCAAAACGAAGGTTCTGTCAACTGTTTTAATTTAATTTACTCCACCTTAATTTACTTTTTTTGGAAATGAGCTAAATGAATAAATTGAATTATGGCTACTCTAACTCTGAAGGAGCATATCCACATAGGATCTTGCTGTGGTTTCACTAATCAGCTTTGCATTTACACCCTAAATGTATTTGGATTAGATCTCACAGGCATTCTCACGAAGGTATGCCTGCAGATACCCCCCTGCTTTCCTTCTCCTTCTCTGGTCTTGTTGCTCTGAGGAAGCCAGGGCTCAGTAAGCCTTTACTTCATGCATCAGCCTGGTACAGGCTTTTCCTGAGTTACTAAAGAGCAGGACAGAGCACTCTGAAAGCAGAGACAGGGACCTACCTGAGGGCGGGTCAACACAGGTAATGTCTGATGCACATAGCACGTGAATCCCAGTATTGTATTGCTACCTTGAACAAGCTTGAGAGACCATCATTTTCAGCTACATCTCATCAGGTAAGTGCAATCCATTATTCTCCTGCTGCTCCTTAGGAAATGAGAGGACAGGAGGCAAGACAAAACCTGTTCCCATCCTCTCTGCAGCTTCCTGCCCCAGGGTCAGCACAGATGCACAAGGGTGGCTGTGTGTGAGCCACGTGCATTGATTGTAATTGTGGCTACTTCTTCACTTGTGTGATAGTGTGGCTCCAGTCACAAGCCAATTATTCCTGCCCCTGAGCACTGTCTCCTGGATAGAGCAGGTGTGTCCTGCTGCACTGAGCTGGAGAGGGAGGCCAGAAACTGAGGGATGGATGGCAAGTAGCAGGATCCCTTCTGTGGTGGAGGGAGAGACATCTGTACACTCTCCTGGGGAGCAGGCTCCAGTATCTGCCTTCTCTATAAATAGCATGGACCAGCCACTGCATTCAGAAAAGCAGAGCCACAGGATATGGGCCTGATGAGATTCCCAGGTAGTGCTGGGATTCACCACACACCACATTAGCAGGGTTTGTAAGGCCCAGAAATCACAACCTGGTGTAATGGATGGTGGTCACCTGGCAGGCATGACTGTATTCTCACTTACTGGAAATAGGCACTGGTGACTGCTTGAAAAAAATAAAAAAAAATAAAAAATCAAGCCTGTGGTAATGGCTGAGGATTTCTGACCTTTGCTCTAACATTTCAAATTTGTTTTTATTGCTTCTAATTGGCCTTGCTTTGGAGCATGCACATTATCTAACTGCCAGGGCACTGGCTGTCATTATCTGCTGGGTCATTTGGTTTGTGTTCTTTACGATTGAAACTTGTCAGGCATTTCCAGAAAATACTGCGCTCCCCTTGCAGTGTCAAACGCGGCACTGGTTAATCGTGCATCCCTGAGAGTGAAGCGTTGGAAGTGATCAGGCATTGATTGTTTAGCTGCAATGGATGCAATGGAAACGTGTCTCCTCAGTATGGAGGGGAAAGTGTAAAAATTAGATCAGCAGCAACACGGCAGCAGCCAGACTTCTTAGTTTCAGGGATCAGAGGTTACCCATTTTCTAGCCTTGATGACTCATTTTTGATCCCACTCACATGGCTCGGATAACTTAATTTTCTCCTCCCTTTGCAACAATTTAAACACCCAGACTCTTCTATTTTGACTTTCTTTAATACACCAGCTGCAAAATCACTAATTCAAATCTCCCAACCTCACCTTGCTTCACCAGATGGAAACAAAAGTCAAGAAATGTGTGTGAAAGAGCTGAAAATGCCGTGGTGCCACAAGTGTGCCTATGGTGGTGGCTCTGTAAACCTCAGCTCAACTAAAACATCAGCCCAGTTTGTAAGTCTGCTGATTCATTTTAAAACCCGTAGGATTTCCCACCAGTTAGAAATCCAGGTACAGTTGTTTTGGATCTGAACATGCACACTGAATTCAGAGTAGATGCATATAGGGCTTGTCCTCCTGTAGAAAGGCTGGGAGAGTTACAGGCAGCGATAGCAATGTCCCCATTTTGCAGAGTGTAAAAAAGAGTATCACTGGGAACACCAAGCTGTGAGACCTCAATGTGAATTATGCATCTGCTCTATTTAGATAGAAGCAATTTTCCTGTTGAAATCAGAGGTTGGCATTTTCTCCCATGGGGTTCTGTAACTCAAAACTGTGTTGAGATCAAGCATGTAGCAGAGGTTTTTTTAGCTGTAAAGGTGAATGTATTCAGATTATTCAAGTGGTGATTTTTTGGATGTACAATTAGTTGAGTGAGAGATGTGGTATAAATTTGGTATTGTAATTGCTATGCCTCTGAGACTTCAATTTGCAAAACAGTTTGCATCGCTGCAAGATTAACTGTTGTCTGTGCGATGAACATGTAGCAGAGCTGTGGTTTGATTGTAACTGCCTCTCAATTGGCTGTAGGTCCCAAAAAACCACTTTGTCACAAGTGCCTGATATGAACAGAGTGGTTGATACTCATGATGCTTCAGTTCAGTAGATGCCTGGATGGCTACAAAAGGCCAGTGTCTAAAAATTCCACCTCTAAGTGCAGTTGGTAAGACAGGATTTCCTTTTTCTGTGTCAGCCAAATCATGAAAAAGGGAGGTTTAAGACCCATTTTTATCCTCTTTGAATATTTTGTATTATATTGTTTCCTTCAGTTGCACACAGGAGAATGGGAATGACATTGAGCAGTGCTGCTCTAGTGGACTGGATCAGTGGGTGCAGAGAAATTGGGTCTGTATGGAAGCGCTCTGCCCGCCTGTCTGGCACTGGCTGTGCCCCGGGAGCGGGCAGGCGGGCTGTCAGCAGTGACATGGGCAGGGCTGATGCAGCCCCAGGGTAAGGGATGGACTGGCTGGCTGGCTGGATTTCCGATGTTTTGTGTGATTCTCCATTTGGTCCACAGCTGCTGCTGTGTTTGGGTCTCCAGTGTTGTCTAGGAATGTGTCAATGTAATTATACACAGAACCAGAGAAACCGCTTGTTCTCGCTTCACTGTGCCTTTCAGGTCTCCCTTCCAGGGTCTTAATTTATCTATTTTTGTCTCAGTGTTTCTTTTCAAAATACCACTGTGCCTTAGGTTGGTGATTGAACTGTGGAGATGCAGTAGATTCTGAACTGGTGGCAGCTGTGGCAGTGGTGAGAAGGGGAGGGCTGGTGGAGGCAAAGCCCTTTAAGCCCTCTGTGCCATTAGCCCCTACATTATCTCAATTCTTTTAAAATGTATATTAAAACCTCCTTCTGCAACTAGAAGCAGAAGCACTGACAAACACACACCTGCACGGTGGGGAAAGCAGGTTTTTCTGTGTTGCTACGGCAGGCAGGTTTAGAGGGGCCCAATTCCTTGGGGTGAGTCAGGGTGGAGGGATAAAGAAACCTGGATTTTCATCTCATCTCTCCTCAGTTCTCCCGAGGTGTCCTGCATAGCTTTTGGTAGGTCTGCTTTGGGGTCAGTCTGGAGGGACCCCACTCTCTCCAGTGGCAGGGGTTATAGGGCTGCCTGGCTGCCTTGCTGCCAGCAGGCAGCCAAAGCTGGTTCCTCTAGCTCCTGGTCTCAGCATTTGTCTCAGAGGCACATTTTCAGTCCCAGGGAAACCTGACAGTGCTGGCAGGGGGCTGTGAAGTGAGGCTCTCTGCTCTGGGATATCCTGGTGCTGGCTGAGACACCCCAAGCAAGGGATGGTGCTGCAGGACCCACACCCTTTCCATTCAGCCTCTCATCAAAGCGAACGCTCTGGGCACAAGGGTGTAAGCTGTGACCCTTTTTCCCCAGGCCTGGCTCTGCCCAGACAGACAGCCCAGGGCTGAGGCTGTCTGGTCACTTGTGACCAGAGTGTCAGGACTTGGAGCAGGGAGAGGTAGTGAGAGTGCTGGGCTGTGAGATGGAGGATTTTAATTAAGGCTTCTAAGCAAAGAGGCTATGTAAGTAAATAGAATAAAAATGTTACAGAATTAACTGATAATAGATATTTACTCTTCCTTAAAGCAGCAAACATTCATCATGCACACTGTAAACACACACCCAGGAATGCTATGTCTGGGAAACAAGTTGTGAGACTTACCAGGGACCAAAGTTTTACAGAGCAGGTTTTTCCCCCAGTCAAGCTGCGGGAAGCTGGGGAGCTGGTTCTGTGGTGCTGGGTTGTGAGGAGCTCAGTTTTTGCCCTGTGAACTCCTGGGGCATCACTGCAAAAATACTTTTAATTTAGCATAACCCTGCTCCTTTGGAGGCCAGTAGTGAAACTCCCACTGCTGTACTAGGGCTGTTGCCCAAAAGATGCACTCGAAATGCCACACTCCAATTAACAGTGACAACTGAAGTTTGGCATGACTGCTAGATAGTTGGAGTTAAGGGGCATGGTGAAATAGCAGTGCCACCCTGGGCTCTTTGGAGGCACTGGTCTGGATGCTGAAAGTGCTGGCATTATGTGCCGGGTGTTGGGTGCTCCCCAGCCACTCAGTGGGAGTCTGCCAGCAGAGAGTCTGATCCAGCTGTGAACACCCCTGGCAGCAGGGGCAATCCAGTGGTGAACAGACATGTGAACCCAGCTGCCCTGTGAATGGTACATGCCCCAGAAGGAAATATCCACAGTGATAGGAGGGCTGTTAAGGAGCAGAATTGAAGTGAGGAGTGTCCTGAATGAATGGATGCACCCCCACAAGGAGAAAACAGTGGTTAAGTGCTTCACCCATAGGGAAACAGTGTGGCCCTTCTCTTGCAGAGCTCAGATCTACCACAAAGCCCTTGAAGCCTCCTGGAAGGACTAACCCTGCTCTGGCCAGAGGAGGATGGGACCAGCTGGTCTTTAACCAACCCTAATTTGTGTCGAGCTGCCAAAGCCTGCCTTGCAGATGCACTTCACTGTGAGACTTCACACATGGCTTCTCCTCAGAGTGCACCCCACACACAGACCTTACCTGCTGCTGAGACACTGCAGTGTCTGACAATACCTGTCCTCTCTCTCTTCCTTTGGCAGGAAGGACAAACTGCCGCAGTTTAAATGCACTGCCCAGCGGGGCTCAGGGAACAGCCATGCTGGCAGCAAGCCGGAGAAGAGGAGCCAGGCACATCTGAAGGACCAGTCTCTCTCCACACGATGAGAGGAAAGGAGAGGAGAGAAGAGGAGAGGAGGGCGGCAGGGCAAGGTGGAGGAGCACGTCGCAGTCTGGAATCAATGATGTTTCTTTTTTTTCTCCCAGACAAGTATTTCTAAGATAACAAATAGTCCAAGGAGCAAAGAGGGAGAGGGAAATTAGCTAGAAATTTTATTATTGATTCTTTTTTATTTATAGATGGTGAATCAATTTCAGGGCTTTTTTTTTCTTTCTTTCTTTCTTTTTTTTTTTTTAATCTGTGGGGGAAAGAAGAGTGAACTGATAGATTTACAGAAATCATTTGCGGTGGCTGAAAAGCTATTTGTTAAAAGGAGAAAGCCTCCCCTTCCTCCACCAGTCCTCTTCTCTCTCTTTAAAGGGGTAATCCATACAATGAGCTAACAAGGGAGTCCTGGCTCCCCTGCTGCACCATGTGATGTCTCCCCTTTTAGTGTCAGGCTCAGAAGCTCTAATGCCGATTGCATGTGCTAGTCCTGTTAGCTTGCATTAAGAGAGCCTGATAAATAGCTTCTGGGAGCCAGGCAGGTGCTCCTCAGTGTGCTGTTTATCATCCACTGCATGGTTATGTTTTTTGCTCTTCTATCAGATCATCTGAGGAGAGGGGTCATATGAGAAATGTTACTGTCAGGCTGCAGGCTTGAAAGTTAATGCAAGACCCGTCTAATAGGCAGGAACTGTGGTCCTCCAGCAAAAGCTGGTTGGGATCTAGAAAGACTGGGCTTCCCAACAGATGCATGACTGAGGCAGCGTGAGCTAGGGGTAGTGCTGAAAGGGGTGAACAAACAGTGTTGTGCCACTACTGCAAGAAATCCCAAGTAAAACCTCAGCACCTTCCCATTACATGGACAGCATGTGAAATCTCTGCTCGAAGCCACGGTCACTAAGCAGTCTTGTCTCCTGCACTGTGTGATTATCTGAAATGTCTGCCAGTGATTCTCAAACTGGAGACCAAAATAGGGTAATGCTGAGGAGAGTCCGAGTGTCTCACAGGGGCTGGGAAGGGAGAATGCACTTCCAAGTGCCTCTTTTCAACCCATCAGAAACCTTGGGAAGCAGCTTCTCTTTGCTGTTTTCTGCCAGGAGTTAGGCTGCAATGGTGGCTTGAGGGAGAGATGGTGCCAAGACAGTAGATAAGGAAAGGATGAACCAGACTGAGAGGGTGAAGAATTACATGTGAAACAAGACTGAATAAGCTTCTCTTAGTGTGGGGTGGCCCTGAAGAAGTACTAGGCCCAGACACCCTGCTCTTTAATGAAAGAGCTGGGTTGGTTGTCCCTCTCTTCTTTCCCAGGACATGAACGTCATGATCTAAGAACAGAGTCAGGCTCAGCGGGGTCCTCATGCTGGCCTGGGTGAGAGAAGAATGAATCCTGAGGATAAATGAAAAGGTATGAGAAAAACTAAAAACTATAGGATAAAATAGATCTTTGGAGTAACTGAAATTTGCTATCCCTGGTGAAAGTACTCCCTGATTATTCAGTAATGGAGACCTGACTGCAAGGCCCAAGCATGACCAGTGGTGAAACAAAGGGTGATCTTAGGAAGAACTGAAAACAGCTTGGGTTGCATTCATACTTCCTTTCCCTTTCACCATCTCACTGGGATAGAAGGGAGTTCTCTGTGAGGTCCTTGATCTCCTTTCCATACAAGTAAACATAAAGCAAGCAGGGTCAAGGCTTAGGTCTGTGTTCTGTGTCTCACGACCTCACACAGGTTTCTGGAGCCCCATCCCAATGGACCTCCTGGAAGCCACTGGCACATGGTTTCCATCCAGTTTGTATTACTGCAGCCATAAAAGAGTGAGCAGTTACAAGTCAGGACAAAAACTTGGCTTTGCATGCCTCTGAAAACAGACAAGCTACTCAGGATCTGCCAAAACTTGAGCTGAATGTATCTGTGCTTTCGCCACCCATTAGCTGGGCTTTCCTTAGTTAGTTGCTCTCTGACCAGGGGAACACTGTTGAAAAAAAGAAGGAGACATCCCACTGGAAAGAAAATTATTTAAAACACCAAGCAAAACTGATACTGTCGGTATTTCAAGGTGAGGGGGTTAAACTGTGTACTTATTTAGGGAGAATAAAATGCCTTTATATGATGGATTCCAAGGCATCCAAAAGGCACAGTGCTGGCTCTGTCTCCAAAAGCAGAGTAATGAATAGCAGTGACAGTGTGATAATTAAAATGACCTCTTGGAGATACGGATTAGAAGGTATGCAGAGGGGGGATAAGTTCTCCTTTGAATTAATCTAGTGCTAGTTTATGACTATTGTTGGGTTTTACAGGGTTTTAGTGGAAGACTTTCAAAGTTGGTTTACTGGGGTGAAAATGTTTCTTGTACATATTCATTGGAAAAGCACTTGCAGAATTCCTTGTTATTTATTTTTGAGTGTTTCTATATACACGTATATATATGAAGAGATAGTTTCAGTATTTGCTTAGCCACTAAAAAATCTACTCTGGAAATACGAATAAAGTGATAAAAGCAGCTGTGGAATGAGTGTGTTGTTTCATTTTCATTCCTTCCTCCTCAGAGGCTCCCAGATCACTTCAAAGCTGAGACATGGGCAGGCAAATTCTGGGAAGCGCTTGTGCTGCCCTGCTATCAGCTGTCAGAGGCTCCCTCTACCTAACTTGTAAAAGTCAGTCTTTTAAGTTTAGATTTAATAACTGGATCTTCCTGAAAATCACTGTCTCTGCTTCTTACTTGTCTTGTGCCACCTGTATCTGCCCCACAGCCTGAAATTTATAGGTGATGATGCTTCCTTTTCTGCTGAGATAGCCCAAACTTTTAGTTGAACAGAACAAACAGATTGAAGATGGTTACCCATATGGGAAATGATGACATCCCATTTGTCAACTCCCATGCTGCTAACCTTCCTCCCATCCTCTCCACCTGCCTAGCAATGCCATATCATCCAAACATAAGGTTATCTGCCAAGAGCATCTGCCTTGCTCTTCAGTCAGGCAGCATGCCCATTCTGGAACCCTCCCTCCCCATCCTTGTTCCAGCACATCATGTTCAAACCCTTTGCTCTTACCTCCCATTTCATTCCTCCTTCGGTTTGCCTCTGGCACCTTCTCGTCCAGCCCCTACCCAATTTTTCCACACTGAGATCTCAATCACATCTCCCCTGGGCCCCACAGGCAGAGCTGACTCTGTAGTGCTCTCTTCAGAGATCTGCCTCTGCTTTCAAGGTTCACTAAAAAAACCATGTTTCTTGAAAGCTCTCCCTGGCCAGTTGGGGATGAGAGCCTGAGCCTCTCACTGTGGCATCTTTGCCTGAGGGTTTACACCTTGGTGTGGCAGAGTGTGCATGATTTGCACATCCCAACTTTTGGGGAGACTAGCATGGGAGCTGAAAATAGAAGACCTCTTGTTCCCAGTCTCTAGTTCACTTTTCTCCCACATGAGTGTAGATGTTCTCTTCCTCCACCTCAGCAGGCAGATCCTGATTCAGAGCCTGCTTCTTGCCTGCCATGAGCCTCTTCCTAGGAGATGATCTGTGTCTCAGACATAAGTAATGCACGTTGTATGCCCAGCAGTAATTCTTTACTAGTTGCTTGTGTCAGGTCCAAGGTAAGGTAACACCAGTGATTCTGAGAGGCTCAGAAACCAATATGGTTCTAAAATTAGGCATTGAATTGGACAGAATGGTATTTAGTCTTAAGAACAAAGACACATTTTTATCTGAGTGCAAGTGGAGGACTTTTCTCATGGGTAGACCAGTGTCCCCTTGCAATGTCCTCCCTGCCTGTTCCCGCTGTCTGCCTGCAGAGCTGCAGGGCCTTCCCTTGGAGCAGTAGCAATGTATTTGCCTCCCTTTGTACAGGACTGGGTCGTGAATATTAAAATGCCAAAATTAACTTGTTTTCTATGCATTCTGCTCTCCTGACAAGAAAATCCCACTACAAACCCCTGCACAGGCAGTCTAACTGCACTGAATTGGACCCTCACTGTGAGGGGATTATATATTCTGATTGGGGCTGAGTTTGCAACTATTTTCTCTGCCACACCAAAAACCTTTACTGCAGAGCTGCAAACCAGTTATAGGAACATGAAATGCTTCGACTTCTTCACTAGGGAAACATTAATCCAATCACAGGTTATGTCCATTACAGACTATGGCAATATTGTATACAGGAATTCCCAGGAGAAGGTTCTACAAAAATTGGAATCTCTCTATAACCATGTTATGAGATTTACTGGTGTGGATAAAATGGGCAGAGTTAAAATTACCAGGCTGGCTATCTCTAAAAGACAGGTGAAGTCTGCTGGCTATCATTGCTTCGCAATATTACAAATGGAAAAGCCCTGAAGTAATTGAATAACACATCTGCTGAAAAAACCTTGTGAACTGCTATAACCTAAAGATAGACTGTGAGGAAACAATGTAGGTACAGCACCCAGTTAAAAGGAAAAAGGTGCTTTCCTTACCTGGTGCAGGAAGATATTGCAAATGCAAGTACAGATTCTCTCTTTGCCTCCTAGATTCTGTGTGTATGTGTGTGTGCTCTATATATTTATGTGTGTGTTTGTGTCTATCTACCTCTTTCTTTTCACATAAAAGTAAGTTAAACCAGGTTCCTCAGCAGGTGGAGGTGCTGGATGGTAATGCAGAGCTCACTGTGTTTCCTTTTCTACTGGAGGTTGCTGAAAACATTTGCCATAGCTGGCAGAGGAGCTGATTTCTATCCCCTTCAAGTCTCTCTGTCCTTTTGCAGAAAAAATATTTCAAAGCACTTCGCAAGAGTTGATGGAGGTTTAGTATCAGTATTCAGTGGTCTGTAGGCACAGTTGGATAGCAGAGAACAACTCCCTGGGTCGCTGCAAGCCCAGGACTACAAGAAGATATGCTGTGGCCGAGGCAGAGTATCTGTGTAAGGCACTGCACTCTGCACACATTTGGAGGGAAGGATGGCCACAACAGCCTTCCCACTGCCTCTGTATCACCCTGCAAGCAGAACCAGGTCATCTCCAGCCATGAAGAGCCAGACTCCCTGGAGCCACATGTTCCAGACCCAGCAGAGCTGACCTGCCGTTGTCTCATCCCTTCTCTGGAGGTAAGTGTGCTGTGGACTGGGCTTTTGTGGTACAAGAGGGGATTTCAGGACAGGTCAGACACAGTACATCCTCCTGCAGTTTTGCCTGGATGTGGAGGAGCACCTCATTACTCATGTTTCTCCCCATCTGGTAGCTCCAAGCAGAGATCCAAGGGCACCTGACATGGACTGCACTGCAGCAGCACAGCTGTCAGGGGCTGTCACAGCGGGTCAGTATGGGGAGGTGTGATTTATTTCACATTTCGTGCACCTCTCCATGGCAGACCAGCACACATGGAAGGACAAGAAGCTTTTGAGAGAATCTGAAGGGGGTTGAATCCTCCTGTGGAAGGAACAGGGGAGAGACAGATCACGAATACTGATGGGCATGGATGCAAAAGAACTTTGAAATCAGTCCTTTTTCCTTTTCATTAAGTCCTTCATTAAAAAAGTTCCTTGTCACTGAAAATGTTTTAAAGAATACAAGTTTACAAAATATAATAATGTTGCTTTTCCAGCTGCATTGAAATTTACTGTCTGTAAACAGTGAAAACAGAAACCAGGCAACTAACTTCAGCTGCACTACCAATAGCCTGGGTATAGGAAGATTTTAATACCAGCTAGTGTTTGGAATAAAAAAGTACTAGAGCAAGTTATGCCACTGGGGATGAAGTCTTTCTCACAGTCATAAGGGAGTCAATATCCTGCTGTGATTCCCCCATTACATACACAAAATCATACTGAGTATAAAGAGTCTCCTGTTCCTTTTGCACATTTAGGGTTGATACCTCTGATACTTTCAGCCAAAGCATCCTGAACAAATGCTGAGGACTTTCACTCATTTCCCTTTGGTGCTAGGTGAAGGTGGGGAATTGTTTTGGTGTTGCTCCATGTATGTACCACTAAGATTAATGAGGATTCTTCTATAGCATTTATGGCCCACTTTAAGACTGAATTATTAAATCTGTAGAGGTGTGATTTTTTTAGGCCCCGACTGCTATCCATGTTGTGTGATGCCCTTTCCAGAGCTGTGCTGCCATGAACACTAAATCCACTCGCTGGGGTTCCCAAGGCTGAAGGCTGAGCACAGCACTGCAGGGAGACAGCAGGCTCTTGGTGGGGATGTTGTTTTGTGGCAAATTCATGTTGTACTTAGCACTTAATCACTTCTGTGTCCCCTAAGGCAGATTTCTTTTCCCTCTCAGTAGGTCACAGCCCTGTCACAGTCCCAAAGAGTTTGAGCAGCTGATCCTGAGTCACCAAGAGGAAAATACACAGTATGTCTGAGGAGGCTGACTAAGAAGTAAGAAGAAGAGGGCAGAGAAAAAAAGGTGAAGAAGCACAATTTTACTTGAGCTCAGAAAGCTAATGGAGCATGGAGGTGCTGTTTAGGATGGAGGTCTTGAGTCCCCCACTGTTCTCCCTTTTTAGCATGGGAACATAGGTCTAGCAGAGGTTGTGGTTCAGCACTGAGGGGTGGGTGAAAGAAACCTTTGGTCTTTTTAGGTGAAAAGCATTCTGTTATTCATAATAAAGCCAAGACTTCACCCTGGAAATCTTGACTGCAACTCTCAGCTCTTCTATGGATCAGATATTGCAGGATTTAGGATAAGGGGAGGAATATTTATTTCTACCATTTCATTTCATATCATTTCTATTCATTCCTAGCATCCAAACCCCTGTGATTTCTGTCTCACACTAATGTTGCTTTATATATTGTTTTTTCCATGTGAGGAAACAGCCATTTCTCGCATGGTGGCCCAAGGCTCAGGCAGATGAAGTGAGATGAAGCAGGAGAGAAGTGGGTCACAGAGCCAACTAGGGAAGTGAATGAGACTCCACGGCTGAGCCACAGCAGCCAGTTGAGTGATGGCCATGGGTGCTTGGCTGAATCATCACAGATGTTCCCAAGGCAGTTGGCAGAGAGTAAACAGTAATTAATAATGGCTGTTAAATACCAACATTTCATACCTCTCAACCTTGAAACAGGGGAGAAGGATTTTTGCAAAATGCTTTCCTTTCTGTCACTCTCACACCCGGTATTCGGTACACTCCATTCTGGAACCGAGATGTTGTTCAGCCACCCTCAGACTTCCCAAACCATTCTTCTGAGGATTTCTGCCTGAAATGGCTGTAAACATCACAGTCCCCAGGTCATCAGTTAGTTCTATTCACATGACACTATTGGGAGATCTGTGAAATGAGATTTGTATGGAAAGCCACACAGAGAAGAACCCTAGAAACACCCATGCCACTTGCTACAATCAGTGTAGGTGCCCCATTTTGGGGTTAATCTTGCTTGCCCAGGATATATTTGATGGGAATCAAGAGTTCCTAAACATCCTTGCTCACCTTCATCATAATTTCACATTTATTACATGTATGTAGCCCATAAGAAGCCTCAAAAGCTAAAAAACCAACAAGGTATTTAATTTAGGTATTGTGTATAGGTACTGAGGTAACCTGGAGTAGCTCTGCCATGAATGCCAGCTGTCTTCCCTCCTGATGCAGTGGAGGCACAAGGAACAATAGAGAGAGAATGAAGGTGAAAAAATAATGGTCACAGCCAAGTACTCCCTTCAACCTGGAGCATGTGGTACTTGAATGAAACTGCTCCCTGGTGCCAACACCATTTTTAAACAATTTAACCTATAAATTTCAAATCTGTAACTGGATTTAAAACAGTCCATGTGTGGGTTGGATTTAAAAAAAAATCTCCAATTTTCTTGATTTAGAAAAATAGTAGCAGTCTGCACAGAGGAGGAAATCCAGCCTTGTTCTGAGCTGGGTGCCATGCAGCATGGGACATGCCAGGTTAAAGGGAGGGCACATTCTGGGAAGGGGAACATGTATCTGGAAATCACTAAGGGTCATCAGAGAAACTGATGCTGTCCAGGGTAAATCTGCCTGAATTTTGTTCCAACCTCCTCACTATTTCAGCATCCAGGTGTGAGCCCTTGCCTGCCCCAAGGCATTTTCTCACGCTCTTCTGAAAATGGAAGTGCTGTGTGTTCCTGGAGAGGAGATTAACCAGTGGAGCTAAACACCACTAATCCCTTGTCACTGCCTGCCAAAAACTAAATCAAACCAAGCAGGAAGAAGGAAGTGGTTCTTGGTGTAACCACGGATGGTGGTCTGGCATAACCCACAGGGATCATGCACCCAGACAGGGACAGGACTTCTCACCACGAACTGGGAACATCCCCATCACATCTGGGCCAGTTCTGTCTTCAGAAAAGCAGTTCAGTCCCAAACCAGGGCACTACTGCAGAACAGCAGGAAAGACTCTATCCCCGTCTACTTTTAAATCATCAAGCTAATAAGTACCCTGGATGATAAGATGTAATCTTTTAAATGCAGTATGGATTTCTTCCCTGAATTATGCATGATAACATCTTTAGGCATGAGCTTTTTTTTTTTTTCCCCTGAAAAAACAGTCTGGTGGTGGTGGTGGTGATAATCACTGTTTAACAGCTTGACGGGCTGGCCTGGAAAAGGCTCCCTATTGCTTGGCAATCTCTGCTAACTTCCTAGGAGTGCTGGGCCCTAGGATGGTGCCAGAGAATCTCCAGGAGATGTGAGGCTGTTAACCCACTGGTTCAACAACCCAGTACTGGTCTCCAAGCAAAAGTAGCCAAATCTCACATTGAGAAAGATCAAGAGGGGAAAAAGGAATGAATACTGGAATTTCAAAGGTGACCAGACAAATTCAGATTACATCTGGTCACATGCAGCCCCTGCCTGGCCTCGCTGGTTCCTCAGGCATGTGTGGGCACCACACGCTGCACAAGAGCCAATGGGCACAATTTAAAGCAAATATGTGAAATTCCATCTGAACAAAAGAAAATACTCTGAGGGTGGTCAAACACTGGAGCAGGGTGCCCAGAGGGGCTGTGGAGTCTCCATCCTGGTAGATATTCAAAAACCAGCCAGACACAGCCCTGGACAATCTGCTGTAGGTGATTCAGTCTGAGCAGAGGGAATGGACAAGATAATCTCAAGACCCTTTCCAACATCATCCATTCTGTGATTCTGTGTCCTGTTTCTTATACCTGATTTTGACAATTTGGCCATTTTGCAGCAATTACACCACTTTGAACTGTAGTGATACCAATATTTAGCTCCTGGGCAGCATTTTTCCCTCCGCAATCTGCAATTCCTTTAATGAGGGTTGTAGTTCATCATCCCTGTTGAACAGCTAGGGGAACTGGGGCAGTCAGAAACCAAGGGATTTGCTTAAAGACACTTGGCAAGGCAGGGACAGAGGGACCAAATTTCCTATGTCTCACCTCCCATTCTCAGACAAACACTGCCACTGCAATGCCTGTACAAGTGATGTTTTAAGGGAGATGCCTGGTGCATGTAGCATCCAGTGACAGCAGAAGCCAGCAGTGCTGGATGCAGCACTCTGTTCACAGATGCAGCCCTTGGACAGCAAATCACAGCCATGGAAAGATGCTTCTGTGTTTTGCCAAGGAGAGAGTGGTGCAGGCAGCTCTGCTCCACTGAGCTCAGCTGAACCAGGCAAGCTGGTGCTTTCATGGAGGCATATTCACAACTGGTAAAAACAGCCTTACCCACCAGTGCTTCAAGCTACAGGTCAGGTTTCTGTGCATCATATGATTTCCTCCCTACCCCCACCCCCAGTGTTCTGGTCTCAGATTTGGCCAAGTTGCAAAGTGTAACAACCAAAACATTCTTTCTTAACATTAATTATTACCAGTCCTTAGAGACTGATGTTTCTACTATCATAAAATTTCCTTAACTAAAGCTGACATTGCTGTGATTTTGCATCTCACAATGTATTTTGATCTATTGACAAGTACACCTTTTAAAAGAAATAATATTCTTATTTTTCTCATGTATATTGAAAGCCAGACAGAAGAGCAGCTGTGCGTGCATGTCTACAGACACACAAGCACAGACAACACACCCCCTTTAAGTACTTGCTTAATTTCTAGGTCCTAACAAATAGGAATGATCTTCTTGTTACACATTTGGTGAGCTGAATAAATACGTGGACTGTGTTTGTATGGAATAGGAGAAGCAGGAAATGGCCATTTATGGACAATTAATCACAGCCATGGATTCTTTATATCCTGTTTATGGGTGATACAGTGGGCTGAATTCTAATCAGCTCTTGCTGTGGCGGGTTTTCATGTTTCTGCTTTCAGCAGTTAACACTTCTAGAGATATCTGAAATTAAATGAACAGGATAGCTATGGATTGAGATCACACTCTGGTCTTAGCAATGACTTTGCTTATTGCCTTTGGAGAAGGAACAAAATACCATGAGTGTAGGCTCCTGGGAAGTGAAGTTGGAAACACGTGCAGGTAATAACACCACATAACAGTCAGTAGACTAGTGAGCAACTAAAACCAGCTCTGAACCCAGATTTCTGCTCTCTCTGCCTAATACAGTTATTAAAACTAATGCAAAGCATGGAATAAAATGCTATGACTGGTAAGTAGGGAACATTCCTATCTGGAGGTGCTTTACAGCTGTTCAAGTGGGATAGTGGTAAGTAAGTGAAAAGGGAAGCTCAGTCTCACGCCCAAATAAGCCAGTGATTTCTTCTGACATCAGGAATGTCTACAAATGAACATGGGAGTTTAATGAGCTTAATGTTTTCTGAATGTGTTACTTGGTAGACAAAGATGGCTTTTCTTAATGGTCAGAACTGGGAACTACCTCTGCCCCGAGTGGGAATGCTGCCCTCCCTGGCCTTTGATTCTGGTGCAGTTGTAGTTTGGAAGACTGGCAGAACAACTGCTGTAAGATTTCAGGTAGAGCTCAGAAAGGCTCAGTTAAGGGTTGTTGCAGGAATAGTTACTCCATTCTTGTTTTTTAACTTAAGTGTTCAGTACATCAGACTGCTCTTCAGCACAGACACAATCTCCACTCCTTTGTTCAAGGAGTGAAGAATTAAGAGTCCTTACCTCTTCTCCTTGGATGATGCTCAGTTTGACCTTTCCAGCACTAGAGTGGTATTAAGATAAGAACCATGTACTGTACCCTGACCTCAGTTACACCACAGTACATCTGAACTTGGAGTCAGTCCACTAAAATAATTAGAATTGACTGGAACTAAGACCGGTGAACGCAGTATTTGATATTCCTGGCATTTAAATTCAAAGCAGTCAGTGGAATCCATTACATCACCCCACATCTGCCCTACACGTGCCACACACAATGTGTTTATTACACGTGGCACTAATTGCACAGCAGGTGATTAAACTGGAAAGCACTTTAAAAGTCAAATTGGCCTTTTACATCACATAATTTGGGATGGGGGCCAGATTGCTCTGGATGATTTAGATACCTAACTCAATCAATGAGTATGAGACATTGAAATGCCTTTGGAAAAAAACCTGCAGTCCCTAATCTTTAAATTTCATCTTTAATTTTGGAGAGAAATTGGTGCTTAGAAAATATATCTCAGGGAGGGCAGGAAAAGAAGAGTCCAGTGAGCAAAACTGAAATCTCGCTGAGCCAGGGACTATCATCAGCCAAAGAAGAGATGGAAAATTAGCACACAGCTCAGGCAGGCTCATTCACAGGAATACATTGACCAAATCCATGCAGAGAGATGACGCCATGCAGCCCCTAAAAACCTACGGTCCTTTAAAATGAGGGCCCTGGGTGACAGATACTTTTCCAGGCATTAAGCCTCTGGCAGCCCAACCAAAGTACAAGATCAAGAAAGTAAATTTGAAGGACTTACTTTATTACAGATAACACTGCCTTTTCCAGATAGGCACGCTTCAGTTAAACCCACTGAACCAAACGCCACGTTGCGATTCAGTCAGGAAAAGCAGCTTGGCCTAAGATATGATACAGGACAAGCAAAATTAATAATTTTGAGACATATCATCACAGGAAAAAATGTGAGGAAATTTTTTATCTTCTTTTTATTGGGACTCCTGAGATCTCCCTTTAGGGCTACTCTTTAAGGCCCAACTTTATTCCTGCTGCTTGGATCCAGTTTTCATAGCCTAGCATAAAAACAAGCTTCTGAAAAGAAAGCAGCATTATATTCTGCCATACACAGTGGACCAAGTGGAGAAGAGACACTTCACCTATGGGTGTTACTCAACAATGGGAAAAATTCAAGTGGTTTTCATGAAATGAGAATTTAGTCCACAAAGGGACTTGGGGACATGGAGTCTTGAAAGATTTGGAGGCAAAACAATAGAGCTTTGCTTCAAAGTCAGCTTGAGACTGCAGAAAACCACTCTGAAATTAACCACTGCCTTCAGGTTATCCTTGTGTTGGGAAGGGGATACTTCAGCTGTTTTTCTGGGGCTACTGACAGATCTCAGCCTTTAGAGCTGCCTGTATTCAGCACTCAAGGCAAGTTGTGTTCAGTAAGATGGGATTTACAGAGAAGTGCCGTTCAAGTGCAGTGATGGAGGTAATAAAGGGTTTCCTCCTGGATGCATGAACACTTTTAGGATTTCTTACTTACTTTACCAGTTTGAGAAGAGAAGAATGTTGCTTGTTTGGGCACACGTCTGTGAGTTTGTGCAAGAACACACACATGTGTGCAGTCTGGGGTTAACAGAAGATTGCTGTCAATTTCCAAGCACAGCCAGTTTGTCCTCTCCTACGCCTAGAAAATGTGAACAGCATGGAAATTAAGATCTACTCCTCAGGAGCAATAACTTAGCTCTTTTATGTAACATGCTGTAATGAAGATTATTAAAGCTGCCTTCACAATTACCAAGTCCAATTCTTTTTCATTTTACCAGGAATTAAACTTTCACATCCCACATGTGGCTTTAAAAATCTGTTTGTAGGTCAAAAACATCACAGAAATTTGTAACAACTTCCTCCTTGCCATAGGCTTTGTCCACAAATAGACACAGATCGATGGAGCAGGACTCAAACCATGGATGCAGGTCAATGACCAACACTTTGCCCCTTCCAAGCTCTGGGACCACAACACAATGGATGTGGGAACCACAGCAGAGGATTCAGCTGGCAGAACATGCACAGGCCAGCCTTAATGCATAAAAGCTCCATCCAGTTTCTCTTGTTACCCTGTGTTACCATATTAGAGCAGTTATTTGATCTTCAAGGGTTGGACCATGCAAGACACAAAGCAAGCCAGTGCAATTCCTCTCCAACACTCAGGTAAATAAATGTTAAATTTAGGTGTGTATTTGATTGCCTGGCATGGTGGGTAGAGGGTTCAACCATGGGAAATGCTGGAGTCAGCCCCTACAGCATCAGGCTGGGCTGGGAGGGTCTTTATACTAATTCCCTTCTCTGACATCTAAAGTAAGTCTCCCCTCCCCTCCCCTCCCCTCCCCTGCCCTGCCCTGCCCTGCCCTGCCCTGCCCTGCCCTGCCCTGCCCTGCCCTGCCCTGCCCTCCCCTCCCC
>JAWWEU010000005.1:7505497-7516542 GCA_035583155.1 Acropternis orthonyx
CTCCTCTCCTCTCCTCTCCTCTCCTCTCCTCTCCCCTCTTTTCTCATTTCTGTCGAGATCAACACTCAAAGACCCCAAATTAATTAAGAATAGACTGAAATTTGAGCTAGAGTCCAAGCCAACAGGTCAATGAAAACACAGTTCAAGATGACAGCATCATGGCCTGTGCCCACTTGTCACCTGAAAAGTAGTCAGAGAAGGGACTGTGCCTTCAGTCTGCTGGGGTTTGTGCTCCACCAGGCCTTTGCAAGTCACAGCAGTAAGTCTGGTCCCCAAACCCCAGAAGTTTAGAAGAGAAAACTACTCCCAGGGTGTCTTTTTGGAAGCAGCAAAGTTGCAGCTTTAGATTGATGTTCTTTTTTATTTGTGATCATAGCTAATTAAAAAAATTAATAGAAACATAGAGCCAAAAGTTTATTAGAAAAGAAACATTGTAGTTTAATTATGCCACTATGTTGTGTATGACACAAAGCCCACTGAAATCTGAATACTTGATGATCTCTGGAATTTGACTAAGAGCTCTTCAGCCTTAGGGAGAAACTTGACAATTACTAATCTACATACGCTGACAATATCAGGGGCCCCATGAGGGTCTTTAATTGCTCTGTAAACTTCAAACTGGAGTGTTCTTCAGTAGGACAAAACAAGATGCTGCATTCAAGCTAAAGAGTGGTAGTTGACATGTTTATTAAACACCCACAGACCCCTACGGATGGCAGGGTGGAAGGTTCTCTGGGTAGAAGAAGTTATAAATGCAGCATCAGACTTAGTCCTAAGACAGAACAATTATGCATGAACTCTCAGGCACAACTATGGCATGATGGATCCAGGAAAACTTTCTGCAAAAACATTTCCACGATTCCAAGCTGCATTTCCATGCTCTTGCTTCCACAGCCCTTTTTGCCACGTTTTCTCGAGCTTTGTGACTCTGCACACAAAATGTCTGCACGATGTGAACGGAAGTGGGTGGTGGGTTTTACAAGGTGCTGACCTGAGCTTTTCCAAAAGTAAAATATGTAATGTTTGCCTTACTGTTGTTTAACTGGAGGCAGTGAGTTTTGTCCATGTTATCTGGCAGTGGAAGGGCTTTTGTTCTCCAAGATACTTTCCATGAAGGACCTGAATATATGCCAGAAATTCTAGTAGCTCTGGCTCAAATCACAGCTGCAGGAAAATGGATCTTTTCATAGAAGAACTGATAGCTTCCTATTCCTTCCCTTTAATTTACAGTTTGACACAAGCCCACACTTTAATGATGAAGGTTATGTGTATGTTATGGCCAGCACAAGTTATTCTGGCTCATTCTCCTATTGCTACATTGACTTGATGTTGTTGACTTTGATGTTTACCTTGTACGTCGTCAGCATAATCACCAAGCAAATTCTGATTGCTTCATTTCTCATTTTATTTCTGTTTCAGGAATGTGTAGAGTTATCCTCCCACTGTTGTGAAGGTTCGTTACCTCTGCTGAACTGGCCATAGTTCATGATGAAGGAAATAACATTGAACCCTCCAGAAGCCTTCTAACATAGCAGCATCCATCTTGGGATGGGGTTTTACAAAGTGTTTTGTCATTTCTGGGGACCAGAAGGAATAGACAGAGCTTGGATCCCACCCCAATGGGATGTGCAGCACTCACTGTCAGGGGAACACCTTGCCTTGCAATGAAATTGATCAGGAAATAATTGGATGGAATAAATCTGGAAATTCTCAGTGCCAGCTTCCTTCTGGGCTCTAACAACACAATCCAAACCTTTGTATTTGGGATAGGAGAGTGTTATTGACGCAACACGTTAAACAACCTTAACTCCAGTGAGCAATGGCACCAGTGTAACACTTGTTTATTAGCAAAATGCATCTGATCTCAAAGGCCTGCATGACAAGTTCATTACATATCAATTTAATTAGCTGATTTACATTTAATTTACATTTCAATTAATGTCTTTAGCAACAAAACGTTGCCTTAATAGGGTAATTGCCTATTAGGCAATATGTAAAAGAATAAATAGTTGCATTCTGAGAAAGAATTCCTATTTTCAATTTTTTATTACCATAAATAACCTAAATAATTATTGCTCTTAAGGGGCCATGTCCCAGTTCCCTTCTGGGCCTAATTATAAAGACTTAGTACCTCATTAAGCAAAATGGTTTCAGAGTCACAGAAAAGCATTACTCTAATCGTGACTCATTAGTTTCAACAAAAGAGGGGAAAACTGCAAAAGTCGGCACATTTTGCCATATTATTCTTGTGGTTCATAAGCAGCAGCACATTTGAGCAGTGGTTGTTACAGCTGTGTAGGCATTTCTGTCACAAAGCCCTGTTTTTCAGAGGGGTGATTTTTTGTGTAACTTTGGTCATTAAAAGAGAGTCACGTCCAACTGAAAAAGCTGGCACGTGTGTGGAGTGAGAAACTTGAGCAAACTTTCAGGTTTCTGTTCCCCGAGAGCTCATCTTGTCCCCACACAGCCACACGGGGTGGCTTGGTTTGAGGCTGTAACATAGGATTCATCTTGCCAGAAGGGTTGCTTTCATCACCGTAATATATCCCAGTGCATCGAAAACGGACATGACTTTTTTGTTTGGATTCAGTGATGTTGTATCACAGTGATCCCTCGTAATTAGAGAGGAAACATTGACTGCAGGCCTGGGTGTGACCAGGCTGTGACTTTAAGGCTCTTAGTGTTGGATCCAAACTACAGTGGCAACGTGATGTAAAGCACTGATCTCATATATGCTCAGTCTGCTGGTTTAAATTTGATCAAAAAACCATGGAGGGTTTGGCACGGTGCTGGAGGGTTTTATGCTACATTAGGCATCAACTGCCTCTCTCTGCTAGTCTAATGTTACACTGGATCCAGTATCCTCTGTCCTTTGGCAGCCAGTGCAAAGCCAGCGTTAAGGCACTAAGTTGGCACAAACTCCACATCAGGAGCTCTGGCTGATTTGATGTACATGTTGTGCTTTGTTTGGGTGAAGTTTGTTCTGCTGGCAATTCAGTGGTGAAGAGATCCCGACCTGATGACTGTAACCAAGGCACTGACTGCAGTTGCTTAAAATTATGTCAGGTGAGGAAATAAAAAGGGACTAGATAAGTTATTGTTTAGCAAATAATAAATTAATAATACTCTAGGAATACATAGAGGTTTTACAAAGAAAATGTTTAACTAATGGGAAAGCAACCATTTCATAAAGAATTAGTTTCCTCATTGACCTTTAATGATGATTCATATGTAAAAGAAACCCAAACACAAACACAGAGCTATTTTTTCTTAGACTGCAGATAAAGCCAAAGCTAGAAATAGGATTGTTAATGATACCATTGTACAGCCTCTAAGAACAGATAATTGGTGGGGGTTCTCTTTTTTCCTATTTTTAATTTTTTTCTCTCTTTTTAAATGACTGATACTGTCCTCATTTTACAGGTAGTTAAATTGGCAGCCTAAAAATGTTAAGGAATGTTTCATATCTCAGAGCTGTAAGGAGAACCCCTACCCTTCCAGTCCAGCCATCCCACTCTAATGTTTGCTAAAGCCAACAAAGTCTTTAGTGGATTTTGGAACTAATTTTCAACGCCAAGATCTTCAGACAACTCACAACTGTAAACACTGTTTCATACTGTGCCAGCTTCTTACTTGGTGTAACTCAACCAACTTTAGAGGCAATTCTCCTGCACTGTGTGCTTGTGAAAATTTATTGCCAGAGACTGGGCCAGTTCTAGTTCCTTGGTGCTTAATTTTCCTCTAACAAGGTGCTGTATGTACATACATTAGGACAGTGAAAAAGGAATCAGGTAGGTGTCCCTTTCTTATAATACTAAATGCACTCCTTCACTGGGATAAGAACAGGGCTGGAGAGAGAAAGAGACAAAGGGAAAAGATTCCACTTCCAAAAAATGTCTTATTACGTTCAGAAGTAGAAGTTAATTGCTCAGGACTCAGATGTGTCTTCTGGTATTCTGCATTTTATTTTTGCTCCTACACTTGATGGATCTGGAATTCTCTTTTGAGCTGCTAACTCAAAAGCTCATTTAAAACCTTTCCTACTTTCCCATGTCTCTGATTAACACTAATCCACTCTCCCCTTTCTTTTCCTACAGCTTCTTATGCTCACTCCTTGCTGCAGCCCGCAAGAATTCTAATTGGCACCTGCTCTTCTTTTTGGGTCTCCATTTTTCCCCTTTCTTCCTGCTCCATTTTCTCTCTGTCACTATCTGGGCTGCTCTATACCATCCTGTTATACTTTCTAGCCCAGATCTGCCTAGTGCTGTAAAGGATTTGATGATTTTCTTTAGGAAAGACTCTAATAATAGCCACAATCCTGCCCCTTTACAAATCTTCTTACAATGGAAAAAAAAAAATGTTCTGCCCTCCAAAGTGAATTTCATTGAAAACCAAAAGTTCTTGTCATAAAAAAAAAAATAAATAAAAATCCCTCTCTGTTCCTGATGGATTGGAGAAATTTTAAAGGAGCAATGTTATAATTTATGGGGAATTTGAGTCCAGATCTCAGAGCTCCCCATTAGAAATTGTAACTTCAGCTGATTAAAGAAAGCATTTCAGTTTTCTGCTCTAATATAAAAAAGTACAAGTTATAACAGGAAAACGAGGCAGCCAGAAAGTCCTTGAGGTTCTCCAGTGACTTCACTGTTGTCAATCAAAACAACAGTGAAGATGCTCAATTACTTCTACTTTAAGGGACAGTGGGACAAAACTACTGACACACTGCAGAGGCTTTTGAAAAACAAGGGACTAGATGCCACTGAGGTGGATGAGGCCAACAGAAGCCAGACTCTATCTGGATGTGATGGATTTTGAGGTTTATCTGCCATTTCAGGTGGCCTATGCCAAAACTGTGCTTTCTCTGTCCCTGCTCAGCTGCTGCCTCGGCCTGGCTGCCCAGAGGTGAAGTTCTCCCCTGCAGGCTCTGCCTGACACTCTCTTGCTGCCATGCTCAGAAGCAGTTCAGTGAAGACAACTCTGTCAAGCTCGGAGCCTCATTGTGCCTTTGCTCCCCGGGCCTCAGAAGCCAACACTCCCTGCTGCCCTCCCACACCTCCCTTGGCAGTGCCGGCCGCTGCAGCGCACGAGCTCCAAGGCAAATTGTTCGCAGCCCTTCTCCTCTGTTCTCTGCTCAGGAAGCAGTATTGTGCCATTATCTTTCAACATGCTTTACAGAGTCACCATGTTCACAGGCAGAACACACTGTTGGAGCATCAGGGCAGCCTCCTGTACATCACGGACCATTAAATACCGTTGCCACTCTTCTTTTGTTTGACTAAATTATGTTTTGTTTTGACAAAAACATTTCTTTAGTGATCTCATTTTCCTTTGCTATTGTCAGAAAATGGAGAATTCACTTTCCTTTTGATAGCCTGTTCCAGTGGTTACTCTTTTTCTCTGTAATAATATAATGCCAAATATCTGATTCAATTTTTTCTAGCTTCAGTTTCCAGCAACTGCTTCTTGCTATGCCTTTCCCAGTTAAATTAAAGATCCATATAGCATCCTGCATTTTTCAACACAATCACCAGCTTCTGTAATCAAGCCACAGCTCCTGGCTTTCTGCTCAGGCCACTGTGCTCTTGCTGCTGCAGCCAGAGCCATCGTGGCTGACTTTCCATCAGCAGAGTTTCTCCAAGGCAGAATCTGGGGGCACTTTTGTACACTTCCAAGCCAGCTGCTCTGAACTACTGCAGGACAAGAGTCATTGTCTCTGGGATGGCAGAAGAATAGACAAGAGTAGTTGGTAATTTTTGCTTCCTCCATGACCATCATCTTAAGTTGCTTTGCCAAGCCAACAATGTTCTTTTCTTTGCTATTTAAATACAAAGCTGTACATACATAAGGAATAAAAAGCTCTAATTTATTCTGCAAAAGTGTTCATCAAGTGAGAGACAGGACTCTGGGAAAAGATTAAGAGCTTACATTTTTCATTTGACTTATTTCACATAAAATTTCATAGAGGATAAAATGATGGGAGGCAAAGAAGCAATGATATTTCTGTTTTATCTCTTTCTAAGGACCATAAATCTTTCTGAAGTAGCATTAATTATAGCAGCGCCATTCACAACGCTATTGTTAAGGGTCTATCAGCAGCCCCATTATAAAGCCCTATTTTCAGGGGTTTATAACTTGGTTAGAAGAATTTTGTTTCAGCAAAAACTTTGCTAGGGCAATGTCTCCATCTAAGACAATTTATTTTAAACATAAAGCACAAAGAAAAATGTTACCTCTTTTGAACTGAGTAAGGGAGAGCCTAGGAAGGAAATTTCTAGGGGTACAAAGCTAATGCTGTCTTGGCTGATTGAATCTGTGCCATTTCTAAATTCATAAGACTGTATTCATAGAAGTTATCTCTTAGATGAATTTAGATTATTCCTTTACAACACAGATTTCCAATTACTACAACTGAATTCAAGATCTGGAATATTCCTCTAGTGGTTGCAATCAAATCAAGTTTGATTTCTTTAGCTGCAGCCAGTCGAGAAAGAATTAAGTAGATACGGAAAACAGCTTGCATGTTAAGAAAACTTTGGCGTCTTTAGGTAGCTTATCTATTTTTTTGTTTCAAGCATGATATACATCAAGAATGAGTGAAGCTAATGGTCACATCCACCAAAGCTGTATTGACTTAGCAGCAGTATGGAGGAATTGCTCTGCCATGGCTGAGCCACGGTGAAATATTAGAGAGGCCCTGAGTTTCTCCGGACGTGTAATGAAAATGGTCTTCAATAGGCACTAGTGAGATTTGGGAGGGCACGGGGAAGAAAGGTCACTGCTTCGCCTACATAACAAGATGAGCAGGTGGCCTTTTGCCTGTAGCAACTTGTAGATTCATCAAGGAAGCCAAGAGCTCTGCCCAGTTGTGTCTTTGCACATCGAGAAAGAGCAAGATGCTCAGTAAGGCAGGATCGACAAAATCGTTGTGGCCTTTCTCTAAAGCAATAGATATTAATGAATGCTAACTTCTGGGCAACTTTTTTTGCTGCTTTAAAGTAGAAAGATTAGATGAAAATGTATTTTGTGAAGAGTGTGCTGACACCCTCAGGTAATCTCCATCCTCTCTCCTCATCAATAATCTAACAATCTACCTCCCCGTTACATTACTGTCTGCAGTAATGCAATTCACTTCGGTCCCCTTAGATCCTATTAGAATTTCTCACATTACAAAATTCTTCCAGCTCTGCTCTATAGCATTCTGAGCTTGTTTAGTCTCAACTTCTGCTGGCTGTTTTCCTCCACCGCAATTCTTTTCACAGGGACTGACTTTTGTGAATTGCACATTTAACCTAGCAGCAAGTCAGAAGATCAAAATAAGTAACACACGTGGGTATGGTCTGGTGGGGTCCCAAAAGCACTGCAATTCTTCTTTGAACACTGTTGAATATATCTTGTGGTAACAAGTTTCACTACCTAAAGTACTTTCTTCTATCAATTTTGATTGTGTTGTCCTTTAATTTCACTGCATGTGTCCTTTGAAAGAATAAATAGGCATGGGCAAACAAAAGAACCTATTTCTACATGTTATTCAATCCTTTATGTACCTCCTTTGTATTACATCTTATTTTTCTCCTCTCCAAAGTAAAATGTCTTAATGTTTTGTTTGTTTGCCTTTCTAATGTGGAATTCTTACTATAACTCATAATTTATTGCTGTTATTTGAGCAGATGTCTTCCTGGAATTCTCCACAATTATTAATGACAAGTCAGTCCTGCTTGGTGATGATATCTAAATAACGGGCTCAACGTGCAGTAAGACAGACGTCTCCTCTGGCTGCTCAGTCAACACCAGGGGCTTAAAGTAGGCAGAAATGGATCTCTGAAAACTGCAGTAGAGAGCGGAAAAATGTAGAAAGCTCCTTTATTTCCTTCATTCTGATTGCCAGAATGACTGTGCAACACCACTTTGCATCCAGAACAGTGGTTCCTAAATTTAAGGAAAAAACATTTCTGGCTTCTTAGCTGAAAATGAGCCTCTGACAAACTTGGTTATGTTAGACTTGCTCTCTGATCTCCAGCCTCATCTGATCTAACTCTGTCTAATCCCCAGTATTTTTTAGATTCTGAACAGTTGAATACCCACTGTTTCCAAACCTGACTCTTCCTGTTTTTCCCACCTTACCTATTTTGTAACATATTTCAATGCACTGAAACTCCTGAAGCCTGACCATCATGAGCCCTGCAACAAAATGGTATAAATCCTATGATAATTATCTTAAACCAGTTGAACCTCACTCTTTTGACAGTTACTTGTAGTTTGCAATAGTAGAAATAAGAGTAAAATTGAATATTTTTATGACATCACAGCTCTTCCATAGCAGCCATGTCGGAGGGCCCAGAGGACAGAGAAAGATGAAGCTTATAATTGGAGGAGATTACCAAAAAAAAATTAACACAATGCAGAACTGTCATCCAAGCTCTTTTAATACATGGAACTAAGTATAAGTAGCGTTACAAGAAGATTTACTGCTGTAAAAGCGCAGGAATTCATGTACTATCACAGCAGGGAAACTTTAGGGCAGTTAAAACCTCAGGTCTATTACAGCGGCATGCACTTCTTTGGCTGTTTTGGTTATCAGTTTTGCTTATTAGCAATGCATTTTAACTGAAAGTCATGGTTTTCTCTCACTGTCCTCCAGATTCCTACATTATTGTTCTTGCAGTGTAAATGTAAGTCTAAATCATGCATTTAACAAAAAGGGGAAGGTCCAGATGGGTCTCGCACTGCTGCAAAAAGGGCTGGACAGGAAAACACCGCAGCAGCCTTTCTTTCCATGGCCCAGAGGGGTGAAGTGGCAGAAACTCTGCAGACCAAAGGGTTTACCAGGGAAAAGCACTGAAATTCATCACTGCCTTATCACTTCAGAGAAGCTTTTTGTCCTGCCTCGTGCTCCTTTTTCAAGGGCTATAAAGTACTTCTGTTCCAGGGCACTGCACATGGATATTAAATTCTCATCACAAACATGATGCCATTTTTGATTTCAGCATTTATCTATCTTCTGTTCTTATATGGCCACACTTACCATAATATCTCATACTTCACAATCTTTAACACATTATTTATCCCTCCAAAAAGCATGTATATGAAAGGTGGCTGAAAATAAGCAATAAACCATTTTAACACTGTTACCATCTGAGGCTATGGATCTGTGAGAATTTTCTTCTCATTAACTCTGGAATGCTATTCATAACCTTGAAACTGATAATACATAGAAAATTATTTTATCCAAGTGTCAACCCCTCCTTAATATATGTACTAGAAGTCTACAGTTCCAAAAATGAGTCTTTTCCAGGCCTTAAATACAAAATCCTTTGCTCAGATGAAAAAAAACCCCAAAACACATAAACCCACAAAACACACAAACAAACAAACAAAACCCCTCACAGCTGTTACAGAGTCACGTTAATGAAACCAAATCCTGCATTTCCAGTCATTTATTTATTTTAAAAGGCTGATATCAAGTATTAGTAGTGATATTTAATCTATCTATAGATTTCACTTTTGTCTGCACTACCATGTTATGTTCCTTGCAATTTCCTTAAAAAAAAATAAAAGAAATAGAAACATGTTGAGAATGCTGGCTCTTTCCAGATCACTTAGAATGATTTTTTTTTTTTTTTTTAAATTGTAAAATTAAAATAAAGAAAGCTGAGGGATATGTTTGAGCTACTGCTCTTTTTTGGAAGCAATTAAAATTTCCTGCCTTCTTTACAGCTGTACTTGTAAATTTGGAAAGAATATTTAAAGGCTTAAATCTCCTCACAGTCTGAGGCTGAAACGACTTGCAGTTGCCAAGACAGAAAGTCAGACCATTCTGGTGTTGTATGTGATTGTAAATACTCGGCAAACAACTTAGCAGCAAAGACACTGGGGAATATCTTTGATGTGATCAAAATGGTGATCAAGATCAGTGGCATAAATTTGAGTTCATGCAGTGATGAAAGAAGAAAGACGAGCATGAACAGTTTCAGATGGGAGTGGGCAGGAGAGTCTCTGAAGATGGGACCAGTTGGAATATACCACGTCCACCACATCTCACCCACAGAGGGCATTAAACCAGGATACTCGAGTCAAAAGGGCTCAGCTGCCTACAATAGGATGCAGGTGAATTGCATCAAAAGAGAAAAAAAAATAAAAAAAAAAAAAAAAAAAAAAAAAGAGAGAGAGAGAGAAAGAGAAAAAGAAAAAAAGAAAGTGTGGCCATTCAGTGCTTCTTCACTATTCAGCCCTGGAGGGATACAAAGCTTGGCTGTGACTCTTCTGCTGAAGAGAAGGCTCTCTCGGTGCCTTTCTGCGTGAGGCCCGATGAGCTGGGCAGATCTGGCACAGCTGGATGGGTCTGACACAGCTGGATGGGTCTGGCACATCCCGAGGTTCACACTCTACCTGGATGCCCCACCCCGTGACCTGCCTGCTGCCCTGCCCCATGCTGGACACCATCTCTCCGTCACGGGGCACATCCTTATGCTGCGCCAGGGAAGGTTTAGGATGGACACTGGGAGGAATTTCTCCACAGAAAGGGTGATTAAACATCGGAACGGGCTGCGCAGGCAGGTGGCGGAGTCACCGTCCCCGGAGGGTGTTTACGGAAAGCCCGGGGGCGGCGCTGAGTGCCGCGGGCTGGCCGACACGGCGGTACGGGCGGCAGGCAGGACGGGATCGCCTCGGAGCTGGATGGTCACCGACCCTGTGAGCCTGCGAGGGCAGACGGAAGCGAACACAGCCCAGCCCGGCTGTGCGGGCAGGGTGTGCGCGGCCAGGGCGGCACCGAAGGGCGAGAGGCGGGGAGAAGGAGGCGAGGCCGGCCCCGAGGAGGCGGAGCGGGCCGGGGTAGCGGGGCGGGCCGGACACGGCCCGGGTTGCCGAGACAACGGCGGCGGCCGAGCCCGCTCGGCCCGGACCCGGCGGGCCCCGCCGCCCTCCCGGCCGCCCATGCCGCGGAAAGCGCTGCGCTGTGCCCTGCGGCTGGAGCTGCGCTCGGTGAGTGCCCCCAGCCGGCCCGCCCTGCCCTGCCCTGCCCTGCCCTGCCCTGCCCTGCCGCCGCC
>JAWWEU010000005.1:7516552-7625102 GCA_035583155.1 Acropternis orthonyx
TGATAGACTGAGTGTAATGGAAACAACCCCAACCCCCCCAGAGGGTGATGAAATGTGTGGGGCTGTTGCTGGGGTGCTGAGCTGGCCCGGGCCGCGCTGGCGAGCGGGGCCCGCTCCGTGCGGCGCTGCAGCCCTCCTGAGTGTGCATCCCCTTGGGGATGGCAGGGCCGTGCCCCTCCACAGCTCTCATGTTTCCTGTGTTCTTTTGGAAGAGACACTCCTTGCTAAGAAGCTGTGCGGTGTGGGGGAAGACCCCTTGAGGCAAACAGAGCAAAGGAAGCCCCAGGAAAGAGCTGCTTCTGGTTTGAAACGCAGCCCTGCCAGGGGCACTGGGCGGCGCTGGGTGTTACACGGAGAGGGTGAGGCCGGTGGGTATGAAAGGGGAAGGTTTTGACATTAATCATGTTAGGACTGTGCCTTCTGCGCTTTGCAAAAAAGTTTTCGGTTTATGTCCAAGTTGTGAGTGAAGAAACTGCTTCATTTTGATAACTGAAGAGGTGGCTGTGGTAGACAGTGCCCTGTGTCACCCTGGAGCTGATGGCTCACAGTAATCCTGAGGTTTGGCCTCCTCGCAGGACAAGCTGCCAGAACACCTGGCTGCTGAGAGGAAAACCCGAGCTGCCACCCACAAAATTCAGGTGCAGATCCAGGAAGTACATACTGGGAAATTGACCAGCTATTCCTGGTCGCTTAGCTACCTTTGTTCCCAAACAAGAGCGACTGCCCTGAAGTTGAGCTGTGGCTTGCCACCCATGGATGGTGGGGGTGTCACCCTCGTGGTGTTGCTCTGCTGTCTCAACAGCTGGTGTTTGTCTCCATAATGCCAAGGTCTGCTTGTTTCCTGGAAAGGACCAGATGGGCTTTCCTTTTCTGTTCCTACTGCTGTGAACCATTTGTGTGCCAGGAGAGTACAGAGAAGACATTTCCCCAGGGCCAGGCTTCTTGTTATAGGGTGTTTTTTATTCATCCTGGTCTCAAGGCTACAAATAAGAATGGAAAGGGATTATCCTTACACAAATGTCAACACTTAAATAATTTTTAATTAAACACTTTCAGTGAAAGGGTTTTTAGTCTTCCTTGGTTGCTCTCTTGGTGTATTCTTTGGGCAGCAATTCTTTTGTTTTCCAATAGCTAAATAGACCTGGTTCTTTTGGTAGTATTTTGTGTGATGGACTCACCAGTCTTCTGACCATCTTAGGGGTGGGAACTACATCTTCCACTTTGAATTTGCATTGATCAGGATCAGAATTGAACTCTGCTTTCCAGATGGGATCTTGCTATTCCCTTAAGTGAAGTAGGGCAAAAGAAGTTCAACATTCATCATATATGCCTGAATATTAGGGTCATTAAAAATGTTGAAAGACATGAATCCCAGTGTATGGAGAGGAACACTTTTAATAGTAACCTCAGCTCGATGCCTCGCAGTTTTTGCACATTACTGATGCTGTCCTTTGGCCAATTCTGTACCACTTTGATTCTAAGTCCTATCTTTTGCATTTCTCATGTGGCACTATATGATGTCCTTTATCCAGAAAATAGACCTTCAAGAAAATGTGAGGTTTTGTTCGACTGATCCGTTTTTATGGACCATGCACTGTTGGGCTTTTTCTAGTTATGTTTTCCTCCATATCTTTATTTTTTACTTTTGCATATTTAAGTATTCTGGTTGATAGGGTAATAATTTTTCAGATCTCTCTTTCTTCCTCATATGGGCCTTAGTTCATTATTTTTCATCAGATGGTACCATCCCTCTTTTCATTACATAGGTTTCAGTTAGAGCCAGGAAATAAAATTACTTTCTTTTATAACCTGGGCTGAATATGATTCACTGTCCCTGTGGCTTCTTGGTCCAGGCCTAGTACATACTGTTCCAGTTTCCCTCATTTAGTTCTTTAAGTTGTATTTTTGCTCCTGTGTTAAGTATCATTAGAGCCAAGGCAAAATACTCAGTTGTGTTTGGGACATAGATTTGTTAGTTTTCACGTCTTGGTTGATTTATACTATGTCCACTGGTTTCCTCCATATTTGCTTTATTTGTGACTTAAGTCTTGTCCAAACTTCTGAATTCCTTTCCTGTTCTTTTACAGTGCTCTGCATATTCCTCAACCCTCTTTAAAACCTGTCTACTTGTGTCAGAATTTCTGTCTGCTTTGGTTTTCACTTGCTTTAGGATACAGAGGGTTTTGCTCCTTTTGACTTAATGGAATTCCAAGACCTTCTCTGATCTGAGTCCACACAGTCTTTGGTTTATCTCAGTACCAGTTTTCTTCTTTTCTGAGAGGCTGCTCTTCTAAAATGGAAAGCCTCACTTAAAGACTAAGGGCTTTTTTTTTTTTTGTTTGGTTTATCCTGCCATTAATTGAAATTGAATAATTTATCATTGCTCAGAATAAGAGTTCAATGCTATTTGTGTTTTTGAGACTAATTTTGGCATCTACCTCTGCTGCTGGCATTTAAATTGCTTATGTAGCAACAGACAGAAGTTCACATTATTCTTTGTGTCATGGCTACATGGAGAATTCACAAATATGGGAGTGAAGGTAAGTAAACCTGTAAGCATAAAGATGAATTAATAGAATTGTGAATTACTTCCAGGTAAGGAGACAAAAATGGCATCTCTTCACACTGAAAAGATTATTTTTGCAATTCTTTAGTCCAAAATGCTGTTGTATGTGGAAACTTGCACTGAGCAGGAGCCAATACTGTCCATTGCCCTTCATAGAGTACCATTACCCTTCTTCTTGTTCTGATGGTAATGGGCAATTAAAGGGATTTTTCCAGGCCTGTCTTATTCATGGGTTGCATCTACAGCTACAGTTTTGGGACTGCATATAATAAATGCCATAGAGGGTTGTGGATCAGTAGAATTCCGTTCCTTTCCGTGAGATTAATTCAGTGATTTCTTTATGGTTGTTTGTGATGTCCCAACAATAGGACTGGTACACATTTTCCGTCTTCCTGGGAACTTTCAGTAGAGAAGCCCAGGGAGGGCAGTGCTGTCCCCGACATTTCTCATAGTCCTCCGGGTTGCTTGTAAGGTCAGTTAATTGCAGCACTGATATCCCTCTTCCTTAGCTGATCCATAGATAACACCATTACAGTCTTTAAAGTAGTCCCTCGTCCTGCCTGAACAGTTTGCAGTCAGATAAGAGCTTCAGTTTCTCTCCCAAGTGTTATGCAGCTCCGTGCATCGCATATGACAGAAGAGGTGGCACGAACTGCAGATACACACGTGTCATTCATTTTTGAAGCTGGTTTAAAGTTACATGGACATGTAGATTTGGTGTTCCAGCCCAGGCAATTAGCTGTGCAGTTTATCTGCAGGCCAGTAGAATCACAAGTTCCCACATGTGTTATCTGGGCCCATATGCTAATTTGTAAGAATTTGTTTCCTTTAAGAAGATAGCAAGGAGAAAATGGCACCTGCTGTGTGCAGTTTTGCCCTCTCTGAGGTCCTCAAATCTCTCACTCTTCATCTCAATTAACTGGCAAATATTGGTTGCTTACTCTGAGGTGAAAGGCAGAGTACTCAACTAAAAATGATTGTAAATTCCACAAAAATGTTGACGAGAAAAGTGAGAACTAAAGTCAATATGACTTGTAGTATGTAGTTTGGGGGCATCTTGCCTTCTATGAATGAAATCTGTCTCTCTCACTCCTGTTCACACTTGCAACTGCATGAGTGTCATACAAGCTGTTTAATGCTTGACAGGCTGTTTCAATTGGGTTATCTATTATTCTGGCACTTTTCTTGCAGATCCGAAACTCTCATTTACACGGCGAGGAAACCCTCTTTTTTCCTCCTTGGATATTTATGAGTAGAAACACTTTTTTTTTTTTAGCTTATACTGTAACTGTAATAATCTATCACACATTGTTTTCTATTATTTATTTCACCTGAGACTGTTTTTCTGCTGTTTATGTAATTTTATTTTAAATCCAGTTAGGATTTCTCAAGTAAAACGTTCCTTTGGAAGTAGGAGACTGTAACCAAACCACTTATTTTAATTCCTGTCACTCTCCTCCTTTGTCTTCCTACCTGGCAATTTAAAGTCTGAACACTTTCTCCAGCAACCTTATGTTGGAGGAGACAACCTCATATTTATAACACTGAGATAAAAAATGAGCAGGAGACCTGAAGTGAAAGGTGTCAGTTCTCTGGCTGGGTAATAGAATAAAACCACATGGCTTGGAGAAAATAGCAAATAGTTTTGTAATGAGTTGTGTTCTTCCTTGCAATTAGAACATAAGAAAGAATGCCTGATGTTCATCAGAGCTTTAAAAATATACCAACTTCTTACTTAAAGAATGAGAATTATGCAGAGAAAGTTGAGAGATTAGTGGCAGTATCAGGCAGCTAATGAGAAGCCTCCCCTGCCTTGAGTACCCTCCAAGACAGCCAAACTTCCCAAAGAAACTGTGTGTCTGGTAGTAGTGGAACAACTATTGCTTTCTCTCATTTGCTTATTAGAACACAAAGTTAATATAACATTTGTACATAAACTTGCCCTTTCTGGTGGCTGGACAGAGTATGGATATTTAAACATGTACATTTACCAGCTTCATCCTGTAGTTAGACTAAATTCTGGGTGGGCTTTTGTGTGTTGGTATCACATAGACTTCATTCTACATGTCTCTTCATATAGAGGGTAATTATCTCATACACAGTCAGTGCATGCCTTTAACTGTATTAACCTGCCATTGGGTTTTAGGTTTGGTTGAAGACAATGGAGTGTGCTTACTTAAGCAAGAAGAATTTGGTCCAGCTTATTTTAAAACAATGACAATTTTTCCTGGTCATTCTGTACAAACAGAATTGCTTTAGAGAAGAAATTTTTTTGCTCTAGTCTGTTATAATTTCACTCTCAGAAATCAACCATTTGAGTCCTGACTGTTTCATTTTTATCTTGAAAGCAGCCATTACTTCTTTATCTAAAGTTCAGTTTGTTTAATGAGTGTGTTACTCTTACAGATAACTTGTCCTGGAGTGCTGCTGAAAGACAAAGAGGAACTTTATCTCAGTGTCTTTGTACTTGGGCAGTACAAAAAAACTCAATGTGTCCCTGCAGTGTTTCCACTCTTCTTTCAAGAAAAACTAGTATTTGAAAAGGTAAGATATGTCAAGATCTAACACAACCCAAATAAACCCCATCCCAAATTCCAAAAAATCCATCTGCAAAACCCATGAGCACAAGTAATCACACTGAGAATGGCACAGTATTTTAACTCCTGCTTCCCTTCAGCACAAAGGAGGTGTGTGCCTGTATTATCCACATGGTGACTTGAGAATTATGTGTACTGAAGATTAGAATGTATGGTGTTTGTTCATTCTTTTGTAAACTGTCCTTTCTCAGCATCTGTTTTGCTGGCTTGGAAGGAACTGAATGTTGTTGTTCTAAAAATTATGGCAAGGTGAAGAACAAAGACTATATAATATAGGAGAGTCAACTTAATTTAGTAGGAAGATAGAATAGCAGCTCAAGCCTTTTTGGTGACATCTTACTCCCTTTGAGATACTTTTTTCATGGTTTGTCACCAGAATTCCCAGATTGGTGCTCTTGCCCTGTAATTTATAGTTGTTTATCACAGATTCTGAGTCCCTACTAGCTTCATTATTAGTACCACAGGGATAATGAAACACAGTATCTTACAGATATGATCTGGCTTCTTGACTACCTATGAATAATAATACTTTGCCCTTTCTAGTTCTTTTCCTTTAAGCATCCCCCAGCACTTTGAAAACCAGGCTGAGTAAACATCAGTGATGCTCTGGTGAAGTGGGTAAGAAACAAACTGATAGTTTCACTAGCTACTGAAGAGTGAAAAAGACCATCATTCTTTAAAGGCAGACACACCACAAACTACTTAAGGGAAATGTACTGAATACTGTTTTCAGTGTAATTTAGGGGACCTCCAAGACACCATCTACTTACAAAAGAAGGTGAACAAGAAAGCTGAGAATAATATCTGTCTTTTTACAAATAGCTATTGATTAGGTCTAGATACTTGGGGAGCACCAGTACTTTGTGTTTTTTAATGTTTAGTACCTTGAATAACAATGTGATTTGCACCACTCTGCTGAGGCTTTTATACGGAATTAGAAGGAAATCTATTACCTGCTGAATATCCAGTGCAACATCCTCCCCTATTCCTTGCCACCTATTCATGTGAGATTCAGGTTAAAAAAAGAAAACAGGAGCCTGTACATGAATAGTCATTTTCATGAAAATGAAGCTTAAAGCATTACTAATAAATTAAAGAATATAGTCTTCATCCATCAGAATTGTAGTATTTTTAGCAATTTATCTTTTTCACTTGAAATTTTCTTAGAAAATACTTACCATGACATCTTCAACTCTTCACAATAGCTCATAATTTAAATATGGAGAGGTAACACTCTATGGCTAGAAAGCATATAACAAGAATTGCTGGCTTTCAATGAATTTAATCATGTTCCAAATCATAATTTTGGTATCCTTTCTTTTTCCAGTAGGAATATTACTCTTGACGACTATCTTGGCAAGGAAGAATATTAATTTTTGGGGGGATTTTTCCTTCTCTTTCCCCAGAGGTCCATCTGATTGTTTTTATTGTGCCATTGTTATTATTTATTAATTTCTTTTTCAGGAGTTTGCTAATATAGTTGATCCAGGAGACCTTGTGAAGTTACTGGAATGTAGGTTCTGCTTTTTATGTCTATTTGTGCTGTATCCATTAATGCCATGCATGTATGGGCTCTAAAGGCTTTTTGGAGGTTTAAAGTAGGTGGTAGTTTTTCTATCAGGAGCCTGTTCTCTGAAAAGCTCGTGGGTAAGCAACTTTATTATCTAAGAAAATGCCTCTAGAAATGTATGTTACATGCTTTAGAACAGGACAAGAGTAAAAAGACATAATTGACTGGAAGTTCAGCTTTATTTAGTTATTCATTTGATTAATTTTCAAACTATAGAAGCATAAACCTCCAATTTTAGTAAAATTACTCATTTCATTGTTTAATAAAATTATGTCTTGCCACATGTGTACTATAATGAATTGTAGTAGGAAAACACTGACCCTGAACTCCAGGAATATATACCCTTTTACCGGGAGTTATCTGAAAAGCGGGCAAAGCTTGCATAATCTTCTTTAAAAGAGGACAAACTTGGCAGCAGATGGAACTTACCGAGTTCTAAGTCAAATTAGAGTTGTCATTTTCACTCTGCTAATGCCATTGTGTTCATCTGTTATATTTATCCAAGCTGTTCTTAATTTTCTCTTATTCTTGGTATGTAGTGGAAATAGCACAGCAATGTACAGTGCTATGAAGCTTAAATCAGGGATCTGTTTTTCTTGGGCTTTGACTATGAGAATTACTTTTCCTTTTAGATTTGGGGTTTTTTTTTTAACTCATGAAAAAACTTTTTTGCCTTCTAGTTGACACAACAGTACTTGAACTAATACAGCTCGTTCCTCCAGGTATTGTATCAGTCTCTTCATAAATTATGCAGTTTAATAGGTGAATTTCCATGAGGACATTGCCCATTACAGCACAATAACTTTTTCCAACACACAAACAACATAGAAAGCTCTTCAACAAATAGTCTTCTGAATATAAAATGTTAATAGATCAAGAGGACCTCATTCTTGAAAGAGAATAATAGCTGAATATTGAAATGTACCATAGTCAGACTTAGGAAAGTGATAATATTTTAAAAACGGAAACTAAACTGAAATCATCCAGTGCATACTTATTAACTACATCACAATTCACTTGCAGAGAGGCTTTCTGTGAAATTTCAGAGTGCCTAATCTTGTTCTCAGAATGACACTTTTTTCCCTTCCATTTTAATGGTGACCATTGGGAAAACTCTTATCCTCACTATAAGTATTACAGGTCTCTTGGGATATCTGAAGATAATAAATAGCGATTTGTCATACTTCTGTTATTGGTTTGTGTGATTATAAAAATCTATTTTAATGAAATTCAACTGTTCCCATGAATAATGTAAATCTGCATTTTATTGGAAATAAAGTCAAGTTTTAAAGAGGACTCATTTGGAAACTGGTATTAAAAGCACTCTCTGTCACTTGTCCTTAGTACTTTCAAGGAAACAATTGCTTCTCTCACGTGACTCACCAGGCTGGTTACTTGAAGAAATGTTATGAATGAGGATGTGGTTTTTGTTGTGGGAGGGTAAAAGATCTTGCATAAGGAATTTATTTGCAGGGGTCAGAGATGGGTGTGGTACAGTCCAGCATAAACTGACAAAATGACTGCAATAGCACAAGTTAATATTTTATTATAGTATACATTCAAGGTTTTCCCCCTTAAAAAAAAAAAAAACAAAACTTTTTTAAAGTAGCAAACTAGGATATTGAGAAAGTCTTTGGATAGTTATTTTGATACTGCTTCTGTTTCTTTCTTGCTGCTACTGTTACTATTCTGAAAGATGGAATGATACAACTTTTCATAAGGGATTTGCTTCCATTAAAAAATACTGGTTTCTTCTGTAGCATGGAAGGGAAGGAAAGAACTAACTACTGAATAGTTGCCTAGAGAAAACTTCTCATGTGTCTCTTATAAAACAGTTAACACAGTCTTCTTAAATTCTTAAATTTTTTTTACAATAACATTGAAACGTAGTTTCATAGTAGATTCTGCACATTTCTGCTGCTGATTTAACTTGATGAGGTTATTTCCCAGTGTGATAGGATTCTTGGAGCCATGCTGGTAATTTGTAAAGAGCAAAATTTATCCTGGTTTTAGCAAGGCTCTGTGTGTGGTGTCTGTGCTATATAGCTTTGTGTACTTTCCAATTAAAGTATATATTTTATTTTTTTCTTTTAGTAGGAAAAATTCTAGCTACATATGAAGAAAATACAAGAGATTTCCTGTTCCCTGACCCTAAGCTTACCCGTGGGCACCGTGGTTTAGAGCGTGAGATTTTAATGAAGAGGTCCTCTTCTTTTACAGTGAGTGAATGTGGATTGTATTTATGATACAGTCTGTTTCACTGAAGAAACCCCTTGAACTGCTTCAAATGAAAAGCGATTACTTCTGACAGGGTTTGCCGTTTCAGGTGTTGAATGTACTATCCACAGTTGAACTTTGGTGAAAGTATAATCTTTTTTTTTCAAAATGCCTCAAGGAATTTTTTTAATGTGAAAAAGTTAGTTTCCACTTGGTTTGCAGTGTGGCACCATGACATGTCCCCACTCTGTTTAATCTGTGGTGCAGCTGCTAGTGGAAGGGATGCAGGAGTAGAGGGAGTTGCCATATACACCTCATGGTTCTCAACAGATAAACCATGTAACCCTCTTCCTCAGTCTCTATCTGTAGCATTTTTCAGACCATTTTGGAACTGGTTAGGGCTATGACAGTCACTACAAATTTCTAGTACTATCCCATCTGACTTGTGGGCCTCCTTGGGGTGCAGGATTATCCCTAGAATAGTAAATTACTGAAATTTATCTTAGTGCTGCATGATTGCTTTTACGTTTCCAAACCTGTTTGTTAAAGTCTGTTCAGGCCATTCACACTTATTTAATAACTTGCCTTTTCTACAGTTTCTAAAAAGCTGTGATAAACAACAGATAATTGGCAGAATGAGTGCAATGAATTAATGTTAATTTTCTGGAGATAAGGGCTCAAGTACCTATTAAATGAAAACTAATTCACTGCCCTTTCATAAAGTTTGGCTGTTGAATCTGAAGTGTCAGCAGAAGAACTGAGGAAGGCTTCTTAAGGATGATGGTGATGATGTATTTGGGGGTTTGTTTTTGTGTGGTCGGTTTTGTTTAAGTTTTACTAGTGGATTGGCAGGATATTTGAATTGGGAGGATAGGGACTCAGTTGTCCTGTCTGTTATAATTGGACTAAAAGCACATGGCAGGAGGGAAATGCTGATTAAAGGTCATTGGTATCTTCTAGCTTGTATAATCTTTCCCCTGCAAGGGCAGCCTGGAAACTGCCCAGTCACTTGCAATTAAAAGTGCTAATTTGGTTTCTAATGCTGTGCTACATTTGAATGCATTACAGCTGTGATTTTGTGCTACAAAACATATGATTCTGCAGCAGCTTAAACAGTCCCTGTAGAAACAGTTTTATTTTTTGGCCATAGCACCTCTTTGAGATGGCTCATCCCATGCATGGTAGTGGTGGCTCAAGAGACATGGTGGGACTATTTTGTTTCATACTGCTTATGGAATAGGTACTTTTGTGGTGTTGAGAAAGGATAGGGAGGTTAGTAACAAATGAGGTGGTATTAGCTAAATGCTTTTATATTTTTTTGTGAACACAATATAATGAGTCTATATAGAAGCAGAGCCACTAAGAGAAGTTTGAGGATTTTTTTTCAGACTGAGTTCTTTAATAAAAGAATTGTGTGTTTTCTAATAAGGAGAAGGTGCCATGATTTGTGAGCTGTGAGAGGATGTGATCAGAGTAACTTGGATGTGTAGCTGAATGATGCACTGTAGTAGCTTTAAAGAGTTGGCTGATGTAAGAGACAAATGTACTTCCATGTCCTTGGGAGCAGCATAAATTAAATCCCTCTCTGTCCTGGAACAGGAACTACAGAAGCATCTGTTGCTCTGTTCCATCTCCATTGCAAAAAGTAGAGTTTAAGAAAGGGTTTTGCCATACTGACCCCCTCTTCAGGAATACTACAGAAGCTGTGTTTGATGGCACTGGAAGGAGCCTCTGAAGTCCCAAAGGAATTTGTTCCTCTCCTTGCTTGCCATATGGGATAACTGTGAGAGGATTTTTGCCTCCAGTAGAAATCCAGTCTCAAGTGCTTCCATCTTCTAGTGTTCCCTGAGCTTTACTGGCAAGTATCCCCTGCTAACTTTGTCAGCTCGAAGCACTGAATGTGAATGATAAGCAAAAAGGAAATGTTAAAGAAGGTCATGAGAACCTTCACATTATTCTTATGCTAGTGAAGCCATGTTCTTGCCACATGAAAAGTTATTTATAGCTAGCTGAGATGCTGAATTTTTTCGACTGGCAGCTATGCTTCAGTGGCACTTTGATTCCCAGTAAATTTGTCTTTTATTAAAAAAATAAAGGTAGCAACAGCAAGGTTATGGTTGTGGAGTTCAGATAGGCAGCGACAAGCAGTGTCTGCTTAACGCTGCTAATCTGCCAGTTGGAAGGAATCCCAAGTTGAGAGGATCAGAACTCCTCCAGAAATCTGGCACTTGGCTGATAATGTCTCTGGCTAAATGTCTTACGAGGTTTACAAACTCAATACGCACACAAGACGTGCCTCGAGTTATCTCTCCTGGTCCAGTGTTGCCCAGCTGCGGCTCTTGCTGGCTCTTCTGTATTTCTCTGCAACCCTTGCCTTTCCGAATATGTTTATGCCTTGACTGTGGTAGTGACTTCTTACAGATGTTCTTATCTCTGTTCCTCACCCTCATGCAGTATTTGCCATGTTACTTAAAGCAGTTTCTTTTTAGTTATGCTCTCTCTCATTAGCATACCAGTATAAGACCTTCTGTTATATTCATACATATCTTTTTAAGCTACAGAGTTGTACTCACACTCCTTACAGTCATTTGGACATATTAAACTTGTTTTCAAACTTCTGTTCTTCTAAACGTGAACCATCTTTATAGTTTTTTCATGACCAAATTAGTGTTATGTCCCTATCACTTCTGTTTAATTACTGGTACAGAAGTACTGGCAAGCTTGCTTAGGGCTGCAGACACCACTAAGCCAGAGGCAGAAGAACAGATCCCAAAAACTTTCTGGCTGGATTTTCATTTTCAGATATGTTTGGGGCTATACACCAGTCTTTACATAATACTATATTGAATATCCTTCAGCAATCCTGAGTTTGAGAACTGCAGAAAACAACTCTTCTAATGGCTTTTCACTTGTGAGCTACTTTTGACATATCCATGCCTGTGTATGCAAGTGCCATCCCTTATTCCATCTTCACAAACTATTTCTGTGAAGAAACCATGGATTTGTGCATTTTTTTTTAGCTATGAGCATTTAACAATTTTGTCATCATTTTCAGTCTCTGTAAAAGCAGTAGGTGCTCTATTGTTGCATTTTATAGTAGACTTACTAATTCTGATGTGCCCTTTCTTAAACTGTTGATAGCACTTGACAATTCATTAGTAATAAAAATGAGTTGATTAAAGATGATCAATTTAAAACCTCTTTTATATGCTGTAACTTGACTTGATTGAGTCCTGGACTGTCTTAATTGCTATGACTGAGCTTTCTTGGCATTTTTGTCATTTCATTTCCATAATTTAACCTGTGGCCAGATCATATTCCCTGATGGGAAATCAGTGTGTGTTTAGTCAGGTGGTAGAGGATAGTTTGTTTCAGTGGTAGACTCACGAAGTTCCTGCTAATTCTTATGAATGTGGAACAGAGTCACAAACAGACCATCTCCTTTCCATGTCTCAGTGATTCTGTGTGTTCATGTGCACAAATGCCCATGCACACAGATGCCTCAGGCAACAAACTTTGTCCATGTTGAAAGAAGAGAGAGTGGAAATTTCTAGGTGTGTACTTGATTCTCTCTTTGCTTGTGCAGAGCTGCAGAGGATGCACATCGATGATCCCCACTTGTTTATAGCGTGTGTGGCATTTAGTTCTTTTATGCCTTTTTTAATGCCACTGTTTTGGGAAATAATGCTTGTGTGTCATAATCCCTGCCCTTCACACCCAGTAAATTTTGTATATGTTGCCCAATTCTAGCTGAATTTAACAGGAAATAGAGCTCTCTGAGGTATTATATTCCTAGCCATGGCTGCAGTGAAAGAAGGTGAGTGGAACAGAAACTGTTAGCCATGTAAACATTGAGGGACCTGCTGGCCATTAGTATGTGTGTGCTGTGATTGACTAGTTGGATCCCACTGATTCCAGGTTGGTAAAAATAGGGCTGCCACATGGGCCAGAGGGCATTGGGAAGAGTTGGAATATGGTTCCAGAAAAAGGGAGACAATCCACAGAAATCAGACTGCTCTAATGATTACAGAATGAACACTATTCTTAGTCATGCTGTTGCAAATGAATAGTTATTTGCAGTGTGATTGACTAATTAAACAAAATGTTTTCACAAAAAAAGATGGCACAACTGAGACTATTCATAAATAAGTTTACAAAGTTAGTGTTATTGAAACTTCTAGAGCATGACTGAAATTTTTGTTGATGCTATATAGCATGGCATGAAAAATCTTTAAAAGTGCTTTTGACCAAAAAAATGTATTGAAATAAAAGTCAGACCTTAATTGTTGTACGAAAGCAGTATAATCATCTGTAATTGAATTGTCAGAAATGCAAATGTTAGCATCTTGACATTTACCATTGCTGTTCTGTCTTTTCTAATTATCTTTATTAAAGGCTGAAATTAACAAAGGAAATGGCTGAAAATTAGGAATAGTTTGTTACATTAGATGACATTTACCTCTTTGATACCATTTATCTTGAGTTGGAGCTTGATGTTCAATTATTGTCTCTCTTCTAGGGAATTGCACCAAAATTGAGATTTTCTACAGTCTCCCTTATTGCAGAAAGTCTGTTAAGCTCAGGAAGGAGTCACATACAGGTTAGCATAATTTAATTGTTTGCAATTTAATTTCTAGATTTAATATTGATAGCCTTGCTTCCAATTTTTGCATGTGCTGCTCACTTCAAACTTTTCTCATTCTTTTGTTGTGGTTAAAGCAGTTATCATGGGTGCTTGACAACTTGATTAAATTTTTAATCAAGTATGAGTAAAGAGTGAGTTTGGTGCATGACAGTAAATGCTGAGAGTTCCTTGAATGTGAAACAATTATCAGCTGCTGTGTTCTGTGATCAGCTGAAGTGTCAGTCCCTGGTGTATTTGTAGGTGGGAAGATGCCATCTCACCATTTGTTACTGACACTTAAAATTAAGGACAATGAAAACTAGGTGAAGTCAGAGAAGGTATGTTATTAAAAACAAACCAATTAATTTAATTGTTTTCCATAACTGTGTCATTAACAGTCACGGAAATGAAGATTTTTTTTATTTTTTTTTTTTTAAAATGCTGTCACCTCTTTTAATCTGGAAATGCTACTTCTGCAATGAGTAAAGTTAAAGGTGAAGTAGCACTCTTCTCTGGTCTCACAGATTGGAATTTTGGTTTGGTTTCCTGGCACAAGCTGTCACATAAAGTTACTCGTACATCCTCCTTTATTTGCTATATTATTGAAAAATGGTGCAGCATCATTAAAATGGAATGGTTGTCAGGAAGGCATGTGTGCAAAGACACTTAGGTGACTTTGACCTGTTTGTGGCATTGCTAATGAGTTCACTGAGAAGTTTCTTCCAAATTTAGCAAATGAAGTGTATTGAGACAGAAAAAGAATTAAAAAATCAGTGAAAATTGTCATTGTCAGAAAACCAGCTTTAGTGAAGGTGACTTCAATAAGGGCAGTTTGATTTAAAATTTAAAATGTCCTTAAAATTACCTAATGTTACGGATGACATATCAGATTTGCTTCTATTGTAGTGAAGATCTAATTTCACAACTGGTATCAGAAGTAGCACAGCTTACTATTGCTGAAACTGAAATTAATCTTAAGGAATTAGGTCTGTAATTTTGTATGGGCCAGTTCCATACTCTGTCTCACTATCAGCTGCACAAGTGGTGGTTCAGTTTGCGTGATGCCAAATTCAAACTATGTGCATACAAAACAAAGACACAACCTCAGCCTCACTCATTGGGCATAGAGGATTGAAGAAGGCAAGCTGGACATTTTATTTCTGGATTCCTCTGAACTGAAGTAGTACAGGCAACATTCAGATTTAAAACTAATATCAACTAGCTCGAGCTTGGCAAAGGATTTCTAACAGGAACAGAAGTCTTGCTATACCATTACTTTTTATCTTTTATAACCTGTGAAGTTGGGCCAAATTTCACCAAAAAGCCTAATTACCCATATTGCAGTATTCAAAGTTAAAGCATGCTGCTGATTAAGTATCCTGGTAAGAGCTGTAAAATCTAGAGTGCTTTGACCTATAAAGCTTGTAGCATAATTGAGTGTTCATTTAATGCCAGGAATTACAAAGGAATGATAATACATTTCAAACAACTTCAGTGTGGAAACCGTTTCCCAGAATTTGAGGTGGTCACTGAAGAAGTGAGTAGTTCCTTGGAGGGGATGTCAGCCCTGACTCTTAACTTGGCTTTGCTGGCAGCAGTTGTAAAATCCATATTTTTGACATTGGGTGCCAGTTATACAGATGAACAACTGCTTTACCACCTCTGTTGCAAAGGTATTCACATGACACACTCTACAACTACCTGAAAGGAGGTTTTGGTGAGGTGGGGTTGGCCTCTTCTCCCAGGCAACTCTAGTGGGACAAGGGGATATAGGTTAGTGGGCATGGTGGTATTCGGTCTGAGGTTGAACTTGATGATATGGAGGTCTTTTCCAACCTTAATAATTCCATGATTTGAGAAGATCTTTGGAAGATGGTCTTAAAAGTTTTGGGGTTGTTTTTTAGGAGAGGGGAAGTATATTTTTTGACTAAACTTTACTTCTTGATTAGAAGTCTTTAAAGAAACTAGTAAATTCACTGTGGTCCAAGAAAATATAAATGTCAGAGAATGTAGTTATATTTCTTTAGGCAACTCTAAATGGACATAGTTTAAACTATTAAATAGGTTTCTATTTTAATTTATATATTGTATTTAAAGGGTAAGAATTTTAAGAGGTTAAAATAAAAGTTTAAAGAGATGAAAATGTGCTTCAAATCTGTGTATGCCCAATTCAGGTAAAATTTATGTAAAATGAACTTGTGACAAAATTCAGTTTAATTTTTTACAGTCTCTATACACTAACTGTGTGAGAAAGCTAATTGAGTAAGTACCAGACATTTAACATCTAACATGTAGTAATGTGTGCTTTAACCTTCTCTGGTTTCAGGGAAAATGGTAAAAATTGTTTTTTAAATAGCTGTGTGATTATAGTTTTTTGAGGGCAACTTCAGATGACATGGCATCTATTTCTGTTAAATTATTACTTCCCTGTTTGCATTATGTTCAGTGATCATTGTTCTACATGCTGTTAAATCAGATAATTTCCCTTCTTCACTTTAGGATGGTTTGAACTGGGTACATCATTCAACCCCAAATGGAAAACTGCACGCAAAGTTACTAAAGAAAATTCCTCTCTCACCAGAGAAAAGCAGGCCCAGCTTGGCCACCAAGAACTACGAGCAGCCCACGATAGCTTCCAAGTCGCGCTCTCCGTCTCCCTACACGAGAAGGCGAATGTGTGAGCTCTCAGAAGAAGCCAGGCAGCGACTGGCCCACTTAAACCTCGGTCCTCATGAGTTCAGAAGAGAAACCGATAAACCTCCATTTGTAGTTAGACGGGTTTGTACTCGCTCCAAACTGCTCCCATCTTAAGCTCAGATCAAATATTGTTCTTCCACTAAATATCGCTCCGAAAATTCATTCAGCTCTTAGTTTAGATGAATAATTTTTCTCTCCTTAACAGTCTGTCACATAGTGATTTAAATGTAAAATTAACTAAAATAAAATTTCTTTTAGCCGCTTTAGTAACAGACAAAGATCAAATTCTTTCTTGAATATCTTGGTTAAATTCTCTGAGGCCCCATTTCTTTTCTTCCAGTGCACTAGACAGGATAATAGGTGTATAAATTCAACTTGGAAGTAATTGATATTAGTATTAAAAATTCCTGAATAAGACTTTAAAGAAAGAGTGTCTAGTCACATTATGAACACTTACACTTCCTCTCTTTCAACTTTTTTTTCATGTTGGCATCCTGTGATCTTTGAAGCACTTCCTTTGCTCAGAGCTGCATCTCAAACACTTTGACTTAGAGTTCGTAACATAAGGACTTTTTGCCATACATGAAAAATTGTTCCAAAATTAGGTGCTTATTTAAAGAAATTGTGTGTGTTTTAAAATGAAGGGGCTACATTTCCCAGCCACTTGGAGGATCATATACTCGTATTTATTTTTTTTCTCTCTTCGTTTTTCTTCTGATTGCGCAACAATTCTTTGATTTTAGTAAATCACTTTGAACGTGTGGAGACAAAAATGGGATTGTTCTTATTCTGTGCTATGACATTATGATTTGTCTACAACTTTGGACACTTGTCACAGTCAGTGGGATAATCTAGTGTTTAATTCATTTGCTTCTCTATTTATTTTTTTGCTAGTATCTGTAAGAATTAATTAATAATATCTTGTCAAATTTTAGAATTCTTTTCGAAGCTTTATTCTACTTGCAGGTACCTTTCAGAAATTCAGAATAGCCTTAATAAGTCATTAATCATTCATCAATCTACTTTCTCTCAGATATTTTTCTTTCAACTCCTTTTATTCGGTTCTTCTGGGTTTTGATCTATAGGTGAAGTTCACAGTTTAATTATAGCATCTTTAACACTGATTATTGATTTTCAATGCTTGGTTATGTTTGTAGAAAAAAGAAAAAAGCTTGCCTCTTAAATTAGTATATTCTGACTGTCATGGCCTTTCTAGATGGAGAATGCTTCTTTTAGGGCATCTTTACTGCTGAGGACTCTTTTGGCCTGGAGACTTGGTGTTACATGAAGATTAAAATTGGATTATATTAAATGTAACATTTTTAATTAGGAACAGATTCAGATCTCTCTTGATGAAATCTGAGCTGTTTAGAATAAATATGAAATACCAAGAATTGTTTAAAAAGACTGCAGACATTACAGATGAAGGATAAACTATCTCCATTTGCTTTCTCTTTGAACAGCGGGATATTCAGCATTTTCTAGACCTTTCTAGCATTGTTTTGGTTTATGCACAGCAATGCTAATAATACACAGTAGCAAAATGTTATGAAAATCGTTTTAAATAGTATTTAAATAAGAATAAAGTATTTCCGAAAGCACTAGATGTGGTCTTATGAGGAAAACCAGAAAAAAATAGGAATTGATACATCTGATACTGAGCATTTTTGCTTCAGGTTGAACAAACGAGTCCTGGTGTTAAACTTCATGCCTGGTGTTCCACACAAGGAAGTGCAGCAGGAGCCTGGACCAAGGCAGACCATGGTCAGTATTTTCTACTATAGATCTCATAATGCTTTTGATTTCTGCAGTGGGTTATTGTGTTTGGGTGGGATTTTTTTATTATTTATTATAAAAAAGTAGTCCATAGTGGAGAAAAAGCTCTTAGTTCTTCTTAGGAACAGGAAAAGTACTCAATAAACTACTGCTTCAAAGGGTGCCCTTGAATAATCCTTTACCTCATGAAACTTGGAGCATTGTTCTACATGATATGAAAATAGGAGCAGATAATACCAAAGCCCAGGTGAGTGCTCTGTTTCATTCCACTTGTTTTGAGTTGGGGAGTAGAGCAAATCAGCACCACAGTTTGTGGGTGTGTTGATCACGCTTGGAGTATTGATTATTTTGAAGTTCAAGGGCTCTGTTTCTTCAAAAATGATTAATGTTTATTTCAGCAGTATTTGTGAGTAGTGAGATCAGTGCCTTACCATTATTAATGAGCATCCAGGATGCGCTCCAGTATCTGCTTCAGCATTCTTTGGTATCCATAAGTGAAGGTTTAATAAAAAATTTAAGGAAGTGCCCTAAAACTTGATTTTATTGCATGTGTCTGGCAATGTGAGAATTTTAATGAGTCTCATCAGTATTTGTTTATGTGTGCTCTGCCTCATTTTTATTGCATTTCCTCACTAATTATAAATTGTTATGCATCAAATCATTATGAGCACGTTATTTTACATTTGTTCTTTGTCATAGCACTGGGTGATGGATTTTAAAGGTTCCACATTCCCTTTGGGAATAGACTTACCAATATGTGATCTCTGAATAATGTAACAGATCTATTATCATCTGATACAACTGCATACTGACAAACTGAATTGGTGGTTTCTGGACAGTAGTTAGGAGACTGAAATCTACCTCAGTATTATTATTCAGAGGATTTACTGGTCACCTGCCTGTGTCTTGAGGCTTAACTGTAACTTCTGCAAAAACCCACGTTCTTAGGATTAGAAATCTTACAGTGCAGTTTAGTCCTTTTTTGCTTTTCGTGGGTCACGGTGTGAGGGTTGTTCGATACAAACTGATATAACAGATCAAGAAGGCAGACATAATTTAATGTCAGTCCCTCAGGGCTGAGATGCATATTGACACTGGTGAAAAATCCTAACCCAGTATGGACCTAAGAGTTTCCCAGCGTAAGCTTCCCTGGGCTTTGCAAATCATGTCTGTCGGTCAGTGGTGAGGGAAGGAATGCAGAGCTGGTAGGAAGAGGGAGGGGTGGCCATAAGGAAGCTTGTTCAGAGAGGATTAGTAAGGTAATATAATGTACATGAGAATTTTTGGGAGTGGTAGAGCTTGGTTTGATACTGATTTAGGTAATGAACAGCATAACAAAATGTGCCACTTCTGTCTATGCAGAAGATTGTGCATAACCTGATTCGTTATTATAAACACTGTGTTCCATTAAATGTGGTCATGGTTTTCATCTAAAGAAGGTGATTTCCTGAAACATACTGAAAAGATTGTTTAGAATTTCGCAATGTATAATAATAACAAATTGCCTTAGTTCTGTTTGGGAGGAGAAATAAGATGTTTTGTAAAAGATTTCATAAAATTTTGGACATTGAAATTTCTTTTTAATTTCTTTTGACATGTACGTTTTTTCTTTCTCCAGATCCTTCTCTGCTTGGCAGCTACAGACCCAAGAAAGCTGAAGTGAGTACTGTGAAGTGCTATTGGTTACACATTAGGTTTTGGGAAGCTCTGAGCTTCCCAATCCTTGGATTGTCTTGCATAGGTATTTTTGAAACTTTATCTATTTTAGTAGCAAAAGCAAGAAAAGGGATATTTTTAGTCTGATCTAATGCAGTTAAGGGCTGCTGACTGGCTTTTTACAAATAGTAGAAGGGAACTTGGCACTCTGTAAAAGACGCTTATGCCTGCAGATGGAGAACTTGCTTTTCCTTGGCATTAAGGCTTGCAACAAGGCCATAGAGGAGCCTTTAAAAAGGCAGTTTTCATGTGCCTTCCCAGTTGTTCTGAGAGCATTGTTCATTCTGGAATTGTGTGGAAAGGTAGCACTGGTACAACTGGCAAGCCACTGTTGTGTTGTTTCACATCCTCTCTTTTTCAGATTTTAGCTTCTTTGCGTATTAAAAGGATGTGAAGATTAATGCCAGGGTTCTTTTGGATTTTGGTGGGGTTTATTCTTTGCATCCTCATTTAGTTGTTTTTTGCCTGTGTTCCTGAGGTACTGTAGAAATTGTGGGTTTAGGCATCTAATTGTGTGTGCCCTCTCAGATTTCCTAATGGGTGAGAAAACTAATGATAACAGAGAGGAGGAAGGAAGGGGAATTACAAGGGTAAACCTTGATATAAGTTAAATACACTTCTGTCAGACACTAAACTTTTATTTCCAAGGATTTCATTTTTGTGTACTGTGTGAGTCTAATATATTGTGCCACTTCTGGATTGTTCTGTGGCTGTAAATGAGAAATAGCAAAGAAAATAGAGAGTGTCTACTAAATATGCTAGGTATCTCTTCCTTTTTTTATGTTAAGGTCATGTTATCTCCCCCATTCCTCTGCCACTCCCTACCTCCTTTGCCACCCAGTGGGAAGGTAGATTTTATGAGCAGTCATGGAGAATGCAAAGATAGCTTAGCTACAGGTCAATTCATCATGTTCTTGATGCCACCAATCACTTGTGATTCTCACAAAACCAGGTTTGAAGAGAATGTATCTTTCTCTTGACAGAAATATAATATAGCTTTGTTTTAGAGGAAGTGTTTTCCAAAGTTGAGGAAAAAAGCCCTGCAGCCTGGAAAGAGCTAATGAATAATCTAACTATTGTTGGTCTGGTTTTGGTTTTTTCCCTCAGCTTTGGGAAAGAGCTCTTGTAAAAGTCCTCACACCAGGGAAAAGAGGGTAACCTATGGCAACATTTAGAGGTATGTTTCAGGTTAAGAGGAACTATGAAAGGAATAACTAGTACAGTGAACAGTGAGTAGATGAGTAGGTGGGCCTGAGTTTTCCCTTGAGGAACAGCAAATTGTGGTAAGGAAAAGGTCTTAAGAACAACAGACCCCAGAGTGAGGAGGAGTCTAAGGTTTAGGTTGTTTAGACTCACAGGCATTATTCTGAATCTGTGTTTTGTGGGAAGGTAAGCCTTTAAACTATGCAGTCAGAAGAGGTGATAAAAGGGCTGTTGCAGTAGACTTTGCCATAAGATGGTGTGTTAGTTACCAACAGATTCCTCTGACACTTGTTGATTTACTCTAGATTAGGACTCTTTGTATGAAATGAGGGTTTCCCCAGCAGAGAGATATTCCTGAATGTATGTACCACCTTTAACCTTTTGGTTTGAGAAATAAAAGCACAAAATCCGTACGTCTTGATATTCATAATAAATTTTAGTTTGGTGGGGTATTTTTCAGGCAAAATCTGCTCGTAGAAAAGACTTGGAAAGTTGTTGTGTTGGTTGCAATGAGGAAATCTCAGATCCACCCAACAGATGGTCCCGTTCTGCTGGTTCATTGGAGCGTTCAGCACCTCAAGCATTTCAGAAGCATTCCCTGAGTTCTGTACTAAATCGATCTTCTCTAAGGGAAAGGTAATGACCTGATTTTGTTTCTGGAATTATTAATGTGAACAGATGATAACAGTGCTTGCATGACTATAGTTTGCATGTGTGAAGGTGCGTGGGCTGAAGAGGCTGAAAAATCCTTCAGCAGCAATGATCTTGTTTGACATTTCCTCGGGTTCTGCGTTTGCCATCGCCTCTCTGCCTCATGATTACAATCCAAATACTATGGCAGTGAAAATCTCTGAAACAATGACACCCCAGATTTCATGCTGCCAGTGTCCATCTGAAACAGAGAATACTCAAATCATCAGTGTTTCAGAGGCGATTAGAATCTCAGGAATGTAAATACAGATACATGTCAAGTAGGTTTTACAGGAGGTACTTGGAAACCTTTTTCCCTTCTGACTTCGGACTAGTGTTTGTAAGCACATACTCGTGGCTCTGCTGTACCTCAGAGTGTGACTGGTGTGCATAACACGCTTGGGCAGCTTTAATCTACTCAGTGTATTATTTTCCAATCTCTTTGCTTTATTGACATCCTAAGATTTTGTTTTGTTTGAATTGAAGTGTGGGCCTCTGCAGCAATTGTGTGTATATTAATTGCTATATTTAAATTAGTTTTCTTAGTAGGCTTCGCTGACCCCAGTGGGGTTGGGTTGGAGACAGTTTTTAGTATCCCTTAGTTCAGTGGATTTCAATCCCTGGATTAATTTTTTGGGCACACTTTACAGCTTCAGTGCGTTACGAGGGTGGCATGGAAGAAATGTCAAAAAGCAACAGATGGTTTAATGCTTAAGCCCGTGGTGCTTCTCATGTACATTCAGTTTCTGGATGTACAGTAAGTTACTGGATGGCTTTCTGGGAGCAGAAAAACTATATACAAAGCTGGGCCTGAGTAAACAAATACATAAAATAATTGGGAGAAACTTAAGACAGTACAACAGTTTAATCCTTAATGCTGAAAATGTGCTTTGGTGGCTGGTTCATTCTCTGTTTGATCCCTGTTACCATTGGTACCCCAGGCAGTCAATGCTCACAGAGTGCATTTTACAGCCCACACACAGCCTAATGCTTGTTTTCAAAATAGAAGAACTGTCTCAATTTTTTCTTTAAAAAGAAAAATGACAGATGGCAGGTGGGGACTGAATTTTTAATACTCACAAAGATCAAGTTGGTGTTTTAGCATCTTCCTCTGCTTGAAAACTTGTTTGTTAGTTGTTCTACTATAGTGTATCTTGAGAAGTGTTTTTTACAGAGATTAGGATGTATCTGGGGTTTGGAGGAGGTTTCTTCGTCATCTTGTCTGCCTCCCCACTCTGTTCTGACAATGTCTATGAATTAGTTACCCATATCTGGGGAAGAGATATTGTCATTGTGACTTTTTTATTCTTTTTTTCAGCTGGACTCCTTTTGGAATGGTTGGGGCTAAATTATATACTGCTTTTATTTAAAGTTGATGGGGTGCCTTCTGTTGATAGCAGGAAAGTCTTGTGTGTTGTAAGCTGCTGTTACATGCATAGTAATTTAGTCATCTGCCAGTTAATCCTGAACTTGTCTGAGTGTTTTTGCTTTTTCTCTTTATGAGCTCCTCTCCAGAAGAGATTTCTGATCTTGTGAAATTATGTTTTTTCTTATTAGAACAAACGTTCTCAGCTCTTCAGAGCTGTAACATCTCCTTATGTAAAAGATGTAACCATTTACTTCTGTCATCAGAAATAAATTCAAAATGAGAAATAAAGGGCATAGTCTAAAAAATTTGATCTCAGTTTCATGCTGCTGAGATAACAATGGTTTTAGGTGATTGTGTATTGAGAGTTATTCTTGGAATGACAAACATGGTTCAGAGGGCAATGTTTGGAAATGCATGCAAATGCTGCTGTTCGGACCATAGAAATATAGGGAAAATCAGTACTACTGAATGTGTATCAGTGTTAGTGTAATTGAAAGAATATGGAGCCTTATCTCACAGTGTTTGGTGTTTATTTCCTCAATTTTATTTTGAATTACAAAGACGAATTGCTCAGCATATCCAGGCTATTTTTTTTAATGCTAGTCAATCCACAGTCAATATGAAACTTGACTCCCCACCTTGACCTTTAGTTCCCTCTTTTTCCTTTCTTTTTTAAAAAAAGTAGTGTGAAGTGATGTCTGCCATAGGAAGACTTCCCAGAGCCCTGCTGCACAGTTGTTAAGCCACTGCAATACTTTGCATTGGTATAGAAACTGGGGTCTTGCTTAAGGTCCCTTAAGCCCTTTTGTATCCTTTCTGGAAGTTTCCAGTCCCTTTCTGTGAGCCTGCCAGAGACACCACAAATCAATCCTCTTCCCTTTTCCACTGGGTTTGAGACAGAAGCAGAACAATAAATAGATTTACTGTTGAACAAGACAGCAAAGTTTTGAATATTTATTTTTCATACTTTGTTTTTACATTTTTCATTATTTACATCACTTAAGGAAGGCATTTGCTGATGTTGGAAGCTGGCACTCAGCAGAGTGATGTGGCTGTACAACCAGAGTTCCTTTCCACGCCAGCTATTCTGCGATCTTTGGTTGTAGCTCCTGTGCAAACCACTGGTACCCACACTCCCTCAAGTTCCTGCCCATGATGTGTGGCCAGCACTGTGTCAAGGCAGCTGACTTGCCCCCCAAGTCTGGTTGGTTGTGCAGAGACTAGTAGCCTTTTGTGCAGAGATGAGCATCCTGAATGCTTTGGGCAAGAACATTAGTACTCTGTTCTCTCAGTGACACTTCAGGAAAGCAGCATTCGAGTCCAGTCCTTGCTTTCATGGTGCACATCCATCCTCATGCACTCCTAAGAAGGTGGTGTTTTTCTTGGGGACTTAGAAGCTAAGCCTTCCTTGCAGCACTGAAACCTGCAGCAAAGTACCTTTCATAAAGAAAAGGAGAAAAAGTGAGATGGATTCTGTAAGGTCAAGAAGTCCTTTGAATAGAGCCATGTGCTGGCACAAGAGAAATCCTTCTCTCAAGAGACTACAACAATCATAGGAGTATTTGACTACTTCTGTTATGTGAGAGGCAAAGCTGCTTCTCATGCATTTGGGATCAAAGGATTCTTTTTCCTAGTCTGAAAAGAGCACACTTTTGCTTTTGTTTCAGGAGTGAAGTGCAGCTTGATGCCTTTTTTTATTTTCTTCTGGTTATGCTGCTGCTATGTGATGTTACCTACTATAAAATTTAACAAAAACCTAAGTTCTCTTTGAAGTGAGACAGAGGTTAACTGTCTGCATCAGATGCCCCTCTGTAATATTCCTCTATTGTTTAACTACCATATTTTTATGTTATGTTTTTTCAAGTACTAGGGAAATACCAGCATGAAGTTAGATACTTATAGGTAATTATAGATGTAATGATAGATAATAATAATAATACTAATAATAATAGATAATAATATATATTAATTAAATAGTAGAACCTACATGAAGTCCTTGAAAATTCCACTTATCAGAATCTTGGGCTTCAGTGATTTTGAAATGTGTCATCTGAGGATCTTGGGGGTTAGTTTTGTTGCACAACAAAATCCAGGCACAGGTAGTTCACCTGGTGCTTTAGAGAGTGGCACACACCCTAAGACAGGGTTTGCTTCTGTGGGACTGCATGTTTTAAGTACTGAGAACTTTCTGCTACAAAGTATAACGCTGAAAAATATTGCAGACTTTTTAGGAAAAAAGCTTGCTCTGGGGAGAGGCTGCAAACTAGGTTTCCTGCCTCTTTTTAGACATTTAATAGTCATTATTTCTGATTTTTGGAATTCAGTTTGGTAGGAAGGTTGTTCTTGTGCGGTTTGGGTTTATCAATCTCACCTCTTGGGAAGGTTTACTTATTTTGTATTCTTTAACTTCAGGAATAAGTACTTGAAAATCAGTTATTTCATGTTATCTTCTGCAAAACTGAGCAATGCCTAAGCCTTATTTCATGTTTTTGACCAACATCTGTACTATTTGTCATCTTCATTGGTTGATTTTGCTGCAGCAGTAAGTAAATTCAAAATTGATTGCTGTCAGAGCCATTTTGTGTACAAATTAATAAATTCAGGAAAGATAGAAGGTAATGGAAAAGCTTCCAAAGAGCATAAGGAGGTGCAGCCAATTTGTGACATATTAATGATTTAGTACCAGAATGACTTCAACCTTTTGGGGGCAACTGCTCAGCTGGAGTATTGACTTCCATTGAAATCTTGGAAGCTGTTTGCCATTTAAGTTTTGATTTTTACATGAGGATGATGTATATGGCCACAGTTTTAAGAGCTGGATATGAAAAGGAGAGAAAAGAAAGCATTAATTAATTTAAGAACTCAGCACTGAACGTGCTTCAAGGCCCAACTGTAAACAGGACTTTTGAAAGTAAGAGAAACTACACAGAAAGCTTGAGAAAATTTTATCTTTTTTTTTTTTTTTTCATTTCTTACTGAAGAGGGAGAGCAAATTGGTACACAGCTAAGCTGTCAGCTTCTGCTTCCAAATATTTAGGTTTCTGTGCTTTGATTTAAGGCCTTGTCTGTGTGTAGTTGTTTCTGCTTCGTAGTGGTATTGTGCTATTGTGAAAGCAGCCAACCTCCTCCACTGCAAATATTGTGAGAATGTAGGGGGTTTTGCGTGGGTATAACTTCATTACAATTCAGGCTGGTAGGTACCAAGGTATTCTCTAAAACACTTCCGAGCTGCATCTGCACTAAGATTCATAGCCATTGGTCATTTTAAGAAAAAGCAAAACAAAATTGTGTCCTTGACTAAGCAAACCAGAAAAACTCTTTAAATGTAGCCCAGCTTTTCTATTGTGCCTTCATGCACACTAATATACACTGCAAAGTCTGTCATACTGAATTACCACTTCATATCCTCTTAAATTCCTTACCATGAATGCTGAATAAATGCTTGCATAGGTACAAAATCTGTGAGAGGGTTATTTTTTTTTTTTTTTGTATTTGAGGATTAAATATATTTGATTTTGTTGAGACTCTCCCCTCTTCTTGCAGATTGTGGTTTTTTTCAGGTTATGCCTAGCTTAAAGAGTCCTTTCTCCCTCTTCCCCCCAATTACAGTAGCGTTCTCTCCATTTGTGAATCTGGTACTACAGGGCTTCATTGATTTCCATCCTCTGATAGTTTGTCCTTGTATGTGGTTTTGCTCAGCATGAAGTCTGTGTCTTTGAAGCTGATGAATTCCTCTTGGAGGCCACATGCACCGAATTGTTCACAAGGCGAGGAGGTGTGATGGTGGGGGAAGGGGTCACGATAGGCATTGCAAATATTCCACAGTAGGCTTTTGCATTAATTCTGCTGATATGAAATGTATTAGTATCTCCTGCTGAAATGTGATATTCACGTTTTTGCTGTGTGCAAGTGGATGATTGGATTGTCTGACATTTAAAAATTCCTATTTATTACAGCTCTCGAGTTTGCAAGCTGCTCTTTGAGTAGAGTACATGGGTGGATGTATCCTGTTTGTATTTCTAATGGAGTATTTCATCCTAATGGATAAAATTATGCATGAAAATAATCTTTAGCACAAAATCTCACTGTCTGCCTGGCTTCTTTTCTTTTTTTCATCAAGGTAGATGTTGTCTGTATGACCTTAAAAAAAATCCTTATCTCATAAAGGAAAATAAATGCCTTTAGTCACATTACAAGGGAAAATGGTTCTGTTTCCTTGATCAGACTCAACACAACATCTTTGAAATTAATCTTGAAAAGTTCTCTGATTGATCTAGCTTTTTCTAGGTCACTGAGCTATATTTCCAAAGTGTTTATGCAATCTATTGGAATCAATAAACAATTTAAACTGATGTAACTGCAAAATGTTTGCAAGTCCCAGGGAAAATTGAAAGTATGACAAAGAATACAGCTGTAGAAGTTTATTTCGTTTATCAGGACAAACAGTCATTGAAATGAAATGACTTTCCTTTCAACACGGCAATGTGATAGTGACACCTTAATCACATAAATAAGTAGCTAGTCATTTTAAAGAGTTGTTACTGGTGATTTGGGGCAAATGGAATCCCTGTATTTATACTCCAGGAAGCTGTGCTATAAAGCCTGTTTTATAAAGTATTTCCAGTAGGGGAGTTAGGATATCATAAAAAGGTTTCACTTCAGACTACAGTTGTGACATATCAGGCATGATTTTATTTTAGTTTGAGTTTTGGTTGGTGTAAATATTAACATTATACTTTAAACATGGATTAGACTCTATAGTTGTTACTAAAATTAGACAATAAAAATACTAGAAAAGCTAATTAAAAAGAAGCTGAAACCGGTTTTAATCACACTTAAGCGTTTGATTTTATTTTTTTGGTAAATGAAGTCTGGGATCTGTGTGAGTGGCCAACGTTTGTTATACCACAGCGCACACTAGTGGCTTGATCAATAAAATCGCCTGGAGAAAGAAATTTAATAGTTCCTGAATTAAGTACTTAAATCTTCTTTTTCTTGCAGACATGACCATGTATTTTCTAACTGAATACAACAGCTAGCTGGGTTTCCTTTTTTTTTTCCAAAAGTGCATTTATCTCCAAAGATATTTGTAAATTTACGATTAATAAGAATGATCTGAAATCTTACATACAAATTTCATAAAATTTATTTCCCAAAGGCAATATATTCCAACTTCTCATCTCAGAGCCAGCAACCTGAATGTTGAAAGAACAGCAGCTGCTGTATAAATAAGAGAAAATGCCATGACTTCATGGGTCTGTATTTTATTTGTCAAATGGGAAATGACTCACTCTTACTGCATCTAGGATGCAGATTTTTAAACGTGCATTTCAGAGGTCCTTTAATATCAGTAAATGTTGTAAATTCTAATGGGAAGTTGTAAGATGATAGTACCACTCCCTCCCCTTTCCTTTACCTCTGTCCTTTTTTTAAAAAAAAAAAAAAAAAAAAAGATTTTTTTAAAAACACAGGTGGTGATAGAGCCACGTGCATTGCATCAGACTGGGTTGGACTACATTAGGGAAATGAATGTTGCTGCCTGCTAAGGGACTCGGACTTCTGTTTCTTTAAAGGCAGTGCTTGTCCCCTCCTTACAAAATTCACAAACCACTTTACTTTCTTTTAGAAAAAGTTATGTGAGATCTTTTAGTGCAACAAATCACTGGATTCTACTATGAAAAAGAATTGTGCTGTGTGGATTTGCCATACATGCTTTCAGGTTTGAAATTAATTGTCAGTGCTCGGGATGACAATTATGAGTGTTATAGCCAGCCTTGTGAAGATTCTTGCCTGTAATGATCCAAAGATAACTGTTAAAGTCGTTAGAAATATGGAAATACATCCCCATATAGATTATATGTTTTGTCCTTTCACTATTGTGTCATTTCTTGGCAACCTTTCTTGAAGAAAAATAGAAACCTTCACAAATAGATTATTTGATTTAAAGAAATTCATAGATAAGCTGAAAATACCAGGCATGTTTAGAACCTAGAGAGATATTTTGGAAAGATAAGCAACAGTAAGTGCATCCAAATAAACTGATTACCTACAAGAAAATAGAAGAAAGTTACTCCAAAGCAGAGAACTGGTCACTTTCTACATATATTTCAGTCTTTCTCTTTAGTAATGGAAGGAATGATCCAAAAGATGGCAAAAACTTCCCTGCCCTTCCTGTAACCTTCAAGACAGCCTGGCACTTCCCATTTTCAGGATCCCGCTTCCATTAATTTTAACATTGCCAGGCTACTGTTTTGTACTGAAGCTTTCTGTGTATACTTGCTTTGTTCTTTTTGGGAGAAGCTGTACAGTTTTTTGGCTGTATTGAAATTTCTGGAAGTCTGGTGAAGGTGAACTAAGCCAGGCACTGTCAGACTGGGGATTTGAGAGTGATAGACTGGATAACACAGGGAGTGTAATAAATTGGAGAGAAGAGGGCAGAAGGGCTTGCAGTCCCAAACCCGTTCAGAGCCCCCTGTGGAACCTCAGGGTTCAGAGTTATGATGTTTCTCCATCGCATGAAATTTGGGAAGGCAGCTGTCAGAGCGTGTCGCTGTTCTTGGTGCTCCTAATCCACCCAGGCTGCAGCGGCTCTGTCCCGCTCTGGCTGCTGTTCCGTGAGTTGGGATTGCAGAGGCGTGGCTTTGCCAGCTCACAGCTTGCCCAGCACCCCCTGTTCGTATTAGCATGATACCATATCATGAGCTTTTATTTTCTTGGTGCAAGGTCAAGTTCTCAGAGGTCAGGAAACACTAAAATGAAGATGCACAATCTTTATTTGGTGCCTTGTTTCTATCCACTGTGATGAAACTGAGTAAGTAAACATTTTATAACTTTTCCCCAATAATTCTTTCCTTATACTGATGTCACTTTTTAATACATTTTTTTAATGTACTAACGTGGTTGGTGTGTAAAGGATCCTATTCTTAAAATCTTACTTGCCTCCCTTAACAGAGTGAGAATAACTATTGATATGAAATTTCTGTCAGCTTCTGAACTTGCCAAGAAGGATGAGGAGGTTTTTTAGTAAAATGGAAAAAAATGTGGTCCGAAATATAAAAGGGTAAAACCGAAAAGTAGCTGTTAGTTTTAAGTTACTCATAGCAAGCATGCAACCTAGTTTTTATTGTATAAAAGCAACTTAAAATGCAGTTCCTCTTGTGAAATAAAGTTGGTGAATTTCTAACTCCATGTGTCTTCCACTTTGCACGCATTGGGACTGTCTTCCCGTTGATTTATTCCAGTCAAAAGAATTTCATGTGTGCAACACTTCCTTTAAAGAGAGGAAAATGAAACCTCATCACTGAGAATAGTATAGCTTTTCTATTCTGTAGGGACAACACTCAAGTTACAAAATGATCAACATTTTCCATGTTTTGCATCTTCTGTTGGTGTTGTGGCTGCATACCGTTTATGCGCTGCTTTGGAATGTTTCTTTACTTGTACCCCAGAGGAGAAAAAGAATCAAATAACATTGTGCATGTACCAAATAGGAGGAAGTAATTCATGCTTCATGATTAAAAAAAGAAATCTGAGTCAAAAGCATGTTTGAGCTTTCCAACAAGTAAATATTTCTTCTCTTTGTTTTTCTTCTTCTTCTTGCAGATTTAGCTCTGGTTGGCCTTCACCAGCAAATGGAGATGAGATCCACAAAAGAGTGAAAAATATTTTAAGGACACACCGTGCTAGGCAGCGCCTCCTATTTGTAAGTTTGACTGCAAATGCAATCCTTTCTTTTCTCCAAGATGGCTGAAGAAGAAAACTGTGCCTAGAGTCTTGAATTTATTATAATGTTATCCTTTGAGACAACCTTGATGGTAGAAATATGGATTCAGTGTGTGAGCTGAACAGTTTCACATTGATTTCAGTAGCCTCCTTCTGTGTAGCCTTTATGGGCAACTGGTAACCCTCTCATGGGTGATTGAGGACAATTATATTTGTTTTTATTCTTCTTATATCTGGTTCTCCACTTCCAATTTGAGCAAAAAATACGCTACAGATGCGTAGAACATCAAGACTTAACATGTTGTGCAGCTGCACATCAGCAGCTGCTTGGATCCAGCTGTTTACAGAGCTAATATTCTTCAGATGTGTGGGGGTTTTCCCTTAATTACCTGGCTTTCAATGAACACAGCTCTTTATTCTGGGATCAGAATATTTTGTCCTTGATGAAATTTTGAAGTGTGGTTTTAGACAGACAAGAATTCTTCCTGTTGTGATTTGGAGAAACACAGTTGTGGCACAGCACAATGCCAAAGCATTGTACCAACTGAATAACAAGGTCATTCATCTACAAAGCTCTTAAGATCTTTAGTGTGAGGTGAGGTAAAAGAAAGGTAAGATTTAAAGGATATAAGGATGAGAGGTAGGTGAGATTGTGATTAGGAGCTCTGATGGAATAACAATTTTTGCCTGACAGTATAACAGAAATGTTACTGGTGGGTTAGAAGAGATATAAGTCTCTCAAAGTGGAGAAGGACATAGTTTTTGTTTCTTCTCTTAGAAAATGGAATGTGGACAGAAATTTGCTTTTGAATGTTGATGCAATTTTAAATTCCTGCTCTGCCCAGCTGTCCACCTTTCCCCTGAGCTGTAGTTTCCTGTGTCAGTGGGAAGTATGATAAAGAGTGTGGGAGCCCCAACCTCCCCACCTCACACTTCTCCACTGCAATGGCAGGTGTCGCACTCGTGTGCTTAAGCTGTGCTGGCTGGCATGTGGTGACTCCACTGACTACAGGAAACCCATGGCAGAGGGCTGGGGCAGAAGGGATGGTTGTTGTCTCCATCCACTGCTTAGCTCAGAAGTATTTATTTATTGGTTTGTTTGTGTCCCCAGATTTGGCCATGTTGGGCAGCTCCTCATTCTCACCTAATCTGATTATTTTCTTATTTCTGTTCAATCTTCATTTTTAGCTTAGTTGTTGTGGGTTTTGCTTTAAAGTCAGAAAAGCCTTTTCTCGTGCTAAGACTGTTTGATCTAGTTCATGCTGTACCTCCCTGAGTTTGTATATGAATGTTATGATTTTGTGAACTGCTACCTCTCAAAAAGAAGGTGCCCATCACATTTCAGCCACTCAGATTAGGTACAAATCATATAAAGTGATTCTCTGATGTTTCAATGAACTTAAGATAAAAAATTGGATTTCATGACAGTCCAACACCTACATTTAATGAAAGTTTGCACAGCCTGAACTATTTCCAGTGGTCCTTGACTGCTTTCCTTGAACAGTAGACCATGACTTTATGATAAAAGATTTACTGGTTTGTTATGAGAGTTGGATGGTTAGTTACATGTTCCTTCCATACAGTTAAAAAGACTATGAAATATAGCAATGAGTAAAGGAGAATTCAATAATTTTTCTCCCTTTACTTTCTTTGCTTACATTCTTAAAAAGTTCTACTCCAGAGTGACTTACACATACGCAGCTGTTCACTCATTACTGCAGTACTGCACAAATGCACATGACTTTGCAAACACCGTGTTGGTTTCTGCCCTAAAAAATCCAGCTATTAGGATATTGGCTCTTTCATTATCAATCTGGTCAGAGCAGTGCTGGTAAAGGACGGTTTTTCTCACTCCGTTTTCTTCCACTGAGAGAAAGGAACAGGAGGATGCTGCAGAGAAGTCTCGTGGTGTTTGATAGTTGTGTACAGCTGACTTGTGAAAGCTCTGCTAACAGCCCCTGACCTGATTTTAAAAAAGAAAAAAATACCAGTTCTTCTTGCAGTGAGTACTGTAAAATACACCAGGATTGGTTGTGCTTGCCCACATGGCCCAAAATCCAGACTGCACTGTTGTGCCGTGGGTGGATGAGGTAAATGGGTCACTTTTAAAGTGAGGGAATAGTAAAGCAAGTGTACGGGCAAAGTGGTGAGCAGATTTTGGCTCCAATCTAGATCCTTTTCCAAACTTTGAAAGGTTAAAAAGTATATCTTACTCTGTTTCGTTCCAAAGAACCTAATGCTAAGTAACCATTCCCAGAAGCATCCAGCTGTGTCTTCCAAAATTTCATTTTCACAGTGCTCTGTAAAAATAGTGTGACTGGAGCTCTGCTGCAGATTCCTTAGGGTGTCCGCTGTAGCTTTCTGCTGTGACATTCTGACAGGATCGTAATGTTTCCATCTTTTTTTGCTTTCCAGAACATAATTTGCCTCTGGCAAAAGCTGCAGAGTTTTATTTACCACTGTACCCCATTTCCTCTTCAGTGCTTTGTAGTCTATGACTGCTGAAGGAAGAGAGCTTTCCTGTTTACAAACACACTTATTACCTTGTATTTCACCACAATAAATTCTCTTAGGTTTTTCCTCATCCATACTCCTGCTGTTCAGCTTGCTCTGCATCTTATTGCCATCTACCACTATATTTATTGTCTTTTCTCCCAGTTCTGTGTTACCAGCAAGTGTGATTATTTTTATTGCACAGTCTTTTTTCCAATTATTTCTCCTATAGCATGAAAGATGACTTTGTTTACTAACCCTTAGAGCAATCGGCTTCTGCTCAAAGCATCACTTAGTATCACCTCTTAAGTAGGGTCTTTGCTCTTCAGAGAAGAGTGAATATGGTTGTGTGTGGTGGAATTTCTACCATCCCTTCTCAGGCTCCCTCCACATGAGGTGTTTTGTTTCTTACTTACTTAAGAGGGCAAATCTGGGTTAATTAATGTCTAAATATCATTTGGAAGGTAAGACTGCATTCTAACAACTCCTAAGAATACCACTGAAGGGTCGTTAAGTGTATCAGATATTTTTAAAGTTGAATATGAATGTGTTCAGCCCTGTGTATGGAATTGAAGTATTCAGATGTGTAAAATGCTTCTATCTTTTAAAATGCCTGAAATGGATAAGGCGAGCTCATTATAAATAATAAGTTTCAGATTCTTTTTCCCCTTTTCTGCAAGAAGCAAAATAGGTTTCCTAGCATTTTATCACCATGTTTGTTGGGGATCATTGAAGCTTGTCTTTTCTGCATAGTACTCTAGATCTACACTCTCTGGAAATTTTTTTCCAGTTTATTACCTTAAAATTATTAGCTGAATTGTACTGAACTTAATTAAAAGTGTTCACAAATGGCATTTGGCTCATTACACTTTGTCCCTTTCTCCCCCAAGAAATGTAATCACTTTAATAGTCTTCTAAATGGAAAGAAAGTATTTTTGAAATTAGATCATTTTAATCAGAAACCAAGGTAATGAGAATTTGATTTCTGTGTTTTTTGGGTTTTTTTTAGGATGAGAGTAATTCATCTAAAGGAGACTTGACTAAGGCAAGAGTATCTTCACATAATGCACCCTTATCCATGAGTGAACTGCAGAGCAGGTAAGAAGTTTTCCCCTGACCAAGACAGAAGAGTCATACTCCATATTGCCCTTTAAATTTAGCTAAAAATTTCTCTTCCTGTTTTAAGCTGTGTCATATATTGCACAGGAAAAGGCTTCTGTAGGAGTTAGTCATAGCAAGCGTGTTCAGCTAAAAGCAAAATGCAGTTAAATATAATTATGCCTCTGATGTTGTTTGGCAGTGTAAGTGCCAAAGTCAGTATAGTCTTCATAAAACACTGATTTGGTGACTGAACTTTGTTATAAAAGTCATTCTTGGGCAGTAGTTTTGGGATTTTATCAACCAGAGAGCAAATGTCACTTTTGAAATAATCGATTGGTTACTTTTTTCTTAAAGTATGGGAGTGCAAAAATAAGTTGAAGCTTATTTAATAATATGGTTTGGGGCTGTTGGGTTGGTTTGTTCCTCTTTTTTTTTTTTTTTTTTTTATACCCCACATTTGGAAAAGAGGAGCATTTTCAAAAGACATGTCAAATTGATATACCCTAGGTTAGTGACTGAGCATGTGATTTCAGAAGCTGTCTTGGAAACCTGAGGTCTTAAAAACCTGGTTTATGTAGGTTAATTACTCTACATGTATTCCTCACATATATGACTAGGGATATTATTTCTAAGATGCTGATTGAATTGATTTTGACAACTTCCGTAGTTGAAGTTATCAATATTGATGTTCTCTCTGTATACACACAGTATAGTATACAACATTTTGGGTACTGGTTGGAGGAAAGATACTAAGTAATGTAAATCTTTTCTGGGCTCCAATGGCTTTTTTAATTTTCTTTATATTAAGGGAGAAATCCTAGAACTTTGGTGCTGTATTTGAGAGGTGCTGCCCTTTGGAAAGAAAAGGTTTTATTTTGATAATTAAATGTGACGCAATGTTTTGTGACAAGGGCATCCCAAATCACCACTGCAATACCACTGAAAGCAGGGTATTTCAATATGGGCATCATAGTGAACTTCTACTTGCAATCTTGCAAGCTCAAAAAAGTTAGTTTATGATTTGCTGGCTTTTTTTAAAATTGCTGTGGTTTGTAATCGCCTCTGTGGAAGGGATCTAGTTCCTCAGATTTTCATGTGGATGTGAAGTTGCTGCCGCAGTTGTGTATCCCTGTACCTGTGCTCACTCCCGTACTCTGCGTGTAGCCTTTTTGCTCCCTTACCCTTTGTCCTGACAGCTGGTGCAATTAAACTGTGTAGGATGTGTTTGTGAGAGAGAAAGTGCAAGTTTTTGTTTTGAGGCAGCAGCTATGGGACTTTGAGATTGATGCTGAAACTGCAGACCGTGAAAAAATGAAAAACAAACCCTAATACTACAGAATCCTGAAGTGATGGGATATGAAATGTGGCACTCAAGTTGGGAAAGGACTGCTCCTTGGGTTTAGAGGCTGGCAGCACTGGGGCTGAGACATAAAAGGACTCGAGGACAGTCTGATTGCTGAGTGTTTGCCACAGTGCTCATAAACAGGATACAAGGACAGAGTTCATGGAAGGACATGGTACTGTCGACCAAATGTTGGCGGTAAAGTAGACGGATGATTGAAAACCACTGGGAGTAAGGAAAAGGTCTGTGTTTTGTGAAATATTTAGTATATGATTCACTCAGAAAAGAACTTCTGGGACTCTTAAAGGAGATGTATGAGGGAACAAAAGCATATGACAGGTATTTCAGAGCAGGGAGTTGTGTGCAGAAATCCTGCTGTTAATATGATTTGTGAGTATAATTCCCAGATTGCTTAGCTCAGGTCGTCAGCTGGTTTCCAGTTGAGACAGGAGGACTCTTCCTTAGCTTGGCTGTGTCTTTGTCCACAGCAGTGCCAGGTATCTCATGCACAGGGACTGGCTAATGGAAATACATACAAACACACCCCTCCAAAAAGAGAAGGAAAAATAAAGCTTGTATCTTTCTGTAAGTCTTTGTCAGTACCAGAATAAGGAACCAGTGGAAGTTACCGTTGGGTTTTGAGTTGTTCCTTTACTGCAGGTAAAGTAGTTGGATTTTGAGTGTGTCTAGGTAGATTCAGCTTTCAGGAGAAGAAAAGGTGAGCACAAGTCTGCCTGCAGGAAATGGATTCCAAGGAAAAGAGTGTCAGAGCTGTTTGTTGTACAGTTACAAGTGCCACTCCTGGTGCTATGCTTACTTGTTGGCCTGAGAATTCTCCATCAGAAGTGAGGTACCACAGACTGCAGAAAAGGGGAGGTGAAACTTCTATTGTTGAGGAGTCCCCAGGGTATTGACTTGTCTGCATTTAGCATAGGCCTGTATAACTTCTCTATTGATTTTGCTGTTTGGTAGGTTGGTTTCTTTGTGTCCAAACTGTGAAGCACAGTTCACTTGGGATGATAAACAGGTTTAAATGTGCTTCATGCTATTGACTGACTTTAAATGTTGGAGCTTTTTTGAATACCTGTGAAAGTGGCCTTCCTCCCTTTTTAATATTGGAGCCACACACAGATCTTGTTGTTTTCATTGGTATAGGTTGGTATCACCCTAACATTTGAAATTTGTGAAATCTAAAAGCAAAAGTTTTTCCTTCGTTTGTTTTCCATGGGACAGTGGAAGCTTAGGGATGTGAATTTAGAAAGCTGATCCTATATTTTCCTCTTCTTCCCTCACCATTTTCTGTTCTTAAAGTGAAAATCTTGTGTTTCGATGCAGCAAACTACAAGTGTATTTGTGGGTCCTTTGGCATAAGGTTTCTTTCAATTTTGTCACATATGTTGGCTGATATTAACCTGAGGACAAAGTTTTAAGTACTGATTGGATCATAGAAGGCACTATAATTAAAAAATTATATGTATGTAAGAAACTGTAAAGCTTCCCTGTAAAATGTAATCCATTTCCTAACAGAAAATGGTCACTGTAAGCTTCACATTTCCAATTTCATTTCCCAGACTGAGAACATTTGCAAAAGGCTGAATATAACTCAGTCCTAATTTTTAAGTGTCTTAAGTGCCTAAATCTCTGAGCAGACATGAAAAATGTCACCGCAGTAGTCATTTTTTGCTGATGATTTTTGAGCTACTTGTTTCGTGCTTTATTACAGGGAAATTGCTCATTTAATTACATGACACAATCCTTTGTTTTGAAAGTATCAAGAGGAGGCAAGTAGTCATGATGTTTAGATATGAACACTTCAGACTTGGCAGTGTTTTGTAATGATTTTCCGAGTATAAATTTCACTTCGTAGATCTAGGAAATAATTTCTCAAAGCAACTGAAAGATGAGCCTGTATTTGAGTTCAGTATTAAAACAGTGACACAGAAGATGGGGTGTGGAAGGAACACTTGATTGCCACTATATCATAAGGTATTTGGTAGAATACTTAATCCAAGATGCTTCCGATAGAGCACTTTACAGCTGCAACCACAGTAATTTAATATAGCCCTGAGAGATTGTCTTCATATTGAAATAGCTGCTTGTGGTTACAATTTAACCTTCAAAGGACACAAAAATCCTACTGTGTTGCTCTTGCCTAGTCACACAACCTACAAAAATGAAGCAAAATTATTGCATGTTCCCTGAAAATTAATTCTCTTTCTGTTTGGGAGGCATTTTAAAGTGTACTCAGACAAGTGGGGGAGAATTTGTGTGAATGAGTGATGTGGTGTTCCCATTTCTTAGAAGTAGCTTCAGTTCAGTTTTTGTTTCAGTTTGGGAAAGGTGATCTGTGCTTAGCAGCTCTACATTTGTATTTCTGCTGGTTTTGTGCCTCTGATTTCTCTTCCATATCTTGATTTGATCGTTGTTTCTTATCTTCTTTCCCTAACAGTTCACCAGTGCAGCGGAATGCTCCTGTTCACCTGGATAATGGTGAATGTTGGTCCCATCGTGCAGCTGTGTACAAAGGGAAGCCTCACAGAGCAATCTTTGAGGAGAGTCTTGGAAAAATATACAGAAACATGTACCAAAAAGCTGCTGGCACTGTTTCAGACCAAAAAACACATTCCTGATAGCAGCTCAGCTGAAAATGCACAGTATACAGTCTTGATATTTGTAACTAAACCTATTTTTATATAACAGTATTTTTACTCTGTTTTTAAGGTGCCATTAGGGTTGGGCTGGGTTTTGGTAAAATGGAGTTTTGGCCTGGGTTGACATTAACCCCCCACAAAACAAAGGAACAAAAAAATCCCCAACAGCAAGCCCCTCCCTGCTTAAGCAAGATGAGACTATGAAAATAGAGCCATTTGAAAATTAATAGGTCTGCTGGACATTTCTGTCTGTTATCAACTCAGGTTTCAGCTGCAGCCATTTCTTATTAAATAACTAAAGCTATTTAGTAACATAAACAGAATTGGTTGAAGAAGCAATATGTCCTAGTGGTCAAAGAGAAGCTCTAAATGGGGAGGTGAATGTGAGTGTTGTTTTAAAAGCAACACATCTGGGACAAAGGGAATTATTTTCCAGAAAATTTCCTTTGAATTGTTTGTTTTGGAGAAGGGCAGAAACTGTGGTACTATAGGACCTATAGGCATGTTTTTGAAGTTTCAAGCACCTTTAATCACAAATGTTCTAATACTGGGGAATTTTAAAAGAAACCCCACCCAGCCCAGGAGCCTTTGTATCCGATGAAAGGTCATCTTCACACACCCCTTGCATTTGAAAGCTTCCAGGTTCTCCTGAATGCAGCCATGACATTTGCCAATATACCTGTAATTTTAAAAAATATGAATAAGAAAGGAGTATGCAGGGGGAAAGACTAGAGGTAGTCAGCAAGCTCCTTGTGTTCTGTACAGGCCTTCTGAAATTCCTGCGTCACAATCCCACCTAATTTGGAGCCTGTCCTTCCCAGTCTGCTGGGATCCTCTTGGCAGAAATCACTTCATTTTTGCTAAAGGCCACCAAATGTTCATCAGCAGTTCGATGCTTTCCCCAGGGATGGAACCTTTTCAGCCTTGCATTGAGCAGATCCCACATTAGCAGACCAGGGCAAATTGCCCATCTATTGAAAAGCAGAATGTTTTAAAAGGGCAAGAGTGTCCATCTCCTGCTTCCTTTCAGAGTGGGGAAAGAAACAAATGCCTGTTCTGGCTCCTTCCCTGTGTGAGTGAACAGATTCAGTTTACACCGATGCCATTTTACCTGTTATGATTGGATAAAGGATAAAGCTGGGAGTACAGATGGCAGAACATATGACTGTAACCTGCCAGCATGCCTAGATAAACAAAAAGTTGGTCTACTCTGCCTTCCATCCTTTAATGCTGAGACAACATAATTGATTTGAGAAAGCAGTTGGTGAGCAATTACGCTGGTGGGAAAGCATGTTGAAAGGCTGCGTGCTTCTGTTTCAGGAAAGGGGACTCTCAGAGGAAGTGTCTCACATATAGACATTTCTATTCCTTGTAACTGTTAAACCAGTTGAAGTGGATTAACACTGATAACTTCCTGTCCCCGATGCCATTTAGCACATTAGTGCTTTCAAAGGGCATTAAATGCACAGTCTTATGCTATGGAGACGTGTTGAGTCACTCTATGAAGTGGCAGGACACTTTTTTGCAGAAGTGAAAAGTAAAACATCCCCAAGCTGTGCTGCTGAAGGCTTGGTGGCCATGGATTGTTGTGCTACCAGTACCTGGTGCTCATTGGTCTGTTCCTGGGATTAGTCCATAAAGGAATAGTTTTCTTGCTGTTCAGGAGAGTAGGTATATTAAAATGGATCCTAAACAGGTAGGGCAGGTTATGAGAGATTTTCCACGTTTTTGGTTTAAAAATAATCTATTGAAATCTGAAGGCTCTTTCAGTTTCCTGTTTGTGTTTGAGCTGAAAGATTCAGTGGTGTTCTCATGGTGTCCTGCAGTTTTCATTCAATATTCTCTGTGTATTCCCTCCCCAGTGTCACACTTAGGTAAAAGTTACAGTCCTCTGAAGATTGGCTGCGCCCCTTTGGCCCAGTCTGGTTCTGTGACATAGAAAACCTGTTCAATTTTTCCCTCCCCAACAACCCAGCAGATTTTAGTCCCTGTTTGTTCAATGTGTAGGAAAGGCTGAATGCTGAGGCTTTGTTGTTGGGGTTTTTTTGTATGGATGAGTAAGGACAGACTTTGCCATGAATTCAAGACATAAGCAGATGAGGAAGGTTGGAGGCCACTGTGAAAAAGCAGGGTGGTGTTCTCAAGGGCTCCAGAGGAATGACTGGGGTGTATCTGTTTAATTCCCCTGACTAAAGGAAGGAAGCATATGGTAACAAGGCAACCTTCAGTTTTCAGCAAAGATGAAAAAATGAAGAAATTAGTGTCATCTATTGAATTTTGACCAGTATGAATATTCTCAGTGTAGACTTCTTATGCAGCATAACAACAAATGAAGCAGATAGACTCAGAGTGCATTTGGCCCTGGTCCAGCTGTGAGGGGAGATGGTGTGTATAATGTCTCTCTGAATCAGCTGCTGCAGGATATGTTTCTCTCTTGGGTCACAGTCATTCCACAGCTTATATGCTGTGATACAGCAAGAAAGAGTGTTCTCTTCCAAGCAGTGTGCTGGAAATCCAGTTTGGTTAATGGAAAACTTTTCCCTGAAATGTGACTTAAGACCCAAATTACTCCAATCTGTCCATAAAATCTGCAAGCCACTTTGTTTTCAGAGGCATTTGGCCCCTTCCCTGTTTGCTCAGCTAACCCTGCCATTAAGACACACGGCTCGAGTGCACCGAGCACGGCTGTTCCTGTGCTACTGCAGCATGTGATAAGTGAAGGTTCAGGCAGTGAACCAACACAGTAATAAACTGTAATTGTTTAGTGCACCTTGCCTTCTAATACAATTTAAATCCCTCCTATCAAATGCAAATTTCTAGGTTCCTGAGCGGAGCTTTAAATAGCATTTTCTATGCTCATTCCTTATCTTTTGCCATCCACAAAGTTGTTAGTGACAGTGGGATGGCAGAATTCCACCATGATCATTTTACCTCCTAAAGGAAAGCTGCCTACTCAAATCTAGAAATAATGGGTTAGATTAAGAGTGAATTAGTGTTTTTCTGTAGAGTCTGTGTTTTTTTCTTGCCCTCCCCCGTGTTATTATAACCCATGAGTATTCTCACCAAATGCTGTTTAGCATACAGTGATGATTGCAGGATGTAACCAGGGCAAAATTTTATCACTTTCATTTTAATAAGTCAGAACCTGCTTCCTACTTGCTCCCTTCCATCTCTCCTGTGACTGACTTGGTATAGTTTAGGATCTTGAGGTGGCTTTAGATGAACTACCTGCCTGTGCTCAGTAGAAATGCAAATCCTTTGCTGAGTAATAGTTGCTTTGGAAATCACTCAGTCATTGATGTGTTGTGGATTAAAGGCAGAAATGTCAAACTCTTTAATGATTTGCCTTGTCTAAGTTTTCGACTTAGAAGAAGGGAAGCTTAAATTGGTCCACTGGGGACAAGAGGCATAGGGGTGGCTGGAGTAATGGGAACAGCTTTGTAAGATAGAGGAGAAACAGTGTTTATAATCCAAAGCTGAGCAGCTTGGGATGTGATGACTTGGGTTGTTCCTTAGCTTGTGCATCACGTGTTTAATTTTACTATTACTTCAGAGGCTGACAAAATTGTGAGGGGAGAAAGAAATCTACCTGTAGGTGTTGGGAATCTATTTTTGGGGTAAAATAACAGAACATTTAGCTCTGCACAGTATTAAATAGTCTTTTCCAAACTCCCTCTCATTGTTACCTCAGCTGTAAAATGGGGAGTTTGTGCTCTGTTGAAGCTTAATTAAATGACTGTGAAGTGCTTTGGGATCCTGAGGGGAATGTTAAAGAAATTATTTTATGGACGCCTGGCTGAAAAGTCCCACCTCATCTGCATGTTACTAAAAAGGCTTTATTTTAATTTTCCCAGGTTTATTATGTTTTAATCAGACAATTATTAAAGAAGTCTTAATCAGATTTAATAGATTTCTATCTTGATCAGAAGACTGAACAAGATAATAAACTGTTTTACTACATGTGCTTTTAGGAGCTAATCTTTACAGTTGGTATCTTGCTCAGCTTCTGTCTCCTGCATGATCTGGGTTCATTTACTGATTGCTCTTATGATTTTTTTAATAATATAAATTATTTATTTCATCTTGATGTCTTTTTGCTGTTTGCTGTGTGCTTTAACCAGCACTGTTGACATCTCTCACATCTTCTGTTCTCATCCTCTACCCAGGAACCAGGGGTGCAAAGATGTGAGCAACATGTCAGTGGAAAATTTAGTGTGGTGTGCCATAGGTTTGTCAGAGAAAGTAAGTTGGAAGGAATCTCTGCCTTTTCAGTCTGTGTGCAAAGGATAACTTAGTATGTAATTCTCCTCTTCCTAATTTTTAAGCTTGAAATGTTTTCTGAAACACTGAACTATGCCACAAAATTCTCAGCCATCTAGCAGTGGTCAGTTAGTGTATAAATCTGGTAATGTAGAATCTCTGGGTCATAGGAAAGGTCATGGTGCTAATTACTTCAGTGGTTATGGGATGCTGAGTATATCTCAAGAGATTTGTTTAGTAATCAAGGAATTTGAGGAAACCTTTGAATCAATGAAATTTCGCCTCTTGGTTCCAGTGAAAATACTTGAAGCTAAGAGAGAAATTCCCTTCTGTGGCTGATCTTGATGAGCTACCTCATTGACAGGAGGGATGTCCGGCTTAGGTGATGGTCTGTGGTAGCAGCAGAGAACTGGTCTTTGCCCAGTTCCTTTCAGTTTCAGCAACTAAAACAGCACTGTGAGAAGTGATTGAGAACACCTGATACTCCTGTTTCTATTACACAGTGAACTATTAGGCACAAGCCCCCTTGATTGTATTGGTTTCTGCTGCTTTCCCCATGGAATTCAAAACAACATTAACCAAAGCCCTTAAAAGATGTGGCTGTAGCTCCTTTTATCAGTGTTGGCTTGCCAAAGACATGCAGTTTGTTCCCAGTTTGTCTTCAGTGAGAAATTCTCTGAAGTGTGGTGATAGTTTGTCTGGATGGCAACATAAAGGAACTGTAATCTTTCTCTTTGCTTGATCTATATGGAGACTGTGCTTTTTCTCCATGTTTATTTCCCATCAGTTCTGGGTGATAGCTTCTGACCTAGCAGAGAACTCTGCAGCCTGAGAAGTGGTGATCTGAGTCACCTTCTCACCTCTTCAGGGAAAGGAGTTTGCTGTTGCAAAACATTGTCCCTCTTGGTTCATAAAAATTTGCTGAGCCTGAGGGTACAGCACAGAAAAGTGTTTGGGTAACCCTGTAGAGCTGATGCCCTGGAATCAGCAGAGCTTCACACAGAGTGGGGTGGGAGGCTGAGAGCAGGGGAGATGTTGAGAGTGTTTGATGCTTGGCATGCCATGAATTATCATGTAGAAAATAACCTGTGAAACTCATAAGTAACAAAAGAACTGTTTCCATCACTGAACAGTGGTGAATTCTAATACTGGCATTTGGATTGTTACACTGACTTGAATTTTTGAATGTTTAGCTAATTGTATTGTACTAAGACTAGATTTGTTGGAACCGTTTCATTCAGTACTCTGGTAGTAAACACTTGCTAAGAGGTTGCTTTCCCTGCCTGCCTTGTTTTCACCACAGTCATCTAGTGTTTACATACATTTTAGCCTCTGTGCCATTTTTGAAGGCTTTGTCTCATTTATGTTTTTGGTTTGGATAATACTTAAATATGAAATCCATCTGGGAAACATATTGTATATTCACGTTGAGGGGTAAAACCAGTTTTTAATTAAAATTTTATACAGCACTTGTATTTCACTTTGTCCTGCTTTATTATGAAACACTTCAATCTTCTTCCTAAAACACATATGTCTTGTGCGTTTCAAGATGTTCCTTGTTGCTCATGCAGAACCAGTTTCGGAGCTCTGTCAGCAGAGTGCCATATGTTCTGGGGTTCATTTAGCTTCTCTGGCGTTTGTGTAGGCAGCATATTGGATGTAATGCAGCTCAGCTCAGCTCCATTCTTCTCTTTGTAAACTTGTCAAGAGATAAAAAAAGCAGGGAGAAGGAAAACACTGAATAATACTCGAGTGATTTGAATTATCAATAAGTTATGGGAACTTGGCCAATCAAAATTGAGGTTTCTCGTGTACTTGAGGATTTTCCTTAATTGCGGCTTATGCAGAGCCTATAAAGTGATGCATCCCTTGGTGCTACCCAGGATTACACCCAAAACAAGTGCTGAAGATTAAGATATAACCCAAACCATTTGGAAGTGACAAGCTTTAAGTACTCAATCTTGCATTGATCTGCTAGGGTTTTTTGTTTTGTTTTGTTTTTTAAAAAGAGTGAATACTAGAAGATGGGCATGTGAAGGGATTGTACTCTGGTGTCCTCTGGCTTTGGGGAAAGTGTACTCTTCAAATGCCTGGTACTGAAAATAGAAATCCCAGGACCGATGGTCTTTACTACTTGGATGGTGTGTAGGCACAGCCCCAACTGGTCACTGGTGGCATCCAGGTACAGCTCTGCTCTGCCAAGACATTTCAGAGCCATCTTGGTGTCTGTGACAGAGGCCCAAAGTATCCTCAGGGCCAAAGTATTTCTGTGATTCTGTAACCAGTGCTTAAAACCAAAACCCAAAAGAACAAGAAAGTGGCAGAAAAGGAATCCATATTACTCTGTTTCCCCTTTGCTGAGGTGTGAGGCTGGAAGGAAAGGGTGTAAGTGGCTGCTTGAGATGACTGTGTGGAGGAGTGGGGAGGGAAACTTCTGCAGCCCTGACCTAAGGTTGGTCAGAAATAACCAGCTGGAGTGACATGAGTGTAAACCTGGTTGAAGTGACAGGCAGCTCAGCTCCTGGGACTCTATTTACATATGTTTAAAACAAACAAAAAAAAAAGCTGCCTTTGTTCCCAAGGAAAATCTATTTACTTGGCATTCAGCTCATGTATAAGCTGGAACTTCTTTCACAGGAGATGTAGAAACAAAGCGACTAACATTTCTGCTTTGATGTGAGGCTGAAGCTAAGATTTGATTTTAAAATATGAAAGTAAACTGAAGCTACCTCCAATTTAAAGGTGGATTTTTTTTAATGACCTTAAAAGTTTTGAGAAGTTTTTTTTTTTCCCCTCCCCTTAGGGACCAGAAAAAATTATAACAGTAATCTTACTTATAGCTGTAAGTCTACAGAGACAGTGGCTGTAGGTTAATGAAAAATTGACACTGCTACTTGCCTGTGCTTCCAGCAGAATTTTTTTTTCTTCAAACTGAAGTGAACTATTGCACTGTGTGAGCTGGTTATGAGTCTCACATATTAAACTGAATGCTGCTTTTGTGGAGCTACAGGAGCGAGTCACAGCTGAGCGTTCTGAACGACATTCCTGTTTTGAACAAGTGCAGCAATAATTATGGGTTTCTTAAAATGGTTTCCCTGGTCCTTCCCACACGTACTCAGAAATAAAACTTGCTGGGTTGGTCTAAACCAGAGAGTAGCAAAGGAATTTTCCCTGATGAACCCCATCGCAGGATGGGGAAAAATCCAGGAGCCTTTCTGTGGTGTCTTTTAGGACAGCTTGTTCCTGGGAATTGTGCACAGAAATGGCACGAACTCGGCAGCTCAGGCTGACTTTGGTTCAGAGTCTGACAACTTAATAACTCTGTTGTCCTTGGCATGGTGGTGCCATCTGGTCATGCTTGGGCAGCTGATCTGTAATACTGCACTGCTTGGTATTCCAGCTTTTGCTGAGGAAATCTTGGGCTGTGCTGGAATGGCACCTGGATACCTCAATGCCAGTCTGTGGCCAAGTGGCACGTGCTTGATTCACATCCTCCTGTGCTGTGATGGAGGTGGACACACAGCAGTGTTGGAAATTGCACTTGAGACAAAGAGAGGGAAGGCATGAAGACGGCATCAGGTATGATACGGGATCTCAAGGCAGGAATTAAAGAGCTGTTGAATGTCCACAGACCTCCCTACTCCCTTGAAGGACCTTAGACCTGAGCAGGCTCTGAAGAATGACCAGTGTTTGGCCCGAGGGGCTCTTCCAGGGCAGAAGTATTCTCCATCATGTCTGGAAGGGTTTTGAGATTCATTGTGGCACAGAAAGGTGGAGAAAATACCTGATTCTAAGGGTCAGGGTACATTTGGAAAAAGGCAGGGTTGTGTGTGGTGGAATTTGGAGCTGTGATGGGCAAGACTAACATACCCTCCTTGGGTACGGGTGGTGAGGAGGTCATGGTTTTTGCTTCTCTGAGGAACAGGCAGTGAGATTTCCTTGCAGTCTCAAAGGGTGCCTTCATTGCCACTACAGCAACACGGTGTCAGGGCAGCAGCTTAGCAATTGGCTCCTTCACTCATGTTCAGAGGAAGTTGTACAGAAATCTCAAATTGCTGTGACACCAAAATTTTACTTACGCTGAAAAAAAAGCATCACTTTTATCCTTTGCTCCCTGTGTTGTCCTCACAACACACTGTGGACTGCTCTTACTGTTCAAGGAAAATAGAAGAAAAAATGTTCATCCCTGGCTTTGGGGAATCCCAGAGGTTGGATGGGACCTCCCACATTATGCTGGCATTAGTCTGAAATGAGGAAAATAAATGTAGCTCATTAAATGTATATACAGAACTGTGAGAGGAGAGGCTTGAATTTGATTTTTGCATCCACTACATTTTGTCTTTTGCCACTCCCTTTTGGCTTTATCCCCTTTTTTGCCTTTCCATGATTATTTCTCTGCATGCACTGTCTGTGATTTTTATTTATGTGGTGTAAGTTCATAACAGACAAGAGCTTCGTGAGCAGAAGGGGCTTGATGAAATCCAGCAGCTGAAAGCTAGAGCAAAATGCAGTCACACTGGAAGTAAGGTAAAGATCCTTTTTTTCTTTCATGTAATGAGTATTTTAGGACACCTTAGCCAGAAACTCATTTCTTCTTAGATTGCAGTCTTTGTACCAGGACTGACAATGATGCTAAAAAGAATCTGGTAATTTGATAAAGAAATAAACAGAGATGTTCTGCCATGTGCACTGTGGTTATTGATCAGTTGAAGACCACAAATTCTAAGTCAAAGTAGTAGATTAGACCTTTGAGAGACTCAGAGTCTGGTCCTACCTTGGTATGTATGGCCTGGACATGTGCAGCCTGAGCTCTCAAATCAAACTACGGAGTGTCCCCAAAGTCGCTGGAGATACAGCTCCAGTTTGAACAAAGGGACATCCTGCTTCTCTTAATAACTCGTTTCTTTTATAATCTGCAGATGAGCCAAACCCTGCTTTGGGATATATTCAGATTTGTCTTATCTGTCATAAATTTTTCAAGACCTTTGCCACACTAATGACTTCTTTTTAATTAAAAAAGAAATTCAGAGACTTTGTTATGTAGCAATGAAATGTGTGGTTAAACCAGCCAGTTTAGTACCTGTGCTTTTGCTGCTCCACAGGGATACACAAATGCACACTCAGAAATCCTCTTGCTGATATGTCAGCATTTTGAAACTTCTCCAGTGTGAGGTTAGCAGGGTTATTTTTCTTTGTCTGGGGTTTAAAAATACTGCTCCCAACCCGGTATCTGGGTAAGATGAGTCCAATTAAGGTAGGAAGCTGACTGTTTTACCTGTAGGAGAAACGCTCCTTGACTGTATAATTCAAAATTGTTTTAAGCAACCTTCTCCTTCCCCCCGTGGCAAGGAAGAGCAGTAGATTCCCATTGCCAGAGCTGACACAGCCCAGAGCCAGCCATATGGGAGAAGGCCTGTGGAGAGACAGTGGTGAGTACCTGCACAGAAACAGGGCTCAAAATGTAAGTTCATGGGCATAAATAAAGTAATGCAAAAGCAAAGCTGATACTAAGTTTTTGCATTAGTATGTGCAGTAAAAGCAGGAAAGGGTTTTTAACAGGTTCTTTAGGTATATTGTTATTGTTGAGGGGGCTTTGGGTTTTCTTTCTACTCAAATGAAGGGAAAGTAAGAAGAGAGTGCAGGAAAAAGGGAACTAAACCATATCAATTTAGTGAGTTTGCTTCTTTTCCTCCTGGGGACCAAAAATGCACGAGGGTGCTGGCACTGTGTCAGCCCACATGTGCCCTCCTCTTCCCACAGGCTTCACCCCGGTGAGGTTCCCCTCTTTAGGAAGGCAGGGAGGGCAGTGCTCCCTGCAGGAATGTGACCTTGTGATCCTGGTTAGGGTCCACTTTACCTGAGAAACAGTGACTTCTAGCTGCAATTCACCTGAGCCAGGTACCCATCTGTGCATGCCGGGAAGGCCGCTGTGGGTGCTGCTCCTTCCTTGGCCCAGAATTGAGTGCGAGGAACCAGAGAAAACACAGTGCCCTGTTTGTTTACTCTCCACCCTGCTAAAATGCATGTGGTTTCATTTCTTCCCTTTGTAATAAACTGTGCCCACCACAGCGTATATTTTTTTAAATAACATTTTAAAATGTTTTCCGGTAAATTAAAGTGATGACATGTTTGTAGGGTTCATTGTTAATTTCATTTCCTTTGGCTCAGCCAGCCAGATAAAATGCAATGTTATTAATCTTTGTTTAAAAGAAGATCCTTTCCGAACAGTAATAAATGATCGTGATAGATTTGTCAGGAAAATGAATGATAATCATTTGCAGATAGACACAAGCCTAGTATGGAAGATTAATAAGAAAATATGTATTGGCATCATTAATAACATCTGCTGCCAATGGACTTGTATATTGGTTGCAGCCCTGAGAGCGATGTGTTCTTGTTAGGATGCTGCCATTCATCACGTGCTGAGAGGAGCTGCTCGGGGGCCGATGACAGGCTGCTCCCCAGGAAAGGCTCCCCGGGACCCCAATGCCTGGATGAGCCTGTCATCGCCAAGCCCTGGATCTGCCTTCCCGCGTGTCCCTGATAAACACCCCAGGAATTTGCTCATTCCTTGCTTTTGGGGCATGGCTGGCTGGAGTGGCAGCTCTGTCCTTGTGGGGTGGGATGAGCCATGCCGGTGGAGGAGCAGCTCCTGGCGTGGAGCAGCTTGTGCTGCAGCAGCTGGTGTTTGACATGCGCTTTCTCTCAGGGGGCACATGGATGTAGGCAGAGGGACTGGGTGTAGGAGACAAGAAAAGAGCAGAGGGATTGAAATGAGGAATAACACGAAAAAGAAACTCATCCCATCCTCAATATTCAACCAGGAGGAAAAATATAATCTCTTTTTTTAATTTGGTTTAAATTTTTTTTTTTCAGCTAATTTTATTATTTTCCTTGAAAGTACAAGGAAAAGTCAAGATGTTTTGAGACAGCTTTGGTTTATTTCAATAAACATTTCAGGCTCCCCCTCCCCAGTCATTCGTTTTTCTTTTGTTTCACTTCAGTGGTTCGAAGCAGAGTAGTAAGTCAAATAAATTTACCAGTGAAATGTGTTCCTCCTGTGGGGCGCACAGCTGGCTGCATCTGGCAGTGCGGATGTCTCCATTCTTTCTGAAGCCAAGCTCAGAGATGCAGTCACAGCTCTCAGACAGCATTGCTTCAACTGACATAGACAGCATCATTCTAAAGGAAACTGCATAATCCAGGACCCATAAGGTGAGATGATGGGAAGGGGAAGAAATCAGCATCATGTAACCAAAGACAAAAAATGTTTGTGTCTTAAAAAAAAAAAAAAAAGGCTTACTAAAATTCAGTTCTATTCTCAGCAAAACTGAACTTCTCTTAGGGAAAAAAAATAATCTCAAGTATTTAAAAAAATGCCCCAATTTTGCTCATCCTGCTGTGCATTGCTTTCCCTGTGGCTTTAGGAGATGTGTGTCCAAAAAAGCCAATAAAGCCATGGAGCCAATGACTGCTGAGGGTCTCTGTGGCTCAAGAGCACTCGGCCCATCATGGCTCTATGCAAGGACGTGAGAGCCCTGGTATTTCTCAATGCACTGAAAATGTACCTGTTATTATTAGACATTTACCAGCTATTAATCACAGCTGGTAACTTGATTTCCTCTAAATGTTTTGAAGTGCCCTCTGATCCTGGCACCGCCTGCTTGAAACAGAATGGTGGAAAGACAAAGCAAGTTCTGTATTCTGTTCCTCTTCTGTGGGGATGGATGAGCAACTGAGAGGGCTGATATCTCCCTTGTGCAAATGAAATCTACTTTTTCCTCTTAGAATAAGCAAATACTTACACTGACCTGCATGAGGCCAGCACAGACCCCGTCCTGCCGGGCCAATTCAGTCTCCTCCATCCAAACAGGATAAACAGGGGGAACCATGACATGGGCTTCCTATGCCAGGTGGAAACAGAGCCTTGTTTCTTCTCTCCTTGCTGAATCATGACTCACATTCCCCATCTTTATGGTGGTGTGCTTCCCTGCACACCCTTGCCTTCCTGCACAGCCCACTCCTGGTGAGTTGGATGTGCCCCTCAGATGCTGGAGTGGAGGTTCACATCCCTGTGGGCATTTTTAGTCTTCTCCAGGTGAGCATGCTAACCACCAGGCACAGATATTAACACAGTTCAAAAGATTATGGCTGTGCCACATTACATGGTGGCACCAAGATGGGTCAGAGAAGCCCAGACTTGCTCAAGATAGCAAAGTCCTAGATCGGGCCTCAAGAAAGGATATTTCTTTTCCCTGTGACAGCCAAGCCTCTGTGGTCCCAGGGAGCCCTTTGTGTGTCAGTGCAGGATATATCACCACAATAACCCAAAGTCAGGACTGCCTTGGTTACTGAGGCACCTTTATTGCTGGTAATGCTGTTAAGGGGCAGCATCAGCCTGATGAGCAAACAGGCTCGGGGGGCTGTGAGACCCACTGTCACACAGCAGGGTGGGCAGGATAGGGAGGCTCAGGGAGCAGGGAGAAGCTCCCTGTCCCCACTGATGATGCCAACGAGGTGGGAGGAGTGGGGTAGAAGGGGTCCAACACAGATCCTGGGGTGGCTGTGCGAGCCAGGGTTGTCACTGCTGAGCTAAACCAGCAGTCCCCTGCTGAGCCCACCTGAATTTTAGCTGTATAACAAAGCTGCAGATAGTGATTAAGTCTCCTTCTGCACACTGGTGTAAACCAGAAGTCCTTCCCCTAAGTGTAGCAGGGCAAAGTCAGCCCTGAGAGAGGATCCAGCTTCCCAAAGCCTTTGCTCCTTGATGGGCTCAGCTCTGCACTTTTAAAATTGACCCCTGATAGCTCATGCTATCCCATATATCCCCTGCATCCCAGATGTGACTGGAGTTGAGTCTTGGTCACACCTTATGGGAAAATTGAGTCCCACAGTCATTCCCAGCAAGCAGTGCTTCCAGGGAAGGGCTGTGCCAGTGGGTGCCTGCAGGGACCATCACCAGGGGCTCTGTCACCTGGTGCTTCCAGCTTAGACAGGAAGGTGAGAGAAACCAAAGCCACACACCGCTTGACCCCACCTCAGCCGAAATACGCCCACAGGAAGACATTAATGGCGAGCAGGAGAATAGCATTGGCATTGCAAACAGTCTTCCACAGGGGCTTTTCCTCGATGCTGGTGAGTCTCTGCTCCAGGGCAGCTCTCTCCTCCTGGGACAGGGTGGGCATGGGGCTGCTGGACAGACCGCAGAACCACAAATACACCATTTTCCAGCAGGGAGGCTTTGCTGCTGTGAGAGATGGACCAAAAAATGGGTGTTAGAACCTACTGGGACTCTTCTCTCCCTCCTCCCATTAGGTTGGATGTGCATCAGCCAGTCTAGAGTGGGGTTTGAGAGGCACCTTGGATAGGAGATGCAAGGAAAAGGGAAAGGGAAACTTCTCCCTCAACCATGTACAGCACAGCCTGATTACAGTCAGTTGATTGCAACACCAATCACTCATTAGTTAATTAACAGACCTCTTCCCCCTCCTCCCCAACCCAGCTTCCATCCACTTTCAAAAATTCCTGACAGCATGATGGTCCATTTAGAGATACCCTGGCTTGTTTATTACACGTGACATGCCAGGTGAAGTGTGTGTTTTAATTGTCAGCCCTGTGCTGTGTGTATTTCACTGGCTGTTCTTTCCAAATATAACCTTTTTTTGAAATGCAGGATGTCACAGGGCCTTGAAAAAAGGTGTTACCCAGAAAAAAAACCCTCATTAAACTGTCAACTGCTGTGTTTCACATTTCCTTCCCCATCATTACTAATTACCAAAATACCAAGACACTTGTTTATAAAAATCTGAGCTAGTTAAGTGAAATAGGAATTGATAAGAAATAATAAATAATGCTTAATGACTGTGTTCAGCTTAAACCAAAACTTCTCCTATTAGGCAAAAGAAAATTAAGAGATTTCTTTAGTTATTCACTTCTCTTTAGCTTGGCTGTAATTGGTACCAGTGTCCTTTGGACTGACCAGCAAAAGGAAGGAGTGAAGAAATCTTATGTACGATCCTTTATTCTGAGATTTCTGCTCTGAAAGTTAAGCTCAAAACCAGAAAGTTGCATTTTTTAGTGGATTTGCAGAGTAAAGCTCTGCCCATTCTGAAAAGAACTTGCCTGTGTAGCATTTCCTGCTCCTGTTCTCTCTCCTGCCAACTCTTTAAGTTCATTTGACTCTTTGCCTTCCTTCTTATTAAACACCCTTAGTAGGACACACAGCTATTTAAGATCTGAGTTTTAGCCATGGCTTAAATCCTAAGGGAAGATGAAACATACTGTTGGCATCACATAAATGAGGAAACTGAGGCTTGTAAATTCATTCCAGGACATCCACAAAGTGCCCAGGTCTGCTCCCTGGGTCTCATGGTCCCTTCAGATCGTGATGCTACTTTGATACAGTTTGTGGCAGCATCACTCAGTGAGTCTGCTCAGCAAAGCCCACACAGGAGTCCAGAGGAGGCATCCCTAGCACACACACAAGGGGCTTATCTCTGGCAATGACACATCCTTCTAAACTGCTGTACCTGTAAATACAAGCCCAAGCTCCACTGAATGCAACAAGTGGCCTCTCATAAGGTTTAGGGACTTGAATGAGATGCTGGCAGTGCACTGACAAGCACATGAGCGTGTCTGCTCACACCCAATCACCCTACCTGGCTCCTCCTTGGTGCCCAACTCCGCGCTTTCGGCCAAGTCGCTCTCTCCGTTGGCTGGATTGATCTGTGCTGCTTCATTCTTGTAATTTTTCAGGTCGATGGCAGGTCCTTTTCTGTGTCTGGTCCACCAAGTCAGGCATGCAAGCTGAAAGGGGGGACAGAGAACAAACAAGTTATTGCCTGTCAGTCCCAAAGTGGCGTGCCAGTCACCTCCCTCTTTGGGGAGCACAGGTATACAAGAAGGTGCTAAGGGAACTGTTTGGGGTGGTCTCCCACTTTCCCTCACCTCCCTTCTGCAGAGGTGGTACCATGCAAATGGATCCAAAAAGCTGAGAAAAACTGTGAATTAATCAAGTTTCTTTCCTTCTATTTTATATTTTAAATAACTTGTTCCATCCCTGTTTCTATCAGGACTAACCTTTTAGCAGACATCGAAGAAGCAGCTTCCTATTTTCTAGGCTATTGTAATTGACATGAAATAAAAATGACCTGCATCCAGAATGGCAGCACTCCAATGGGGGTAATAAAGTCAATTAAATAAAAAATAAAAATTAAAAAAATAAGCCAAGATACCTCTCTGGTAACAGTCAGTCACAGACTGCAGTTGTATCCTTAGAGGATTTATTTTAATTCTTGATTTCTATATTGGACCAATGCAATATATTACCTCTCTCTGACGTCTTTCAGTGAAAGAACCATGCAAAGCCGCAAAGGATGATCAGTCCTGGCCAGGCTGTTGCAGCTGCAATCTCTTCTGCTTTACAAATGCAAAAGGTCTGACACTCTCATCCTAGAGCAAGCCTGAAAGTCTTCCCCTCCCAGGGACACCGGGAGAGCACGGAAGGCATTACTCTTGCAAACATCTCAGTGGTCCTTTGGCAGCTCTGGGGTGGAGTTACCCACCCCAGGGGCTCAGGGCTTTGGGTTTAAGCCCGGCCTGCTGCTGCTTTGGCTGAGCATGGCACACCAAGTAACCCGATGGCATCGGCACTTCCCAACCCCTGCCTGCTCTGGCCAGCAAGGACCACACTCATCAATCCCTCTCCAGCGCAGCTGCCCACAGGGCTGTGCTCTTGTCCCAGCCCACAGCTGCCTGGCAGGGTGGCACAGCATGGGACTGGGACTGCAGGGGTGACAACATGCCAGGCAAAGTGTCACATGTGTGCCCTACGAGCAGCTGCTTCCCTGCTCTGCCCACATGGAAATGAACGTCTCAAATGGGTCACTTGCAAAGTAACTTGAGTTTAATTTTTGAGTTTTACACACACAGATCTAGGCAGGAGTTTCCAGCTGACACAAAATGTTGCATAATTTCCAGAAGATTTATGGCTTTATTTAAATCATTTTCAACCAAGATGAACATTGGGCAGGGCTAATCTTTCTTGTCATAATGTGCTAAATTGCTTTGATTTGATGATCCTCATCTTTCTCAGGGATTCTCTTTTTCTTTTTTTTTTAATCACTTAGGAAATGTCACTGGAACATAGCAAAGTTTCAGGGTACTAAAGGATTTCCAAAACTTTTTCTTTTCTCTCCTCTTCCCTCATGCCGCTGAATCACTGTCTCTTCACATTGCAGCAAAATCTGCAAGGGCTGGGGTGTACCTGGGGCTCAGGCTCTGCCAGAGAGAAGCAATTCCCAGTGGAAAGCAGCAGAGGCACACAGGTAACCTCATGACACACCATCCCACTGACCCACCCAGGAGCTGGTGCACTGACCATGGCCAGACAAAGCAAACCGCCACTTTAGAGAGCTCCCTGGTGAAGCATCACACCAACACTCCAGCTTTAAACTTCCCTGTGGTGGGTTTTGACTGACTGTATTCCTTGAGATCCATCTTTCTCCTCTTTGCCACTGCTAGAAGGTCAAGTGCAGGGCAGACCAGCAGCTCTGTGTGGCCATGGAGGCCTCCACAGGGCTGGCAACACTTCCCTGGCACAGACTCCTGAAGGGATGGGATGGGGGAAGGCAGATGATGGTGTCATGCATTCCTGGAGAAAGCAAGCAAATACATAAATAAGAATTGCTGTGAAGGGAGCTGTGTCAGCATGACTGACTTGGAGCTCAGAAACGCTGCCTGAGGCCACCATGCCCAAGGGCAGGGGAGCAGGAAGGAGCTGCTTGGTGGGTCCTGGGGAGTCCTGGATCTCTGCTCCCAGCTGCAAAGCCACGAGTGGACATTGCCTGGGGGGCCCTCAGTTTGCTCCTCTGTGAGTGCCTGGTTCCCCCAGGAGCTGTGTTTGGCTCTCAGTGGCACTAAGTGATGCTGTGGGAGCTTCAGCTGCAGCACCTCAGAGAGCGTGGGGTGAGTTCAAGCCAGCCAAAGCGGGCTTGGTGCTCCTCCCAGGATACGCACCAAAAGGAGCCACTGAAGCCAGACCTCAAGAGACAGGGAAAACAACCCCACCCCTGAGGACATCAAGTGGAATTGCCAATCCATCAGCCTGTCTGGGTGAGGCCTGACCTCTGGGGAGCTGGCCTGCTGGTGTAGCATTTGTGCTTTGTGGGGTGTTCCTCTGCCTTTTCACCCTCACAGTCCCCTTGGACAAGGGAGTTTGCAAGAACTCAGCAAAGTTTTTCTTTCGTTGTTTGTAAAGTAGAATAAATCCTTCTGTTCCAAAATGCCATCTGGCACCTGACAGTTGTATTTCAGCTTCACAGTCTCAAATTTAATTGTAAGCTCTTTTGCAGGGTTTTCAAGGACAGTGTGACACAATATGGACTACCTACAATGAAGACATATGAACTCTGGAGCATACCAAACAAATTCCTTGCATACTTGTTTTCCAGCACAGCATCAATCACCACAGGGATGGGAGAGTTTCCAAAACAGCAGGAGAAAATGCTACAGCTTGCAGTTCTCAGACTGTAATTCATTTAAAGCCAGGAACATTAGCTGTACCACTCTAACATCAGATACAAATCTCTTTCCTCCTTTTGCCCATTTACTATCTCAAAAGCATTGAGGTTCAATATTTAAAGTTGTCCAGTGTAGATCCTCAGCTGGTGTAAAGCAACATAACTGTGCTCAACAGCTGTTCCTGTTCTTTGAAGGCAATGGAGCTATGCTGATTTACATCTGCTGAGGTATGATCTATCACTGTATATCCTTGGCTTTGTCTTTGGTGGCTTGTTTTTCATTTCTTTTTGCTTGACAAAACAAATGACACAATTCCTAGTTCTTATACCATGTCTTTCATCATTCCATCTCAAAGCACTGCAGTTAAGAACTAGCAGAACTAGCCCTGTCCAATTCTTATAGGAGAAATATCCAAGGTTCACAAAGGGAACTGTCTAACACAGGGGACCGGGAAGGGACCAGCCCTTCAGCTCCTCATCCAGGACACCTCCTACCAGCCTGTCAGGGGGACAAACAGACTTTCCCCCACAGGTTTGCCCACTTCCATGCCAAACCCCAGCACCCTGGGGTAAATAATGGTCCATCACAAAGGCCACGTACCACTTGCTATCCGGAGAGTTAGAGCCTGACACACCCACCCTGATTTCTACCTCCTACCCTTCCTTCCCCAAATCCTTCTGTCCCTGAGCCACCTCAGCACAGCCACAGCCTCACTGGAGATGAGGATACAAGCCCTGCTTGCAGGACACCATGAGTTATGGTCCAAAGCTACACCTGCACTCATGTCTAGGGCAAAATTTGGGGTGAGTCTGAGGAAAATGAAGAATGCTGGTCTTAGTGCTGCCCACTCAGACTAACCCAGTAACATTGTCTCCTACCTCAGCTTAAACCTCATACCTTCACTGTGACTGTTATCAGATTTTTCCTGTTGAAATGCAGGATAAATAGTAGAAAAAGAATGGAATCAGTCTAAAACCAAACAGGGACAGACTCTCCCATTCCTACTGAGCTATGGGAAGAGGGAATGAGCTACCACTCAGTGGCAGAGATTTCTTGGCAGCTTCTCTCATTTTCCTCATGGTGCAAGGATACTGAGGGTGGGGAACGCAAATGGGATGGTCATCACAATTATGAGATGACTGAACTGAGTCTCTGTGTCCAGCCTTTCACTGTCACAGGCAATATCATTAATTCTCATTAATTTTCTTCAACAGAACCTGTTATACAATGGTTAAGCACTGAGCTCATCTTTATATGGAGTCCATAGCCCACCAAAAGGTTATCCTGAACATCCCTTTTTAGACAGCTTCCCAAAAAATAGCCCAGCTACTGTTAGTTCATGGCCAGTGCTGCTCTTCAGCAAGCTCTCCTCCCTCCCTGGCTCTCCAGATGTACCTGGGGGGCCAGCCACCACCCCTTGTCCTTTTTTTCCTGTGGGACAACTGCACACAGCCATTTCAGGCAAAATCCTGTTCTCCCTGACCATACCATTGGCTCTTTGAAGAATATGTCAGATAAGGTACCTCATACCCAGTACCTATAAACACACACATTTCAGTAGAAATACCACTGAAAATATCCTCTGAGGAAACTCTTATGATCATAACCTTTCTTTCCCTAATTCTATTACAGTAGGCCTTCATCCTGAACTCCCCCTCCTGAAAGATGCTTTAAATGTTTTCATACCTCTGAGGTCACACTAAAAAGCCTGTAGGTGCTGTGGCCAGTTTCTTCATTTCCCGGACTGTCAGTGTGATGCTCCCTATTCGCCAGTGCTGTGTTAATGCATCTTATCTTGCTATTGCTGTGGGCAGGGAGCACTGCACATGTTTAGTTATCACAGGTCAGATGATGAGTGGGAAGTCATTAAACCACAGTAATTAATTGCTGGCAACCATCTGGCCACCCCTGAGCAGTAGTGAACAACGTAAGCAGCAGAACTAATGCTGCCTCCTTGCCAGTATTTCTCTCTCCCATGTGGATCCTCTGATAGCTAATAAAAGCTGAGAGTTTATCTCAAAGCAGACACAAAGACTCTCTCTCTCCCCTCATCTCCTCTATCTGAGAACCTGCTTTCATGTAATCTTTAAGAGCAGGGTGTCTTTGACACCACTAACATTCCCATCAAACATTGATGGAACTGGTTAATGCTTTACAAGTTATGAGGAAGCAACAGACAGAAAATACTATGATGGCATCACTTTCATTTCCTCATGCAGTTAGACAGGAAAAAATAGGTCTTTTAAATCGATCCAGTAACCTTTGCTCAGAGGTAGATGGCAGTTTTGCTATATTGGCAGCTGCTTTAAATCTTGGGACAGGGAAGAGTTGCTTTAAGGTTTTATTATAGAAAACCTCCAAACTCTGCACCATTTTAATGTGCTAAGTAAAAGAAAGTTGTGCTTCACTCAAAGTTATTAAATTTAATTGAGATCATATTGGGACAAAATGTTATTTTCCTAAATGCCCATGTTGCAAAAGATATTAATCTTATTTGCCTTCAAGATTGATGCTGGCTCTGCTGAAACAGGCTAGATGCTACAATTAGATATATTTAATTCCTCCTCAGCAGTGCTCTGTAATATGATTTCATCTCCTTCCCCTTCTTCTTTTCTTTCTATTCTAGTTATGATGTGCTGTGGTGTCTGCCCAGCTCCAGGCACAGCATGGGAACTCACACTCAAATTGAAGCACTCAGTGCCTCAGAAGCATTAACACTATGAGACCTGGGGAATAGAAAGCTGAGGAGCTTCTCGCCAGCATATGCATTACACACCATTTCTTAAAGATGGGAGGAAAAGAAACAGGCAGATTTCAGAGATTTTTGGTAACCAAACAGGGGCTCTGAGAAAAGGGTGTCACTGCAAGTCACTTACCTTTTCTTCAGGGACTGGTGGGGTGCAGAGACTAATAAGGACGATGACAATCGCAGTGAGGACACAGAGGATGAGGGCAAAGTAGAGGTAGTGTAAGTCCTTTAGCACAGCTGGTCTTCTGTCCTCCTCGCCACAGGACGGTGTGCTATAAATAAACTCCATGATCATCCGAACCAGACCAACAGCCAGCCCAACCATGAGGCCCCAGAAAGCACCCTGAGAAAAGGCAAGCACAAAGAAAAGGTCTCCACATGTTACCTTTGGCTGCAGTTCTCCCCCTCCTTTCCCTAGACTTTTTATACACCGTGGAAATCCACACTGACATGCATCAAAGGGGGATTTTTGCAATTAAAAATCCGCATTTTCTCTCTCTGCCCTTGAACGTGGAACAGACAGAGCACAAACAAAGCAAGAATCTCCCCCTAACAGTATTTCTCCAACTAGACTTTAACACATCATCCCTAAATTGAAAAACAACTTTTCTTTCATGCTTTCAAATGAGACTGCCAAGAAATACCACTCTCAGCGACTTCTTGGAAGCAAACACACATACACACTGGAGACTGGGCTGAGATTCACCAACACGTGCCAGGGAAAGGCTGTCTCATTGTCACATTTTAGCTGGACTGGCTCTGAGTTTGTAAAGTCTCAAAGGCTAAGAACTGAGGGGAGAGATATCTATTTATTTTATCAAATTAAAAACCCATATCAATTGGTTGTTGACACTTCACTTACAGGCTCATTAATCCTCTTGCAGAAGATTGCCAAGAGGAAGAGAGCTGTGATTGGTGGGGCCAGATAGCTGGTTATGGACTGAATGTAGTCAAAGAGCTTTCCGCTGTTGGCTGATTGAATGATTGGGATCCAGAGAATACTGATGACCACAAGAATGAGGATAAAGATTCTGAAAGATGATGACAAAATTGCGTTAGCTCTGCAGGTGGTGGAGTCCACTTCAAAATGGGGTTTTGCACCAAAACACGCTCCTAGTTACTCTCAGAATTTCCTAAGAAAAAATCCACAGATTATTCTCAAGAACCTTTCCTTGTGTACACAGGAAAAGAGAAAATTGTTCTCCTCTAGGAAGCCATTCAACCCCTTCCCAAAGGTAAATTCACAGACTTCAGAGTGAGCTGTGCTAGGACTTGCCAGTCAACATGCAGGAGACACCCACAAGAGCAGTGCAAGCCCTTCAGCCTGGTGTGTGAGCAATTGCAATGTATCACTCCTGTCTGATGTAAAAATAAAATGTTCTTAGAGATCTCTGGTGAGGATGACTCCAGAGCATCTGTGGCTTTTCTAAAAGTTACATTTAAAGCAGTATTTATAAGTTTAGAGAAGACAGAGCCAATGATCTACCTAGTTCAAGGGTACACTCAGTGTTTGTGTTTGACCAGGTTTATCCAAGGTGAAGCTGGAAAACATAGTGCTCTTTCCCAAGCTGTGTTCCTGCTCTGTATATAGGCACCAGATTCTTCTCAGTGAGTCCAGCCTGAAGAACTTAAATGCTGCACTCAAAACAGATGATGAGAGGAACAAGACAGAAATAAATGTAAGGACCTGCCCACAATCATCAGCTCCTGCTCTGAAGCCTGCCTGCGGATCCGCTGCCAGATGTCTATAACGAAGAGAGTGCTGCTGCTGTTGAAAATGGAGGTGAGGGAACTCATCAAGGCTGCCATCATCACTGCAATCATCAAACCCCGGAGCCCTGAGGGAGCAGAAGAGGGAAGGGAAATCAGGACTAGACCTTGGGCCTCTGAGCACTGTTATTTTCATCCCAGTCTCTGGTAACTGCAGTAAGATTTCCACATCCTTAGGACAGATGAGGGCAGTCTGATCCCACGTGTTTCTCACCATCAGGCATGAGTTCAATCACCAGCTTGGGGTAGGCAATGTTGGAACAACCCACTGCAGCTCCACAAACCCTTTTACAGATGTCTGGGTCCACGCAGCCTACTTCATCTGTAGAAGACAGGAAAACAACAGGAACTCGGTGTAAACCTCACTGAGCCATAGGTTATTTTAGCTAAAGGAAACAAACCTTGATGCCTTGTGTGGTTTCATATAAATTCAGAAGTGCAGCTGGAATAGAGCAGCAATGAGGGGAGATGAACAATATTTCACGTTGTATAATAAAGGTGAAGCTTTGAGGGGACATTTTGCAGTTCTGCTCAGGGTACAGACAAAACTCTCCTGGATGTTGCATAATTGTAATCCTTGATGATTTGTCATTTGTGGGAACTGGACTGTTCCCATGAACCTGTCATGTGGGTTCCCAGGGATGTTGCAGTCTGACTTACTCCTGTTTAGGAAATCTGGGAGATAGGCACTTTTCTCCAAGATTGGTCCTTCTAACCAAGGTATTCTTCCTTGGAACGGGCATGCTCTGAAGAAACCAGCAAATGCTTTGGGAGAAAATAGAGGGCTATTTTGCATAATCCATCAGTAACTGAATGAATCTGTGTGCTAAATGGTTAAAACTCTCCAAAATACCTAACAAAGGTAATCCACAGGACCTGAAGGACAACCTCAGTGCTCCATGTATTTCATTTCATTGATTTCCACAGTTAGACAGATGGATGCAAGCTCCACAGTATGGAGTTATATGTCCCCAGTGGAAAATGTGCCCTATATGGATACTCCCAATGACTTCTGCCACTGTGGGAGAACCAGAGGACATGGGAATACCGCGGTATAAGAGGAATCTGTATGAGCACATCTGCAGGACACCAGTTTCTAAGATGTAAAAGTGCTGGCAGACCTGTGTGGGATTAGTGGTCACGGCAGGTATGAAGCTCTGTGGCAAAGAACATGGGAAGGCTTACCTGGGTAAAGAGCTCTGCTGATCATTCCTGGCATGACAATGAAAAACATAGGGAAGATTTTCAAATATCCTCCCAGCACTGATCCACCTTTGGCATGGGAGAGGTTCTTGGCAGAGAGAGACCTCTGGACTATCACCTGCAATCAGTGCAGAAAGGGAACAGAGAGTAAGACAGAAGCACAACAGAGAGAGCAGGACCCATCCTCTCTCTGTCTCTCCTTCTCATGGATGACTTTCATCCGGCAGGATCCCAGAGTGGTTTGCATGCCAATGGCAGCTTTCCCACCTCGGATGACTGCAGCCTGCTGCCACTGCTCAGAGCTCAGTGGGCAGGCTATAGGAGAGGGCAGTGTGGAAATTTCCTTTACAGGAACAATTTCGCCCTTGACTGAAATGAAGCCACCTTGAGGGCTGGAGACAGCAGCTGTATGGCAGCAAGAGACACAGAGTGAAGCAGACTGTAGCTGTTTTGGTAAAAGCTCAGTGGTGGGGTTTCATAATTATCCCATCTCAAAGTACAGAGGCACCATGTCTTGAGAAACACATACAGCTCTCCTTGTTTATAGCTTGAAAAGGAATGAGAGATGTGAGACATCTGGGAATATGAATGGCTTGTCTGGAGGTCTACACAAGGTCACTGCAGAGCCAGCTCCAGATCCACATTTTTATATCCTTCTCATGCTAACTGCATGAAGATTCCCAGTACCCACCACAGTGGGTTAAAGATAGAAGAAAATAACCTGTTCTCACTACATTAATAAGTCCACAAAATTAGCAGCTTGCTGAGAAGGTGGAAGGAGTGAGATATTCTGGTCTAGACCAGTAAAATGGTAGCCACTCCTGCACAGTGAGACTCTAGTCATTTTTCAGCTCATGGATCCAGAAACTGAGGAGTGGACTCAAAATACCAGTGTGGTAGTTTGTCTGCTGAGGGAAGGACTTTCTTTACCTGGTCAGTGCACCAGCACCAAAGAGCCAGCACAGAGAGCCCAAATATGAGGCCAGGCCAAGGAATGTCTCCTGTGATGGGATCCCTGAACAAATGGAAGGCATCTGCACGTGGGAGGTGACAGGTTGTGTTTGGAACTATGACCTTTGGTATTGCTGTGCTGTATTTCTCCTGAAGTCCTTCATACCAGCCAACTTCTTCAAATCCTGAAAAGAAAATGCCAGTAATTTAAGGGCTGGTGCATCCTGCAAAGTTATTATCTTATCTGAGTCTCCTGATTACTCTTATCTTCCTCCTATCTCCTTTCTTTTCATTCCACCCTTGCTTTTGGCAGTCAAGGTTTGTACAGAGGTCAGTTGGATTTTGCCCAGAGTCCCTGTGGTTTAAATAGTGCATCCTGGAAGAGGATCAATGCAGGAAAATCTCCATGATCCTAATCCCCACAATGTCCTCAGCATCTAGTCTTTACTCAGTCACCCTCCAAGGGCTAGAGCAGGAAGGTATGACCTGAAAAAAATATATACTTATATTTCTGTTTGACAAAAAAGCTTAAAGCAAAGGCTGATGATGGTCAGTTCCTTGTTGTTCTTTTTTTTTTTTTTTTTATAATGCTCAGTTACGCCCACATGAACCCACAGTAACTCCTTAAGTCAACAGTGCAAGTCAGCAGGATTACTCTGAACTGACATGAGCTTAATGAAAGCTGAATTTGGCTCGAGAATGTGATGTTTCAAAGTTCTTTGGCACCTCCAGAGAGGTGAAGTTATCCAGAGCCTCACCTCCATAGAGTTAGTGCAAAGGATGAAGCAAGTCTGATGGCTCAGAGGATGAGAGTTGTGCTGGCACCACTCCTGTGAGTGGTTAAAACTGCTTGCTTCACCACACATGAAAGGGTGAGGCACCCTGCTACAGTCTCATGGTCTTGGGACCATTAAATGAGTGTGTGATGCCACTGCAGGTTCCTCTTACCTATGAACATGAGGACCAAAGCTCCCAGCACCATGATCACGGTCTGCAGCACGTCTGTGTAAATCACAGCTGTTAAACCACCTGTCAGGAGAACCAGAGACAACAGGAGTGTACAGTGAAACAGGTACCTCACCTGGAAAAAGGTTTTCCTTGGCCCCAGGCCTGTGATTTCAGGACAGATTTGTTGGGAGAAGCTGGCACTGAGCTGGTCCCCAGAAGCCCATAGCTGGCAGAAGCCCTCCCATGAGGAACGGCCTGAAGGGCTTCTGTACCTTCATGAGAGGACTTGGAGGCAGTTTAGCATCTTAACATAAAAAGGTGCTAGTTTTGCAGAAAGAGAAAAAATTAGCAAATATGGGCAGTGGGAGCTGAGAGCCTTGTGCAGTGTTAGAAAATCCTCCAGAAAACAGTGATTTTTCCCCCCACACCCATTGCCCTTGGGCCAGAAGGGGAGAAGGGAATAGCCAGAGGTCTCCAACAGCTGGGACTGACAGGGCAGGTACTACCAGCAACCAGGGCAATCCCCCCCCTGCTTAGACCAGGACTTGAATACTTTCCCCTATGTAGGAAATGGGACATTTATATCTGAGGCTCCAGTTTATAATGTTTCTTTAAAAATCAGCTATTTACCGGCTATGGTGTAGACAGCAGTCACTGCTAGCAAGACCACAGTGGACAAGTAGAGGTTCCAGCCCAAAGAGATTTGGATGAACAATGCTCCGGAAAAAATGTCTGTCTGGAATAAAAAAACCCAAGGGCAGTCTGGCATTAGTGGTGCTCCGTGCAAGTGAAATCTAATAAAGCAGCTTGCAGCCCTCTGCGGCTGAAAGCATTGACGAGGGAGGACACCACAAAGGTGAAGTGGAAGAGGAGGAGCGAGCTGTTGGGGCTCTCGGCTGTGAATCTTGTTCTGAGTGTAAGGAAAAACTTTCCTTCAGGTCAGAGCTCTCAGGAACATGAGGGTAAAAATCAAGGTCCTATGCCAAGGGACTAAAAAGTCATCAAAATAAAGACAATCTTCATGTCATAGAATCCTCACTGGCACAGAGAAGTACTGGTGGAAACTGTCACTCCTTTAGCTGACTGTGAAACATCCATAGGTAGCAGAGCCCAGGCATCCACATACAGATACAGGAGGGAAAGGGAGGTAGATAGCAGGGACCACATCTTCCCAGGACTACATCTTGGTGGGCTAGTGACCAGGAGACACTACTGCTTGAAAGACCCCTAAAGAATCACTGGTGTCTTATACCATGATTTATTTATCTGAAAAGGTCAACAGTTTGCTCTTCTGTTCATGCAGTTCATCATACTGGACAGATTCCAGAAAAACAGGTTATACCTGCCGAGGACCTCACTAGAAATACAGAGAAAGTGACACCAGAAACTGGGTGAAACCTGGAATTACACAGATAACATAATTCAAAATTGCAGAAGGTGATAGGGGGGTTGTTTTTGTTGGGAAATCAGTTTGAAGGACACCTGTAAATCTGGTACGGGGTGAGACAGAGGTGAAGACATTTGCCAAGGGAGACAGGAGGGATGGGGCAAGGATTCTATTTGCTGCAGCTGAAATTAGCACCTTCAAAGCAAGAACCCAGTGCAGCCTGAGACAGGACAAGCAGAGTCAGTACTCCACAGGAATTACAGTGTCTTCTGGGGTCTGACTTCCCAGAAGGAAACTCAAACACCACTGTAGCCATACAGGATCAGTCCCTCTGACAACACTCTTTATTGAGATCTCTGTTTTCTTTGCAAGCCAAGAAGACTCTGCAATGCCCTAGTTGTTAACCTATGTTTGGGCAGAAAGCACAGGGAGAAAAATCCTTCTTGTAACCAAGTGCCTGCTGTCCAGCCAGCCGCTAAATGAGCTCTCCACAAACAATAGCACCACTTAATAGAAAGCACCTGTCATGCCCATAAACTCCACCAGCCACATCCATCAGCCACGCGTGAATTAGCTGCACAGAGGAGAAATCACTGAGATGAAACAGCCCTGATGGAGGCCAGGGTCCTGCTCTGAAAAGCACTGGCAAATTCTGCTCTGCTGAAGGTCATTCTGAAAGACAGCTCTGGTTTTGCCACATACGTTGCCTGTGTGGCTATGCACACTGTGGGCTGTGGCAGGAGAGATCTTCCATTTACCCCTCATGGGTAAAGAGGCTTCAAGTGCCTCTTTGCAAGACTTCAGCCAGGGGAATGCTCCAGTCCCACAGAGCAAAGCTCCTGGTGGCAGTGGTGAAAACAGTGGGTGATATAACCAAGAGCTGCCCATTAGAGGAGGAAATCTACCTCACAATTCCAGCCTGGAACTCCTCTTAATGTCCCTCACAGGACCTGAGACATAATAAGCCTGGGAGAAGGACCCTGAAGACAGCTTCAAAACTCCAGTCAGTGCTTCCCGAGACAATTTGACATCTAAATATTTCAGTAGGGTCTAGTGAAAACTGACTTGTACTGACCTTGTGAAAATCATCTTCAGTCCCTGTGATAGACTCTGAAATACAGTCCTCTCCCCCCAGGGGCACAGGTAGTTCTTCGTAAATATCTGAGCATAAGTTCTACTTCGTTATGAATGGCATTTATATGGTAGAAATGCCTTTGCTTTCTGGTTACCAGCAGGTTACAATGCAACAAGAAATCCAGAAAAGAGGCTGAGTTTTGTCTTAAGAACATACCACCCTTTCACCATATCCTTTTTTGCACAACACAGGTGATAGAAAGAGAGAGAAATTACCATAACATACTTAGTGCTGAAAACTCAGCTACAAAAACAACAGCAGGTTTATGATAATTTAAGAGAATTTCACCTCTACACTTTGCTACCAGTCAGATTCTCAGATGGGGTGATGCTGCCCTTTATCTGTCTCTATAGCCTAGGGTTTGATCTGGTAGAAAAGGAAAAGCAGGCAGACAGCTCATGGTACTTACACTGTTTAGTAATTAGCTGCACACCCCTGTAAAGTTCTCACTGTGCATTGCTGTTTAATGAGGGCTCTCTCGCTTAGGTTAGGTCTCCATGATCAATACAGAGGCAGGTGTTTACCTGAGCAGAGCAGCACAAATATGCTGCTATTGCTTTGGGGAGCTGAGGTGGTTCTTTCAAGGACATCTGAATCCTCTCTGAGCAGCCCTGAATTGTACCAGGATGGCTTAACCCTGCCCTAGATACAAAGGTTGTGCCCAACTGGATACATACGGATATCTTGGTGAATATATAGAGAATCAGGGACAGTACAGACATGTAGATTTGTATCCTCTGCCCTCCAAATCTCTTCTGCAGGTACTCAGGCATGGTGACTACTCCTGCTGCGATGTAAACAGGCACAAAGATCCAGCCGAGAGCCAGAAGTGCCCAGGTGGCCTGTTAAAGAGACAGAACATAAAGGCACATGATTTAACACATGGGAACAGCTTTTCCCGCTGTCCTGTCAGTGGGCATCCTAAGAAAGCAGAGAGGTAGAGTGCCATGCAATGTATTGGAGAAGCAGTCTGATTTTTTTTCCTCCCTGTTTAGAAGACGGGACAACCATGGGAGGAATTACTACAATTCAGTCAGAAGCTTTTGAAGTTGTCCTCCTAAGCAAGCCCTGTATCTCTCTGCCACGGGTGGCACACCCTGTTCCATCTCCTGGACTTTAGGGCAAGGTGGTGGATTTTGTTGCTCTGGATCTCTGAGAGAGGGTATTGTATTTGGTGGCCTTTGAAGTCACTGATGCTGTGGCAGTGAAGAGTTAAGTGATTCAGAGCAGGATGGGAGCATCTGTTTATTGCTTGATTAGCAAGTGATGAGGCTGAGGCAGCAGACTCTCCCTGCGGAGCATAAAAATAAGCAACAGCAAGACTCTGCCGGGATGTTCTCCTTGCAGGCTGGCACAGATGTTCTTCTGTCACTGGTAGATAAAGGGACAGTTCAGTTGCTCTGCCACAGGTGAAGAGCTTTTTTCGAAGGTGTAAAGGCATCTCCCACCATGTATTTCTTCTCTGATTCCCAGTAAAAGCCCAAACAGGATAATTAGAAGGTAAATAAAAGCACTGGATTATCAAACCACGTATCCTGGCTGTCTTTGGCCATTGCCTTTCATCCAAGTACCTTACATTAGTCCAGATTTTATTCCAATCAGTTATTTAAGTTTCCAGAAGGAAACTGATCCCTGTGAGCAGAGATTGTGACTGATTGAGGAGAACAGCCACGGCTCCTGCAGTGACAAAGACTGGCTGAGGTGAAAGATGTTCATAGGATCCCTCTGGCTGAGTGATGCCCCATGATAAAGGGAGAGAATAATGACATATCTAAGGTCCCTTTTCCCTCTGAAACAAATTAATCTAAACTCATGAAGTTAGATTTGTCCCAACATACAATCTTGCCTTTATGGGCTTGAATACATTTTCTAAAGTACAGCAATATTTGTAAGTCCTACATGTACCAGGCTGAACACAATCTCTGGTTTCTTCACATAGGACTTAAAGGTGATCTTAATGGTCTAGCAAAAAAAAAACAAAAATCCCAGGAAAGGGCTTTTGGTGGGCCCTGCCTGTGCTCTGGCAAGTACCCAGCACTATTAGCACTCTCTGCTGATGTAGACAAGAGATTTAGAGTTAGGTGAGTGATGTTTATTGTGAGGCTGGCACTAATCTCACTCCTCATCACTGCAGCTGAGAAATTTCATTAGCATTGCACACAAAGGGCCTGGTTTTCATGCTCTGTGTGATGTCAGTGGCAATTTTTCAGGGCACTTGCCCAGGGCAGAATCAGACCTGCCTTCACACCCAGATGTTCACCCCAGAGACACCACATGTTGGCAGCTGGCAGGTGTAAGCAGTGCTGCTGATTCGCATGGATTTACCGTGAATTTAGGAGGACATGCTGCCTTTTTTTTTTTTTTTTTTAAACTCCCTGTACCCAGAGTCCTGTGATTTTCCAAGTACCTTTCCAATATTCATTATCTTTTATTTTAATCTTCAGGAGTGCAGACTAAAGCTTAAAATTATGGCCATGTGCTTCTGAGAAGGTCAAAGAGCTAATATTTCTAGTGGATTCCACTTAAACTAAAATAAAGATCTCATGTTTTCAAGGCTGTCGGAATGTCTGGAGGCTTCTCTCCTGAGGTTTGAACACTTGTTGCTGCTGATGCTGTTAAGCATCTGATTTTGGAGACAAACCCACAGCCCCCTTGGAAACAGTGACATCTTAGTTGACAACAAAACTGACTCTTACATTCCACTCAAAGGCCCCAACAGCAAGGCCCCCAGCTGCTCCAGTGCCCGCCAGGCCGATGAATAAGCCGCTGCCCACATTGCTTGACATCAGGGATGCTCCAATCTGAAACACAAGGCACAGGGACAAAACCCACAAAGTCACCTTGAGGAACTTCTATATCAGCCCAAGCATTTTCCCTGAGAACTCTCTTTCCCCAGGACTTCACCTCCTTGTAGTTGGGTGTCTGGGTGCTGATGGACAGTTGAGTTTTCATTCACCTTCTAAAAAACCCCACATTTTTATATTTTAGAGTGTGTGTGCCTGCTCCATTCCACCACCCCCACTCCAATGCAAAGCTTAACCTCAGAACTGGGGCTCACTTTGTCAGTGGTTCTCCTGAGACACAGGCATGTTATGGGCAGTACAACAGTGTGAGGAAAGTCTGGTGTCAGCCACAGACACCTCAGTGTCCATGAAATGTGACAGATTTCTCCATTCCCTTGTTAGTCAGCCAACAACTTGCCTTCTCTGACCTTGCTCACCCTCGCGCTACCTCCCTGTGTCTTGCTGACAGCCTCTTTTAAGTCTTGCACTGAACATGAGTGGTGGTGCTTCACACAGCCATGGTGACAGGAGTGCTCTCTTTTAAGCTCCTCCTAAGGGAGGAGATTCCTGAACCGTGGCATGGATGGTGTTGGAAACATGCAAGTCTTCTGTGTCTTATGTCTATGTGTATATTCAAAGCTATCCAGCTCTGCACCAGGCTGGAAAATGCTGATGCCTGAAGTTCACTTCAGCTGCAGGCTGTGGGCACAGCAGGCTGTCCCCGCCATGGCTCATTGACACCCTAATTGGGAGAATGCCAGCTCTAAGGCTCTTAAACAGGGCAAAGGCCATCTGACTAAATTACTACTTTCATTGGCACAAAGCCTCACTTTCTTTCTGTATGCCAACATCAAATCTCTCTCAGGGTCAAATGAGTTACCGAAAGGACAATTCAAGCCCTTTTGTCCTAAAGTTTGCTTTTAGGCACATCACCTACAAGGAGATTTTTCTCTTTAGTGCTGCTACATGTGAAACAAGGAACGATGGAATTTGATCTGCTTCTCACCTCTGAGCAAAGTAAAACATTAATATGACATAAACACCCACAATGACTCCTACTGACAGCTCTGCCTTCTTGTCTAGGAAGACTCTTGATTAGAGACCTGGCTGCTGCAACATGAATTTGCAACTGGTGCTCTCAAGAAACGTAACCAGTTTTCCTGATATGTAGATTAGATGCAGAAATACAGAAAATACATTGCAGAGGAGCAGAGATTTAATATGAGGGTTTAGCTGAGGCTGTCTAATGCACAGCTGAAATCTGTCACTCCCATAAAAACATAATAAAATACAGGTAAGGCAGTCATGCACTCAAGGTGAGGGCCACGAGAAGCTGAGCATGCAGGAGTGGAGTCAGCTCTGACAAACAGAACTGGAAAGGGAACAGCACTAGAGGTTGCTTTGAACCTAAAATGGTTCCAAAAAGCCAAGACCTGACTTGTATGCAACAGTCTCTGTGGCCACCTGTGGCTGGAGCCAAAAGCAGTGAGAATGTTTTTGGATTTGTTTTGGGGCTTTTTTAATGGGGGGGGGGGGGGAAGAATAAAATTGAGGGGGAAATATTCCATTTTAGTATCTCTTAATTTTCCCCCTCATAATTAGAGAAAGCCATCAAGCTAAGCGCTTTCCATTAAATGTCACTTGGCCGAGACAGAAGTACAAAGAACACTTAAGAAATGACAGATTTTAGAGAAGTGTACGTGTCTCTAATGAAACAGGCTGAAAACCTAACCTAGTGAATTTATGGACCATGCATGGCCAAAGAAAGAAAAAGAAAAAACAGTGTTTTAGTTGAGAATTGCATTCCATTACCCACGACTCACTAGAGAGATATATGGTTCTAGAGTCTGGCACTGGCTGAGAAGAATCCGTATTCCTGTGGTGTTTTTGTTCCTTTAAAACTTTAAATTATCTCTATATGTACCCTTCACTCCCAAGAAAAGGTGCCATCAATAGATTATTTTTTTCTTCGTAGTGAAGATTTATACTTCGGTAGTTTGAAGTTTATATTCCTTACATCGTTAGTCAATAAACTCAACTTCACTCTAAATAGCAAGGGCTCAGAAAGTCCTGGGCTTTGGGATTATTTTTCCTTCAGTCTCTAAATACTTTTTTACTGGACAGCACATTCCTAGATTACCTAATGCTCTCTTGACTTGGGTACAACTATCTGTGGTGAGTCGGGGCCAAAGAGTTTCAAACCCAGCTAGGCAGTCAGCACTCCCTTACTTCCATCAACGGGGACATTTTAATCGCTGACTTTAAGCAGAGAAATTGAGAGTTGGGAAAATGTAAAGATGCTGAGCTACCTCTTTTAGCTTGGTAGCCCATTAGCAAAGCTGAATGGGATTATTCCTGATGGATCCTTCATCTCTTCTCTTCATCTCAAGGCTATGGTCAAAATATGTAGAACCTGGGTCTCCTCCCCAGACCTGCCCTCCTTGCAAACCACAAGAGACAGAGGAATGTGTTTCACTCACAGGCCACCAAGTCATGGATCGTCCAGCTAGGAAATAGCCTCCAATGGTCCCCCGGCTTGCTCGTATCGATGACTGGAACACAGGAAAAAGAAAAGTATTTTCCTCTACTCACCCACCCTCGAGTCAGACCAAGCCAGAAGAATCTTTAATGCCTGGCCTCAGCATCAGCTCCAAAAGTTTCTTTGTTGGTCTGTTAATTATGCAAGGTTTTGCCCATTCCTTCTGCTGCTCCTTGTGTAGGTTTCTGACAGTCAAGCTTCTTTGGAAAGAAGCTGTTTAATAACTTCTCCTTCAATGTACCAATTGGGAATGAAAAAGCAGTTCAGCCAACTAGAGTAGGTCTCTGTGACAGATGCCTTCACCAAGCAACATGAACAAATAATTAGCAGCAATCTTTTCAAAGTTTTTAAAGTCCCATTTCAGTCTTCCCCACCCCAACCCTGGCTTTTCTTTTGCCTCCTGCCTGCCCGCACCCTGATATGAGACTGCTCTGAAGCACAGGAGGTAGGCATCATCCCCAGAACAACCTCCAGGGGATGACCCCTCGGTTGTTCCCATGTGGGGTGGGAGTGAGGATCACTGTCACCCCCAAACTTGCTCAATAGGCTCTGGTATAACAGTTTGTGCACAGGATGCCATTTGTAGGCAAACACCTTTTGTACTCAGGAGGGGTCCAGGGAGGATCCAAGTGTCTCTGCCTCAGGCAGACCCAAACCCAGTCACCTTGGGGACTCACCCATATCCCAACAGCAAGGACAAAGGCGAAGTAAAGAACCACGACGATGATGTCTGCCACTCCAAAGGCAGCTGTTGTGTCCTCTGGCAGCGCGGGCAGCTCCGTGGTGGCTGGGGTCGGTTGGCTCATGGCTGTGAGCAAACTGCTGCCTTTCTTGCTTAGACTGCACTTTGGTGCACATTGGCCTTCATCATTTCCCTTGTAATAATTAACAGGGTGAAGAAGGTGTGAGTGGGGAGTGGGAGCCAGGCAGGACTGTGGCTAATATTTTCCAGCAGTGGCTTGGTCTCCGTGGTTCATCAGTGAGGACCTTCAAAGGGCATCTCCCAGATGCTCCTGTGTCCATTTACCCATGGTCCCTCCTCCTGCCCATTAGTGACACCCACTGAGATGGCAAATGGGTGAAGGTTACATTGCCTTGTCCCCAGCCTGTTTTCACACCACTCTCTCCACAGCATCCTACAGGGGAAAGCTCCTCCTAAGAGGAGCTGCCTAGAGTTAGTCTGTCTTCCTGGTGTGGGTGGCAAGGACACAGCTCTGTCCAGGATGGTTCAGCATTGGCACCCCCATCCCAAAGACCAGGTCAGCTGCAGGTGAGTGCACCAGTACCCTCTTTCCTCACCCTATGTGCTGCCTCCTTCCCCATCCTGTGCTGCAGAGACCTGCAGCCCCAGGGCACAGGGTGTGGGTCACGCTGCCCCTCAGTTCCTTTGTTGGGACAGCTTTGTGAGGATCACCCAACGTTCCTTCCCCGGTTGGCAGAGCCGTTCCAGAGCTGGCTGTGGGGCACGAGCCTTCCCCAGGCAGACCCCAGACCTCAAAGCAGAACCATCTCCTACCTTCCCCACTCTCCACAATCCATGGTCCCTCACCACATGACATACAACATGGAACATTTTAAACTTAGGTGAGCTCGGCTTGTTCTTGGTTTCAAGGGAGGCAAAAAAACCTCTCTCCCATTTGGTTTTATCCCTCTCTCTCCCACAGTTTTCTTCCAAATGCTGGCTACCTACTTGCTCTTTAATTGCACTGCTAACACATCCACCCCTGCTCCCCAATCTGAGGCTCACTGGGAGCGCTGCCTCCCTGTAGTCTCATTATCCACAAGAGGCTTTTCAAGACTGAAATGCTTCAACAAGCTGAAGTACAGTTACCAGAAATTAAATACCTGGAAGCCTAAATCCCCAGGTGTAAACAGGCAGCTCTCCCTGCACAGAGCTGATTTACACTCACCCACACACTTCTCCCTCTTAACACCACAGCACCTGAAAAAAAACCAGTTGCCTAATCCTGAAATGCATTAAATACCTGCCCAAGAAGCAAACAGAGCCAGTATCTCCAGTCTTCCCAAACCAGGAATCCTCCTGCACGTGGAGAGCCCAACCCAAAGTACCTGCCTGACCCAGCCCTTCAGGACACCTTCCCAGGGTGCTCTACCAGCAGCAATTAACCCTTGCAAACACCTGCAAGCTTTCACCCCTGAGCAGTCAATCCATATAATAAGCCATTCCCAACAGCTGTGAGCTATCACAAGTCCATTGGCATTGGCTTATGGTGTCAGGATGTTACTACACTGACTGGATCATCCCAAACCGTAGGGGCAATTGGGTAGGATTGCAGGGGTTGCAGCTCGAGCACACCTGGGGGAGTCCCTTTCTTTGCTGCTCCACCCTGTTCCGGCAGGTGTTGCTCCTCTTCCTGCTCCTGGGGGAAACTGCAGAGGTGTGATCTTCCCACGTTTTCCCTGGGGATGTAACCGCCATCCCTGCCCACATCCAAGGGGATGACACATGCCAGCGTTGTGTGACACTCACCCTGGCTCCTGGCCCCACTGCAGGAGCCTCGGGCAAGAAGCACAGTGCCCGGTGTGAGCTGCACGGCTCCGCTGGGTCCCGGCAGCAGGACAGCGCTTATCTCCCACCCCACGCACTGTTAAATCAACACTGGTGGCCTTCCACCCCCAGGAGATGTGGCGCTCCTTGCCCTGGGAATGGATGTGGGAATTCACGTGCCCAGGAAACAATAAAAATTCAGCACAACTGACAAACAAGCAGCCCTGGGAGTGAAAGAAATGCATAAACCCAGCAGATGCAGGCAGGTAGATCTCCATCGATTCGGAGGGTGGCACACTCTGTCTCTCCCACTTATCTCCAGGGACCTGGTGAGGTGCCTGGAATGAGCTGGTTACCTGTAACAGCAAACCCACCTTCCTCAGAAGGCAGAGGGCTCGGAGTCCCCTGGTCACATAGACAAGGCTCAATTTTTCTTGCCCAAAACAGAGGGACAAGTCAATTTATGTTGCCTGCATTGGTGGGAGCAGCGGCAGTGGCAGAGGAGGTTCCAGACATGATGGAGAGAGATAAGCCAGTGAACACAAGGCACAAGGATGTTTTGGGGTGTCACCCACGGCAGGAACAGGCACTGGTAGATGTGTTGGCTGTACTCATGGGGGTAATTGGCACAGAGAGCTGAGCTTAGGAATAGAGATATCTCCTCTCTCCCCTTTACCCTCCTGAGACATCACTCTTCTAACTTCCAAAAAGCTTTCCTCCAGGACTTATTTCCTGGTGCATACCTGGCTTCTGCCATCTTTTTGCTGCCTTTGTGAGGGCCAAGAGCAGGGATAGCAAACAAGGAGCAGAAGGCAGCCCCTGAAGCTCAGATGGTGGGACTGGGGCTACCTCATTTGCTCAGCCAGAGACAGACCCATTGGCAGTGAGCTCTGCGTCCACAGCTCCTCCCAGCCCCGCCGTGATGCCTGGCAAAGCTGTGGGGCATCCTGCAGAGGAGCAGCAGCCCTACGAACCCCACAGTTTAAGCAGTACCTGGGAGCTGCAATCAGCCAGCCAGAGCCTGCAGCACCATTAATGCGCTCTCCTCTCCTTGCAGCAGAAGTGACAGGACGTTTAGTGTCCTCTTGTGGAGTGTGAGCCCTTGCTCCTGTCACAGCGGCTGAAAATGAGCCCTTCAGGGACTGGAAATTGTAAGTGGCGTTTCAAAGTGTGCAGCTCAAAAAAAAAAAAAAAAAAAAAAAAAAAAGGTGCTGAAGAGCAAGTGCTTCTGGGGCAAAGGATGTTCGGTGAAGTGACAGGCAATTATTTTCGCAAATGTTAACGAATAAATGGACTTCCTCTTCATTACCAAGCTACTTCACAGTCGTCAGCAAATAGCTCCAATGACAATTAGTGAATTTCTAAATGGATTGGGAAATTGGCTTATACACGGATACCGATGCAATGAGGTGAGGCGATAGCCCAGCCTCGCTTCTCACCTTTCCTCCTGGGGGGATTTTCCTGTGTGCTGGATGGGTGCGGCATTCAGCTAACCATTATTTTCTTCTCAGTCCTTTCTCGAGGGGAATGACTCTTGAATGGAATCCAGCAGTTTAATTTTGGTTTGATATGAATGGGCTTTGAATGTATTTAACGTTTAAAGGCAGCTATTCAGCTCAGAGCCCGCACCAGAGGAGCAGCAGGAAGCAGAACAGACCCCCGGGAAGCTCAGTGGTGCTACCACAGCTCTTTTCTTCCCTCTGCAGGCCACACTCTGATTTTCACTCCTGGACTGTCCCACAAACCAAGTCCATCACTTCAAGACTCCTTGCATTATTTTTGTTTGTTTGTTTAACCTGGGTGAGTCAGGGATACCTGTGCTGAGGCAGTGCTAGAATGCCATGCAGAGTAGCCAGGGAAGGTGCTGCTTTCAGTGGGAACCTCAGAACCTTCTCAGGATGCTTTGTGCCCCATCACATCAGGGAAAGCTCACAGGACAAGGAGAGGTCGCCGTGCAGGGTGCATGTGCCCTGTTTCAGCTGTGGTGCAGAGTCTGGTGGGCTCACATGGGATGTGCTTCATTTGGGTTTTTCCCTCATCAGGGAGCTGCAAGCATGGACATCTCCCAGAAAGTGGCAAGACCATCACTTACCCCCTCCTCTCTCTCCCCCAAATATCTCCTGGAGCTCCTGCCTGAGCACTATAGACCCATAACCCTGTCATCTGCATGTAGGCTAAGGATAGCCTTGACACACGGGACAGTACCAAGTTAGCACACAGCTTTTGCTGCACCTAATTGGGACCGTTAAGTGAGATTAGTGAGAGGAGAGGTGTTGCCAGCCAGTCAGTCTAGGCTGAAGTGAACATTACTGAGAGTGGAGTCTCATCCCAGCTGCCTTTATCCAGACAACTCATTTCCTGCCCTGAACAAGGACTTGTGCCTCCCTGTTCAGCTGAGCAACCTCCTCTGTGGCTGCCCCTTCCATCCCCATGCATCTCACCAGGAAACTTCTGTGACTGCTGGGAAATTAAGGTGACAAGCCACAGGAGTTTCAGGTCACACTTCCTGCCATGGCTGCCTAGAAAATTCATTCTAGGACCAAGTAGACTTAGACTGGATAAAATATGTCACATCTACTGAGTGACTTTTTTGACTAACAGCCAGACTTTGAAAAATATTAGCAAGGGTAAAACATTAAGTGACAGGACAAGGACACTTTAGATGAAGAATGTTGTTCTCCCTTTAATTTACTCCCCCGTACAACCTTGCAAAGATCTCAGCAGAGTAAGTGTCCTTATTGATGGATACGCTATCCTTGTTAAGATAGGACAATATACTTATTTACAGCTTTCATCATTGTCATGAAGGCACAAAGCAAACAGATATAACTAATGAAGATTTAGCTATTACATAATGTCTTTGCCAACTCCATGTAGAAGACTGAGTAAAAACCCTGGAAATAAATCTTTTTATAAGAGCATTTTTAACGAATTTAAGACATGAAGAGAGGTAGTTTGTATTGGGATTCTGGGTATTGCTTTTCTGGAGGGATATCTCAGGAGTACAAATGAAACGATGGTCTGAGAAACACCAAGGAAGTGAAAGCCACACAAGCCCTGTGATCTGAGCTGTAAATTAGCATGGTCATGGTGGTGCTCCACGATAAAGGTGTTGTGAGCTGTGACCATTAGCTACAACCAGCAAGGTGGAGATTCAGCAGTAATGAATCAACAAGCAGAAGAGATGGAGGAGTTGCAGTAATAACATGTCCACTCTGCTCCTCTCTGGGTCCCTCTGAGTGTGACAGCCAGCCATGGGGGAGGGCAGGGGGAGGCAACTCCTGCTGCCTGAAGCAGTAATGCTCCAAAGCAAAGTAGGTAAGGTAACGATTCACAGACCCTGAAAAACACATGTTTTGTAGGTTCTACAGGAATAACTGGATTCCTTTGATGCAATCCACTGTCTGAGAATCACGTGGAGCTTAGACCAAGACCGGTAAAACTGGAGGTGGTGCATGATCACCTGGAAAGCTCCTGCTGGGCAGGGGATAGAATGCTTGTCTCTGTTTCCCAGTATGACCTTGCACAATGCTTTTACAGATCAAATAGTGGGGAAGAAAACAGTCCTTGCTGAATGATTCTGACCCATGCTTTGTGAAAAACTGAAAAAGCACTCCCTAAATACTACTAAAAAGTGATGCAAGGCATTTAAAATTTTCACTGTGTGGCTCATTTCAAGAGAAAATGCCCCATGACTAAACCACAGATGTCAACAGCCCAGATGTTTTGGAACTGTGAATTCAGACAGGTTTCAGTAGCTTGATCCTTTGCCACTTGGTGGCTGTTTAAAAAAATCCTTCTCCTTCATGTCAGGAGAAAAATGGCAAGGAAGAATTAGATCCATCATTTTAGTGTTAGGAGGCAAGACAAGGGCATTCGACCTTGTGACAGATTAATCAGTGTTTGGGGGTTTGGTGGTTGCCCTCACCAGGACTGAAGTCTGGTACAATCCTGTTTGCCTAGAAATAATTAAGTCCAATAGAAGGAACAAAGGAAAAGTTTCTTTCCAGCTGGGACTTTGTCCCAGAGCTCTGCAGAGGTTTTATTAAAGTTACAAGGTTTCCCCCATGATCTTCTGTGTTCCTTCTTTCCCTCCCTCACATACAGCTCCCTCATTCAGTATCTCTTCCCCATGTTTGCATCGGGACCCCCAGGGAAAGAGTGTCTGCCACCACAATTCAGCTGCTGACCCTCCCTTCAATGCAGCCTTGACCATCTGGGGCAGCTGCTCCCCTTGCTCCAGGGAGTGGTCTTTTCTTATCCAGGCTTAATGAAAGACAACTATATTTCACCATCATTTCCCTGTAGTCACTGTGTTGTGGACTCATGGAACTGGAAAGGAAGTCCATGTCTTTGACTCAAACCCTATAGCTGCAAGACCCTCTTTTTAGCTTCAGCAAGAGATTTCTACAAAGCCTGTCGATGCATTTCTAGTTGAAACACACTTCAAAGCAAACAGGACAGATACTTTTTTTTTTATAGAAAGAAGTATTTTTGAATTGTTGCTGGATTTCCTTTGACTGGTCGATAAAATGGACATTAAAAAGCTCTGAGGGTCAAGGATATATATGAAGTGGGTATAGTCTTCAGAGTTACTATTCCTAAGGGAAAGAACCAGAAAGGTTGCTGAAAGAACGAAGGAGGAGGAAGGGGGGGGAAGGCAGCAGGAAAAAATAATAAAATCTAACTTAATGGCTTGCTACAGTTTGTGAGAACTGAGGAAACAAAGCCTGGAAGTGAAGGAGTTGCCAGGCAGTGAGATAGGGTTACACATCCTCCACACAGAGCCTGCAGTGTTGGCTTGATTAGGCAAAAGGACTTGGGATCACTACAGAGAGAGGCACCTCGCTCCCTGTCAACTTGCAGAAGTAATCAGCATCCCAAAATGACAGCTCCCTCTAGGACTGAGATTTCTTAAAACAGAACTAAAATAAAAAGCCTCTTTGGTCCTGTTTCAAACCTAGCTGCACTACCAAACAAAAAAAAATAAATTATAAAGAGATAGAAAGACTATGACATTCCCCAGCAACATCCCCAATGCTACTCTTCACCATAATAACAATTAATTATATAATTCCTATACTGTAGTTGAGCAGCTCATATTCTGAGGAATACATCAAACTTGATAAACTACCGCCATCAACTCACACAGTGTGATGAGACTTGGTGTGGGAGGATGCCGATGTTTCGTGATGCCCTGGAGAAGCCGAGGACAAAACATGATAAAGACTCCCCCATGTGGAGCTGGATTTCCAGCAAGGGTTTTGAGTACCTGGAAGGGGAATCATCCAGTTTGGGACATTGGCCAGGACACAAGAAATAATGCCCTTGTTCTTTGCCAAAGCATCAGCAAAGCTTTGTTACTGCCAGATCCAAGCCTTAAAAAATTCATGAGCTGGGGGCCAAAACTGAATGATACTGGCTTAGATATCACAAGGACTTCTTTTTCTTTTTCAGCAGACAAGTTTTTTTTGCTCTTTCTGGTTTCTGTTCCCAGAGGGTGCATTTTTAAAGTTTTCTCCTCCATAATGAGTTCTAGCAGCAAGTCTTACATTTACATGAAATTTGGGAAGTTTACTGCAGTCCCACAACTCTAGAAACTGGGACTTTAGGGAAAACAATAAACCTCACCAGTTTCACAGAATTGCCAATGCTGGTGCTCAGCTGAGGCCCCTCTCCACTTTTACACTCCCCCATGTTCCTGGCAGAGCCTCTGCTCTGAAATGTGAAGCCTTCCAAGCTGCAGCACCAAGGATGGGTTTGCATGAGGGCCCCAGGAAACAAGCTCTTCAGTGAGCAATTAAACTGATGAAAACACCTTTTCCTTTTTTTTTTTTTTTTTTTTTAATGTACATCCTAGTGGGGGAGGCTGTTTTGTCAGAGGAAGGTGCAAGGTCTCACACATCCATTCTGATGGTCAGAGTACATGGCTGCTGTGGATTCTAATATTGACTATGAGGGTTAAGCTCACACTTCAATTTTTCCTTTGTGGTGGGACTAACAGATTCTTTCTCTTCTGATCAGTCATTTATTTTCATCAACCTTCCAAATACTTAATATTCAAAACTATTAGTTCTCTGCCAAATTCAGTCAGTATTAACCAATGCACCCACTGACACGTGATGCTCACAAGGACCAACAAACCCTTGCCACCTCCTGCCTGGATGACCCCAGGAAATCCCCCTTCCAAATCCAGGGAAACTCCTCAGATCACTCCTGGCAGCATCTGTGGCTTTTCTTCTCCCCCATGCAAGAGTCTGCATGCAGGGAAGGCAGGAGCAACCTCTCAGGGCCATGTACACACCTATTAGCATTATGCTATAACCCAAAGCAGAAGGGGCTGCCTGCAGAGGGGACAGATCGCTGCTGGCAGATCACACAACAGGCCTGGTCACTGTTACATGATAGACCCGGCAAGGTCTGAGAAAAGAGGGGCAGTGGCAGTGCAGGACTGTGGGCAGGAGGGGAGAGGGTGTTTCCAGCGCAGCTGGGGGTGCAAACAGCACCAGGAACCTCCCTCCCTGCTGTGAGGGACAGTCAGTATTCATGTGACAGTCCTGTGACCTGTTTGACTCATATCTTTTTTTTTGGCAAATATGCACCAGAACAGCTCTGAAGTTGCACAGTTCAATTACAGACAAAAAAGTGAAAAACAGCTCCGAAACCCCACTAGTCAAAGACACAAGCTCTCAATAACCTCTTCCAATTTTTGCTAACTTGCTTTTCTGTGCCTAAGTGAGCAGAAAGCAGCAGAAACATATTTTAACAGATTGTTTCCCACCTCTTCCCCGCCTCCTCAAGGCAGGTTTAATATCTCTCCAGAAAAAAATTACTCTACAAAAAATCATCGAGTTTACTGCAGCACTTAAACCCTTCTTGTCCTTCAGTGCTCTGCTAGAACGGGATTGATTCAACCCCACACACCTCGAAGAAAGGTCCCCTTAGCTCAGACAGCTCTTTGCCACCTCGTGTGCCCTGCTTTGCCCCAGCTGGTGTGGGAAGCTGGTCCTGGTCCCCAGGGATGCCCACCCAGACCTGGCATCACCCCGGGCCGGTGGCCAGCAGTGATGTGCTGGCTCCTGGCTCTGCAGGCGCAGTTACCAGCAGATGGCAGCTGGAGATCACGGAGAGAAATTCGGGTGTTCTCTGCTCTAAGTTCAGCCTGCAAATCCTGGGTGACCTTGGCACAGACGTGCCCCCACCACCGAGCAGGGATGTGGCTGTCCCGCTTTTCACCCGAGCAATGGGGAACGCAGCAAAAGCCCCACCAAGGACAGAGGGAAGAGGGTGGGAAGGACACGGTGCTTATCCTTCCAGACATAGGAAACAGAACAGGACGGGAAATCAACAAGTTCACAGGCCACATCTCTCCTCCCTCCACCCCAAACTCAACCTCTCAAACTACAGAATCATTTAGATGCCATTTTCTAACCTGATCCCACCCCAAACTTGTTCATGCAGGTCCCAGCCAGTCCTCAAATGCATTTTAGGCAGAGTAATTCAGAGTACAGGAGCAGTCCCTGTTATCCCTTCACACCAAAGCCTCACCCACAACCCATCACACTGCTGGGCTGCAGGAACTCTCCAGCCTGGCCCTGTTGCTTGCTCCTTTCTTTTGCACGTCCCACTGCTTAGAAAAGTCCCTCCCTTCTCCCCAGTCAGTCCTACAATAAGATTTACTCACTGCACGGTGCCACAACTCCTGCTCCAGCTCCACATCCTCTCCTGAGATGTCCTTTTTCACTCTATTCTCTTTCTTCCTCCTCCCAGCTAAAGGCCTGGATAAGCTGTCTCACAGAAAGGAGAGATGCAAATCTCAGCTGACAGAAGGTAACAATAATAAGAAATCATGCCCACCTGCTCACCCAGAGGAGCTCCAGCAGTAAGAGGATTCACCCAGTCCCTGATACACTGATTGAATAATTGATTCTTCATCAAGATGCCATGATGGTCTCTGCTAATGCACCTGCTTGGGTTACCCTTTCAGGCCAGGCAATAGCAATGCTTTATATGAAAATACATCAAATTCCCAAAGATACCCCATCAGCTTAAAAAGGTTCCCTGTTGTCCAAGGGCCAGATTCATGTCTGGTCCTGAGGTATAAAGAAGCACTGTGCATCATCTGGGTCCCCAAACAGAAGTGTGCCCCACCAGTGTGCACCCTGCAGCACAGCCTGATCTGGGGTCCCTGAACAGCTTTTATGCCCAGGAAGATGTTTCTTGTCCCAGCTCCTTGCACAGGCTCCTTCCACAGGCACTACAGAGATTACTCACACACAGAAGCATTTCTTGGCAAGGACAAAAAAATGCTAAAAGTATTTTTAATTTCCCATCCCACCTCCAATCCCCAAAGCCTCAGTTCTGTAGAAAACAATGAAGCTAGAAAAAGGGACTAGACAACACATCAAGCACTACCTATTTAATCCAGTCCCCATTCCTCATTTACCAATGTCAGCCTCCTGTCCAGGCTTTTTCGGCTTTCATCTCTTCTTTTATCTGTGTGCTGTCTCTGGTTTGCCCCTTCTGGTTGCTACTGCTTTGATCTCTTGAGCCTCTGCAATCCAGACCCAAATCCGTGATAGCTTATGCTGAAGAGTTTCCACTTTTTTCCTGTTGTTACACTCTTTAAATTCTTCCTTTGCTTCTCCCCTGAAACTTCTGGCAGATTCCTTCCGTGCAGGAAATGAGCATTTTAAATGTCCAGCCTAGGCAAGTGACCCTTTGACAACTCCCCAGAGCCTTGGACATTTGCATCCCTGTGCTGCTGGTTTCTCAGTTCTTCCATCCCGACACAGCAGCAGTTACCATGTGCAGGCTGAGAGCTGTACATGGCTTGGGGAGGTCTGCACTGTGCTTATGCCTATGCCATATTATTTGGTTCTCATGTGGCACAGAGACTGTCTACTGTTCCATAAATAAATTCATCAGACAAACATGGGAGACACGGTGGGAACTCAGTCTGTGTGCTAACTCCTTTGATTTCAGTTATATTCCTATCCAAAGGAGGATGGTGATTCTTTATTTCATCATGAATACAGTGAGAAAAAGAAAAAAAGACAACATCGGAAGGACAAAAAGGGTTGTTTTTTTTCAGAAAATTTTGCTATTCCCAGGTAGGGAAGCAGCCATCATGCAGTTGTGGGAGGACTCATCTCCATCCTGGAGAGTGCAGGAGCACTACAGTAGAGCCAGAGCCTAGCAGTAACTGTGTGGATTCCATGTGAATGGCACTCAGCCTGCTTGCTCAAAAAGCAACCCCTGACGTTGTTCTCCAGTAGTTTTAGAATAGCCTTGTGTAAAGGAAGTGTCCTCATTTGTAGTTAGAAGTGTGGGAGAAGAAAAACATGAGAATATGTGGTCTGCCTTGAACTTCCTAATTCTTCACCCTAAGGGACAGTGTGGGGCAGAGACTGTCTAATCTCTCCCTTGTGGCCTCTGGCTGATATGGACTAAGTTGAAAAGGAGCAGGGTCACTGCACCGAACTGTCTGCCCCAGACCTACCTGAGACCAGCCATCTCCCCTCACCCCCAGAGCCACTGCAGGGTGGGGGAGTCTTCCACCCCAGCCCCTGCACTGCTGCCCAGCATCAGGGACAGCAGCTGGGGCAGCAGGGTCTGCCTCTCACTGACAGCCAGCCGTCCCCAGCTCAGGGCCCTGCTGCCTCTCCTCAGCCTGATTCCTTTTGAAAGCAAAGCACATAACATAAGGCCTGTGTTTATTTTCCCCTTAAATTAGGGTGGCTTGATTTTAACTGAGAGATCTGCCAGAATAAGGCACATTTGTGCAGCTGTCATCAGAAATGCATACTTGTTCTTTTTCTCTGTTTTTTCTTCTTTTTTTCTTTTTTCTTTTCTTTCTTTCTTTCTTGCTTGCTTGCTTTCTCTCTTTCTTTCTTCTTTCTCTTTTTCTTTTCTTTTCTTTCTTCATTCCTTCCCTTCTCACTTCCTCTCCTCTCTTCTTTCCTTCATCTATCAAGTTGCTTGACGAAACCCTTTCCAGGCTAAGCTGCCCCACTTAGAGACAACAGGATTCCCGGGGGACTCTCTGGGAGACCCAACTGAACTGGGGGGGTCACTTTCCTCCAGGGCCAACCCTGTCCTCCATATCTGATGTGCAAAAAGTTGCTGTGCTTCACCATCCCCTCTTCATGGCGATCTGGTGCATTTGTTCTCATATACCTGGTCACACTCTGGTAGAACTGGGCAACCCGTGCATGGTACTCCAGAGGGAGGGCTGCAGGGGACAGTCTGACACAGCCCATGTCTCACAAGGAGTTTTCCCCTGCTGTGGCCCAGACCTCCCTGTAATATGTGGAGTTTGGGAAGGCAGATGCTGAAGGCTCCAGGTTCATACCATTCCCAGACTCAGAGCTGAACAGCACAGATGTTTCAGGACTCTGATAGACAGCAATCCTGGATATAGGACTGGGAATGACTCTGAAAAGAGCAGTTGTCCAACCACAAGAGGGGTCTTGCTGGTGTCCTGTGTGGCATCACCATCTCAGCATCCTCTAACCTCGCTCTCCCCTTGCTTTATACCACAGAAGTCTACTTTACATTGTGGAAAGGGACCAGGGAGACCCAGCCCCGTCTGATCCTTTTTCTCATCTGGAACAGCTGGAAAAAGACAGTAGCCTGAGAAACTGGCTGACCTTGATGCATTCAGCTGCCTGGCCTTATATTTGTCCTTTAAATAATTTGTCAAAAAACAAACAAGCCCCAAACAACCAATCAGCAGGAAAATAAGAGCCCAAACAAAACAAGAGACTTCCTTTTCCATCCTTGCCCTTCTGCAGTTGCTGGTCTGAAGTAGTTTAATCTAAACCAGGCTTCAGCAATTGCTGGAGAAAGCAATGTCCGTGATGGGCACTTAGAGACCGGGGCTCACCTGCCATACACTGTCCAGGGGTTTATTACCTGCTGAAAAAGCTTAATGTGATTCAGGTGCTACGTGATGTCCAGATGTCATGGCAGAAGCCGCTTGGAGAGTGCCAGTGATAGAAATGCTGCTGGGTGAATGCAGAACCATTAGTGCCGAATGTGATATTCAGTCCCAGTTCATCTATTAGTACAGAAACACAGGAATGGCTGAGCTGGTCAGGACCAGAGGTCCATCCATCCCAATACCCTGTCTGTGGCAGTAAGCTGTAGTAGGCACTTAAGGCACAATATCAGAGCAGGGCATGCAAAGCATGGCTCAGGGCCAGTGATTTGTGGTGCTGGGATTTCCGAAGCCAGACATAGTGTCTTTGTATTTAATAGCCCCTGGTGAATTTTGCTTCCAGGAATTTACCTAGCTAATTCTAAATCTCTTTGTATCCACAGTTTCCTGTGGCAAGTAGTTTCACAGCTTAACAACACAAATTGTTTAGTGTTGCCCATTTTTTCATGCCCTGAAGCTGGGTGAGTGTTCTCTGCTGGATGCCACTCAAGACCAGCCCCGGATCCAGCTCACACACGAGAAATGGATGGATGGGTGGATGGAATCTGAAATAATGTGTCTGTTGTGATCAGATGTGCAATTATCAGTGTGTTTTAGGAGCCAAGACACAGCTCCTCACCCGCCTGGTTGTTAACAGGTCACATTATGTCTGCATTATGGACAAAGCAAGTTTTTGAGAATTGAATGGGAACAGAAGAAGTGATTTGTATGTACAGACTTGGAAGCAAGACCTTAGAGTGGGGAATCCTACAGGGAGGAAGGACACAGCACCCACCGTTGCAAGCCCTTAGAGGACTGATTTGTCTGTGGAGGTCAGTGAGACTGACCTGGCAGACACGGTTGTCCCTTTCAAGCCCACCAAGTGGCTGGGCCTTGGCAAGGCAGAATAGTTGTGTTTAAATTAGGTTGCTCAAGAAGTTCAACCTATCAAAGCCACCTGCATCATTTCTACCCTTATCAGGAATAGAGGTTGATGGGAATTGTTCAGAAAGCTATGGCTCAGGCATGGGGGATTTAGAAGTTATTCTCAAACCCACATATTGCAAAAGCATCGCACTGGTTTATTTCCCCACCAACAAGAGGGATGCAGCAGAAGTGGGACTGTTTTCTACTTAGAGTCCGATTTCCAGCATTGCTCAGCTCCCATTTAGGCAACAAAGTCATTGGCCAGATGTGGGAAAGAGCCAGTCAAAGGGATGGTGCTGAGCAATCATGTGTCACCCCTTCCTCATAGGAGAAATTCAAAGCCTTCTCAGCTGACTGGCACTCTTATCCAAGGGCTATTTATGGATCTAGAGACTGTTTAAAAGCTTCATGGTTGACCTCAGGCACATGCTGGATGGTCAGCACATTTTTTTGGGAAAGCAGAGTGCAATTCAAGATTTCTTGTAACATTTTTGTTCACCTGACACATGCGCTCTAAAGACAGTGAAAGATGAGAAAATAATATGGGCCTGATAAATGACCGAAAGAAAGTTTCCGATCTGTAGTGGTTCCCATTATTCTTCTTATTTTTGGCATCAGCAAAGTTACTGCAATCTCCCCCCTGCCCCCCTTCCCAGGCTCTACTCCCTGTTAACATTTTTTTTCCCTGTCAAATTCACAGGAGTGGCACCTGGGAGCATTTTGGCCAAGGGGAAATTGACTGAGCAAAGTTGCCTCTTTTCAAATACATTTTCTTAAGGGACTGGAATGAATGAGAATCATAGTCATAACATGGCTAAACAGTCTTTGTTTAACTTAATGCAATATAATAACCTAAGTGTTGCAACACAGCTCCTTGCTGTGACATCCTTTTTCCATTTGCTTAATTTTCACCCCAAACACACGCTGTTAATAAGCTGCTGAGAAAATACAGCTCTTGTGACAAAATCCAGAAACTGAGCCCCTGTATGGTGTATTAGATACACAACTCTTATTTGGACTGGCAAGTGGCACTAAAATTGGTATTGCAAAATAGATCCATTTTTCTTGCTGCCAAACGTGATGGGCAGATGAAAAGGGAGGGCTGGAGAAGTGGATGGCAATAAGCGGAGAACAAATAAAGCAAAATCCCTGACAGAACGTTACATGTGAGTTAAAATAGACACATGACTGCCAGAAGGGAAATGCAGGATGCGGGGTGCTTTGTCAACAGCCAAAGTTAAAATAAATGTCACACTGGCACTGAAAACGGCAAGATTAAACTCCTCCTGGTGATTTATAATTTAAGAGAGAAAAAGGCAGACAGACACCCAGTGACTGGGCTCGAAAGAAAAACTCCTATTGACTTTAGTGGGTTTTGGAGCAGGTCCAGCGCAGTAAAGGTTCAGATCTGATCTCTGGAGTCAGAGAGTGTTTGGCCAGCGATTTTAATCAGCAGAATCAGGCTCTTAATCACAGTTTGGTTTACATTTGCTGCTTTTTTACTTGCTTTGTAGCAAATCTGGAAGTCATACTTGTTTTTTAGGGGCTAAGTGAAAGTAAATAAAGACTGCCATAAAATTTGTGACATCTTTAAATTAAAACATGATTTTATTAAGGAATATGACTAACCCTTTCCCTTTCATTTTACCAAACCAGCCCAATGCTTTAGAAAAGCCTGAAATAAACACTGGTTTTGTACAAGCAACAGTATTTTGAAAGTTTCATGAATTGTCCTGAAGACTGTTGGGGAAAGGAAGTTTTCCCTAAAAGAAAATGCAAAAGACTGTCTTACTTAGTGAAAGCTGCAAAATGCTACGCATTATGCAATTTATAATAAGTAATTTATACAGAAATGGTGTGGCACCATGTGGAAAATAGGAAAGAAGATACAAATACACTGGTTCACAGGTCTTCGTCCTTCCTACAGCTACAACATGCTGTGACGTTTTCATCAGGTTTTTCCACACCTCAGTCAAGGAGTGCATTTGCCAGACACGGAATACAGAGGTCCAAGATGCAAAAGCAACAGCAGAAAGAAGGACAAGAAATAATTTCAACTTTGGCCACTCAAACCTTTTCTAAGAGTCTCAGGCATGTTTTAAAGAATAAGATCAGCGTTTGTGGAAGAAGCATTCAGCAAATTATTTCCTTTGTAGAAAATGAAACTTCTTACAGAGGTGTCCACTTCTGTAGGAGTGGATGGTTCATAGGCATATAGAAAAGAAAACACATAAATACTCTTGAGGCTTTCCATATGCTGGAAGTGGCTGTGCAGGGGCTCTGTTAGCCCTGGTCTACTTGGCATTGGCATTCAAGCCAAAGAAAAGGTTGCCTGTTTGACACAATTCCTTTGGGAACACAGCTCGTGAGAGTAGGACTGGAGGGAGCCAAGACTGCAGCCTTACCCAAGTCATCTACCAGGGATGGGGAACTCAAACATATTGTAGTTGGTTATGGATGGTTTTACTCCTTTATTTATTGGATGAGTAAGCTTTCCTTTCAGTTAAACACTCTGAAACCTGGAGACACCCAAGTTATTTTTAAATAACAAGCAGATTTCAAACCTCAGAAGCCTATGACTTATCAAAAGAAGAAACATTTCGTGTGATAACAAAATAACTTTTCTGTGTCCTGACTGTAGTTTTCTGCAGAATATCTTACTTTTATCTGCTAAAACCGAATCAAATGGATGATTAAAAGTTTCCAGTGTTTCAGAAGTCATGTCAGGCTTTGTCAAAGAGCTCCTGGGAAGTTCAAAGGGCTGTCTGAAGGGATTACAGCTCTTTCTTGCTAATGAGATCCTCTGCATACAGACCTAGCTCAACAAAGCTGAGTCAGAGTCATGGTTTTGTGAGCGGAGTACTTTCTAAGAATCAGAAGAAAATCCTTCTTCATGTCATGCTCCTTTATAGTTCTGCCCCTTGCATACAACTATAGACAATTCTGGAGCAGAAATCTCTGGTGGACAAGACCCTGTGTATGTCACAGGCATTGCTCTGGTCCAGAGACCGTGGCTGTGATCATCCAGGAGAGGAATGACTAACTCAGTGGGATAGCTGGAAATCATGTAGCTGAGATGGAAAGATGTCTTGACACCAGCACTAGGAAAAGACAGAAAAGCTAAAGACATAAAAGAAGACAAAAGGTATTCCCTTCGGTTGGAAAAAAAAAAAGTTCTTACAGCAGTTGCTGTAATGCAGAAACATTAGAAAAAAACTGAAAATATCTCTACTATGAAGAATGGAGACATCTTTATCATTCAAAGGGATTTCTTGCTGCTTGCAATGAGAAGTCAGCACAGTGCAAGGCCTTTGATTAGAAGGACAAAATTAGTCATAGAGTATGGGCAAGATTGCCCATATAATCTACAAGTGGAGACAAACATGAATCCCATGGACAAAGAAAAACTCCAAGGAGCAATACCCAGAAAAGTAACGATGTCTGTCTCTGTCAGGCTGGGATTAGATCACTCATTAATTGTGATTTTTGTTTGACATTAAAAATGCCTTTGGAGCAGGCCTTGTGTAACAGCAGCATTGCTGGAAAGAAAAGGTCCTGAAAAATGTCTTCATACTTTTCTGTATATGTGTATAAATATTAAACTGCCTTCCTTTCAGACATGCCACTGAACTCTGCGCTTGTTTGGATGTTGAACCTGGAAACTTCTCAAAAGTTTTGCCTACGGATAATTCATGAGTTAAAGCCCAAACTGAAATGCCATGTTACAACTTGTAGAAATGTTAGACAAATATAATGACCATATTTTCCAGTTACCTAATACCCACTCAAAATATAAAACCCAAAAGAACAGAATTGTTTTCATTGCTGTTAACCAGACAATATCACTCCAACTAAATATAGTATGTGATGAAACCAATTTAAATATTGTCCAAGTATTTAACACTGTAAATATTAGACTTAACACTCCATAAAAACAGGCTTTGATGATGTAGGCTGACAAAAGGAGACTAGTTAATTGCAGATTACATCATGGCTAGGACAGCATCACTGCTAGGACAGCCACAATAAATGTGAGGTGCAAAGTAAATCTAATAAAATAAAAGTAGTCTCTGTTCAGTGTTCACCGTTATCAGTTTTGCTAACCTTTCTTACCAAGGATGGAGGGAAAATTCAGTCCTAGGTAAAGGAGTATCTGGAGTTCAATGTGCTTGTGAAGCTTGTACTTAGGGCCTGATTCATAAAAACATCCAAACCTGCGTTTGACTTCTGCGATGTGTTTTTGTTCCTTTCACTGCAATGGGACTCACATGTACTTCTGATATTTTCCTATGGTGAGAAGCTTTCCTAAGCTGGGGTCTGAAATCTGTTAAATCTACCATAGGTTTCACAAGGGATAACCGCTTGTTGTAAAATACACCAAGGGTCTGTCAGAGTTGAGGAAGAAAAAGTTTAAAGCTTTTGGTCATTGATAACTTTTAATGGATTTCTTAAACTTCTGAACTCAGATAACTGTGTTGATTATGGGGACCATTTCCTGGCATTACAGGCCTGATTTTCTTCTTGTAGCAACTTGCATCCTTGTGTGTCAATCAGTTTGAGTTGACTACCAGGTATCTGCCCAGATATTAGCATGAGGATGGATTCTGCCCTTTAAGAAGGGCTGTTCTGTGACACCAGAATATCCTCAAAGCCTGGAGGTGGGATGTTTCTACATGGGGTTAACTTCAGGTTCCTATTAACAGGAGATTCAACTTCCAGGTGAAGCCTGGCCCCTCACTAGAACTCCATCATCCTCTCCCCACCACTGGGGGAATCCAGATGTGCCATACAGAGGCACATACACTCTCCCTTGCCCAGGATAACAAAAGTGCACTTTAATGGACTACAAAAAGTGCACTGATTTCCCTGAAAGGGCACTGAACAATCCTGTGTAAGCTCCCAGGTTCTGTGGCAGTGAGCTGACAAAGTATCTTGTAGGGCACCTCATTTATTGTTGAAATCACTGAAGGTGCTTCTGGTGGCTGATGCTACCAACAGGTGGTCACCAGCATATTAGAGACATAAAGGTTATGTATCTCCCAGAATGCTCTTTCCCTCTCTTATTTCATGGATTATTTTTTTTCCCTCTCTTTCTGTTCCATATAAGCTGAGTTCCCACACTTTCTACAAGATCCTTCAGTGCCCAGGAAAACACCTAGAAACAGTGATGCTGGAAAGAGTCTCACGGTAACACAAGTTCTGGTCCCAAAGTGGCTTGTGAGGCCTGTTAACATGTCAGAGTAAAATCAAAATAATGATATTATATGGAATAAATGAGTCCAGCTGTCGATGTTGACACTCTTGAGCCATGAGGGGAGAAAAGTGATATAACTTAGGATAACTCTGGTTCGTGCAGGCCCAGCTTCATTACCTTTGTAATTGTGTGTATTGTGTGTATTTGAATGCACACAGGGATGGTCACCTGCAAAGGGTGGTTTAGGTAAGTTCACCTCCAGCTGATGGTCAGCATTACTTTGGCAGCAAAGCCAGCTACTGGAATCTGCACCACAGATAAAAACAGCCTTGTGTACGTGAGTGTGTCTTTGCTTCTCCTCCACGTTAGGTGATTACTTTCCTCTGTCTTGAGAGACACAGGATCACCCACAGCCATGGTCCACTTCTCTAACTGTGGCTGAAGATGAGTGTGTAGCACAGAATGCAGCAGCAGCAGGACACATTTTCCCCAGGCCAGGAGCACACTGGCCACAAGTGCAGCCAGGAATGGGATGCAGGCACCCCTCCAGCCTCCCTTGGTTCCACTGTATTGTCTTCCTTAATTAACCCTGCACCATGTCATTGACCCAAAGACATGGCAACAGCACTGTTGAGAACTTAGGGATTAAGACATTTGAGTTATAATACCTCAGCCATGAGATCATAAGTGCCCTTGTGCTCTATTTTGTTATGCTGGGTTGATAATGGAGGCTGATAAAACTCCCACTTTCTCTCTGTATTCAAGTGAGTTAATGTGTCTGGGCTCGTGAGATCCCGGCAGGAGGAGAAAGCCACAGCACAAAGTCCCCAATCTCGGATGTAATCAAATAATGAGGCTGTTTGAGGACATTACTTGTTAACATATTAGCAGGTACCAGGGGTAAGTGAGTGTTTATTTAGTCCTGGTGTAAAAGCATGTCTAAAATGATTTATGCTGGAAGCTGTTTCACAGCAAACAGGCTGCTTTCATGAAAGCGGGTCAATCACCATCTCCCGTCTGCCCTCATAAATCATATTCAGGTGCTAATGTAACCAAAAGGTTTATATAATCTGCACAATCAGCGTGGAGGTCTGGGTGGATACAGTAATAGCCTGCCTGCATAAATGCCTTCAGCGTCTAAAGGCTGATATTTGAGGGGAGTCAAATGATTGATTTAAAGAAGAAAGAAAATAAATAAACTGCCATGACAAGTAACAAAGTGTATGTACGGTTTTCCAGCCACATTTTACACACACAGGAGTAACTTGCCACTGTGGAGATCTGCTGCTGGGACTGGTTTTGCACCAGGATAACTTCCATACGTATCCTCTAATGGAAAGTACACTGTGATTTTAATGTAACAATGACAGATACCAGAAGCACAACACTGTAAACTGGGATTGGCTTTCTATGTTCCCTAAATTTCTCCAGTTAAAGGTTAGTTTTACATTACTGAACTCTTTTTCCTGCTGGTGGAGGACTCCTTTGAGAGATGACATAGGCCTGGAAGGACCTCCTGGACTGACATCCAAAATATAACTCCATTAAGTTCCATCTTGAAACTTGCCACAGATCATTTTTGTCTGCTGTTTACTTCTTTGTCCTCCCTACTGTTGTTGTAGAGTGTTATAAGGCTGTATTTCCCTTCTTCCCGGGTTCAGTCTGAACATATTCATGGCCAGTTTATATTGGTAGCCAAATTTTATCCTTGTTCTTCATGTCCTCTTTCCTGTGCCTTTAGTTTAAATAGCTTTTCTCTCCCACATATATTTACCCCTGGATATGTTTCTACCTTGGGTCTTCATGAGCTCTTAGGCCACAGAACACATAAACCCCATAACATGTTCCACTTCCTTCTAGCAGCCTCCAGTGACTCATATCAAACAAGAGAATCCATTTGTCACCTGAATCAATTTGGATCAGTCTTTCAATGGCACATATCCCAGGGCAGCACCAATAGCACACACCTACTTACAAAGCTGCAGCTCTCTCTGTTGCTAACAAATCCATCAGCCAGAAATTTCACTAGCAGTGTTAGTGCTAAAAAGAAGGTTCCAAAAGATCGTGCCATAATATTTTGATTTGGGAACAATGTTTCATGAATACAAGTGGCAAATGTAATTTTTCTGGGCAGTGGCATCATATTACTTGTTTGCTGAAAGTGTCTAGAGACTTACTGATGGACCATGAAGCCCAGACTGTAGGTAATGACTGTGCTGCTAGGACTTCAATAGTTAATTGCTCTTCATTACTTGCTTCTTGTGAGTCATATTATACCATTATGAAGTCAGAAAGCATTAGGAATTGAATAAGGACAAGGAGAGGGACACTGAGCAAAATAAATAACCAGTCACGTGCAAAGATCAGTGAATATTTGGCGTGAGCAGACTGAAGGTAACAAATAAAGTTAAAAATTAGTATTTGTCGACTCGATGTAAGAAAGGAATTTGTGGGAGCATTCAATAATAAACAAGCATTTTTGTGAGTGGCAAAACTAATGAAGATGCCCTCTGTGGTATTGTGGGGTTTTTTCAATTCCTCTCCCAGAATTTTTGTTCTTGGTAATAGCCTGCTATTAGGCTATGGACAGCCAAATTTTTTCTATGTGCTGAACTACTCATAAAATCAAACTAAGAAGGATTTAAGTAAATCCAAAGCGTAACATGACTCACAGGGACTCAAGTAGGTTGAGTTTGTTTGGTGTGCAACATAGATAAGCAAAGCTGCATCTGGAAGGTGTGCAGTAGTTCAAGTTAAAAAACACTGAATGTTTGTTGCAATTCCTGTATTACGTTCCTTTTTGTTAATCTGTGGCAGACCAAAGGTATCCTTTACAGCAAGCAGAGGTGCTGGTCAATTGCTAAGAATGCTGATTTTTGCAGAGCAGGGGCACGCTGAGTCTAGGAAAACCCAGGTCTATGGGTTAGGTGCATAAATGAGATGTCCTTTTTTCTTTATTGGGAAATCTAATTTCAGGGTGTTCCTAGGAACAAACACTTCCAAATGTTCCACTAAATGACTAGAAGATGTTTAGACAGTGACTTCTTTCTTCTACAAGAAAGCAGCAGCATAAGTTCTCCTTGGTTTTGTTTATGTATTTATTTTTGGCACTCTAGAGAAGTGGATGGCAACTATGGCCAGAACTTGTGTCACCTTGTATTTTTCATGGTTTGATTCCTTCCTGTTAATGTGTTGAATTAATTGGGGCAACACGACAGGGAACAATACAAAATTGGGTTGTCTTAAATATTCTTCTCAAGTCTCTTTGAGTTGTATATTAATTAGGGTATGAACTTGGTTGAGTGTTGGTTTGGGTACTTGGCCACCATCAGATCCAACTGCTCTATTCTCCTCCAGAGACTTGCTGCGTGATGTTGGGCAAGTCTCCTTACCCTTCCAGCCTGCTCTGTTTAGCTTGAAGTTCTTTGGCACTGATGCTTCAGTCTGGCTGTAGGCATGGCTGACACTCAGCATGGGGGTGGGGGGGCCTCAAACGACACAATTCTAGTAAAAAAAACCAAATTTACAGTAAGACTGTTTATTGCACATAATGGGCCAGCTTAACTGTGTCATTCACATTCTGAGAATCTCACTTAGGCATCAAAGCCATCACCACAGCATGTAAATGGTCTTTCAAAAATTGAGTAAAAATGACACATATGAGCTGATTTTTAATTCCTTTAATCCAAGTCATGCACATATTGCAGCTTTTTTCCGTGACAATTTATTTCAGTTTTCTTCCTTTCCCCAGGAACCATTTATTGACTTCAGACATTTGTCATTTAGACAATCAATTTGATCTTGAGTTCTGACTTAGAAATCCATATAATATGAGACATAATTAATATACCTATTGCCAATGACTAGACAGGTTTAACCTGATTGTCCAGCCAGCAACACACATACAAGGAAGAACACTAAAAACTGCCTTTTGGTATAACCATTAAAATGCAGAATTCATATTCAGGCGAATGGGAATCACTTATTATTTATCTATCCTAGAAAGGAAAATACTTTATACAAAATAGCACCAAAAAAATGGAACTCCCTTAGGAATCTTTAAATGCTGTTTTTCCTAAATAAAATAAAAATGTATATAATTGCAATGTGAAGTACAAAACTGTGTTATTTGTACAAAAAGAGAAGAGAGTAAAAGTAGGTATCAGCTTCCCAAGGCTTGTTTAGGTCAATCAATAGTCAAACTGACTTGATAAGACATCATATACCTTGAGATGCAAAATCAGAGTAGAAAACAAGTTGTTCTGTCTCCTGTGCCACATTTGCCTGCTTGAGTGTGGACTAAGGAGAGAACGTTATTACAGGAAAAGCATCCTTATTAAAGTCCAAGTGACCCGGTGGTCCAAGCAACCATAGAAAGCCCAAGCAGGAGGCTCCTGGTGCCATGGAGAATGCCCAAACAGAATACAGGAAAGTAGACAAACACCAAGAATTTTCAAAGCAAAGATAAGAATGAGCCAGAGGCATGTGCTAGCCCTACATTGTGGGTTGTTACCTTTAGGATCACAGCAGCTGCTCTCCATTTCCTGGTTTGGGCTGTCTCCCCCCTCAGTCAGCCTGAATTGCCTGCTGCTGAGCTGAGTTTCACAGCTGTGCTAACTATGATGCCTATGGTGTGACTCTCTCTCTCTCTCTCATTATGGGACAGTTCATGGCAGGATTTTGCTACCCTAATTGTAGTCATGTCAAAGTGTGGTTTCTGGACTATGCCATTATTGGAGAATCCCATTGCAGGAACACAGAGTGATGGGCGTCTTCAGTTGTGATTGATCTATCACGTCCAAGACAGCTGAGATGAATGAAAGAGATATTGTGCAATGACCTGTTGTTTAAAATACCAAAGTTAAGGAAACAAATGTCACCCTTTCACTGCAGAATTAAAGGTCAAATTACCTGACTCCTAAAACAGACCCACTGAATAACCCTGCTGCCTGAACCTCTGTGATATCTGTTCCTCAAGGTCATAGGACGAATGTAGGGTAATGTTTAACATAACTGGGAAGAGAAAACAGAAGGATGTGGTGCTGGGAAAGGCAGAAACGTTATCTCTTTGGTATCACAAAATAAGATTGCAGGACCATGAGGGCATATCCTCTATGCCCTGGGAAAAGTCCCAGGTAAAGGTCAGGAACAATAGCAGCAAATGCTCATTCATTTCCTCACCACAGTTTAGTTACTGCCCATGTGTGACAAAAACCTTGCTGAGTGGCCAGCCAGGCAGCAATCACCAGTTTTTTCAATCTATAATAGCATTCATCCATTAACCATAAATAATCTGTATTTATTCGAGGGGTCCCTAACAAAGCCATGTGTACACTGCACAGAGCATTAGACTATCAAGGTATAAACTGTTTAAAGCAGCCAGTGTTTGAATTGTCATTTTTTAAGTTTAACATTATGTTGTTTCAATATCTAAAGCCTCCTTCCCAATGCAGCAAAAATGCAAAACACATTGAGGGAAAATGTAAAACATACTAACTTGATTATTACGAGTGCTCTGGATTGTGTCACAATTCACTATTAATTTAGGCCACATTCCAGTGGCTTCTCCCTTCCCTCTGCATTCTGGACCAATCTGTCACAGAATTACACCAAAGATTAAATAAAAAATGTATATGTGCATGTAGGTATTTTAAAGTCTGCAGCTTGGAGGAAATGTTTTGGATATGCAGTTTAGGGAGTGTTGTTTTCCATTAGTAACTTGAAATGATGGGCTGATTTTGAAGGCCGTTTGCATAATGAATTTCTTCTGGGCATCAGGGACATCCACACGGTCAGTTCTGTGAATACCATCATGGGCTTAATGGTGAGGTTTGTCTCAGCTCCGCCCACCCATGACGGAGACCCAAATGATGGTTAAATCCCCTCGTTGAGAAATTGTTGCAGCCAGAACCAATTTCTGCTCTGGGAGAGGAGGCATGGCCTTGTGGTTACAGCTCCAGAATATGGCTCAGCAAAACTGGGTTGTGTTTCTGCCTCTTTTATAGACTTCCTGTGTGACCTTGGGCAAATCACTTATTCTTTTCCACCTGTGAAGTGAGCAAAATGAATTTTCCTATTTTCTCATCTTAAGAACATAAGTGCTTTGGGATAAGGGTAATCTTAGCTGGTGTTGTGACAGTACTAGGCACAATGGGATCCTTGTGTTAATAGAACTATTATGAATGTAGTATTTATTTAGGGCATTTTGACATCACTTTGTCCAAAGCAGCTTTTGGAAGGTAATGGAAATAATGCATATAATCAGACTTTTCAGAGGGGTGTTTTTTAGGGGAGTTTTGTCAATTTTCTGGCCACATAGTGTGCAATCAGTATGGCAGGCATGTATTAAAGAGGTAACAACTATTCCTAGTCATCTCTGTTGCTCTTTCACAAAGCCAAAAAGCCAAGCTGCAGAGCACCTTTTAGAAGTCTCACAGGAGGATTTCATCTCCCAGTAGAAAATTGCTCAGAGTTTACCCTCCACAGCAATAAAAGGACCATGGTTTATCTCCACCAGAACAGTGGACAGATCATTCTTGATCTGTGAGGTTTTGATGTACTGGTTTTTTGTGCTTGGTGGTGGTAGTAAATTTTGGGCAAGGAGTTTGGGATCCAATTTATTTGTAGCTGGACAGCACAGCTGTAATATCTTTATCCAGTTTGTACCCAGAGGGGACTATAAAAGCCCAGCCGAGCGCTCCCACTCTGAGTTTCTTGCTTATGGGAGAAGAGCACGTCTCTCAGCTCTTCAAGTCACTGTCAGTGTGCATGGGACAATAGTTTGAGGGATTAAGTGAGAGACAAAAAGAAAAACTTTGTGATCTGTGCTAGGCAAATCCCATAGGTACATCTCCTGAATAGCAGAGACTTTCAAAGGCTGCCTAGGGTGGTCCAACTGCTGAGTCCTGACCCCAGGGGGAGCAAAGTATAGCAAATACGGGGCTGAGACTGGGGAAGATTCTTCCCTTGCTGAGCAGTTCTGCCTTAAAAGTGACCTCTTCTTTCTCCAGAGATACAGGCCTTTTGTGTGCTGATGTTCAGCTGCTCCTCTGAGGGATAAAACCAGATTATGCAGGGTTTGCTCTGGAAAGACTGGAGCTGGGTTCCAGTCTGATAACTCAAAGTTACTAGCTGCTGCTCCAGAGTATCCTTGTTACTTTCTGTCCTTTGTTGTGGTGTCCAAGTGAGAAGACTCATCACCTTTTGCTGCTGCCACAGCCTCCAGCCCAGCTCAGTCCCTCCAGGAGGACTCTGTCAACCCTGCTGTTGTTTTCCACTGGCTGGAGACAGAGTCTAATGCAGGTGTTTCAGTGAAACTTATACAATCCAGATGTAAATCCAGTGGCAAGTCCCTCAGGATTAGACATGTCTGGAAATGAACATTATTGGGCTGATAAGATTTCTGAGCATTTTTTCCACAGGAAAGCCAGTGATTTTCATCTCCGGATTTAGCATGAGAGCTCCCTAAGGCTCCTGGAGAGGCATACCATGGATTGTCTGTGACAAGATATGAACAGGAGAGCTCAAGCTGACGTGAGGAGCCAGGCTGGGATGGCAGTTGGGAAGGAAAAAACCACTCTATTCTTTACTGCTGGCTTTGAAAATGTGTTCAAGAAAGGATTACAATGTCAAGATTGCAATACTGGTTGCATAAGAATCACTGTTTGGAGGCAATCGTTTTTTGGAGAAAAAGCTGACAGAAGAGGCCATTCACTTCATTCCTGCAGATACACCAAATAAAAGGGATCAGCTAAACCACAGACAAGCCCCTTTTTGCTTTTGTAACTAGTCATTCTTTCCATCAGACCTCAGACCATGGAGCTAAAATTTAGTAATGAAAACCTTCCTTGCAGTCCATGGCTTTGCAGTGCCCCAGACCAGAATGGGTTTGAAATGGAGTGGAGTTGATACCCAGCCCTCCAAACTGCAGCAGGACATACAATGGTCTGAGCTTCAATCTTCACAGAGGTGAAACTCCTGCAGTGGGACTGGTTTCCAGGTGGATGTTTCTCATCTCTCAGTTATCGAGAGCCTGAGAAGAAGCAGAGAAATGTTATCAATTCCCGCTGCTCCAGACCATCAGTCTTTCTCTGCTGACATTCCTGGCAACTTGAAAATGATCAAGTAGCAGCTGCTTTTAGATTTCTTCTCTTCTCTCTAATCCAATGTCTCATGAAATGGTTTGTTAATGCTTTCAGGACATCCGAGCAAGGGGAGTGTGGTTTCCCCTCCAGCCAGCAGGTAGAGCCAGCAAGCCTTGCATTGTGTGACAGGTTAATAGCAATTTCACAGAAACCTGGATAAACAGATCACTTCCTCTCTCCCTTCCTCCCCCAGAGAAAGCACCGAGTCTAACAGTAATCCTAAAAACCTGTGTAGGGAATGAAACATTTCACAGTTGGAAAATACTTGCACAGGTGACCTTTTGTAATGAAGATTCCAGCATTTGCTCAAGTGACTGCACAAGTAAAACCAGGGGATGGGAATCTCATTGGATGTAAACCAGCCTCCAAACTGTGCTCACTCTGTATTTGGGTTTTTGTTTTTAGGAAAGCAGAAAAGACAATAAATAACACTTTGCTGCTTTCCACAGGCCTGTTCCTTACACTGCAAGGGGTGTTGGATCCAGGCAAGGCTGCTCTGGGCATGTTTGAAGTCTCACTGCACTTCCTTCTCCACTGCAGTCATGACTTTGAGTCATTTTCTTCATTCTTTAGCATTTGAAAGTGAAATCAAGGTGGTGTGTCCCAGAATCTCTGCTGGTTCAGGAGCCCCACACCACAGGCAGCAGAGCCTCACGCTGGCTGCCACCTGTGTGCTTCAGTTCCCATCAGAACTCACCTGCCTGTCTCACAGTCAGGGAAATGGCCTTAAACAATGTGTTTGACAGAAAACTACACTTCAGCTTGTATTACACACTGTCATACCTAAGGCAAAACCTAAACAATTCCACAGGCAATAGCAAAATATAAAGAAAATATAATTTCTCATGATAGCATGTGTATACAAACAACTTTGTTCATATCTGTGAATCCTTAGACTGTTCTGTTTCAGCCTGTGATTACTTTTCAGTATTTCATTTTAATATAATTAATGACCATAGGTTTAATTTCTCATTTCAAAATCAGAACTGACATTATCATCAAGCTATATTTTTTATAGGAAACCTCTAGTTACTCTTTTTCCCCCAGTGTTTTTAAAAAAACCTTTTGAACTGCTCTCCAGTTCAATTTCTAAGCTTTCCCAGCACAGCCATTTACCTCTGATAGGCACAGTTTTTCAGAAAGAGGTCAAGGATGGTGAAAGTTGCTATCACATCACAAGAGTTGATAGTGCTGCTTTCCCCTCAATGCTTTCTTTTGCTTGCCTTGCAAGGCCTCTTTCAGTTCCCTTGACCCCGCTGCCCTGCTCCTTTCTACTGATACAAGAGAATTAATAATAGAGCTCCGGTTTTCACCGGAGCTGCACAACCACTGGGATATGGCAGTAAAACACACAAGCAAACGCTCACAACAGCTAACCCCTCCACCTCCTGAAATCCATTTTCCTTGATGCCTTTGATCTGGGGCAGGTGGGAAAGAAAGCAAAAGGCCTCTGGGAGGATTATGACCGCAGTGCCTTTCTAGGTGGCACAGCCGCTTCCTTGAGACTCCCTGTGCCATTAATGGCTCCTTTGTGCCAGTGCGTATCAGACCACCAAGGCATTTACCCAAAGGCTGTGTGTAGAATAAAAAGTAACATTTTGCTGCTTCTTTCTGAAGGTCAGATTCATTTCAGTCACACCGCAGCTCATGCACAGGCAGTCGGGTAAGGGGACAGCAGACTGGGGGAAAAAGCGCTTTTCTCATCTGTTCTGTGGGAACAGCCGTGACGGCTCACACAGGCATGTTCTCCCTCCCCACTCACAAACCCCCTCCCAATTTCCTTAAACCACTTGATAAATTCACTTATTCTTATTCACTTATTCACCTTCCAAAATTCACTAGCAAAGAGGAATAGCTCATCTCTTTGTGCGATGTCGTTATGGCCTCAAAGGCTAGCACTGAATAAACACCCAGCTCTGCTCACAGATGTTTTCTGCTATTGCAGTTGTGTCTCACCAGGATGGCCAACATTCTGGTGAGGCTTCCTATAATCTGCAGGTATTCCATGCTGGACAAGTGATATGGCTAGCCCTGCATCAGGTGTGTGCAGGAGAGGTCAAAGAACCATGGAAGTTCCTCCCTAGTCTTGTGAAATATATTAAAGGGCGTAAGTCTTCAAAAGTGGTTGTTTGCATCTAATGGACATAAGTGAGAAATGAGTAGGTTGTACAAACTCCTTCTGCGTGCTCTGCCCTATAAGTGGTGTCAGGTATGAGGAAACTCCAGTTGTAGCTGAGCAAAGGAAAACCAGATTCTTCTACAAAAGTGACCTCCCTCTGCTTCTCTGTTCCACTCGCCCTCTCATCCTGCTCCTGCCACCTCCTGTACTCCCCTTGGGCCTGGCACTCATCCACAGAGCACTGTGATGCGGTTGTGCCTGTTCCATGGAAGGGTATGGAACCAGTTGTGCAGGACACATTTAAGAATGCTTTCAGACTACATGGAGAGTGTCCCAGGGCAGAAGCCTGCTGAGTGTGCCTCAAGCAATGCAAGAGCTATTTTAAACCAAAGGCAGAAATGTGACTATCAAGTTAATCTGCCCTTGTCCAGCTGCCTTGCTTTGAAGAGAAACACAGGTGCATTATTTCCCCATTTTTCCTGAGTCTCCCAGAAACCTTTTACAGTGAAGTTTGCTGACACAAGTGCTGAAGTGCTGGATGTCTCAGCCAGTGTTTGAGTGGAATTTCGATTTACACTCACAGTGGCTTTGGACAAGTCATCATATTTTTGAAACAAAAGAAAGAAACAGAAAAGAAAAATATTGAGGACTGGTGATGTATCTCTGTATGATCTCCTGTGACAAATTCCCAGTAGGACCAGAGAAGACCATCAGGACTGAATAGAAAAAAAAAAAAAGCTTGAACCCATAATCATTAGGCTGGTTGACTTCTCAAATCTCCTGCATCTGTGAGTGAAATATTGAAATCGGAAATTGAGAGCGATTCCTGTCCCCAGCTACCATTCTTAGACAGCACTGCTCTGTTGTGTAACCCCCTGAAGACATTAAAATGTCTTTCCCTTCCTGTAAGAAAAGATTTTGTTTTCCTTCTCGTGAGACATTAATTACAGGGTCACTGACTTTGGCAGATTATTTGCTAAATTGAGTTGCATCAGGATATCCTATATTTTATTGTGATGACCACCCAACTTGACAGCCACTTGGGCTTGACCTGAGATTTTCCAACACTGAAATCACAGGTCTTTAAATTGAGAGAATTAATGGTTGCTCTAAAGTGATCTAAGATCACTGAAGAAAGACACAAACACTCACCTTTCTCCAGCTCCTGGCCATATGGACCAGTTCCTCCTTTTGTCTTGACATCAGCAATCACAGAGCTCCATGGGATGTTCAGTCTGTTTGGTGATCTCTCTGGAAAAAAAAAATTGAAACTTGAAAATTTCTTCTTGTTAAGGTGGATGAAAGCTGGATCAAAGAAGAGGACTGAGTCTGCCATAACTGTGGTTGTTGCCATGAGAAGGTCACAGGAGTAAATGCCTGCTCTGGCATCAGCAAGGTCCTGGTGAACTGTGGGAGAACTAGTATTTCCTCATGGGTCGCAGGACTGGACCATGGGAAAGCACTGGAGAGCTGTGATCCTCAAATCAGGTCAGTATCTGCAGTGTCCAGAGCTACCAAACCAAGGAATGGCACTCATCACCCACCCACCTGATCCAGGTAGGAACTCAGAAGAAGCAGCAGAAGGAGCTCAGATTTGTCTCCTTAGAACAGCAGTTGGTTCATGTGGAAGAACACACAGAAACTGGCCCCTGGGTTCCCATACGTGTCTTTCTCATCCCTTGTTTTCACCTCTTTGACTCTGGTTTTATGTGACACAGATGCAGAGCCATTCCCTGGATTACCATAACCCCTCACTCTTCCATTGAGTCTTTCAAGTACATCCCATTATCAAACTGAAACAACCTCTCTGGCATTTGAAAACTGAGATTTTTTTTTTTTTGTAAAAAAACCCTTCGGCTTGTGTATTGAAGCTGATGATAGAGAATCTCGTAATTTAGCAGCTATCACAACAACATGATTTAATACAGAAATTCAGTCTTTCCCATGTTGGGTGGGAAAAGAAGTGTCAGAGGTTTTAATTGCCCCACCTGCAGGGAGGAGTTGAAACCCCAGGGCTGGTGGAGACAACCCCAGGCTGCAGTTTTGGATCAGCACAGCAGAGTCGTGGGTCTCGCTGAAGCACTCCTTCAATAGGCACCATTTATCACCAAGATGCGGCTGGGTTCCAACAGCGACAGAAGGAAAACACTGGCAATGTTTTCATTAAAAGTACAAAAGACTTGCAGTGCAGCTGACAGAGGCCATGTGTGACCTGCTTGGCATTCAGTAAAGCTGATAAAGAGCAAAAGGAGTGTCCTGTGAAGGTAAAGCTATACCTCACCTTAATGAACAGCAACTCAGGGTAGGAGGTAGGAGAGGATGATCGGATTTCCTCTGACCTGGAGTTCAACTTCTTTGGATGCCACCAAGAGTGGCTGAGATAGCAAGGTAGCTCATCATAAAAGGAGTGACAAAATGGGAAACGCTTTTTTTCTTTCTTAATGGAAAAGCTTGGCCTGGAGCTTTTCACAAGCTGCCAGCAGCAGCAATGATGTGCATGCAAACCACTGTGTTTTGCATGTCACAGCAAAATCCTACCGGGAGAAGGAGTGGGATGAGTGCAAACATGTCCCTGTTTTCACAGGTGGAAGCATTTTGGAGGTGTGGAGGAGCAAAACCCACCCACTCCCCCAGCCAGCCTCACACAGCCATGTTACATGCGTGTGATCAGCCACGGCAGTGGCCACGAGCATCATCACCCAAACCTTCACACACAAATCAAGTCCCCCATCCCCCTGGGCTCTGTCAGCAGTCCAGGGAGCTGCATCACATCTTCTCATATCCAAGACACACAGAAGTGCTAGGAGACTTTGGGCAGAAATGGAGACTGTTCCTTACAGTAAGGAGCCTGCTCTTCTCTAAACTCAGTCTAGATGACACGCCCATCAGTTCTGTTCATTTTATTGCTGCCCTTCCCATCTGCCTGCTGCACACAATTGCTGTGTTTTGCCTGACTTTCCTCATTACATGTTGACAGAGTGTTTCATATTTGGCACCTTTTCTTTCATTCCAGTGTTTTCAGCTGCTACTGTGAAATCAATAACAAAATCTTACTGATGCAGCATGAGAGGCATGGTCTGTACAATCATACTAGGCGTAAGTGAAGAAGGAAACAAACCTTGACCTTATTTCATGCTGTTGAAAAACACTTGAATAAATCCAAACATTTCCTCAAAGCTAAACTGGAGGTCAGGGATAGAGGAAGAGACTTGAAGTTGCTTCATTCCCTGTAGACTTGAGATCAGAGTAAACCACAGCTTACTTGTAACACCAGCCACTGACACAGAGCCAGCTCTGGGGTGGCACTTGGCAGTGTTCAATCCAGCCAGACCAGAGGCTGAGATTCCCCTGGCTCAAGGCATTTCAGTGCCAATTCACCTGTCAGTGGCTGGGGCCCTGCTTACAGCAGTGCTGCATGGAAAACACTGCAAATGCTTTATCAATTAGGCACATGAACCACAGAGAGCTGAATGTCCCCACAGTTAAAAGGTTAATATAAATAACTGTATTTAAAAGTGTTATTTATTGTTTCTTCAAGTAGCGGCCCTTCACAGCCCCGTGGCTCTGTGGCTAGAATATGATTTCACAGAATTTACGTGGGCACTTGTTTAGGTGTGTGGGGGGAAGATGTATGTTACACCATCCTGACACCCTCTCCTTGTATATCACATATTACTCACCTCGTCCCTGCCCTCTGCTCACCTCCTTCACTGCCCCATCTGTGCAAAGGAGGCTTTGTAGGGCTGGCAGGGTCAGTGATTAATTACACAAAGACAAACAGAGTTAATATTCTTCCTGGATAGAACTAATTACTCAAGTGTTTGCTTTTATAGACCTCAGATTGATTGTCTCAGGGACAAATCAGTCTAATTGAAAAGACCGTTTGTTTTCAAGAAAGGAAAAATAACATGTTTGTACCTCATGGGTTTTGGGTGGGCTTTTTTCCCCTATCCTTTTGTAAAGGGAGGCAGTGAAAGAGTTGGTGCATATTGTTGCACCCTCACTGGACATCACAGCTACCCCTTCAGCTGTGCCCCAGCCATTCCCCAGACCATTTCCCCTTTCACACAAGCTGTTATTTCTCTCACCAGCACCTTGTGGAGGACCCTGGGGTGTGAGGGGGAGGCTATGCACATACCGAAAAGCAGTCCCAGCCCAGCATGCTCAGGATTCAGATGAACATAGGCAGGAAGGGAGAAGGGGCACAACTTGCTCAACAGCACAAGAGTACACTCATGTCTTTTACTTTATTCTCTGAATCAATTCATGAAGCCTCTCACATCTGGGGAATTGAAAACAACTGACATATCATTTCTGCTCCAATGCACTCAAAACACTTTACAGCCTCGCTGCTGCCTGAGTCTGGTGTGTCACCTCCTACTCTTTCCTCTCTATGGCACCTCAGCATCTCTCAAAGCACTTTGAACTATTTTGTGATTCCTTGCAGCCCACCCTCTCTGATGTCTTCTTTCACTGATGCCTCCTCTGACCCTTTTCATCTGTGTTTGTTTCTTTCCAGTTGTTTTAAGCATGCAGGATTGGACTCATAGGGCAGCTACAGGACAAGAAAGCTGCTCAGGTGCCATAACAGGAAGTACTGACATAAGACAAGGGACACTTGCAGGCTGTTTGAGTCAGGTTACTATTAGCCAGGCAGCTACTGGCCATAATAATACAGGAGGCAGATGAAATTCTGTGGTCTTTGTCACAGAGAGCAGCAGACCACTTCCCATTTTTGGCTTCAAAAATCTCTCAACAGAGATGAACCCCATCAGTCTGCTCCTTGCTGCCTATCACCTGAGTGAGGCTGCAGGACACGAAAGCCAACTTCCATTCTGACTAAAAGTAATCAATCTTAAATTATCTGGGCTTAGTGATAATTGAGACAAGGGAAAACCACCTCCCAAGCATGCAGCTGCATGAAGGCTGGGGCACGGAGGGACAGGAGGCATTTCCAAAGGAAAGTGATGTAGTACAAGGGCAGGAGGTTGATCTGAGAGTGAAGTGGCAGAATAGCCCCAGGAACTCTCACAGGAGACATGAGAGAAGCACCAGAGACCTCCAGGGGAGAGTTAGTAGCATCATCCTGGGGGACAAAAAGCAGCGGCTTTGCAGGCAGAAGGGGTTTAGCGCCATGTGCAAGGAAACCATCTCCTGCTGCTGATTTTCATCTTCTTGTCTTCAGCTGGGCTTGGGAAAACACAGCAATATGGTCATTCTTCATAAACAAACACACATAGCATCCACTTCTTTGCCAGTGAAAATAACACTTGCAGGCATTTTGCTAACTAGTTGGGTCTGAGGCATAGAAATATCACAGCTGAATTAAGAAAGAAGTGGAGGGAAACCCCAATCAGCCAAGACTGACTGAATTGCTGTCTAGCACTTTTTTATGTAAGGAAAAAGATTTAATACAAGTTTCTCCATAGTCCTCCACCTCCAAAGTCAGGTGAGCATTTTTGCATCTTGAAAGAATAAAAACCATAAAGACAACAAACACTTTTTCATGACTACCCCCATCAGTCAATTAGCCATCCCTTTCATTAGGCCACGACAAAGACAATGGCATGCTGTTGCCTCCCGCGCTTTGACTTAGGACGAAAAAGCCCAGCAGCACCTTGTAAATCCCAGCCCTGCTGACAGCCAAAATCAGCAGCAGCTCATTCCCCTGGGAAAAAGATTTGTGAGAAAGGTGCTGAGCTTTTCTTACCCATATGCTTTCTGTTCTCACTACATCTATTGCTTCACCTGCTTTCTGTTCATCTCCGTCACAAAATTCACGTGTGAGAGCCCAGAACTGAGAAGGATTTTCCTTTTCCCCTTCCTCACTTTCCCCTCCCTCAAGAGAAGACACTTGTAAGTGTTTGAGCATTTTCTTACAAAGGGCCTTTCTTCAACTCCTGACCTTCCCTTGCTGTCCCTCCCTTTTGTTCTGGATGAATTATATGGTGTCAAGTGTCCTCAGCAGCCATCCCTGCTCCGGTCCAGCACTGCAATGTGCAGGAGATGCATAGTGGAGAGAGGAGGGTGCAGAGAGGAAAGGAACTACCGGATATTAAAAATTGCTGACCCTTTACAATCGTTAATGCTGAGAGAGGATATATTTTTCATGTGGGAGAGCTGGGCAATTTTCACAAAATTGCTGGGCTGTTTGGTGATCAGGCTGAAATTCAACTGCAATAACATGTTCTCCGATTTCCTGCCTGAATACCGAGAGGTTTGGAGGTGAAGCCACGAAGGTTGACACCTTTGACCAAACGTTTCTTGCTATTGGCAGGAGTTGTTGCTCTGAATGTGATACACCTTGTTATGAAGGTAACAACAATAACTTCCCTCCTTCAATTTCAGAGCTGAAAATCCACAGAAAGCACCTGCTGGTACTGATGTAATGGAGAAACTGTAGAGTAACAGCTTCTCCCCAGGTTTAGTGGGAGCAGTCAGTGAAAATTATTTGGGACATTTGCCCTTTCTCTGTTTCACTTGCTGCTATCATTTCTTATTTCTAGTTGCTAATAATAACCATCAGCTGATAAGCAGCAGTTCCTCTCTGTACATGGCAAAGAAAATCAGGGTCTTTTTTTACAGGGGGGTGGAAATGAAGGACAGGGAAAGGCAGGGACTTGCCCAGCATGACCCAGTAAACCAATGGCATACAGCCAGTTCTCCTGAGGCCGGATCCAGTGACACAGCTCAGAAGAAATGCTACCTGATAATAAATGTTTCTTAAGCACGCATACATATATACATGGATGACAATGTAAAACTTGCACATGATATTTGGTAACAGTGCTGCAAATTAGTATGTGCCAAAGTGTTTCCCAGCAGACCCAACTTTCACAGTCAAACAGACAACATGATCATGCAACTCATCTTTGTAACCACCTCCCTCTTACTCTCCTTCTTCCGGCTGCCAGGTCAAACCCTGAATCCAAAGAGCTCTCCTAACATTTCATGAAGGTCTGTGGAATTAATGTGCTTGAAAATGGTTTAAGTCTACAAAAATCAGGTTGAAATGCTCTGGAATTTACTACACAAATACATCATATTTACAGGTACTTCTGTTTGTTTATTTTAATCAGTGTAGCTTGGACAGAATTTCCTATTTGGCGGGGAGGGGAGGGGAGGGGAGAGAGGAGAGGAGAGGAGAGGAGAGGAG
>JAWWEU010000005.1:7625468-7750018 GCA_035583155.1 Acropternis orthonyx
GGAGAGGAGAGGAGAGGAGAGGAGAGGAGAGGAGAGGAGAGGAGAGGAGAGGAGAGGAGAGGGCTTGGCTGATTGAAGTGGAAAAGTTCCCTCCTGCTCGAAGACGTAGACACCTTGCAGAACTCACGTTTCAGTTTTTCAAGCAAAGTGTAGTGTTGTACCAAGGAAGCTCCCTCCAAAATATCTACAGAACTGCTATAACAAAGACCTCTTTTCAATCCTTTTCTCACACACAGAATGGAAGAAGCTGATAACAGAAAAGGCATTCCACAATTTTCCTCTCTCTTTTTATTCCTTTTGTTTTCTGGCATCTTATAATACTGTTCCATAACTTTGTGTCATGTACCGAATGCTTTTTTGTAAGAATAAAAACATGGAACCATGGTTTTGCTTCAGGAGTGCACAGCATTTCATAGGAGCACTTTGTGGTCAGATATGGCTACTGTAAATTTTATTGAATTTGAAACAGACACTGAGAGGCAAATCACTTTGCAGATGTCAGGGCAATTTGATCTGCAAAAAACCTGCACTGACTTTCAAACATTAGGAATTTTTAAACACCTAAAACAATCCCTAGGAGTTAAATGTTCTTGCTTACTTGTAATCACAACCTTGTGGCTCATGGAAAGATCTTGAGGATTTGAGTCAAGGTATATGTATGTCCTTTCCAAGGGTACACGAATGCAATAGCAGGTAAGGCTGGCATTCATTCCCTGGCAGACCTGACATTAAATTTATGGGAAATGAAATAAAAACAGGGCAAAGATTTAGTGATATTTTCCCAGGAGAATTTGGAGATTGATTCGCAAAGTCTTAGGAAGAATAAGAAATTAGGGGAACTTATTCCTGTCTTCCGCTAGCTCTTGATTGATTTGTAGGGAAGAAGGAGACAAACTCTTTTCAGAGGTGCACAACAGGGTGAGAGGCAAATGGCACAAGCTGGAAGAAAGGAAATTTTGGTATTATAAGAATTAGGAAAAAGTAATTATGAGGATAGTCAATGAAAAAGGGTTGAAGAGGCCTTGAAATCTCCATTCTTGGAGCTATTTGACACCTGACTCTAACAGGACCCTGAGCAACTTTTCAAAGGGGTTTTGGACCAGAAGCTCCAGAGTTCCCTTCCAATCTAAATTACATTATGGCAAGGTACAGAATACATGGTTCTGATCTATCTTGTTCCCTGTTCTGACCAAACATGCAAAGATCAGTCACTGAGCCCAGGTTTAGCTGAACTGTCCAATTTTAAAACAGAAAGAATGTTCAGATCAGAATGCCTCTGGCTGGGACAGACAGATCTATAGTGTTCATTCATCTCTGGCTGCATCCTCAATACACTGTGCAACTGCAGGCATGGCTGGGAATGCTGCTAATGCAACAGATTTCACCCTAGCAAGGTATTTTTCCACTTCTCTGAGATATTGAGAGGTTTAGCACTGGCTGTTTTGAGGTCCTTCTGAGACAACAACCAAAGGAAAACTATTATTTAGGGCAACCATATTTCCATAATAAAAACTTGGACATTTTTAGCATCAGTATTTCCCATGATTGCAAAACAGTCTGAATGCCCTTTCTATGGTCTTCTGAAAATGTCAGCTTTTGATTATGCCTCAACATGTACATATTTCTCAGAGCAAGGACACAGGGGTTTATTTTGCCAAGTAACACCACATTCTGATGAGATTCATTAATATAGCTGATTGGAAAAGGCCATCTCTGTCTCTGCACTAAATGTCATTATTTTGACATTTGGATTTCAGCCTACACCGGGGTCAAAGAGAGAAAAGAAACTCATAGAGGATGTAAATACTGAGGGTGGAAAGTGGTTTTTTTTTGTTCATAAATCAGAACAAATGCTACAGTGCACACCTACACAGCTGCACATTCAGGAAAGGGGAGACTGGCCAGGCCCAGGGCATGAGGTTTAGATTTCCTGAAAAGTACCAAAGGAGCTCTTTAAAAAGCAGCCATTTATCTTCACCTGAACCAAAAAAAAAAAAAAACAAAAACAAAAACAAAACAAAAAAAAAAAAAAAAAAAAAAAAACCACCACAAAAAAAACACCAAACCAAAAACAACCACAAATTTCAGGACTCCAAGCTAAAGGTTCGCTTTGACCAAGTGAATATCCTCAGAATCTCCTTCACACACATTGAACAAATCCCACTTCAAGCAGAAGATGGGATCAGGCTGGAACCGCAGTGAAACACCTGAGGTGAGTTTGGGTGCACATTTACACATCTGCCTGTGCTCGTCATTAATGGGGTGCACCTTTCTTAGACACCTGATGTCCTGCTCAGCTCAGGGTTGCTTCTTGAACAAACATTGTTTTGTTACAAGAATTGAACACCAGTTATGTTGAAATCAGTTGACCAGAAAACGTTTGCATGAGCCAGATTTTCTAAAGGAAGCTGCTGAACAATAAGAAAAACTAAATTTTGTCTCACAAGAACTGAGCCAGAGTGAGAGAACTGCAGCATATCAACTACAGTTTGAAACACTTTGCTTTTCACATGTTAATTTCTCTTTATTTTCTCCCAGCTTAAAATTTCCTGTAAACCAAATTGGAAAACTGACATGAAAAGCCTGGGAGTTTATTGCCTCAATGTAGCACTAGCATTCCTGCTCAGGAAGTCAAAATCAGGAGGCCTTAATTTTAAGCCAGAAAAATCTTTTTGGAGGGTAAGATCATAGTAATTCTAGAGGACTTTGTCATCACTTCATCGCATGAAAACATCCTGCCATTACGTAGAAAGCAAGTCTCTACATCAGCAGTTTATTCCAAGTTATTCTCTTTTGACCTGCCTCTGAGCCAAGCCCCAGATTTAACATTCAGTGCTTGAATCATGTACTACAAGACAAAACAAAGTCCCCAACTTCCTCCTCCCTGCTCCAGCTATATAAAAATAAAATTATTTCAGGCAGAGAAGTCACAAACAAGCCAAGCACAACAGGGCCATAACGCACAGCCTGACATTGTTGGCTCTAAACAAACAAACAAACCATTGCACACTCATTTTTACAAACATTTGAAGAGCTGCCCTGCACAGAAAAAAACATCCAGGGGACAGTATTTGTTCCCAGGCAAGTATGTTGGCTTTGGTGGAGTTACTCAATAGGTTTGCTGGTCCATTGTGCTTCTCTCACTTCCAGCAGTATCCAACACATCTGAATCCCATTCTTCTGCTAACCATTTCCTCTCCCCCTGTACAAGAGCAGCCCTAACATAAGGCACAGCAAAAAGATCAGGCTTTGTTATCTTTTCTGCCTGCTCCAATATTTCAAGTACTTTGGGGGCTTGCTAGTTCCCTTGAACAGCAGCCATTTCTTGGTTTATTCAGCATAAATTATACAATTATGTTTCATATCATCACAAGGCATCCGCAAATGAATAGCAGACACCCCTTTGCACTCAGCCTGTTTAAACAGGATGCCGACAGAGGAAAGAATGTGTAATACAATGACTGCACACTATTTCCAATGGCAAGAGCCCTTTTACACCTGCATAAATAGAGCTGGGCCTGGCTGGTTGCACAGGCATTGTCTCTTCCAGTTACATGCCCAGCTGTTATACCAGCTATTGTTTTCTTTACGGCTTGGTGTGCTGGTGTGCCTTCTACAGTGAATTAAACATCTTGCCTGAGTGATTACCTTTGTGAAAAGATGAGTAACAATAGAAAGGAACAATATGTTGTAAAGCCCTTGTTGGAGCTATACAGTACGGCAAAGAGAACTTTCACTGACTGAATGTGCTGTCAAACCTGATCCTTTGGTTGCCATAGATGTGAAAAACAACTTGTTTTGGTTCCTTCCCTGTCTATTGTGAAATTTACTATAAATTATGGTTCTAGATTTTACTGACCACTATGTGTCTGAACTCTGGCTGAACATCTCTGTTTATAGTTCAGCTGCAAGCCATAATCTTCAGCTTTCACCCAGGATCCCTTTCTCCCTCCTCACATCAGCTCTCCAGAGAGTCAGCAACTCTTCTTATCCCCTGTGGAGGGGTCTGGCCCAGGTGTTGCAAACATGGATGTGATGGAGTCTGGTAATGAGATGGACCACCTTGGACATTCAGATGGATCTCCTTGGACACCAAGAGCCCTTTCTCCTCGGACGTGGAAACCTTGCCTAGTTGCTACCAGACTTCCTGATCTGGTCTTTAAATTGGCATGTGGTGCATGCTCTTGTTTAAATAAACGACTTGCTAAATCCTGGAGGGAACCTTTCAAGGAAATAATGAGGAACCCTCATCTATCTTGAGTATCAGAGGTGCTTCCCCAAACATAGCCATGGCAATAAAAGGTTTTGTGTACAACTTGTCATGAACACACTGAGGGGGAAAAAAAAAAATAGAAGAAATGTGAATTCTCCAGACACTGCCATATGGAAGGATGAAATGCCCCATCATCAGCTGTCAGCTGTCATTGGATGATCAGAAGACTTTGATATTTAAAACAGGCCTTTAAACCAGATGCAGTGTTAGATTAAAAACTGTAAACCTGTTTAATTGTTTGGCATTATGCAAGGAACGGTTTGTTTAATTAGAAGGTATTTGGCAACTTGTTAGACTGTAAAATGTTTGACAATATGCCAGTCAGACCCTCGGAGCAATAATAGCAACATCAGACTCCTACGTGTTGTACATTTTGTGCCACATGTGTGGTACGTCTCCAGCGGAACCAATCCGAAGTGGAATTTAATGACTGGGGAAGGTGCCAGTTAAACAGTGCAACTATTTTGCAAAACAGCTACTGCATGAGCAAAGTCATGAAGGATTTGCCCAGTCTCAATTCAGGCAGGACATCAGGTTTGGTCCTCTACACTGGAGTGATTGGGCCTGCACACACTGGGAAGCTCTGGATCTTTTTTACTTACCCCAGCATTTATCACTCCTTGCTGCGTAACTCAAAGCATCTCTCTTAAATCAGGCTTTTAATGGCCAACTGTCACATCTAGTTGAAAGAGGTGGACAGATAAAAGGCATTGAGATAAAATGCGACTCCTACAGTGCATCAGCTTTTCTGTGACTGTCAGTGAAGGACAAGATACCGCAGACATGGGCAGCACGACACCCACCCAGACAGATACGAGCGAGCCATCCACACATAGCCATTTCTGTTCATGTTATCGTGTTTCCTGCACGTGTTTTAAAAAGTGAATGTTAAGTGGATACCAGCACAGTTCTTTGCCTTTTCAGTGGGGGGAAGCTGACTTCACTGTATTGAACATGGTGATACAAAAATAAACAGATGACAACGCAGTAATTTCCCTGATTGGAAATGTGAAAGGAGCAGGTCCCTCTGGGTTATATCAGGTAACTCAGCTTCCACTTAGAGAAGCTTTTCCTCCTGTGTTTTTTTTTCCCTGACCATTCTGAATTTGTTCTAGCAGAGAGAGAAACTGTAATAATGAAAAATACATGGACAGAGCTGCTCAGGACACATCAGTGCATAGTTTCATGTTTGAAATAGGCAAATTTGGATCCAGCTTGGCTCAGTAAAGCATCCTGACTGTAACAACTACATTCTTGGCATGAGAGAAACAACAATTAATCATTTTGATTTCTTTCCTTTTGTTCTTCAAATGCTAAAATATATGTGTGAGTGATAGTGTTCTGATTTGCTGTTTGACCATGAATATACATCAGTCACTACCTTACATTAATGTGTGCATCCTTCCATACTTAACATACGTTTCAGAATTGAATGGAACATATTATCTACAAGTTGATTCTGAATAAAGACATTTCAAAATATTGGAATTCTTTGCAGACTGGAAATTTTGATGTTTTGGTCAGTTTTTAATTAAAAGCACATATGAGCAAAATACCTATGTAAAATGTAAACGTTTGGCTCAATTTTGGTTTATTTTTTTTATTTGATATCACACAGTTGGGTAATTCATTATTTTAAAATATTATTCCCTAACACTGCTTTTTTTTTTTTTTTTTTGTTCAGTAAGCTAATAAACATGAGGTATTTGTTTGCTACTCCCTCTCTAGGTTACCCATTGTGCTGTCAGCAAGCACATGTTCTGTGCTTACATTCTCCTAAAGACCTTGAGAGATGTTACCAACCAAATCTTCCTCCATCCTGCTTTTAAGGATCTACAGGGGCAAAGACTCCAAACCCTGGGAAGACAATCTATCCCTGTGGTGTTTTTTCCATCCCCTTAACAAGTTTTTCCTCCTGTCTAACCCAAACCACTGCTACTGCAATTTAAGTCCATTACTTCTTGCCTTATCCCCAGTGGATATGGAGAAGAGTTCATTACCTCTCCCTTTGCAGCAGTCTTTAACATATTTGAAGACTGTTATCATGACTGTCTCACAGTTGTCTTTTTTCCAGACTAAACAATCCAAGTTCTGTCAATCTTTTTCACAGAAGTTCTATTTTCAGTCCTTCTCCTCATCTTTATCATTTTCCACGGGTTTCTCTATTTTTGCCACCTTCTTGGCTTTAACTTTGTAGCGGGAATGATTTTTCTCCAGGTGCGCGTGTGCCATCTGTCACAATTCAAACTTGCTGTGGTGTGGCATGGCTGTTACAGCCCAGTAAACAACAGCAGAATTCCATGAACCACATCCCTGGAACTTACTGACATAACATCAACTCAGCCATAGATATCAGGGCTCTACGTGGAAATATGGAGACATTAAATACCAATAGTCAGCTCAAGCTGATCATTGGCATGAAAGGCTTCTTTGCTTTTCTCTGCTTTGGTTTTCTTTTTCTTCTCTTTTTTCTTCATTTTGAAAGCAGAATTCTAATGAAAAAAATGTCAGAATGTGGTCTATAAGCAAAACTTCTCAGGAAGTTGGTTGCCTTTGAAAATATTGGGAGGAACAGTTTTCTTTTCAGGTCAAAATGGTGATTTTTATTTTATTAAAATCAACTGCTTGAAAATCTGAAATTGCTGAGAAAAAAGAATGCCTGGCAAGTATGCCTAAGTATATGAAAACCACCGACCAGGTCTTTAACTTGTGGTATGCATGCTATTTCCATCTGTGTCACTAGAAGACATTTCAGCAAGCTACTCTGATCTAGTATCTTAAGCAACAAACTTTGCCACATCTATTCTATTCCTAAAAACATTCCCCAGAATCACCAGGAAGTGACAGATCTAACACATCAGAGGTGACTCTGTCCAAAAGAACACAAGGTGTCTATTATATAAATCTGAGCTCTTTTTTCATGCCTTATGATCTTTGAACAAATACAACTTTAAAGGGAAGATAATTATTTCAGCACAAGTCTTAGTATGGAGATTTGGAGAAGGAGGTAAATATTTATTGCTATACTTATTTCTTGGAAAGTTGTCTCTATAAACTGTTCCAGGCTGTAAATTCCTCTCTGAAAGCCAGTCACAGGCATATCCCAGATAGGTTCAGACTGTGCTTTTGTTTCAGACAGGGTATAAAAGCTTCAGAGACTTATCTGTGTCTCCCCTAAAGGTCTTCAGTTTGCAAAACTAAGCTACGAGTAACTTGACAAAGAGCTTCTATACCTGATATTTTTTTCTACTTTTCCTTGCACTGAAATTAGAAGAACAGTGTCTGAAATTATTCCTTCAGCGCTGTCTTTTGCTGGCCCTGATTAAACATAGGAAATGCAATAGAAAGCACAATTGAGCCACTGGATACTAAAAGGGAACATGGAATTATGAGCAAATTATCCCAATGCACCTGGCGTAGTGAAACCCAAGTGATTGGGATCCAGGAGAAAGTTGGTTCAAGACGAGCTGTGCAAGAGTCACTGTGACAATCTCTGCATTTCCTTGTCCCTCTGTGGGGCATGCTGACAACAAAGGAGATTCTGCCCTTTGTTTATTTTTTTAGTAATGCTAAAATATTGACTAGTTCAGCTTTCCCACCAATTACTGAAGGTCCAAAAATTGCAGAGCACTGGTGTGCTCAGGGCAGGCTGTGGCTGCAGTGAGCGTGTGGGCAGTTGCAACCCACTGTTGCTGTGTTCATCCAGACATTGGGAGCTCCAGCACAAACCAGGCAGTCACAGCAGTCAGTCCTTTGGCTCAGCAGCTTGCTTTGCTGGGTATGCCTCTTAAAAAGAAGTCTTCCATGTTTATACTAAAAATAAATTCTGTTGAAAAAAGAGCATTTCAAGCCTTGGGAAAAAGTCAGACAAACAAACCAACCAGCCCTTTAAGTTTGTTTTCAGAAGAATCCTGTCTTGCCTCATGAATGTTGTGTTCCCTCTCCTTGCATCATTGGCAATGCTGCCTGGGAATATCCCTTTTCTGATGGTAGCCTTGTGCACTGTACCTGCTACATCAAAACCTCCTGCCCTGAGGTGATCTGAGCTGTAGGCTGACTGAAAGATCAGCTTCTTTAATTTTGGATGTAACTGGAAACAGCAATGATAAAAACCAGATTGGATCCTCAAATTGGCATCTAAACTGTTCCTCCTCCCAGGGATCCACTCTCAGAGATCATCTCTGATGAGCCTTCTCAATACAGCCAGCTGGTTAGCGAAGGAACTGTAGGAATTTTACCAACATTCATATTGCTATCATCACTGTTTAACATTAACAAGGGCTTGGGACCTTTTTCAGATCCCACTCTCTTCAGGAGCACAGAACATATTAAAAAATCATGGTCTCAAAGATCTTGTTATCTAGCTGGCAAAACAAACAAACAAAAAAAGGCCATCCCCAAAACCACAGAGGAGGAGGGTTGGAATTGTAAGACCGAGACAGGGTTGGGGAGTTTTTTGCAATAAAACTGGTGCTGGGAAATACTGGACCTGTTCATATAGCACTGACTAGGTTACATACACAGTTTTAGCCTTCAGTTTAGACATCGTCAGCTCCTACATACCTATGTTTTACAGGTGGCCAGTACCCATTGATTCTTATCCAACAGGATCAATTCAAATGCCAGGCAGAGAGAAAACTTTCCCTGGCATCACCCCTGAGTTCTGCCCTTCTCCTTTGGAGCATCCTTCCCCTCCAGCCAGTGGGGCATCTTACATGTGGAGTGGGGCAATTCAACTGAAGTCATTATCTGTTCATCCATCCCAGTGTCAGAGGAGACCTCCTCTTCCTCACAGCTCCTGAAGGGTTTCTGGTAATCAGCAGGACCTTGTGCTTTTCCTCCTGGCGTCAGCAACTTTCCCCTTTTATCACATTTGTTGCTGACTCCTTCCAGTCTGCTGCTCCTTGCAGCTCTCTGCCAAAACCAATATTCTCACAGCTGCCAGAGGCAGCTTAGACTGGCACATCATAAAAGGCAGCAAGGGCCACATTTCCAGATTAAAATAAACCCAGCCACTTCAGCGCCTCCTGACAATGTGTTTGACATGCCTGTGCTGTGGCCTCACTCCTTGGCTCTGACAGGACACAGACATGACCATGGCAGCTCACATGGGCATCTTGCTCCCCTCTCCATATGCCCAGCAAGAGTGGCCCTTAGGATGACACAGTGCATAAACCTAATCCTGCTCCTCCCTCACACCTACCTTCTCTCCTTGGGATTACAGAGGGCTGTAATTGAATGCCAGACTGTTGCCTTTGGTAGAGCTTACCTCCCAACCTTTCCATAACTATGTGCTTGCACTGTTAATGTATTTATTGCCACTTTCTGACACTGGTAGGAACAAGAAGAGACCTTGGTCCTTACAGTACAACACATCTTTATTTTGGAAGCAGGTTATTCTCTGTGTCCATCCACAACTAGTAGCAAAAGGGAAGAGCATCTCTACACATTCCCAGCCAGAACTACATTCTTCTTTTCTGAGAAAAAAAATCATGAAACTAGCACAGCAGCCTGCAATTCCAGAAGACAGGAATTCATAACCCAGGTGGTCCTTTCCTATTTGTTGTTCCAAAGAAAACTCAGCTCATGAACAATGTCTAGCGGGAAACAAATTCAGTGCAAAACAAAAAGAGCAAGCCCTGGGCAGAACAGGATAAACAGAGCCTGAACTTTCTGCTTTGGGTGAAAAATATACTCACAGGCTTTGAAGGCATAAGGCCTCTTTGCTTTTTAACTTAAGTCAGTCGGTAAAGTAATTTGAAATACTCTGGGGAAAGATCCCAGGGCACGTGTTTATGGATCACTGGGGGGGAAACTCAATCTCAGTCATAGGGTAGCAATCAGTGTTTACTGGAAACTCATCTTGCAAGGACACAAGCACCCACTTGTCCCTCAGCCTGCTAATAAATGAGTGCGCACAGTGTGGCACACCCTTCTAGGGACGAGCAGTAATCTAGGGTTCTCTCTTTTATCTGTTTCTGCTTCTGACACCATGAAGCAGGCACAGTGTTCTGAGGCAAATGCCAGACTGCCTCACCGCTTATTTTCCCAGATTCCTACCTCCCTGTTTTTCTCCCCATTGTCATAGTACAAGGAGTTGACAAGTTTGCAGCATCCCTTGCTGCCTCCTCCCTTCACCCCATGCTAGGATTCTTTAGATACTGAGGATGGTTTGTAGGATCAGTGAAACTTTGCAGCCACCAAGAAGCATTGCTCCAACCTCTAGACTGCTACCATCAGGAGGCTGGTATCAGTCCCACTATGAAAACCAAAATCAACCCAAATTTGTTCCCAGGAAAGTAAAGACTGCACCATGTCTGGAGCTAAAAGCTGATTTCCAACATAGCAATGCTGATTAATCATATTTAGGACATTTCTATCAGCTGCAGGTAGGGGATCTAATCAAGAACTTTCTAAGGTCTGTCTTGTTCTGCCTCTCCCTAGACCTCTTAATTTTGGGGAAAATCTTTGGGGATTTGTGTTCCCTGCCTCTTCTGAGGCTGGGAAATTTATCTTGTGCTAAGTAGCTTATCCATTCACAGCATCTTTATAAACTGATGGCAGAGTTAAAATTTTGCAAATACATTGTTAGATGCATCTTCCTTACTGAGATCCATACAAAATCCTCAGAGTTTAACACAGTTATAAAACCAATGAGATGAGTCTTTCTCCATAGGTGCCTGTGTCTCTACATTAAGCATGGAAGGACATCAAACACTGCTTAAATTGGATGTCTAAATTTTCCATGGGTAAAGTCAGTGCCAGTGTGAAAGCAAAGGCACTCAAAAATATTGGCTGTGGAAGCCAAGAATACTATGGCTTTGAATCTATCAACTGTCACTTGTCTGCTTCATTAGCAAACAACTTCCTTCTCTTTTTTTAACTTCTTAGACCTGTTTCTTAATTTTTGAGTGAAAAGTTTTCCCATGAGAAGGCAGGGCATCATCTCATTCAAAAGTCTTCCCTAGGAAATGGTTGATTTTCAGAGGGTGGGGGTTTTTTGTTGGTTTTCCACCCCCCCCCCCAGGAAAATGAAGATAAAATATTTCCCATCAGTATTGCACTCTGTATCAGCCAGCATGTTCCTCATGGAAGATGCAGTTCGGAGTTTGTCATGACCTTGTCTTCTCCTCACACAAATACTATTTCCCCAAAAAATTTGGAGGGCAAGCAGTTAGTCAACGTTAAGTCTGGGTTCCTTATCTAGCCACTACAGCAAGCAAAGCATCTCCAAACGTGCAGTGATCTGTTATATCTGAGCTGTGGTGTTCAGAATGAAAAGACTTGCACTCCAGACTGGCTCATCCCTCTCATTTTAGAAGACATTTTAGACAACTATAGCTATAAGAAATTAATCTAAGCCTCCTATGACTGAAGTGTCCCAGTGTCTCAGGGTACTCCCTACATTTTGAAAAATAATTGAAAACTGATAACACCCTTTTATTCTACTGGGGAGAACATTGATACTCTCCTCTTCCGCTCTGACATGGGATAAAACAAGTATGTGAATTTCCCATGAGTCAGATATTTTTTCCCATCCATTGCTGTTTTTTATGCTATGATGCTATATGTGGAGTTGTACAAGGAAAGATTGCCAAAAATATCAGCTCTTCCTAAACAGCATGACAGATACAATATATGCAATACAGATGGAAGACAGCACAGCACAGACACTTTTATAGCATGAAGATTCCCAGCACTGTCAAAAACAGAGTGTAAAAACAATAGGTCTGACTTTCCTCCCATCTGTCCTGGTGTAAATCAGATACAAATCCAGGAGGGCTGCACCTCTATAAAACCAAGAAGTGAGACTAAGAACTGGACCCATCTCACCTTCTAATTCCTACAATAATTCAAGATAGCACCACGTTACAGAACAACTTTTATAAAAGGCAAGAGGAGAAATGGGCTTTAGTTTTATGTGGAAATTGAAGGTTTGCTTAAATTCCTGTCCTCCCCATTTTATGTGCTTACAGCTTCTGAAACTTAGCAAACCTAAGTCAGAAAACTAGCTGTTCTTCCAGGGAAAAGCTGCAGCACCTTCATAACAAAACTTTTAATCTAATCCAAGCTTTCCAGGTTCCTCCTCAACTCCTGTTTCCCCTTCCCCGCAATACTATAGAAAAATTTTGGTGGTCCCCAGCCTGTTACAGTTCTTAAACCACCAGAAGTAAGATGTGAAATTGATACAGGAGCAACGTGAAAAGAGATGACTGAGAAGGGGAGAAATAGTTGTCTGTAAAATCATGATTAATTTGCAGAAGATGAAAACAGTATAATTATTCACAGTCTTCCAACACAAGAACAGGAAAGAATAAAACAAACTGGAAAGTTGAAGACAGCTTGGAGAGAAAAAAAAAAAAGAAAAGTGGTTCTTCATAGAGCATGTAGTTAAGTTGTGGAAATGCTTGTCACAGGAGACTGTGAAAAGTAAGAGTTTACAAGAGCTCAAAAAATGGTTTGGGGGGAGAAAGCCCAAATCTACTAAGAAATGTGAAATGCTCCAACACAAGAAGCCACCTGAACCATATCATGCCAAATCCTGAGGGGTATTCTGTGTAAAAATGCTCCTTGGACCATTACCCTTGACGTTCGATGTAGGCTGAACAGAGGGATGGACTATGGCCCCACCTGTACACGGTTGTTCTTGTGTCAATCCATGGGATGCATTCTGCTGGGACAATGTCTGCATCTCCTGATCTGGGAATGAGTATTCACTGCAGAATCCACATGTTCTTCCAAAAATGACTCTTGACTTGTGTTCATCCCCAGATGTCTGGCACTGCACATTGCCTACCCAGCAAGTCAGTTGTAGGAGACCTGGATGAGTCTCAGGTTCACAGGGTAGCTTCCTTCCTTCCTTCCTTCTTGATCCTGTCAGTCCCACATCCTGCTCTCAGCTGCACAGTGACTCAAAATCCTTTTGACAGCCCTTCAAGGCTGTGGTCCAGAACCCCAGCATTTAATTATCATGCTATCCAAGCCATTTAAATCATGGATAAAGAAAGAACAAAGTGAAATCTGCCTCTGAGCCCAGCTGCACACATAAGAGAGGGTTTTTACAACCTAACCCCAATGGGGCATTGCAAACCCTGGTTGACTCAAGAAGCCAGAAGATATTCTCCACAGGAGAGAGTGCAGTTCTTGTATAAAACCCATCTGGATCCAGGCAGAAGGAAACAAGGCAGATGAGAAGAAATATGTGGGACATAGCTAGAGGATGAAGGCATAAAAACTGGCCCAAGCAGGATTGCAGCAAATTTCCCGGTAATACAGCATCGTCAAAATGAAATCCTTCTTGAAAGAGAGTAGAGCATAGGATTGGAGAGCTAAGGGTCTATGCATGCTGGGGAAAGGGCCAGATGACTGACTTTGCAGTGCTTGAAATCAGACATCTGTTAAGGATTGTACGTGACAAACTCTTTGCAGAGAGTTAATGAGGTCACTAGAAATGGTTCAACATAATAAATTTAATGAGGCAATAAAAATAATTAGAAATGGCCTGGCTTGCAAGAGTTTGGATCTGAACTTCCTCACAGTTCAGGGCTGTTTGGTTTGAAGGCTTTTGGCTTGGCCCATTACAGAAGGAGAAGTGAGGAAGTAAACTGGAATTCATATCTATTCTCTGCCTTTTACATGATTGGGTGTGTTTTCAGGGTAGTGTTTAGCCAGTTTCTATTTTTTTATTTTTATGAAGCGCTGAAATCATACAGCCCATACAACAGCTTAATTAAATGAGTCGGTCTAAAGTAACAGGTATTTAGATCCTGTGACATTAAAGACAACAAAATGTTAATCATGTACCTGAGAAGAAATATGTGAAGTTAAGAATCATCCAGCCTCAAACCTTACAAAATTGGGATTTGGCCATGTAAAATTTGCACATTAAAATCCACTGTGTAATTCATCTACTCTGCAGAACTTGCAAATCCATCAGGTACCATCTTCATTGGCCTGAAAGTTTCTCAGAGTCTGGATTTAGGTGAAAAGACAACTCAGAATTAGTTTGTCTATGGAGTTTTACCTATCTCCCACCTAGAACTCTGCTGTGATCTGGCAGCAGCTACCTAAAGCCTTGGAGACACAGGAGCCATTAATATTAGTCTTAAGTTCAACAAAAGCAATTCAATAAGATGATGTGTATTGGTTGAAGAGTTTCCCTGCAGTGGTAAGTTCAGATTTCCTGAAGGTAACCCTAGAACCTGTACCCACCCTCTGGGACAAATATTCAGGCCACAAGATTGTTACTAGTGCTTTGTTTTTTAACAAGAACCAGCCCTGTTTGGGAATCTTTGTGACAAGAAGACTTAACAAATACGTCCTTAATGGAGATATGTGTTTATAGCATGTTGGTCTTCTACAGTAAAAGAACCTGCAAGGAGGGAGTTGATCTCTGCAGAAACAGAGAAGGATCTGCCACTCCACACTGACAGAGGACATTTGAGTGCTTCCTCTCAAGGTTTGACTTATATTATAAACAGAAGGTGAGATTTTCAGTATAGCTGAAATGCTAAGTTCTAGGTGTCTAAATTAGATACACTATTGTCCTGTATTAATATGGGTATGATATTCTACCATGAATTATATGCATTACATAGATCTGCATTAAGTTAGTTCACTAGTTACTTGTTGGAGAACGAGGTGTTCTCTCATACATGGTAGAGCTTAAACTGAAGTTAAAGGTAGAAACCCTGTGCCATTCCCTCACCTGTGCTCTACAAAGGTCTACAGTTATGGCAGCCCTTTCTGGTGTTACTATCTAGGTATCATTACCATACATGGGTAAGCTGATGAACAGATATCTTAAGAAAGAGCAAAAATAATCATGAGTTTGAAGATGGGCAGCTGAATTGCCACAAAATGCGTGTGTTGTACATGTGGCACAGCATTTTTAAACTATTGATCCATTCAGACCATGTGCTTCTTATTTCAGGTATTATCACAACCTGCCTCATGCTGCATCTGGAACGTGGGCTTCCTTCTGTGCCTGAGCAAGGCTTGGAGGGCCAAGTTCCCAAGGAAAGAAAGCTGCTTCCAGGCTCTAGTGGGTTTGCTGAACCAGTTGGATAAAAAGAAATCATTAACACTCAGCACAACGACTTTCGGATCCTGCTGTTGTTAAGAAAAGAAACATAACTATGGCCAGTGCTGTATGTCCAAAATCAACTGAAGCCAGTGGGAGCCTTTTCATACCAATGATTTAAAGGTGCCATGTATCAAATTCTGAAATGTGCAATGGAGACATGTCCCCACTTGTGCAAATGAGACCTGTCTGAGGCAATAACACGCTCTTCACACAGCTGCCTCGTGACCTTTTACTTACTTAACTTCTACTGCTATCTCTTACTGGCTGTTTAATCCCACAGCATCAACCCTGCCAATATCTGTTCTCACATTCAGAAATGATGATCACATTCAGGATGATGTTGCATTCAAACATGGAGCAGGTAAATGTTGCTGTAAGATCTGTGAGCAACTCTGTTGCCCTGCTTGACCTGCAGGACTGTGCCAGCTCCCCAGACGTGCTGGGAGCCCACGTATGAGGATTCCTTCAGACCAAAAAGGCACAACTTCAGCAATTCAAGCCAATGCTCCACAGACTCAAAACTAAGAGCCACCTATCTTGAGCCCAGGAGCCATTATATCATTGAATGGAGCACTTTTTTCTCATGAGTGGAATGCATGTTTATTTTGTCACATCATTTGTAAATCTCAAGTAATGGTGTAAGATTTTTATCTCCAACCTTTTTTTTCATGTTGGGTTTTCGACAAGGTAAGTGAAAATCCATCTCACTTGGCTGAGTTACAGAGCGTAACTTCAAGGGCATTCTTTCATTTCCAACCTTCTGTTGCTTTTGACATAAATCTTGAGAGCTGGACCACTTAGAAAGCAGCAGGACACTCCAGTCAACATTTCCTATTCTTTCCTTTCAAAATATTCTTGTTTTCATTATAAGGTACTCTCAGAAAGGGGAAGGTTTTATTAATTTTTTTTTTTGTGCAATGCTACAAATATGAGGAGATCAAGAGCACAACCCATGTCAGACAAAATCCATAGCAGCTAAAAGTGATCCATTGAGTTGTTCTACATTTTGCATATGTGTGTATTTAACCTCCCTGTTGCTACAGGATTTTTTGTTACTCTTTCTTCCCCCTCTTCCAAGTGCTGATGGAGTTTTAAGATTCCAAAGCTAAGATATTTTAAACTTCAGTATTAACTGTATGTTTCCTCTGGGATATCCTAGGTAAACTAAATGCTGATTTTCTTGGCATGTTCTGCTAAGATTTTATTGGTATCAACATTTTCTCTGTCTCAGGCCACATGGCAGCAAAGTTCTTTCTGAAAGTTCAACAAAACCCACACTAAGAAAAAGGCACTGTCTCCTCATTTTAAGCCATTATAATTTAAGCTCTAGGCAGTGGGAAATTAGGGGAATTATTCCAATGTGTTTATCCATATAGCAGAATCAAACATGGGAAGGTATGGAATAGGACACTGGCGATCACAATGTTAGAATAAACAGAGAAGACATTTCGAAAGAAATGTTTGTCTGCTCACACAGATATGCCTCAGTGTGTGAATATGTGCACACACCAGGCAAAACACGACTGAAAAGTATCGAAGTGAAAACTCTTCAGAAAGGGTATGACAGAGAGATCTGTCACTTTGCTATGCTGTTCCCAGGCTGCTTTTAATGCAGCTGTAATACCAGGCTGCAAAATGCAGTTTTGAACACATTGTCTATTTGGGGCACGTGCACAGCGATGTTGGAAAGTGTGTCCATGAGCTTGTGTCTTGTTCTGAGAAGACCCACCTACCCTTCAGTGAGATGTTGTACAGGTTCTCACAATTGTCATTGCTGAGCTCTCCAGGCCCTCTGTGAATTTTTGCAGCCAATCCTTGGGTTGCTGTGTTTGGTGGGTTTTATGGTAACACATGTTCTCATGTGATGCCTGAAATTAAAGGCATAACTACTAACAAGAGCCCATGTGCATGTGGTATCTAGGGCTCACAAATGGAAAGAAGGAAATCCAACCACTTCTTCTGTTGGGAACTGCCAGTGGGAGGCAAGACTGGGGGGCTGAATTTAGACATAAATCTGTTCCCAGTTAGGTGGGAATTCTCGCACTTTTTATCTTTCAGTAAGAACATTCCACAGGATGATATTGTTTAAGAGTAATTAGCAGTTTTTCAAAAGGACAAACACAACAAAGAGAAACAAAAAGCATTAATCCCCTCAAACCTAATCAAAGCATCTTAGTACTAAAATACAGGTAAATAATGGCAATTCATTTGACTATGTAAACTATCCTACTTGGAAAAGATTTTGAATTTTGAGGCTGGACTATAAATACTTCACACACCTCTCCGTATAACCAGCTTTCAGCCAGGGTCTGAGTGAATAACTGATCTGTTTCAGCTCACCTTCCCATCTGCTCAGCTCTGCCAGTGCTGTCTGCCTTAACATCCTGCTCTGCTGTTTCTCTAAAAACATGACCATTCACTACACCCTGTTAGGTCCTTTCAGAAAGCTCAGTTTTTCAAGGATGCCTTCAGTGACCCTGGTACAGACTCTGCTTAGAGATTATGTAGTCTTTCATTGGAAAGGGGAATTTTTGGAGACCAGACAAATCTGCCTGTTGAAAATTAATTTATGGCCACTGGTAGAGGAAGCACAAAGGTGTAAATTTGTGATGGGGAAAAGGAAATTTACTATATTGAATTTTGTTTAGTTTAAAGATGATAGTAAGTCCTATGTGCTTCTCACTCCTGTGGTCAATGTCTTGGTGGGGGAAGATTTCTTACTGAATGCCCTTTGGGAAAGGAACTTCTTAGGGCCTTCTTTAAATAGTGGAAAAATATCTAACAATTTTCTGTTAGAACAGCAATGACATCACAATAAAAAAAAGCTCCACATGGGAGTTTTCCAGAAAGAGGTTTGAAGGTGTTTGTAAAAGGAGGTAATAAAAGAATCTTCATAGTTAATGTCCACAATTTATTGTGTTAAGAATGAAATCTCACAAGTAAAACAGTCTTGGATGAGAAAAAAAGAACCATCTTAACAACATTAGTCCTCAAGAACCATCATGCCCAGCACTAGGCTCTACCATAATGCAAATTGCTCTAAGTTTATGTCCAAGTTCAAAGCCATGTGAAGGATTGGATGCTTATGTCTAGAATGCCTCTCACAATGGGACATCTCTCATCCATGCCCACAAGCACCCTGAAAGTTTAGGTGTCCCTGTGTGCTCAAGAATGATCCCTGCTGCATTAACCCTTTGGAAGTTGCTGTTGGAATGGTAATGGGGAAATCACAAGACTGCATTATTTATGAAGATCATCTGGTTTCACAGTTCACTATGCAATATGGAAACAACATGTAGCTGGATATCAAAGGCCATGACAGCTGCAGAGGGCCACATCTTTTTCCAATATCACTGTTTTGAGCAGGGGAAAATGTCTCCTTTAGGAGCTCTACTGGATCACTGATTTGACTCAGAGCCTGCAAGGAAGGTCTGCCAATCAACTGGTATCAGTGAATGGTTTGTGAGTTATTTTGTGAACAAAGTACAGATCATTAAAGCCAAGTTCCCTTCTGTTTCTGATCACTTGTCCTATAATTTAATCCCTTTACAGCAAAAGAAAATACCAAATGAGTGAATGTCAGAGTCTACAGAGTGATGGTCATGAAGGAAAAAAAAAGTGCAGTTGATTCTGGTCCCATCTGGACTAGACTTGAGATTAACTGTGTGACTGACAAAATACAGGTAGGTCTGATCTCAGTTAGTACATTCCTTAACATGTAGGGAACATGGTTTAAAAGGGTAGGAGTAACACAGATCTGAAGAAATCCAGTGATGTGATTTGACTCACATCAGTCCCTAATTTGCTGTTTCTGCATAAGATCACTGGAAAACACAGTTGTCAATGTGCTTCTGTTGCCCATGGCAAAGAAGCCGCACCCTAGACATGCATCATTTGGAGCTCTGCTGTCTTTATAGTTTGAGTTCATGTGGCACAAAGGCAAGGCTGGGCAAGTTGAGGAGAACACAAAGGCAGGCCCGTGGCATACCCAGAAGGGCCACAACCCTGTCTATGTTTCTGAGCATAATCATTTCATGGAAAGAAGTGCAGAGGCTCACTCATATACCAGGCAGTCCTGAAAGATGGAAAGAGTTTCCAAATTCCATGGCACTGATAAAGCAGGCTAAAATTTGTTTCAGGTTTTCACTTTTTCTCTGCCTTGGCAGCTTTCTTCTCCTAAAAGAGCTACTGAGAAAATCCATGCAAAGCAGACAGAAGACATGCTGTCCCTTTTGTTTGCTTATTCCTTCATGACTATGCCAAAAAAAGATGTGGAACATGTTACTTTGCAAATTCTTCCCTGAGAAAGCATTTGACTGATACTGAAATATGGCTACTTGGCTTCCTAGGCTGTCAATTCTCATTTGCCAGTTCTGTGCTCTCAGTTCAATTCTATAAGCAAAGGGAGCAGCTATAAAGACAGTAGCACAAATACAGTGAAGCTGAGGGTGGCTTTAGGATGTGATCACATTCCACATACAGTAGTCAGTTGACTTCTTGGCAGAGAAACTCCTCAAAAAAGAAGAAAATGCTGCTTGTTCTCCTTTCTTTCTGTATGAAGACTGTTGGAAAAAAAGAGCTTGCTTTCCCTTCCACCTCTGTTTTCATCACAGGTGTTTGTGCCCTGGTGAATTTTCTTCAGGGCTTTGATGATCTCAATTTCAAAGGCTGCAAAGAGAAGTCTTCCACTTCTCTGAGCCGTTCCCACTAAGAGAGATCTCTGTTAAGCTATTTTAGGTCCCCATAGCTTCCTTTCCTTAACTACACTGATTCTATCTTCTCAAACTGTAGGAAATCATTCCTCTTAAATAGGAATTTTATTTTACATTATATATAAGGAGGAGAAGGAGTTGCATACATGCATTGTCCCATCTTCATTCGGGGGGGGGGGGGGGGGGGGTTGGACATGCCCAAAGACAATTAATATTGATAACATATTTCTATGTGACATTTCTTACCCACATTTATGTGCTCTTGGCCACACACCATGCAACCACGGTGATGAATGCATTATAAGCCACAGACAGAGATGGAAGCAGGAGGATTAAGAAAACAAATGTTAAATGGAACTGTAGATAGATTTGACATCCAAACATTTCCTTATCCCTCAGCAGACACATTTATTATTTGTGCATTTCCAGCAGTGTAGAAAATGCTTTTTCCAAATTCCATGCATTGAAAGGAAGAGTTCGACCAAAGAGGGATATCCCAGCATAATTTTTTCAGCTCAGACCTTCAGTTCTGAAACCTCTAAGACATGCATATTTTATGTGTCTACAGTTATGCTTAAGAAACAAAATGTGGCACCCTCTAGCTGGTTCAGATTGGATATAAAAGCCATATTACTGCCATCTATCCTAGAAATTACGAAGTCTCCAACCACTGAAGAGCACAATGCTAAAGGAATCAGCAATCAGCCTCCCTAGGCTGGATGGGAAACACAGATAGCTCTGTTTGGAAGGGAACCCTTCTGTGTTCAGACTGCCTGAGTTCCTCCAACTTCTAGAATTTGGCACTGCTGCAGTATGCCTCAGCAGGTCCTTCTGCTAACCACAGAGTGCTTTGGACGGGCAGTGCTAGCTTTGAAGCTGGCAAAAGTCTGGAAACTTTGCATAAAGCAGGGCAGCTTCAAGGAGGAGTTAAATATACTCAACTGCAACCCTTTTCCTGACAGCAGAATAGAACTAATCACCATTAGTCACACTTGCAGAACAATTAATACATTTTTCCTTTGCTAAACAAATGCAATTTGCAAGACCAAACCATACAAAAGGGTGGAGGGGTTTTAACACATGCCAGTTGGATTTGGTTTCTGTGTCTCCAGATGGCAGCGAGTACAGAACAAGGCTGCATTTCTCGGCGTGAACAAGAATCTCCATCTGCAGCCTCTGTACACCACAAAGCCTGTGACTCATTCAACTGCTTTGTACTGGCTGGGCTACTGCTGGGTTTGTGTAACCATGTCCTCTCAGGACTGGGTTCCCAAGTGCCTCAATAGGCCCAGATCTGCACATGGTTAAGTCAGAAGAAGGCAGATCTAAGCACATCAGGGGTCTTTAACCATTTCTGCCAACAACCACTGAGCTCAGGATGCAGTTTCTGTCCCTGAAAGCCCATCTGCCCCAAAAGCTCTTGGAATAATGCCCAACAAAACCGACTGACCTGCCTGCTCATGCATTTTATGCTCAGATTGGTGAATGCTTTTTAAAATTTTAAATCCATTCACATTCCCAGAAACGTGAATGAAGGCAGGTCATGCACATGCCCATCTATCCAGACTGACCACAGATGCCTTTCTCATCTCTTTTCTTCAGCAAATTGTATCAGCCCCTCCCACTTTTGTGCAGGTCACTACAGAAAGATGCCCTCACACTTTTTGTACCTCTTTGCATGAGAGACTTCCCTTCAAGAGAGAACAAGTTTCATACCAGTAGAACCACCAGATACAGGCAGCGATGTAACAGTCCTTCTAATGCATTTCCTAATACTCCTCTAACAGTAAGTACTGAAATAGTTCATAACCATGAATTTAGGTGAGTGCAGGGCTCTATCCATGCAGGTGCATCACTTCTGTAGATCCCTGGACACCTGTCCCATTTGTATGTTGGTGAACTCTGCTGAAGACACACAGTGGAATGAGTCAAATAACATCTGGTTTTTCAGCTCTACTCCATCCAGGTTTTGACTTCAGTCAGCCATTCTCTTAATAACCAGATTTTTGTTCTTCAGTGAGCAGTGATGAGTTTATATTTGTCTGTGCTCCTATAGCTTGAGAGAGTTTAATCACAACTGTAATCTTCAAAGCTAAATCTGGATGAAAAGGTAGAACAAGAGCATTAGATAGAAGAACAGTCTGAACCTCTGTCTTTTAGCACTAGCTTAGTCTTCAGGCCTTTTACCTCCATAGTAAATGGAAATCTCCCCATATCAGAGACACATCAATGAAGAGTTTTTAGGTTTCTTTGTTCATGGGAGATACAAGTGGGAGAAATTTGACAGATACACATTTATATATTTGTAATACAGAAACCTAATCAGCTACCAATGGAGACAGCAGGCCAAAGGACTATGTGACTGCTGTCTAATGCCCAGCCTTTTCAAGTGCCAACCAACTACCACCATGATAGGGGTGGACAATTAGATACGGCTGTTGTCCCCACTCTCTGCTCACTAGCTGGTAAATAATAGAAATTCACACTAATTTCCAAACCAAGAAAGGCCAAAGCTGTTTCTGGGTGCTCCTGGGAGCCTGCCAGCACACATCACATGGCTGCAGGGTTCAGATGGTGGAGGGTTTGCTCACCACTACACGGGAGCACAGTGCTGGTGGGAATTCATGCCTTGGTCGGTTTTACAAGCTCTGAATGCATAAGACTGCATTTATAGAGTTTTCTTGGTGTTGTTTTTACAGTATAGTGGCTCCCTCTGTGAGAGGGCAGGCAAACAAGCAGCTAGAACATTAGAAAGTATTGTATTTATTGGGTCCTGCAGTCATCAAGAAAGTGGGAGGCAGAAAAAAATATCCTCTCAGGAGAGACACCAATTAGGCTTTGAGTCAGTCCTACAGCCAGCTGTTTTAAAGGGCCCAAAACAGGCTTAACTATTTAAAAATGATTTAGCTGGTGAAACTGGGTCATATGAATTACTTGGTGGAACTAAGGAGATGAGAATGATGAGGAAGGAATGAGGGGCTTTATTGACTCAGCACTAAATGTTCAGCTGCAAAAGGGAGGGCAGGCAAGACAGCTCAGAGATGCCTGTGATTTCCAAGCGATCCGTGAATGTTTATTGGGACGTCATGTCTCTGACCCCAGAATGGGATGTAAGCCAGTCTGTATAAAAAGATACTCTTATATTCCTGGCATAGTTTTGTGGTGAGCAGAATCTGCTGTATGTATATTTTATGTTTCAGGTTGCAGGGCCCTGTGTGGGAGTTTTCTATAATGTCTTTCAATATTTATTTGGTTAAACTTTACAATTATGATCCTTGGAGAAAATAATTCTCAGATGCTGGATCATGCCTGTATAATTTGAATGAGATTAGGCACACAGACAGAGACAATCTCTTACTGTCACACAGCAGCACCTCTATCATGTAGATTTCTTTAGCCCTTCACTTCTAAATATTTCTGATAATATATTTATCTTTACAGCCACCATATGGACGAACCAGTGACAGTCTCCTCACAGCAAATTAATGCACAGACACATTGGCAGACAGTGCCTACACTTAAGTGTCTCCCTGGGGTCCTTGTGGTTAGTGAAGACAAACTGATATGTTCACAAGGTGTCTAAGCCTACCAAAGACCTAAACTACCTGTGGAAGGCAGAAGCTTCCAGGTATATTTACTGGTTCCCTGCAGAACCAGTAAAGCACAAGAGCTTCAGCAGTTGATGTCAACATATCTATGCCCAGACAAAGCTAAAGTCACCACTGTAAGTGATTTTTTTCCCCCAGACTTCCTTGTCTCTTTGTCTTGTCTGCAAGGATCCTTGTCTACAGGTCTGACTTACCAGGGAACATGTGCCTGCTATTGCCACATTTCAGACAACATCTCTAGAGCACTTGAGAGGAAAGCAAGTTCAAAGACAATGTTCAAACTGGAAAGATGAATGTAGTAGAGGGAATGTATTGGCTGACAGGATGAGGACTGAGCCATGGGTGGAAGAATAACTTAGCTGAACACCTATGCTGCTGTACCTTACAGTGCTGTGTGAAGAGGGATGGTTTCCAACACAAAGATCTTTTGCTTCTTAACCATTCCAGACCACAGAAACTGGAACAATTTGTTGGTAGAATAATGGTCAAACAGATCCAAGAGTCCTCCACCAGTAATGTGGAGACACCAAAAATATTCCAAACATTATCCCAGCATGTTGGTCTGCTCCCTGTTTTCTGCACTCCTAAGCTCATATCATCACAACTGTGTTCATTGGGGAAAGCTTGCAGCGTTGTGCTTCACCCAACTATCTCTTCTATGTGGAGCTCCCCAATTTCTGAGCTCTTCACAAATTATTAAGAGGCTAAATTCACAGTAGTCTACTTTTCTACTTCTTTATCCCATATGTAAGTATACCCAACAGGCTGAAGGTGATTACTTTATCATTTGGGGTGCATGAGGAACAGATCTTGTCCGTCAGATGTTGAGAGATTAAATTGTGTTATGGGCTGGATTTTTTTGGTGGTGGTTGAACCAGCTCCATGGTGAACCATGAGACAAACATGTGCCACGCAGGCCACCAAAACTTGAGTGGCTTGGAACAGGCCAGGGCAGGCAAGCATGTGGGTCTAGTCACACCAGTGAGAACAATAATGTCTTTACCGTTCACATGTAATTGGAGCAGCCAAAGATCTGTCAGCACGGCAGTTCTCATTCAACACAAGCATTTGCCAGTGGTGAGTGGAACCTGGCATTTCCCAGGCAGAAGTATGTGCACAGTGTGTGCTGCACACACACACTCAGACTGAGGTTTCTGGGAAGCATCAAGCTGTACAGCCACTCGGTTCAGGCTCTTAAGACCAGCAATCTTTGATTTGCACATGGCTTACTGCACACTGAAGAACCTTCTGTTCGGTGTGGGCACGGTCAGCCCAGAGCTTACAGGAAGCACAGAGCTGTGGGCAGCAGAAAGGGCTGGGATTTTCAGGTGTAATGGAGGTATGATCAGTTTATTTCCTTTGAGCACTATACAGTAGCTCTCTGCTCTTCCTGTTGGGTAAGGAAATCCTAGACAAATATCAAAAATCCTCGGATTCCACCAAAAATGACTGCCAAGTATAGGACAAGCACATGTCTATGTAAAGACAGATGTAAAGTAACTCAAGCTGTTGCACAGACACTAAGGAGAGTCAAAAAGAAAGCTTGACTTTAATCACTACTATGCTGTGTTATGTTTCCCCTTGCATTCCCATGTGGGTAGGAGGGAAAAGAAACTAAATATCCTGAAGTTGAGTTTAGGTCATCAGGAGTCTTCAGGGTTAATGGGAACCGTTATTGCCAAGATGCCAGGGAAAACTATTTCAGAACCATCAGCACTGCCAAAGAGAGCAAAATGAATCAAACATTTGAGTTCCTGTGTAGGAAGTAAAAATAATTATTCTGTTATTTATTGCTGTAAAAAAAGTCTTATTTCAGCCAAAGTGTCTGAAAAAAAAAGCATTCAAATTTTATGCGTTTGTGGCTGTAGGAGGATTTGAGTTGGATGGCTTAAATGAGTCCCTGTGTGTGTGTGTGTGTAAATGTCCCAACATGCCAAATAAGCAAGGGTCTGAGGAGTCTGAATACGGCTGCATTTGAACGTTGGGAAAATTCAGATTCATGGCCTGCTTGTATTTTGGCATAACAAACTGAGCCAAAGCCTTTACCCAAACACACCCAGAACTGGGAAAAGTTCAACCCTGCATCCAGTCTCTGGTTCCATGTTTGTTGCTGCCCTAAGAAAGCATGAAATGGGCTGCATAGGCCTTGTGTGTGTCACAGATGAACCAATATATTTTTTGGTTCAGTTTGGAAGTGTGTCTTTTTGCAGCTTCATAATGAGCTGTGTCTATAGCAGATGTCAAAACCCAAATTAAAGAAGTTTATTTTCCATTCTAGACTATTTCCTGAGAAAACAAACTCTCTGAGAACATTTAAATCTGCAGGATGACCTGTGTTTTTCCAGTGGCAATGCTTTGTGTGCTATGAGAGTAACCAGGAGCCAAATCCCAATCTCATGTTTTCCTTTCCACACCACTGGAAGCCACACGTTATGCTAAGGCAGCATGCTTGGACCTTCAAGGCAACGAGGGAGATTCTCCACTGCAGAAGGCAACCAGAAAGCTGCAACTTCAACTGTCTGATGAGCTGTTGTGCACATCCCAATGCTTAGCTGTGTCTCCTCTGGCTGATATCCCCTCCTCAGTTTTTCTTGGAGGACTCTTCCTGTGGAAGTTCTGTTTTTGCAGGCAGAACACCTCCAGCTGTTGCCAATGGCAGGCTCTCACCTCCTACCAGAGTGGGCTATAAAATAATGATTTCCCCACTAGCTGCAAAACAGACATACAGGGTAATAGGAAAATCACATTACAGCTATCAAATTCTGCAGAATGGTTCAATAAACAGAGGTGACAGCTCAATTCCCAACTATTTCTGTGGAGAGGTCTAAAATAACATATGTAGATTCTCTGCATCCTCATCCTCATTCTTTTAGATGAGACTTTGCCACAAAAAGTAAGTGTGCATGTTACGGTTTTCTCACTTTTGGAAGATCATTGGCAATTGGTCCAAGGTTGGATCTTACCTTAAGTAAGACTACTCTTAAGGAAGATCTCTCCAAGGGAAGTTCCATATGAGATGAGTTCCCAAGGGATGGAAGAGCTCTTGGCTGCTGCTTTTATGAGATGTATCTGCACAGGCCACAGTGAGCTGTAAATTAGACATGACCAGAGTTCACTTTACAGGGCCCATTTTCCCAGTCGTGGCCACCTCCAGGTCTGCACAATTCAGAGTGTGAATTCACCTCCTTGAAAACCAGGGCTGTCTTGACAATCTGCTCCAGTCCTGCATGTCCTGATCTTTTGGCTATGTTATGAGTGACCCTTTACACTGTGTTTAATGACTTTATGGGAATCTGGGAAAACATCCAATCATTCATAGTTGAAATATTGCACTTTGGAATTGTTACCAATACAAGTAACCTTGTACTTTATAAAACTGACTGGGAACTGGTTTCCCACCCCTTTTACTCTTCCAAGAACTGCAGCCACCACAATAAAGTAGCAGCAGAATTTATGATCATTTACAGTAAGTGGAAACAAGGCACTTCTGGTATCCCATCCCTGCTGCTTAAAGCATTGAGGCTCCTGTGAAATGCTTCATGCACAATTAGATACATGCGAGTATCTACCAGGCCTTTCAAGCTGCTTTGATTTGCCCCAAAAGTGAAAAAAACCTCTTTGCAAATGCAAAATAACACACATGTTAGCTCAGATCAAGTCACCCACAAAGATGGCACTGCTGACTCAAGGCCTATAAAGATTCTCTCTGCATGCAATATAGCTCCTGACAAATGCAGAAGCAATTCTAAAGCAACCTGGACAGAGATGAAGGCAAGTGGTATTTATTTCAGAAAGAGATAAGAGAGGGAGATCTTCCCAGTTTGAGTGATGGCTCTGCAATTTGACTTAAGACAAACACAGCTCCCAGCCCATCCTTCCAGAATATGGACTATTTTTAAAAGAAAGAGATGTTATGTCTGTCAACCTGCCCAGAAATCTTTTATCCGGCAAAAGGAATCTGACACCCAGATTGTCAAAAGCCAAAAAAGGAATATTTTGCAAAGGTTTCAGGGGCGTTGGGGCTGAGGAAAGGAAAAAAAATCCTAGAAAGCATAGCTAGGAAAACAGACTGGCCATTGACTCGTAACAAGAGCCTAATCTGCTGCACTCAAACCTAAACGTGTTTGTACCCAGGGCTGTGGTTTGCAGGACAGAGTGGCCAAATGGAGGAAGTTTTTCCCATGGTCTCATTGTGTGTAAAAAGGGATTGAGCATGTAATGTGGATGAACCCGAATTGTGTGAGGGAGGCAAATTCCACTGCTGTAGCTCCTGTACCTTCTGGTATTGCAATTCAGTGGCTTCTGTCATAAGGAAGCAACACTCCAGAAAAAGTTTGGTTTGGTGTGTGAGTAAAAGACCTGGGAAGGGGCCATGACCTCAGAGAGCACCTTTTGGGAAGCACACCAGCATGAACCTTCCTGGTCCCACAGTGTCAAGAAGGATTTTAATTATTAATTATCCATAAATGAGAAAACTCAGGCACTGAGAAGAGCAGATGTCCAGGTCACAAGGGGATTAAGGGCAATGCTGGATCTGAAACACAAGCTCCTGACATAAACGGTATAAGTCAGCGTTTCCCAAAATGCTCTATGATTCTAGGTGTGGGGAGGAAAGAGGAATGAGTGAAAACAGAAAGGCCTCTTAAGAGTTCCTTCAGAGACTCACAGTCTCAGATCCCCAGAAATAAGTGGCTATTTGAATACATCTAAAGTGAAGCACCTAAGGCCCTACCTAATAACTTCTGAAAATATTCTTTGATAAAGAAGGCACAATCTATGATGTTACATATGGTGCATATTTGCTTACATCAATCCTACAGAGTTTACACAGTGTCTGCTATAGCACATACAGTAGGAAATCTGTAATAGATAAGGTGGCAATGGAATCCTGAGTTTGAAGAAAGCCTGGAACAGTAGCTTGAAATTGGCCCTTGTGCTCGGGGCTTGCTGTCTCTTGGTCTCACCACTTAAAGCATGAAAAGAAGCCTATCATGAAGTGTTACAGAAGCTGCTGTCCAAACTTTTGCTCAATGTACATACTTGAGAAAGTAGAGGACTTTCACCTTTTCTTGAAGGAGGCTCGGTTTAACAAAACTTGAGAAAAACTTATCATGTTGTCTTCCCAACACACAATTATGAACTGAACCGACCGTGTAGGTTCGCTTTTTCTGTCTGTGTCGATGCATTTTTGAAGTCTGCTCTGCTAGTTCTGTTATCGTTCTTTGAGAGTTGTTGTCATTAGTTTCAGAGTTAAATAACCTGAAAGTGAAAAGGACTGGCCAAAATTGACTGATTTTATTTTTCTTTTTTTTTCAGCAAATGATCCAAACCACTGATTTGGTCTGACAAAATACAGTTCTCTCCTTCCTTGCCGTAATTTCTCATTGTGACCACCAGGGAGAAAAAGGGCCATTCTTTGTGCAGGTCTGTCTGATAGGCTCACCTGCAAGTGACCTCATCTTTTCTGTGGCTGATTTGTAAGCAACATGTGTTTAATCCAGAAATGCTGTTTGTTCATGGTCTTTCTGTAGTACACAGAGATAGGTTTTGCTAAAATATCTCTCTGCAAAAGCAAGCAAAATTATAGAAACCTGCTCTGACTGCTGTATAGACACACAGGAACATGTAGATTTTTCTTGGCAAAACCAACCCATGCCTTTGACATAGTAAAAACAGGAGTCATAACAACATATCAGAGGACAAAAAAACTCGAATAAAAATCTTACGCCTCTTGACATGATTTTTTGCTTTGAAAAGCCTTACTAAGAAAGCTTGCTAGTAATTATGCATTTGCACTTTATTTGTTATTTAAACACATATAAAAAGTTAACACTATCAACCAAAAAAAAAAAAAAAAAAAAAAGCAAATCCATCACTTTACCACCAGTGGAATTTTGCATTGGCTTAAAGACAGCAATCATTTGACTTTAGAGGCTGTAGGACAAACAGAGGGTTGTTACCCTTCCTGTCTCAGAAACGGAGCCCTCAGATTGGTCAAGCTTCATTTTGGAAACCAATGGCCCTTGTAAAATTTGTCTCGAAAAACTCCACCACTTTCTAGCAGAGCCCTTCTCAGGGAATCCTGCAGATGGAAACACATGTCCTCTTTACCCCTGAGCAAGATCTGCTGCTATTTGTGGTAAAGCAACAAATATTACTTACACCTTCTTCCCAGGATGAGTTTTCTTACTTTTCCTCTCTCTCTTTTTTTTTTTTTTAGAACAAAAAACTACTTAGTGCAATATTAATAAATATTGTTTAAAGAAAAAGCTATTTGAGCTGTTATATAAATTGCATGCTTTCAAAATCACATTTTTTGCTATGTTTGAAGGCATAACACTCTTTCTCTGAAATGAAAATGTCAGGACACAGCAGAAGAGGCTCAGAAGGGTCTGGATATGACATCAGCTCTGATTTCTTTCTCCCCCTCAATTCTGAACAAACACAGCCAGTATTTTCAACAGGGTTAAGTATGCAGAGGCTGGGCTGGGTTGAGAGGAGACCTAACTTCTTATTCATGCATCAAGAAGGGAAAAAAGCATTGTGTTCTGAAGCCTTCGAAGAGTAAAAGCACTTCAGGCTTGGATTTGCACACCCACCTGCTTCTACTAGCTGGAAGGGAAAAAAGTCAGGTTTGCATAATGTTTTTCACTGCAAACACTATCCACCTAAGTATGGCAAGTACTCACTCTCTGTGCTCTCTGCAAGCACCTCGGTGAGTTACTGGCGCTGAAAACCTCTCAGCAGCGATTGCACTTAATGACACGTCTCTCACTTAAACAATTCACTGTGTAAGAGTATGAAATCATCTGCTTTTATTCCTGGGAGAGCTATTGAATTCATTGTCATGACAAAGATTCCCTGCCTGCAAGATTCCATTGACTCCAAAAGAGGACGAAAGACAAAAGAGGAGAGGCTGAGATTAAAGTGGACATATTACCTGAGTTATTAAAACTTTTAATTTCTCCTGGTAACTCCTGTTTCCATAAATAAAAAACAATCAGGTGTCACTCAGCATGTTCCTCACCTTGCCCTCACAACATGATCTGATGATGTCTGGAACATCCTCTTCCCCCATGAGTCAGGAGAAAAGACAAGCCCAGATGTGTGGACAGGAGTCCAAATGAGTGGCAGTGCTGGAGCTCCTGCCTTCTTGAATACTACTTGGATCTTCAGCAGCGCTAGGAAAAGAGCTGCTTCTATACCTTGGATCACTACAGCTCCCTAAGAACTGGCCTCAAGACATAATGTATGACAGGAATCTCCTGAAACATCACCACACATCCTTAACTAAAAGTTTAAAGCCAGAAGGGTACTTTTGTACCCTTCATCCTCATGTATACAATTCCACCCAGACACCTCTAAAAAAAGGGCAAAGACTGAGACTAGCCCTACGTTCCCCTTTCTTGAGGAGACTAAACTCTCAGTCATAGATATCCAGGTGCGAGAACGCAAAGCCTCCTCAAAGTCATGAAGATGATGTCCACAAGATTAGATCAGATGAACCACACTGGGGTGTGGAACATTCTCAGCTTTCTTTCACTCTTATCTCTGTTGATCTAAAGTAACTTTGAGCAAGTAAGATACACCAGGGAGACATTCAAGGTAGACAGTAGTCTGTCTCCATACTGCTACAAGAAGCACTGGAGCCTCATGTCATGTCTCAGGTATAAGGGATCTGTCATGTGTGAGGGGAGGTTGAGGTGATAGAACAAAGCCCTGTGATATATCAAGTTCATTAATTACCCAGGGAAGGGCAGACAAACACCCAGTGAGCTTCCTCACTTGGCTGAAAGACTCCCCAAAGAACTAGTTTACTAAAAGGTACTGTTTTATTCAGTTTTTGCCATACATTTTACTGGGAGTCCAGATTCATTTCTGGCTTCCAGTTTGGTCTTTGTTGTTGTTGCTGTATTTTTGAGGAGTCTATTAGATATGAGAAAGTGTTTCAGCTGCCTGGCTCACAAGTGCATGGGGGTGCCAGGCCTGGGAATACTATTAGCAGACTTGTTTAGAGAAAAGGGTTAGTTAACCACAAAACTGCTCTGCTGATAATTTGTTTAACTGTTCCCGTGGTCAGAAGTGTGGTCAGGCTCAAAGCATCCAGGAGCTGTTAATCACCTGTCAGCTGGCTATTGCAGCGTCTTCTGCAATTGCAGCCCTTGTCACTTGAGGCCCTGTCAGCAAGGGAAATGAAAAGAACAATATTCAAAAAGCTTTCAAGAGAGAGGGAGCAGAGCTCTGGCTGAATCTCATCTGTGGTGCATCTCGTCTGAGAGCGGATTTCATTTGCTAATGGAAACACCAATTCTTATGGCAGTAAGAGACCATGCAATTAACATTATTTTAATGATCCCATACAGCTTGTCTCTCTTTTTCTGTTACTCCATCCCATCCCTTACAACTTCTGAACACATGGGCAAATTTCAACAAAACTGGACACGAGAGAAGTCTTGTGCTTATTATGTTCCTACATCTCACAAAATCAGGGCAGAAGAGAAAGTGCTTAATGCCCCTCCTGGAAGAATACTTCCAGTGCAATCTCAGCTCTTATATACCTGAGACAATTTCTATCTTCTAAGATGAGTGCAAGTGCCCTAATTGCAGAAAAACTCAAAGTCACATTTAATTAGAGACATCAGAGAACACAATGTTAGGACAGAGTCTCAGGCTCCCGGTGTGTTAGGACGGCTGTGGTCTTGCATTAGAGTATGGCTTGGGGCTGAACCCAGATTGACCACAGGAGCCTCTGCTCCAAAAAACAGTCTCTGCTCCAGAGACATTTCACATTCTGAAAGATGTGGGTCAGAGCTCACAAGCTACTGAGAGGAATGAAAACAGCTGAGGACATTGCTGAGAGGATATGTGTGTTTCATTTACTCAGCCCTAGTGATGAAGGACAGAAAGATGTCCTGTTTGACAAAGCTGTCACCATACGGGTTTGCTCTGGGATGATCCACCATAGAAGTACTTAAAAAGATTGTGATTGAGCTGTGATTTTCTCAACAGTTTGTGCCTGATCCCACACTTAGGCACAATTCCAGCCGATGACTCTCTCCACTGACCTACCCTCACTAAGTAAAGATGGGGTTGCCTGGAAACAATTCCCCTGTATTACTCTTCCCTATATGTGATCTCCACTGTGGGGTGCCCCCTTCTTTGGGAATCACTCAACCAGGGTCCTTAGATTCATTGCCCTGAGGGGCTAGAGGAGTCCCACATGGTTCCTCAGACAGATGTGCTGAAGAACAGACCATGCTTTACTGATGCCCAAAAGTCCTTATCAACCAGCCAGAGCTGAGTCCTGCTCTCTCCTCTTAACACTGGAAAACTTCTCAGGGCCAAACCTGCAAATCAGAGAGGGGGAAAAACCAGTTCTGGTTGTGAGAATTAAGAGCAGAGCAGGGAATGCAGCATCAAGTCTGTGTTAGAGGTATGTTTTACCATTTCCCTGAGGAAAGAAGAAAACATGAAAGTTCAAAGTAAATGCATATTTCCAAGAAAAATGCTATGTGATTAAGTGGTATGTTTTGATCACTGGCGGTGGGTATTTCATCATACAGGAAATTACTGTTAGGGGTCACTGAGTATTAATTGAGCTTTATTTGCTCCGAATCACCTCATCACACCCCACAGCATGTGCACTGCCTTTACTCTGGGCACACACACAGGGAACTGCTGTCATGATGCTCTGTCTGCCATGCAGAGCGCTGCTCCTGGACGTGCTGGCAGGGCACGCACCACCTCACCTCTGTCCTAGCTAGAAACACCCAGTTCCACTGCTCTCCTCATCGGCCTTTTAGGGCTGTGATTTGCCAGATGAGGTATGCACATTTTTGAGAGCCCCTGGGACTCCACACGTTGATTTTGATGGGCTTTAGGCTGGACTGTTACGCTCCAGCAGCCGGCTAATGCAGAACAGCGATTCCAGTGGGGCTGTGCTCCGGCACATGGGGTGGTGTTAGTGAAGAGGTTGAACCAAAGTGACAAGGAATAGATAGGGGGAGAGTAATTTGCGGGGTAATTAGATACATCAGTGATGTGGGATTCGGACCAACACTCAGTGTGTACCGGAGACCCTCCCTGCCCCTCTGCATGAGGAAATCCTGTTTGGTTTCCACATGGATGCAGGGGTATCCAGGTTCTGGAGCTCAGGGCTCTGAGAGAATACTTATCCAGGCTAGACATCAGCTAAAATACATTGATTGCTTACTCTGCTCTGGATAGTCTGGACTTAATTTTCAGAACAGCCAATAGGCAGAGCCATGGGAACCAGATCCAGTCCTGCTCTGCTGGATTTCAAGACCATCAGGGGCTTACAAGCCTCTTGCTTGACCTGCTACAAAACTGAGTCCATAAACCTCAGCCGGAGTTTCCTGCAAGTGGGCCAGGAAGATGTGGTGAATGAGGCTGGGCCTGTAGAGCAGGGCTGGCTGGCTTTCCCCTGGACTGCCTGCCAGGTACAACTATGGGACCTCTCAGGCTTCAGATGTTTTGCACCACGGTGTACATATAATATCATCTGGCCATGCCTTTTCATGCTGTATCTTGGTTAAGCCCAGATATTTATGCCTATTCAGCACTCAGTTTATCCTAAATGAAAAAGACTGCTGCCAGCATGTAAAAGATATATGAAACATTGATCTGCAAAACCTGGACACTGGGAAAGCTTTCTGAGACTGCAAACTGGGGCATGTCCCTACAAGCAGGATTTCTGTTTCCTTGCTGCCAAGGGACTCATGTCTATTTTACAGAGTTTATTTGTGGGAAGGGAAAAAATGGTCAATAAACATTAAATGTAACAAAAGAAAATGCCAAACTAAATCTGACAGGCTTTCTTCATACCACTTCATTTGGTGGAAAAACAGCATCTGTCCACTTAAATTAGATGAAAATATTCAGAAGATGTTTTCTAATGAGCTGGCAAATACGGATGCCAAAGGGGTGAGAGCTGAAATCTGGAGAGGATATTAGCTTTTTCCCCCCGATTCAAATATGATCTTTATTATTATTATTTTTGCTTCTTCTTTCCATTTAATTTGGCAATGGAGTTACAGAAGAAGTAAGCCTTTTAGTGTTCTCCCTTCTGTGAACTCAGACTGAACGCGGCCAAAATTAACTTCTCCCTGGGAGGTGAAGATAGAAGAAAAGGAAACTGATCTTCATTTCCTACCTCCATCTCCCCGACATTATATCCTTTATTTACAAGACCCTTGTATCATCTGCATATAAAAAAGAAAGAAAAGAATATATCAAATTGAAACCTGGAAATGTTTATTCACTTTACAATGGCATTGCCATAAGAAGTTTGATTTCTCATCTACTCCAGATTGCACTGCGTAGGAATAGTAACCTCTTTAGCCCACCACTGAATTCTGTGATTCATTGGTGCAACAGCATAGTTTTGGAACGTTCAAAGTATTTCCTTTCTATTCTGACAACACACAGGAAAAAAAAGGACTTGTCTCAGAGAGGGGCCAAAGGGGGAGGAAGAAGTTTGCTGGTCAAAGCAAAGTCTTTTGAAAGAATACGGAATAAACAGGCTTTGATGATTTTCAGACATACACTTTAGAAGGTGTGTGCCTTTAGAAAGCAAAACAAATGCTTAACTATCATTTAGTTAAAATACTAGCATCTCTGTTGCACTTAGGCACCCAGCAGGGAGAGGTAGAAAATTCTGTAGGTTCTGCTGGGAAATGTTCTGACTTCCAAAGTGTAACGCTTGTGATTTTATAACGCAACTTCTCCTACAGGTTATCTTTCAAATGTAGACAATATAAGTCTGTCATATTTTTGTTTATGCTGCAGTCAGATACAAAAGTTGTAAATTTGAGTTGATCACAGACCTCGCCTAAAGCATCTGTGTATTTCCATGGCACTGTTTATCTTCAGTGTTTGGCCAGTTGAGATAACACTGTGGCGTGTCAAACACATGACATGTGTTATCTAGACACCATGAACACTTTTGTTGCAGGGACATGTTGACACAGCGCTTTTGAGGAGATGAAGACAACATGATGGCTCCACTTATGCTAAGGAACGAGATGAGTGTTCTTATGTTAATGTGTGTGTCTCCCTCTGTGCCTAACACTGTCATCTTGAGCTTGCAGGGTGGAACTGCTCAGATGAATTCAGCAACAGATATGTTAAAAAAAAAAATATTTTGGGTATGAGAGGGATTTCATTTTGTTATTGTGGGCTTAGAGAGAAAAGGTAGCCAGTTCTTTCATACAGAGAATGTGTACCTGCATGGGAACTTGTCTTTGGGTTGTTTTTTAAAAAAATGTTCTTTTCCTTTTTTAAGAATAAAAACATAGTATTTGAGACTGACAGAACCTTTGGAGGGAGAAAAATGAAGTACCATTCTTAATGTCCTTCTTGACCAAGAAGACAAATCACAGCCACGACCTCACTAAACATCACATGCCAAATTTTGTCATGCCTAACATATCTGAGAAAACCACAGTATTTCAGGTCTGCATCCTTGCTTGGGGGACTCTACAGTCCACTCTGAGCACCCTACTGACATCTCAATGTACGCTGGAAGTCAGAAAGGACAGGATTCAGCTGGGAAGCTCCATTTTCAGGTGTGCAGGAGAAATTTAATCTCAAAATGAATAATTCTTTATGTCTACCCTGTGACATGGAAGACTGAAGAGAAGGACAGGAGTTGGTAGGGATCTGGACTGGAAGTCCACTGAGCCTTGTGTGAAGGTGTCAGATTAGAGCTGGAAGTATGACTGCCATATTTGTGGGACAACAGAAAATGCCAGACCTCTCAGCTCCAAAGGTAGGACTGAAACAGGCTGATTTCTGGAGGTAACACTACAGAAACCAAGCTGGGTCCAGCTGCCTCCCAGGTTCCCTCCCGTACAAACAGTTTCAGGGGAGGTGAGATCGCATGACAAATTCAATTAGAGATGAGCCTGAGGGGGAAAGAGGTTGTCAAAACAGATGATTAAAATGAATGCAGTTTGCAGCCAAGGCGAGTAACCAGCATTAAGTCATGCCCACAAGCAAGGGAAAATAACGTGCTAGAAACAAGGTAAAGTGGACTCATTTGTTTTTTTCATTGTGTTCCTTCAGTTTCTCCTTTTCCACCCCTTCCACTCTCTGTAATGCTACTGCTTGGCTACACATTAAACACTTTGACAGTCACACAAAATCATCTAACATTTCCATGGCAGTGAAACACTAAAGCATAAACAGTTTATTTCTCCTGAAATTTGTAAGGAAAACAAACATTTTACATGGCTCCGGTTCCCTCTGCCTTTTCCTCTCCTGTAGCCCTCAAAATTATTGCCAATGCAAAAGACAAGAGAGAAAACAGACCTTAAGTAAACAGAGTCGTGAGTGTTATTTACTATCGGCTGGTTATATGCCAAGGAGATATCAACCAAGCAGACATTAGGAAAATATTTATCCAAGCATTAATATATTCTTTACACATGACACATTGCACATCATTATTTAGCTGGGCTGATAACACGGAAGCTTTACTAACAGCATATTTCTTCCTGTGCTTAGAAGTCTTTTAAGCATTTTTAAGCCTAGCAGTAAATCACAGCCCAGTTTGCAGATATATTCCATATACACATGCATATTCTGCTTTGGTCCTTCTAATCACATGGCTGAACATTCATATCTTTTCTTCCCTGGAACCTGAATGTCATTTCAGTGTTTAAAAAAGGAAAAGCAAAACAATCAATGTCTGCCACATCCTAAGTTCCTACCAAAATTCCCAGCAGCATCCCCCTCCACTGCTTAACAAGGGCACCGATTAGGTGAAGCAGATCAAATAATACATGAACTGAGACAAATCTGGAAAGGCTCCTGAACAAATCAAGAAAGTCTTTAAAATGTCTAAAGCACTCTATTGTTTCAGGGCTGGGAGGTCATGGTGATCTGTCAATATGTCTCTCCCCAGGATAAATCCCAAGAACTTTTATTTTTGGTCTTATTCTCATATTTTGTTTAATAAGTTTGGCAGATGAAAATGTTTGGATAGTTCCCATCTGTCCTAGACAGGCAGATGAACCTCTCGCTGTTCTGACTGTTCCTGTGTAATAAATACCAGTTCCTAGATGCAGGATTTAAAGCAAACCTGATCTTATTGAGTGAAAATGGAAGTAATGGACACAGAATTAGAGGCATGGATTTCTTAACTCCTTAGTCAGCATAAAAGGTGTGGGATTCTCTGAACAGAGGACACCATGGACCCGAGTTCTGAAGAGGAGAAAGAAGGACAAGGCACACACATGGGTGGATTAGACAGTGGGCCCCTCAGTTACCTCACAGCATAAGTTTCCACAGACCTCATAACAATCCCACCAGGACTTTGAGCCCTTTACAATGTTATTTTCAATAACAAGCCTAGGAAAAGACAAAGGTGTAGACACCAGTGTTCCATAACTCAGCACTGATCTGAAACACTTCTTGATGATGCCATTTAGCCAAGCCTTTCTCTAACTATTAAAAAAACATTAAAATACTCCAGATATTACTATGCCTGTTTTGTATGGGAAGCTGGAGCCTGGAGAACTTTAGTGAGACATGACCAGAGTTGGGGACACTCTCAGGAACAGAAACTGAGTCACGATTCTTCTTGTCCTGTCTGAACTCCCAAGCCTTCATCAAAGAGCCTGGACAGTCTTTGCAGCTACAGATTTTTGCAGCGATCCACAGGGACTCATAAAGGCTAAAGCTGCCTTTAAAAATGACTTCTTAGGCATCCAAAGGCATAAAGTTAAAACTTTCTGAGATAAGTCATAACTTACAGCCACAGCACATGCCTGTCTAATAATCCATCTTTTCAGTGAAAAATGTCACAGGGAATTGCAATCATTCTCTTTAGAACAGCAAGATGCACAGGCCAGTCAGTCCAGCAGCATCATGCTTTCACTTAGTCAGGGATTTGTCATGCTCTCTTACCAAAGGGTTGACTTAATAATGTTCAAATAATGTATCATGTTAAGAGGAGAAATAAAGAAGGGAATTGTTAACGCAGAGAGATTACCCCGGCACACTTGAAGGTTTGAAGTCTGGGTCCTGCGACCCCTCTGTGCTCTTGGCCAATGACACATATAATCACTTGCCTCTGGGTCCCAGTGTTCCAGCTCTTGAATCATAAGGGAAACTTCAAACTTCCCAAAATCTGTAAGACTACTGAAGTGAGTGAATTGTTCTAATTAGGCTTATGACTGTTGGTTTGCAGTTTACCAGTTGTGGGGCACTCCAGCCACACATTTGACAGAAATTAATGGAAGGGGGGGGGGGGGGGAAATATACACATTATTTCCCAGTGAGAAACTCTCAAAGAGATAAGAACATTTCACAAATAACTGATAAGCTACATCCTGCTGGTGTTTGTTTTTATTTATATTAATGGATTAACTGAGCTGAATCAAAGATTTTGGGTGCGGAATGTCTCCTAGATTAATGGGAAGACAGCACTCATGTGAGTGATCCTTAGAGGGGACTGAACAGTGCCTGTTGATTTAATGGCAAGTGTAGGGTTTGCTTAAGGAATTGAGGGTTCATCTGAAAAATTCATAGGTATCTTTTCAAGCCCAGATGGGATTGGGTCCCTTCCAACTCAGCATATTATATGATTCTGTGATTATCCTCAAGCTGGTCTCTTGTGTGGTAAAGGTTCGACAACATCTGCCACAATCCCATAACTTCTGTTTAACACCTCCGTAGGCACTCTGGATTGAGATATTCCAAATGACAGACACTGCACCTTCTCCCAGAAAATTTCTTCCATTTCAATGCAACATTAATAGTCTAGCAAGATTCATAATTTTGACTTGAGTTATAGGTGGAAGTAACAGTATTCCAACATGGCTTATTTAGCTTGTTTAGAAAGTCCACTGCCATATGTTTTGCTAATATCCTTCCCAGGCTTAAGCTGACACCAGTTAATTCTGTTTCCTACATACCTCTGGGATATACATCTCTAGCCTAACTGGTGGAAAATTGGTTGTTGATGCTCAGGAAATAACCGATTTTCCATCTATTATAATGTGGCCTTACTGAAAGTATTATGCTGCTGATATACAAACCACTGATTACAGTTTTTAGTTAACAAATAGGTTTTGTCAACTGCCCCAGGCGCTGCCTAACAAAGTTGTGCTTAACGGCTAAGGAGGCCGATTTCTTTGGGGATATTGCTGAAATGGAGCACAGATCTACACATACACAACAGTTGCTATTCATCAGGCACTGGGGAAAAAAAAGCCTGGCAGCAAGCCAGAAATGTAAAGCAGCTCTGGAAGTTGGCAGAGTAGTTTATAATTACTGCTATTAAAATATACACACACGCATATATATATATATATATATATATATATATATATACACATACATACATACATATGCACAGACACATGTCAGATTTGCTGAGATACAAAATGCCGATGCTAACTTCAGGGCAATATTTCTATGATGATTTCATTCTGGGATTAAGTATTTCGGAAGGAAGATACAAGATATTAATTAAAGCAGGGGATAAATACCTTCTTAATTAACTGATGAAATGCAATTTGCATGGAAGTGAATTCTTTTTAATAACTGCTGAATGTGCCTTGGGCAATGTTTCAGCACAACCCCAGTTTTTCCCTTCTGTCATCCTCGAGGAGTTCTAAATAAATGTTTAGAGACTAATTCTGATCTTGCTCACTGTGGTGGAATCAGTCTGGTCTGAGAAATCAGAACCCAAAATCAGGAGGGGAAATCAGGCCAGCTGATTTTGCTGCTTCTTCTTCCTCTTCCTCATGCACAGCAGAATGGAAAGAACCACTCAGACCAATTCAGGGATGAGATATTCTAGGTTTGATCACAGAAGGCAGAAATAGAGATTGCTACAGGGCTTTACTACACTGACATTATTATCATGTGTGGGGTTGTTTGCTCACCCTCTAAGTTTTCTGACACCATTATATATTCCCTGATTAGCCATATGTCAGTCCAGAAACTTCAAAGAAGGATATTCTTGCAGCTATGGAATTGCCAGTGTCTGAGAGATAGTCTTGTTTATGTGGTTTTTGCTTGGTTTTGGTAGCTCGTTTGCCTCATGTAACACCCTGTAAGGAGTGCTAGTTTAATATGGGGATGCTGAATATTTTACTTTAACATCCATGATCAACATGTGGTCTCAAGGTCACCTCTTTTCAGCACACTACTCAAACTCTCTTCTGAAGTTGCAATTATTCTTTTCCTTGTGGCCTCTTCTATGTCATTTATCACAAAGGAATCCAAGCATTTCATAAATGATGATGAAAATGGGTTTATTTTCACAACTTGCTGGTAAGGACTTAGCTTGGCTGGTGTCACCACTGCTTCATGGATGGGTAGTGTATTAAATCCCCCATTTCTCCCAAGCCTGAGAAATTCAAGTGGCCTCTGATTCAATTTTTTGGGCTGATAGTGCATCCTGGTTCCTTGTGTATATTCTGACTACGTTTACTACACCTAAAACTGTGAAAGTTCAGGACTTCTATAAACTCAAGCTTTGCAAAGCCATGATTCATCCTAATAATTCCTCATGAGAAACTGATTTAAAGACTTGCCCGGAGTTAGATCACAACCTGGTGGCATGTGCTGCCTTCTTCAGAACTTCAGACTGAGCTTCTGGCTGCACTTTCCTCATGCCCTTCTCACATTTGCATGTTCCCAGATGTCTGTGTCAGCACACCCCAAACAGGCATCTCTAGGACTGCAGAGAAAACAAGGGATGCCTGCTTTACAGAGGGCATCTAATGGTCCTCTGGAGCCTCCTAGGTAGTATTGGCTGTGGATCAGGTGCCTGTCCCAGAAAGTCCCACTGAACCTCATGAACACTTCAGATTTTTTTTCTCTTTCACTACTTCTTCTAATGCAAGTAGTGCCTGGGACCCAGTAGGGAACACATGTGTGGTTTTGGAGGACTTTTTGACCTTCCCAGCTGGGGCTTTGCTGGCAGCAGAGGCAAATGGGTCCAGATGAGAACTTATTTCAATCTGCAGAGTGAGACTTTCCTGTGCACTAAGTAAAATATGAGAGTTTTGAATTGAGAGGATCATGCATATAACTAACTGAAACTGTAATAAAAAGTGGCTGAATTAACGTTTTCAGTGACATTTGGCTCTATTATGATGTAGCTAACAAAAGAAAGACAGGAACTGCATGGTCTGGATGGGACAGACTTCAGGCATGTGAACAAAGGTCAGACCATCCAGCTCCACAGTTTGTCACCTCAGCCAGGCGCAGGAATAGGAGCAGTTTGTCCCTGGCACCTGAGGTATCTGCTGACATCTCAGGACTGGGAAGAGCCAGGTATCACAGGCCCTGTAAAGCTGTATATGAGCAAGGTGGTGTCAATTGTCTCTTATTCCTGTTCTTTCCAGGGATCTCCATTTCCCTTATTCTGTTCCCATGACAGAAATTCAGAACAAAAGAGCTATTTCTTTCACCATGTTCTAGCTAGACAGGGGAAGCTTTAGAGGGAGGGAGGCAGGGGTGGAGGGAGAAAGGGAGGGAGGAGATGGCAAAGGTATTCACAGATCATAATGTGCCAACTTCAAACAGTGGGCTCAAGTTTATGCTTTTCAGATTTTTTTGAGATGCATATTTGTGGGTTTTACAGAAGCAGAATAATGTACTTTCCCCCTCTACACACATTCTGAGATTTTTGTTCTCATTTTCTTTTAGTGCAATAAGATCAGTGTTGGAGCCCGAGTTAGATTTCAACCCAAAGTTCAACTACATTACAAACAGAGTTTTATAATGACAAGGTCTGGCCCACCCTAATAATACACCTGTGCTCCTCCCCTGACCTATACTAACTACAGGATAGGTGAAAGTCTGCCTTTGCCAAGCAATATTGAAGGCACAAACACAACTTCAGCCTTTCCATGCAGACCCAGATAGAATTCACAGCTGTCTGCTCATTTTAAAAACCTCCCCACTGCAGGCATCAAAGACTCAAGGCCAAATTTCCCCTGCATTATTCTACCTTGGCACTGATATACTCCAAGTGCTGCAGAAAGCACAGTCTCTCTCACCAGACAAACCTCTTCTACAGCCCAGGTTACACAGATCAGTCTCTTTACTGGGTTACTAAAGCTATTCTGGTTGTCTGTTCTGCTTTAGTGCATCAGCAATTTCCTTTCAAAAGTCCAGCTTTTCCCCTTGGCTTCGTATTTAATTTTCCAAAGAATTTCCACCACGCTGTGAAGAGAAACTTCATACTGAACCCACCCATCCTCCCTCTCTGGTGCTGCATTCCTACCTGTCGAGGATGGACAGGTGCTTTCAGATGCACTACAGACCCACAGATTGCAGGAAATCTTCTGTCCAGCTGAGGATGAAAATAGTTACCTGTCCTGGCATTTGACCCCAGCTCCAGAGTATGAGCTTGGAAGGGGAAGGGATATATTCATACTGGGTTTTTAACCAATGTCATCTAAGAGAGGACCTTAGACTGACATCACATGTGGACAACACCACAGGGCTTCTCAGGAAACATCTAATATGTCATGTAAGGACGGGAATACTGTATTTTTGTGTGATATGTTTTTAAAGTGTGCAGGAGGAGAAAGGGGGAAAGGCATGGAATCCTATTCAGAACTAGAGAGTTCAACAAATGATTTCTACAAAGAAAAATGCTATTCTTTTTATGCCAGCACCTTTTAGTTGTAGGACTTAAAAGAGTTTGGGGTTCTTTGTTAACCACTTGGACTGATGCCCAACAGTTGTTTTCATTTATCCTCGACATTTTCAACTGCTCCCATTGAAGTGAGATAAAGTAGGAGAAAGCAAAATAAACGGGGCTTTTCTCCCCTCTTTCCCCAGCCGCTTGGGTCAGTGTTCTGTCTTGTTTTATGGGCCTCTGAGCGGGTGCCATCCAAGCCATCTGAGCAACCGCGGAGGGGGAGGCAGGAAGGACAGCCCGGAGCTGTGCGAGGGGCTCACAGCCCTCGGCTGCACGGCCCAGCTCTGCTGCAGCCTTCCTGCACTGCCTTTGCCAAGTCACTTCACCTCTCCATGCCTCAATTCCTCATCTGAGAAAGACAATATCGCTTCTTTTTTCTCATCTTGCACCAGTTTTGCATCTATAGACAGGAAGATATTTTAGGCCAGGGTAATTTCTCACTACCTGTTTCTTGCCCTGCCTAAAACAATGGGGCTTTGGTCTGTAAGAACATTTAGGTAACAGAAAAATTTAGCTCATAACAAGAGTACTTGTCCAGATCTGCATGTCCTCTGGGTTTGCCTTAGCTTCCTCATGGCCAGAACTGTTGGAACAGTTTTAATCACTCTGTGAATATACTTGACAGCTTTGAATCAAACCCAAACCCAAATTGAAAACTGATTTGAATTGTTATTTCTTTTCAAACCCAGAACTGAGCCTACCACTCTTACTTTGAAGACTATGTGGGACTCAAAAACATCCCAAACAACAGAACAAAACTTTCTCTGTAGCTGGACCAAAACTCAGCTAAAAAAATGTCTGGTTTGACTCTATAACAGATTTACTTCCTTGATGATTTCAGTTCCCTGTTATTCATCATGTCATGTTAGTCAAAGTTATTAGGAAATACACCATTATTTGTGTAAAAATTAATAGTTCCTGAAAGCTTTAAAGTCCTTGGCATAAATGGTTACTTGGTAGAAACTTGTTACGAAATATCATGGTCACTTGTAGCCAGTCTTCCATTTAGAAAACTTTGATCAACTAATTGGAGAGAATGCACAACTTAACCAGGAAACAACCTGTAGATGGCAAGCAATTCTCCAAAACCACCAACAGAGACAAAAATAACAAAGGGCAGTGGTGTTTCGGTCTGATTTTCCAGCACAGTTCAAGCTGCTGATGTGCTTGAGTTGCTGTGCTTGGACTTGAGTTCCTCTTGGTTTTGGTTCTAAAAAAAGGTAAAGAGGAGTTTGGGATGTTGTGTTCCAGGCAGTGAGGTGAGCAGAAACAATGAAACTTAGGATTTCTTCCCTCAGTTCAGTTACATTTTTTTGACCAAGTCTTATGACCCAGCACAGACCACACATTATATTTTGTCTTCTGGTTTTCTTAGTTTGATTTTGAAATTAAAAGTCCTGCAATAAATGAAGAATTGAAACATTTTACATTGATTTCATGAGGTGTTGGTGTTACTTACCAGTCAGTCTTGTGTATTTAGATACAGTTTCTTTCTGGACTTTGATCTCTGCAACTGCAGACAGCCACTGTCAGAAGCCAAAATCGTCACAGATCATCTCACACAGGAGACAGGCGTGCACGTGACGGCGCTCTTCTTGGAAACCTTCTGCCTGCTGCTGTTTCCATAGCCATAAAATCAAGGCTGTGTTGAGTGAACAGGACAGCCTTGTTTTTGACTGGACACAGAGAGAAAAGAAGAGAGAAGAAACAGGTCTGGGAAAAGCCCAGGTATGCCAAATACCTGCAATTACCTGCCTCTGCCCTTCCTTTCACCATCTGTGAACAAGTAGTGACGGGTGACTGCAACGACTGGAGCTATTAACCTACAGCTCAGATGAATTAATTCCATTTTAGCTGGAAAAAAATGTTCCCAAACATTCAGGGCTAGGCCAGCAAAATTAAGCAAAAGCAGGAAAAGGAAAAGAGGGAACAGGGGAAAACAGCCAAAAAAATAAATCCTCATATCTTCTTCATTCTCACTCTCACACCTCCAGGGAACAACTGCAGTCCCAGCCCTATCTGAGCCTTTTGTAGCCACCAGAACAAGCATCTGGTTGATGAGACAAGGCAGTCAGCAGGTCAGGAGCAGTGAGGCAGATGTGTTCCTGTGCAGACTATATCCTGTGTCATATTTGAGATTTTTTCCCCTAGATGGGGCTGTAAAACACATTGCCCACCACACAGCAGGTAAAAAGAAGGAGCAGCTTTCTCTTCCACGAGACAAGCTTATTGGACTGCTCTTTGTGAGCACTGTGTTACGGTTAGTTTTGCTGTGCCAGAAAAGACACACACAGACTGCATCTGCACATGGCATGACAACCCCAGCTTCTGTTGCCTTTCCACTGTTGAAGATAGAGAAGACTGAGACTAAAGGTGAATCCCTGCTCAGGTGCTGTTCATGGCTCAGATGGAAAAACAATCAGACAAGATCATTCTAGACACTGCCTTTGGGAAATAAGTTTGCAGAGGCAGCAACAACTGTCTGCCTCCTAAGGAAACCACAGCCATTTGTGAAAGCATAAAGCCCATCTTCCCTCCACATCCTTCCCTCTCGCACATACAGCTTCATGGCAGCTCTGCCAAACCTCTGCTATGTACAGGACTGACATGGCCAGACCCAGAGCCCTCTGCATGCAGCCCAGTGACAGATAAGGCCGAGGATGTCAGAGCAGATGCCTTCTGTCCCTCTGGCTCCCATCTTTGTTTGTTTGTTTCCATGACCCATAAGCTGTTTTCACTCCACTAAGTGACTAGTGAGTTACCACAACCACCCGCGTTGGGAAGATAAAGGCAGTATCCGGAGAATCCTGTGATCAAATGCACCCAAACACCTGATAAAACCCCCCCTCTCTGTCTCCTGCTCTCAGGCTGCCCCTCCTGCAGGCATCTGCTTACGTGGTCATGTTTGAAACCGCCTTCGGTAACACCTATGTGGAGACTGGCTGGCGTGGTCTAAATCCTCTACAATAATTCTCTGGTCCTCCCCCTCTTCTACTCTGAATGGTGAAGATGGGGTCAGTGTCTTGCAAAAATAAGCCAAACTGGATCAGGTGATGATATAGGATTAGGTGCGGTTCCCCACTGAGTGTCAAATCCCAGCACACCCACTGCTAGCCCATTATATTTTAATGGCAGGAGGATGATAAGTCAACACTTCAAAGAGAGAAAGAAGCCTGTGGAGAGCTTCCTGGATTCCTCTTTAAGGTGAAGACAGAATTAGCCTTAATTGAAGTCACTTCTTATCTATTTCCATCATTTTTGTTTCATGGAAGTGGGAGGTTAAAATGGACAAGAAGAAAAGCACAGGAAGAGTCTGAGAGAGAAAACAGCCTTTCCCTGTTGCTGCATGTCCCCTTTGTGATTTTCTTCCTTTGCCCTGCATGGATAAAATGACACAAACCTGCCAAAACCTGCACAGATTCTTATCTTCACCCTCCATTACCAGAGTTTTGTCCTTTGCAGTTTGCCAGACACTTTGTTCTGCGTTTCATAAAATCATAGAATCATTTAAGTTGGAAAAGACCTATAAGATCAAGTCAAACTGTTCACAGTAGGGACTGGAAGATGCTCAATGAATGAGCCAGGTACAAGGAATCTATTCAACCATACAGTCAAAAATCACGAGAGCTGACCTCTTTAAGATCTGCTGCCACCTAGACAGACACAATTGGGCATTTATGTCATTGTGCAGTCACCATTTTTGGCACTTAGGTTGTGACTTGGGCAAATTTGCAAGGACCTCAGCTGAGAGGGAAAAGCATTGGCTTTACCAGTAGCAAAAGTAATAGCCAAGGGAAGAATTGCGGGGATTTGTGTTGCACAAACGTTTTCTCACAGCCACAGAGGCTTTTTTCACTGAGGGAAGAGGCGTATGTCCTTTTGAGTTTGATGGTATGGGAAGTAAAATGACAAAGGCAGAGAAGATGGAGCAGCAGTTGTAAAAGTATGTGGTGAGAGGTAAAAATTGGCTTTCCCCCATAACGTTTACTTGTGGCCTGCTCACACTTGTTCACACAATAAACTTGTCTCCACTAGGTTTTCACCTCAGGCCAGGTGCCTCGTGACAGTGAACCCCAAAGAGGAACATCGTGTTTTCTTCCGATGAAGGCATAGCCCGAATTTCTGTGTTCCCTCCCTGACCTACAACTGGATGCAGCAGTTGGGGCAAGAAAAACGAGAGCAAAAAAAAGGTAGGCAAGAACCAAATGTCTCTGCCACAGACCAGCTTCAAGATCATCACTTACTGTGCCAGTAAATAATAGTTTATCTTATCTTCTTTTTTAAAACAAGATCCTTCCATTTATCATCCAAAGCCAAATTTGTGAACTACTATTATACCCTAAAGGTAACTGTTTCTGTCCTGTAATAGACACAGATGGTGACATCATGCTGCTGTTTCTGCTGCACTAAATTTGGCAGAGGCATGGATTATAAATATTAAAAAATGCATTTTTGTATCTTTTGTCTCTCCCTTTGTCATATCCAGAAATCGTGTATGCTCTGTTACTTGGAAGAAATACAAAAGTTAGGACCTGTAGCTCCTGGGATAAAACACTCTGGTATGAAGAAGAGAAACAGGATGATAAAAGGGTTGGGGTGAGGTGAATCAAGCGTGCAGTCAACATACAGCCCTCAAAGAACTAGAAAACTACCTTGGTGAAAACTGAGGTCAGGAAATGTGAAGGTATCACTGACTGCACTTCCAAACTAACACGGAATAACTGAAGCACCACCTTCAGAAGGGGAGCTGGGTAAAGGGAAAGCCAACAGAAATGTCAGAAGGTTTTACTTTTAGATTGGTTTTGAAAGGAAATGAAACTTTTGACTCTGTCCTTAATGTGTCTCTGGTCGTGACAAGAAATACATGATAACATTTGCCAATAATCTTTAAGTCTGTCTGCTTCTTCCAACCAAACTTAGCACAGATGTGGAAGGTTCTTGCCTATTTCTTGAACAAGTGTCACTGGCATAATTTTCATAGAAGGACTGCATGGATATTTCAACCTTACCCATTTGAAAATCCATATTATCATACCACCCTTGAATCACAAACTTGCAGGATGTCATTGAAAGTGATATTCATGGCACAATCTGTTTTGAACAAACACAGATTTAGATCATGAAATAAATTCTCCATAATGTCAGGGGTTTGCCCTTAGTGAAGATAGCAAAAGGTCAGAGTAGCCAAAGCCAGTTCTGGATAAATGGAACTGGGAAACACAATGAGTGAAAGGAACACAAAGTGAATCCTCAATATCAAGGAAGACAAATATACAAATCCCCCAAACCAAGCAAAACATGCACAGTGCAGAAAGAACCATAGTTTCATTGCTACATACTCAGGTTATACAACTGCATCAGGTTTTGTAATGCAAGAAGCCACATAGGAGTGGACTGCCCACATTCACACACCCAGGTTACACACCCTGCTTAGAAACTCAACATGTCTTACAAACTCTTCCACTTCTAGAAATAAGCTGGTAACAGTGAAGCCACTCCTTACCAGGACAGATTGGATAGCCTATACACCTCCTAATCCAAGCTGTGGGTTTGTTCAAATCCCTCTCATAGAGCAGCTTGACTGACAATGGTTATGTGGGCAGTTCCTAATAGCTGAAGAGACCTGACACTAGCTTTCCAGTAACTCATTGGACCGAAACGGTGATTTGTATGAAGTCTAGGTGTTAGACTGGGAAAAAGCAAGAGGCATGTGCTGCTTGGTGTAACATAGGTGTTGGCTGGGCATGATTCATAGTGGCACGGACAAAGGAAAATGAAAATGAAAAGGGCAGAGTGTTCCAATATTAAATTATTTCATTTTACGCTGCTGATGCAATCTGAGCAAACCAGCAATTTCCTTTTGGCCTCTGCTTTATGAGCAATCCTATTCAAGCTTTGATAATAAAAGGAACACAGGTGGGTAATTAAGGAGGTGTGAAACTCAAACGAATAGCCAGCTTTCTGCTGGTGCTTTTCGCAATGTGTTCTGGAAGGCTATCTTCATCCAAGTGCTGAGTGACTGAGTGACCTCACAGACTGACCTGGGGACTAATTTTCTTCCAAAACAGAACAAAACTCAAAAGCTCTCTGTAAAAATTTTGCTCTAAAAATTGCTGACACTTTTTCCATTCTGAGAACTGTTTAGGGACAACACCACCTCACTTGTAATCGTGTTTTTCATAGATCGCAGCAGAACACAGAGACAACCATACTGGGTCACACCAGAAGTCCATCCAGCACAAGATGCACATGGCAGTAGTCAGCAGTGGATGTTTAGTGAAGAGTGGAATAGGGCAGGTATAGAGTCATCCTTCCCTTTGCATTGCCCCTCAGTTCTTGGTTTAGAGGCTTCCTGGAGAGGTTGCCTTTTAACCAGCATTTACCAGCCTTCTGTGGAGCTCTCCTCCACAGCTCAATGGGAATACACCATTCACACACCAGCGATGGTGAAACTCAGAAGCCCTCACTCTAAAAATACAGATCACAGAAACTACTTCAGGATGCAGCAAAGTTTCTAAGCCACAGAAATAAAGGTAGACACCAAAGCAGGTGTCTGGATGTTCCTTCTGGTTGCATCTAATTTGCTGGCATCCTTTCCCAAGGATAAATATTGAGCCTACCTGATCCCAGTCAGCTAAAAATTTGCTATGTGTTCTACCCCTCCTGTCCATGGCTTAGGAGTGATGGTTTTAAATGAGGAAGTCATTGTTGTAATCAAACCAACCAAATCACAGTGATACATTCACAGGAAAGACAACTTCAGAGTGCATATCCCTGTTCCCCGGGATAATTATTGGGACTTCTAAAAATGTATGGATGTATGTGATTTGGTCTTTCTTCCTCACCCCAGTCCTTGCAAATTGGCACCTCCTCCATTTCTGGAAAGGTCTCTCTTAAATATAACAAAATGAGTACAAGAATGCTGTTCCCCTGCATGTCCTTCTCATCACCTGAAGTGTGGAAAGCTGGGTAATTACAAAGTGACCCCAGTGGCTCCACAGAGAACTATAATCATGAGCTTAAGTCCATTTAGGAAGCCTGATACCAAATATCCAACTGCGGCACAGTAAAACCAAAATTCCCTGCCGACTATCTCTGCTCATAAAAGTGATTTAGATTGGTTCTCCCTGTACATGAGTTCTCTGCTGGCCGTCTGAAACAATTAGCAAAGTAAATAATAGATTGCAGTGTTTTTCTTTCCACCCAGGTTTGTGCTTTATAGGAGTGAACAGTTAAACCATACATCTTAAAATGTACAATTCTGGAAGCTCAGAAGTCCCTTAGCTGCTGAGTGAAAAGGAACCAGCAAAGCTCATTTGCAGGGAACAGCAACAAAAATCTTGCCGCTCCTCACAGAGATGCTCAGTTCAGGGTAGGAAATGCAAACTGAACTCATTAGATCCTCAGCTCCTGTGTGACCATCCCAACTGACCTTATTAACTCAATGTTTTTGATTTTTCAAGGCAAAAAAAAAAAAAATGGGAAAGGACACAGCTGTTCACCAGATCCAGTTTTATTCCTTCTCTGTGCCCCTAGCTTGATTTCCATGCCATAAAATAGAAGTAATTTATCAAACTCTTCTCAGTTGCACCCTGATGCCTGAGTGTACACATGGTCTTGCTACCTGGTGAGATCTGGGCACTACTTATTATTGAATTCTAAGTTCAGTTCTCTCCCAACACTTGTGTTCTGTGATGCCATTAGCCAGCTTCTGTTATGAGCTCCAGCTTTCTGCACAAGCCTTCCCAACAATTATCAGTACAGATTTCCTGGGGCTGCCCTCCCAAGGACTACAGTAGGCTACAGTGGGGATCTCAACTCTCTCCTAATATCAAAAATATCCAGGGTATCCCTGATGAACAGAACAGCTTTCCTCATAAAAAAATATTAAAACCTCTTCACACCCTCCACATGACACGCGTGGAAATGCCTCCAGAATCCACAGGCTCATTAGCCTCGAGCTAATTCTCATTAGCCACGAGCTCAGGACGCAGCCTGAGCCGCAGCGTTAACCAGAATAGACACAAACACCCTCAGCACCTTAGGGCAGGCTCAAAGGAGCCCAGACCTGGCAGCTTTCACGCAGCTGTGTCTGTGTCGAGCCCATGCTGCAGCCAGACCAGCCCTCAGCCATGCAAGGGAGAGCACGCAGACACAGCCGAGCACGTTTATCGCCCCTCCTGGGCTCTCCTTCAGCCTTGCAGGGCAGACACAGACAATCGACTTTCCTCGTGTTTCAGCATGTCATCCAGTAAATCCTGTTAAGGACACGGGGTCTCTTGAGTTCTCCACAGATGTGGAATATCACCCAGATCCAGAGCAACATGCAGATTCCCCGTGTGCTTGTTCATGGCTTCTACAGAAATTTAGCAGCCAAATTCATGCTAGGCTGAACTCCTAAAAACATAAATAGATTGGTTGATACATCTGTTAAGCCTCAAAGGGCAAACAGAGAGGCTGTTCTTCCCTCCAGAAATTGTTTCAAGAAGTGCGGCATCATGTCCCTTGGGACACAAGGATATCCTCACATCTGGCACAGAGCTTTGCTGCAAGGAGGAGGCAATCCCAAAGTGAGTGACTGCCTTGTTAGCGCTGAGAGGAGCACAGGAGGTGGACAGGGGAGTCTCAGGCTCCGAGAAGCTCCAAGAGCACCAACATGACCGGACAGACACACAAGCCAGGGTTGGCACGACCACAGGCAGCCAGCTGAGGCTATTTACATTTCACTTGTGTTGTTGCTGGTTTACTGTTCAAAGTAGCAGCAAAGAATATTTTTGTCCAGGCAAGAGCACGAGGAATTTACATCCTGCTGGCGTAACACAGGTGGTGCATTCTGCCAAGTGATGTGACTTAAACAGCCCCAGGAAATTCCCAGAGCTTGTGTAGATCAAGGGGAAAGCCTCAGGAGCTTTGGAGCACTGGCAAGATAAATTGCAAGAGGACCAAGTAGAGAGTAGCACAAAGACATAACTGTAGTTGTACTCTATTTATTTTCATTCTCTCTGAAAACTCAGAGGCTTCCATTACCCAGGGAAGGATTTGGCAAAACTATGGGCAGATCCCTAACTATTGCACAAAGTCTCCACCATCATGAAATCTCCAGGGTCTTTATCCTTTGGCAAAGGCCCTGGTAAATGTGTTGTATCAACTGACTGCTGTAAACAAAGCTAAGTCTTCCTTTCAAGCAAGACAATACGAAATGCAATTTAGGTAGATTCCTGCTATTCAAACCTGATTCCTAGGAGAGATGGGGGAAATGCAGAAAGGAAGATCCTTGTCAGAGCAAAGATTAATATCTTGCATGTGAATATGTCAGATGCTTGAGAATCTAACCTAGGAACTATCAAGTTTCCAGTCACATCATCAGTGTTTACTCTGGAGTAAAAATTAGTGACTTCTTCCATTAAATTCTATTGATCTATTTCTCCAACAAGAAGCTTCTTCATCTAAATCACTAGTTTATTGTGCCTCTGATTGTTTAAGAGGATGTCATGGGAGCCATTGAAGAGTCACTTAAAACGCTATTCATCTTGCCACACATAGGCAAGCTCTGTTTCCATTTGAAGGCTTGCTGCACAAATTTAATCTTTCAACATAGAGTGGCCTTTGTTTTCAAAATTAAAATAATCTGTATATGTATTTTATGTGTTCACAGACTTTTGCAGAATGATGGCTAAATCACTCTGCTTTTCAGGCAATGAGACCTGAAATGCAAAGGGAGTATTAACTGAGGAGATCCACACCCAGTGGTCACAGCTTTCTAAATGGGTTACAGATACATGATGCTTTTGCATCAGCAGGTATAACAGGCTGTTTACCTGCATCCTTACAGATGGCTCACTCAGGGCCTAAAATAGAATCCACTTTGTATTCTTGACTCTTTTCCTAAGGATAACAAATTAGCAGTTTTGCCAGCTCAAGTAGCAGAGATTGTTGCTTTGACTTGGGAGGTCCTGGTATACTCTCTGACAGCCAGTGATGCTCACAGTGTACTATGAATGCAAAACATAAATGAACAGCCAGTCCTAGAAGTAGGCAGGGTTCACTGTGCACTTTATTGTAGGAGAGTATGTGAGGTACTTGGCTGTTTGGAAGTGAGCCTCCTTCCAGAAAATGTCACAGAGCATTTCGGATGAGAAAGCTGTTCAGATAAAATACGGTCTGAGAGACAGTCCTCCAAAAACAGAGATAAAGGTCCCTTACAATGCCCTTCTTTCTGGCAGCATTACCACAAAACTTTGGAAAAGAACAATTTTCTGGTTATCCTCAGCTTAACAAGCAAGAGAACACAGTCCTCTTACCTATCTGTGCACATTTTGTACTTTGGGAGAGACACTGATATCACAGCCTTGGAAAACTGACATCACATGAAACAGAAATAATCTCCTCTACTCTAAACCTCATATCCCAAAATCTCTGAACTACATTATATTATCATACTGTCCAAAAATGTTTAAAAGTATTTCAGGGATTCCACTGAGCAACTAGAAACAGACATGCCTTTCCAAAATCATCTAACATCTATGTCCCAAATACCACATAAAACACAGCAAAGTGATAGAAAAAAATAAGGAAAAGAACAAAAAAATTGTCTTCTATTCGGCTGGCACTTTATTCTGGAGAGGGATATGTTCAGAAGGCTTCAAGTCTGAGAAAGAAACATTTCACATCTTCCTTTCAAAGTACCATGGTTTTTTGACATTTTAAAAATCTTACATCCTACAAGGTTTTAAGAGTCAGAAGTGAAAAGAAATAGTGAAGTAAATACTTCCATTTGTCCCTAAAAAACCTTACTTCCCAAATTCTTTCACAAAGAAATTGCTATTTCAAACCAGAATTAACAAATCTCTGAAACTTTTTCTTGTCTGCCTGATATTACAATGTAAAATACAGTCTCCTGCAAGCAGATTAGAACATTCCTCTAAAGGGAACTGTAGCTCTTCAACACCTGAGAATCAGTCCCACCAAGAGTTCCAGAGCCCAGTGCAGAAAAAGGGGGAATATTCAAATGTCTCACTTTTTCCGCTGTTCAGCTTTTCTTGGATTGTTGCGTGGATTTTCACTAGGCTTCCAAGTTTGGAGAACTTTTATTATTGTTATAAACTCTGCTTGTGAAGTGGGTTTTCTGACCCTTTCATGCCAGGCATTTGGCTAAATTCAAGCGTAGATCAGTTTGGTTTCAGACACATGGTCTCGTGGAAAGCATATCCTGCCACTGACACAGGAATAGATGTTGTCATCAGATAGATCCATTCCTCCTCTATGCTTCTAGCAAAGCTACCTGTTTTTAATAATGGTATTTGAGGAAAACATCTGTGTTACCTCGCCACGTGACTGAGTTCAAGAGAACAAGCCACATGCTGCAAACATTTCTTGGAGTTGGGAACTACTGTTCTATTCAGCATCCAGCTGGAGGTCAATATTCCCAAATACTCATGAGCATAGGTCAGCAAATGCCTGTCTTTCATCTAGAAAATCTGATTCCTGTGTCATCAAGGTCAGGCAGGATTCGTGACCATTTCTCTGCCATCTGCACTTTCAGACTTCAGATGGCTATGAGACAGCTCCAGCTGAATGAGGGGGTTAATTCATAAATGACAGGGAACCATCACTGAAGTATAAATGAGTTGCATACAGAAGTTATTAATTAGCCTGATTTTAGTGTATTTAGTAATATTCCTGGCAAGCCCTGTAATGAATTTGCTGTGTAATTGAGGACACAAAGAGGTATCAGCTCATCCCAACATTAACCAAGGCTTAATATTTTGCGAAATGAACATCCCCAGAACAATGACAATATTGTTCAGCTCATTTAATGGAAAGCAACAGCAATCATCACCGTTCTCAGAGAATCCAGAACTGTACAGGACAGAACCATATAGCAGCTTGCAAATTTCTAATGAGACCACTATTGAAATTCAGAAATGTTCTGTTTCCTAAATTATGACTCAGGGAAGATCATGCTTTAGCATCTGTCCTATTTCTGATCAACTCCTGGCACTGGCTAGACTTACACTCAAGCAGCATCTCCATGGAGTTTGTTTTCCTTCCAGTCTGCAAAGGAACAAAAGGAGCTTTGGAGAGAATTATTGTTGTTTTTGCATTCTTCTGCAAATCAGTATACTTCCTATCTCCAAAGCTCTCTATAAAACAATGGATTTTCCAGTACATTAGGACTTGCCACTAGCCCAAGGATTTTTGCTGCTCCTGGCAGGCCGCTGCGTTGGCAGAGTTCCCTTTGCATCCTCGACCTGCTGCTGATTGATCCCTGTAATCCAATCCATTTTCAACAAGCCACTTCAGCTCCAATAAAAACAAGGGGCTTTGCTGATTGCTCATTTCAGCTGCAGCTGTTGGAGCCACAAATCTAAAGAGAAATATTTAAAGTCTATTTGTAAAAAATCTACTGGTAAAAATAAAAAGATCCATTGCTTTTATTCAGTTACATTCGGAGGGAAAGTAATTACAGCTTCTTTTTATGTGTTATATCTTCTTTATTATTTTATCACTGTATACCTCTCTTGGTGTGATCATGGTGCTTCTCTCAGTAAAGAGGTGAGGAAATGTTACAACTGAATTCCCCCAGGGCTTTGGCTATATGTAAGCATGAAATAGCTTGTATAACATGGATGCTGCAAACATTTCATAAACTTTAAATCTGTAATTTAGAATTTAGAATTTAGACTGTTCTAATCTGCCCCTTTTACAGCCAAATCAAGGATTCTTGCACTACAATTACACATTCTATCTGAATTGAAAGAAAGTAAAAATCATTACAAGATACAAATCCTGACATCCAGACACCAAACATGAATCAATTCCAATGCTTTCCAGTACATTATTTCAGTTCTGCAATTACCTGCAAAACTGAAGTTCTGCATTTTAGTTGTAGACTGAATTTGACAAGCTGCAGCTTCCAGTCATGGGATCAAGTAAGGGGTTTTGATGGTGTGCTTGTCAGAGACTAAAGCAGTTATTCCATGTAATTAATAAAAGAGAAGGTTCAGACAGCTTATGGATCCAGTCACCTATTCTGGGAAAATACTTCTGAGAAGAACCAACCCTTTCTCTCTCATTTGTAAAGAATGTTCTCTTGATTCAGAGCAACATGAATCTTCTCTTATCTTTTCCATCCTTCTCTAATTGCGTTTCTGCTATTAATATTTGTAGTTTCGCTGGTTTGTTTCAGGTTGCAGGCACAAATAAGGACTGTGATGGGATCTCCCAAAGCAGAAGCCCTACTTTGAAGACATCATATTCCACAAACACTTCTAGCACTGTAAGTCATAAACAGAAAACTACCACAGGCTGACCTTTTCTAAAAGAAAGTAGTACAGAGACATGTACGATGGGTAACTACAACTATGGTAAAATCTGTTTGAGCAATAATATTGTCAGAGTTATTCAGGGATTACTTTGGTTCACTGCAGTAGTTAGTGGCATTTGGCTAATAGTTCAGTTGTCCTTTTGTTTAGAGCTATTGTCTGCAATAGCTAATTTTACTATGGAGGGCCAGGAGGCAATAGAAACAGAAAGTGTGGGCCAGAGAATTGTATTGGGAAAACTGTGAGAGCCAGCAGAACTTTTTTCATTGAGCCTTATATGCTACATTTGGCACAGCACTGGCTTAATGAAATTTTATTGATTCCAAGGCAAGCTTCCAATGGAAATCTGCCCAGATTCCTGAGGGTCTTTGCTGAGCCTGGAGACCTTCTATGTGCTGATCCTTGGCTGTAGCCTTTCTGTTAATGGGTCTGTCCTTCAGACAGGGGATCAGGAAAGCTCCAAAGAAGCTGCTCAATAAAATTATACTCCTCTCAGCACTGCTGATGCCATTTGCTCAGAAACTAAAGGGATGATAATTTCCCAGAGCACTTGTAGGGTCTGGGGAACTTCTGGCTTATTAAGAATTAAACAGAGAATAGTTTCTGGTCCAATTTAGACAAATACTTGTGGAGAAAGTGAAAAAATGGGGAAATCCTTACAGGTTCAAAAGTCCGGTCCCTCAGCATCAGTGTAGCTCAGAGGAACAATAAATCAGAGTTTAAGTATCAAAAAATATTTGGTTTAGAAAAGGTAGAAAGATGGAGAGCTGGTCACCCAAAGACACAAAAAGAACCATCTCAGACAGTTTTCTTGCAAAGAAGAGGGTCTTTACCGATGTGCAGTGAGGAGGAATGAAGCTGTCACTATCAGATAAACTAGAGCAGGAGAGGAGGATATAATCCTGCCTACTCAACTTCACAGCCAAGTAGGTTTTTTTAAAAAGCTGGCAAGGTTTTGAAAGGACATCTGTCTCACTAAAATAGTTCACAGTTTTGAAATACACTCAGTAGGTGCCATGTACCCATTCATGAACAGAAATTAAGTAGTAAAGAGCTCAGGTTATCCAGAGACATTCACCACAAACAGTTATTCAAAGCCTTCAACTGCTAAGCAAGCTGTGATGTTTTTAAAAAACAAGATTCTCAAGGGCCCAGCCTGAAAAGCAGGGCTGGGGGGGGCGTGTTTTCCATTTCCATCTTTGGGATCCACCCAGGACTTAGCTCCCTTTGACCATAAAATGAATGTTTATTGGGTGGGGGAAGGAACTCATCAGGTCACCCTGCCCTCAACTACACATTTCCTCAGTTACACTATATCAAGAATTAATTTCTCTAACCCCCTTCTGAAACAAGATTAGTGTAATCAGAATGGGAAGAGCAGTGCATGACTGGAATTGTGGCAATAACCTTCATTTGATCGAATATCTTCTCTTTTAAAGAGTTCTAGGATAGGGGACGAGCCTTTGAACAGACATGGCAGCATCAAGGTTTATCACTATGCAATGTAGTTTTATTGTGGCACTCCGACTAATTTTCATCTCTCTAATGATATCTTCTCCACATTGGGCTCAGAGGGACTTCTTTCTGCAGAACTCATGAAGCTTCAAAGGAAAATATGAGTTCAATTTCTTGGAGGATTGCAGTTCTCCTAAATTAAATTTTTATCCTTTTGAGGAGTTTAATCCAAAGGGTAGTTAGGGGAGAATTTGCTACTGTGGGGAGAGTCACCACAGCAACTAGCCATCACTTCACATGCAATTTTCAGTTCAGATGCACTTCATTAGCTGAGACACAAATTAAGGCTTACCCTTGCCCCTCCTTTGTGTAAACAGAAATGTTTTTCTGGGATTTTTCACCCAAGCAGATCAGGTTTTCCTGCTAAAGGAGTATTCAAATATTCCTTGCTGTTTCCAAGCCTCACAGGAAAAAAAACAAAGACAACACAACAACCAAGCACAACCATTGCCACACAGTGCAGATCTGGTTCTAAGCAAAAACCCCACCTGTTACAGTAAAGAGCCCCAAAGGAGCAGTGCCACAAAGATTTTGCTTCCCACATTTACCGGAGCTCATAGGAGCCCTCTGTCAGAAAGCAGGGAACCTGGGGGTTGAGTAACGTGCAATAAGAACACATGTAAGTCTCCACAGCACTGGCACCCGAGAGCTGGGAAGTGAAAGTGGCTGCAATGGAGTGTTCTTGGGCAGCCTCCCGTCAGGCTCCCAGGGCAGGGACACCCCTCCAGAGCACGGAGCACATCTACTCTGTGCTCACATTTCCCTCCTTCTTGGATGGGGTCAACTCCCCTCACCTCTGTGACCTCATAATCTTGTTTCTACCTTGTCTGTGTTTCCTTAAACTCATGATTTAAAAAGCTCTTTAAACAGCTGACTGTCCCACAGCAGGAGGAGGGAGGGTAAGCAAAGCTGAGGCTGGAGCAGCAGAACAGCCACATAAGCTAACCCATTATGTCCTGCCAGACTTTAAAAGGCAGCACTGGCCTGCAGAGCCTGAGAGAAGGGGCAGCTGATTTGGCAGAGCTGCAGGTTGGGTGGGTCAGAAAGCAAGAAATGTCAGACTAAACATTGGGTACCAGGCTCTTCTGTGCCTGCACACTGGATTCTGTCAAGTTTTGTGGCAGATACTGATCCACTAACCCGGAAGGTGAATATAGATCTGAAGAACCCTAATTCAGTTCAGATCAGCTAAGAAAATAGATTACTATTAAGCAATTTTTTTTTTTTTTTTTAATATACCATCCCTCCAGCACAGGCAGCTCCCAGCTGATGCGGATTAAGAGAAAATCAACTTCAATGAAACCACCTGAAAGTCCCTAAAGGTTTCAGACCATTGCTCGGTGCAAACTGCAGGCCACAGTGACACTTGGCTTAAATAGAGTTTACTCAGAGGTGGAGAAGTGGAGGAAATTAACTTGGGGGAGTTCCACCAGTTAAGTTGGAGATTCTCATTAATCATATCAGTGTGTATGCAAAACAAACAGTTTGCCTGTAGAGATTGTCCTCATAGTTGAGATAGATGATAATAATTAACAAAGGCAGGTGGTTTAGGTGTAGACTCAAGGCCGCTACTAGTAGAGCACCACTGACTTCAAGAGAGTTACTTTAACCCTTGAGATGGAGTAAGATGGCTTCTATTTACTTTCCAATAAAAATTACTTTAGAAAGCAATACCGTCATTGTTCTCCTGTTACCAAACATGAAAATGTGTGCTCAGTGTTTGAGCAAGATGCACTACAGGAAGACCTCACAAACACTAGTGTAGAAGTTGCTACAAAGCCAACAATGTTTCAACAGTTCTGGGCCTCTACAGTAACATTTCCGAAGAGGGAACTGATCCTACAGTGTGGCCCATCAGCACCACCAGTTTGAGGGCAGAAAGTCCAACAGATGCCCCCGTTCAAGGTTTAATGAAGCCTATGATTTCCATGTCCTCTGTGCTTTGTCCGTCCTGTTTCTTTTCCTCCTAAAACTCACATCCTCACCTCTACATTTATTACTTTTTATTTTTCATTCTTTCATACTAATTTCTCCCTCATTCTTCTGCATAACAGACCATATGTAATGAGCAATGCACAGTACTCAGATCCAGATTTTGCTGTGATGCAAAACTGATGTCATGCTTATCTTCTAGATGGATTAATTAGTCTCAGCCCATGCCATACTCAGTACATTTATGCAGTGTTGCTTTGTATGGTGTGGATATACTCAATGAGACCAAAACATTTCGCCTCCCAAATCCGTGACCAGGCTGGGGGTGGATTTCATTCAGCTGCCACTTCAGAGAAGTCAATATCTTTCACAGCCTCAAATTTCTGTTGAAAAGCAAGAAGAGGAGCTGCTTAGGAGAAATTGCTTGAAAAGCAGCAATCAGGGAGAAGGGATGAGGCACAAGAGAAGAGAACAGGGTCACAAGATGGAGTAGGTTTAGGTATTACTGCACATGTTGAAGCTGACAGAATAATGCATGTCACGTAATTCAGAAATGGTGCCACTTCCTTGAAAATCAGAAGCTAATATATGCAGCCCTACACTGAGCAAAAATTGATCTTTCACGTTCCCTTGGGGGGAAAAAAAAAAAAGCACTGTGATTTATGGCAGAGGAAAAGAAGTTTAGATTTTCTTTGACTTCATGCAGTACTCCTTCCACATGTCTAATGTACTGCCTGAAGCTACGTTTCTCATGGAAGGTGAGTGTGTGTGTCAGCACTGTCCCTAACAGACTTAGAGACCGATGAGTTTTTCTCATGTTACCAGCTTTTTCATTTTTCAGTTGCTATTTCTTGCTTTTCTCTTTTAATTCTCTTTCGATCTGCATGCAGTTTAATTTGCACTGATTCAAGATGTTTGGACACTTTTTGATGATAAACAGGTCCACTGAAATACCCATGAAGAGTGACTTGGCTTTATGGTAGGAGCTATGAGTGTTCTGAGTTTGACCCCAGGGGCCACTTCTAAAGGTAAGAGAATAAAGGCCTTAATTGCAGTCAATTGCATCCTTGATCTTTCTACTGTGCTGGCCCACAAAAGAGCAAATGATGATAACCCTGATGATTTTTGTACCATAAATAAGACCATATTTGTGGGCATTTATAAAGTATTCATTTCAGTTTTGTCTAGACAGGATCACACAGAGCAGAAGGATTAGCAATATAGGTGCACGAATGGCCTTCCAGTAGCACTAATGAAAGCAATACTCTGCAAATCCGGAAGCAGACACGTAATCACTACTGGTCACTCCTGATCTGGAATGGGTTTGACCTGCTGACCTCAGGGTGAAAGGCTCTGTACTGCATTACCACTCCCAAGAGCTCTCTGACTCTCTCCGAGGTTGGTTATTTTTATTATTTTGTAGTTAACCTCAAGACAGCGTCGCCTGCAATAGATAACATCTGCAGAACACTGGGTATCTGAACATTTTTTTCTTTACAACTAATCATTGGCACTCAATGAATCTGAAGGTTAAAAAGAAATTGCAGAAATAATGAAATGAGAATGGGGGGTTGAGGGGAGGGGGAACCCTTAACAGATCCTTCCTGCCACTGGTCTATTTTTTTTCTTTTTTCATATGGTCTTGACATTTCATTCCAACCAATGAAAGATGTAATGCTTTGGGGGGAATCATCATAATTTGTCCCATTTAGCAAGAGAGAACTGATCAACCAATTGCCCTCAAAAAACACCCAACAAACTATTCTACATCAACATCAACATGCCTAAACTTCTGGGTTCTGTCTTTTACTACTCATTCAGCTGTTCAGATGCTTCATTCATTCATTCTGATTCCATGTAGAAGATGCAAACATTCATTCATGTAGAAGATGCTTCCATTCATTCGTTCATTCTTCCCCTGCAGAAGATGGAAACAGACAAGCCTTCAGGTGGGAGAGGCCCCACACAAATACATGCTAACACCACTCTTTCAAGTTAGAAGCAGTCTGCACTTAGAAATTTATTGCAAACAGCCCTTTCGGTCCTAAATTGTCCACTCCTACAATTCAGAGTAAGTTTTTCCAAACCCCAACATATAAAATACTGTCCAACCCTACAGAAGTCTTAACCACACACAAAAATCAATTGCAAAATGCAACAAAACTATCCTTTATGTCTCGATGACCTTTTGTCACTGGCGAAACTATTCAAATACCCCCCTGGCATTCTGCGAGGAGGATGTCAGTGACCTCACCCTGGAGAGAGCCACAACAGGAATCCAAAAAGACCCACATTCAGCGACAGCGGGAGGACTGTGCAGGAGTTACATGGATCTCCACCCACAGGAGATCTGATCACTGGAAGCCAGACTTTCTCCTGCTAACAATGAGTCTTTATGAATTCTGATTATTCGGGAAGCTCTGCTTATGTACCTCTGTATACAAATGACAAATCAGCACTTAATGAGCATGAACTGATTTCACATTGAACTGTCCATCTCATAAGCATCAACACACCCAAGAAAGGAAAAGCATTTGTTTATTCCCAGCAGTGCTTGGGATACAGCCTGCAAGATCAGTGGGAATGAGACATGAGGAAGCAGCAAGATATTTTCCCAATTGCATATTCACCCATCAATCATAGCTCTCTTTGACACCTGGCTACTGGCCACTGGTCCCTGCTGGGAAAATGCTAGAAATGCAAGAAAAAGGGGCATTTTTCCTTTTGTGCCAACTTTCAGTGTAGAGTTAACTTGAAGTTGCAAGTAGCACAGCCCAGCTCCTCTCTGGCAGATCTCTGAGAGGGGATCCATTGTGGAATTTCACAGCTGGATCTCAGCGTCTCATTCTGCTTTATGGTTTGACATTTTGGACACGTTTCACTATTGTTTCCCAAAATTTTTAACTTCAACTCTATTAAAAGAATAAATTAAAAAGAAATTCAGCACATCAGAGAGTGTGTTCTGTTAAATTTCTTTTCCCCAGTATGACAAGAAGGCATTCAATAGAGACTAAGGGTGGACTCATTACTATATATATGGTATAGAAGAACAAAATACACTTACAGAAAACTCCAGCTGATTGAGCCAGCTGGTATTTTCTGGTCCAGATTCCTAGAACTTCATAAAACAGTCTGGTTGGTTTGGAGAAGAATCTGGCTCTGGGGTGGTCACTTTTTTGTGGTAGGAAAGGCAAAAGCAAATATCACTACCTCTTGGGTGAATGAAACAGCTCCAAGGGACGTGAAGCCAAGAGTACTGCGGGGAGATGCAGTGTGTGCTCAAGCTGTGATCTCCTTTTTGTCACTGAGGGACCAGGAGGAGACCAGACCACAAGTCATATGGGAGAATATGACCCCAGGAAGCAGTAAAACCGAAATAGTCAAGACAGAAGAATGTTTCTGTAGAAATTAGGAAGACACAATGTGAAGATGTCAATTTCTAAAATGGCCCAAACCCAGCATTTTAGAGCAGCCAGATGTTGAGTCTGCAGGCAGAGAATCTCTCTAGGACAAGTCTAGCTCATAGGCAAACCATCTTCCCCTTAAATTTCTTCCTTTGCTTTTCCATTTTGAAGGTCTATTCTGTCTGAAAACCTCTCTCTTTGCACTTACATATCACTTAGACACAGTGACTTTGGAACAGGTGAATTTCCACACTTCATATTTATCATTCAGAGGTCCACATGGTGCCAGGCTCAGTGGTGAATCTGGCAAGGGCAAGCATTTTGAAGGAAGATTGAAAACCAACCTTGAAAAACCCTTTCTTATAAGACAGTTATTGATCAATCATGATGATAGTAACTTTCCGCTACTGGCAAACACTAGAGGTCCTCTGTATTCCTTCCCATATCATCACTACACAGACATAAGGAACTCTGAAAATCAATTCTAGGTTTTCTGGAAAAAGGAGAAAGAAAGACACACAAAAAAAGAAATAAAGAAATTTGCAATCAAGTGCTCTCTTCAAAGTTCTGGACCACTCTGGCCATCCTCTGAATGTGCACTCTCTCAGAAGAATGGAATTTCCCAAAATACCATGGTCGTTTGGCACCTGCTTCTCTGCAGCAGCTATAAATCTACTGCAGGTCACTCGACTCTGGAAAAAAAGAAAAAGCTACCCAAGTATTCTTGGACTGGGCCTGGAGATCAGGAGAGGGACAGAAATGCATGCTGCATCCAAAGAAAACTCTGCCCGACTTTAGACTGCTAATAGCTCAGTGGGAGAGTCTGTTTAACTGTGCATATTCTGCAGAGGTTTCTGGGATATAACCTGTTAGACCCTCACCTAGAACACATTTCTTCAGCTTTTGAAGGCTTGCTTGTCTGAAGGGTGTCTGCCAAGCAAAAGAAATGAAGATTAGGGAGCAAAGAAACGCAGAGGCAGCTGTGCATCAGGTCCCAATTAAGACATCAAACTAAACCCTTCAGCCCTAGTTCTCAAACATCCTTGCATATAATATTTCCCATGAGGCTGGAATTCTTCTGTGAGGTTTATGCTGGCTTTAATGTATAGCATCAGTGTTCAGTAAGCTCTCAGGGCATTCATATTGCTGCCTGAGAGAGCAGGGTATGCTTTTTCACCCCACCTCTTCAAATAAAAGATAAGGGCATGACCTGTGTTATGACACGACTTGACTTGGACTGAGGGAGCAGGTCTGAACTGTTTGGCATAATGCTGCATCTGAATTTGCCACGGAGTCATGCTGGTTCTGAGCATTCTTGTGTTCTAAATCTTAATTCTAGCTCTAATTTCCTAACAGTCATTTAGTCCATTGCACATGCAATCAGAAGGGAATTCAACTGCCAAGGTGTCTCTCCCCTAAGAATGGGTAGAGAGGGCAGGTCACTGCATGAGGGGATGAGAAGTGGAGGTAGAAGTCCACTTGTTGTGGCTTTGAGTCACAACAACCTGATTGTGTTTAAGACACTCACTGTACAATTTTTGGTCAGTGCACTGGTCAGTGCACTTTGGACCAAATAACCACTTCACTTAAAGGCTGAAGTTCAGAGCTGATTGATCAACGCCTCTCCATCATGGCATCAGGTCCTAAGGAATAGTTTGCCCTGATCTCAATAAAAGTCCCATCTGTACCTCCCCTGCATTAATGCAGAAAATCTTGTATTTTCTACCATTTTTCTGTAGTGTCTTGAAAAATACATAGTCTCCTGGTTGCAGAGTGTCACCATGAGGACAGTGCAAAGTGCCTGTCTTACTAGCACAGCGAAATCATACATTGCTCCATGCTGAGAGGACCCAAGTCACCCAGCTGTCCTCACTAAAAACTAACTGAATAATCCTGCAGGAGATCACTTAAAATTCCCCTTGCTGCACTTACGAGACAGCCCTGCTGTGAACGGGAGCAGCATGCCCAGAGTCAGCTCCCACTGCTTCACAACACAGAACAGATTTGGTTTGAAAATAACAGCAGTAGGAACATCTATGCTGCCAAATAGCTGAGCTCCCTGCTTTACTGTCAGATCCTGATTCTTCAGTTGTCTCTGGTGCTTTCCCTGGGGATCCCTTTGGGACTGGACTAGCTAATTCCTTCAGAGAAATCTCAGTGCATCTCTAGAAGCAGCTTCTTGCAGCAACTCCTGCCATTAAGAAAGTAGGAGCATCCCTGAACGCTGTCCAGGGAAACTTATCACTCATTCCAAGCTCCACGATATGAAATTTATCCTTAATGCAAAAACACAGTGACTGTTACTGGGTACGACACAATCTGCAGCATTTTCCATGCAAAACTACCTGAAATAAGCATACAAATAAATTATGGTGTTTCAGAGCTATAGAGGTGTTATATGTGGCTCGGAAGGGACCAAGAAAAGTACTCTGAAGTGCTGGACAAGGCCCACTGACTTTGGAGAGGGTTAACTTTGGGCTTTGTGGATGCAAACCACTTTTCTCCCTGTAGTGCCAGGAGCAACCCCTCGGAGTGAAAGCCTTTAGAAGCAGAGATGTAGCTGACAAAAAACCTTGTAGGACCATGATCCCACCCTCTTGGTGCCCTCTGCTAGGTTTCCCATAAATAATACTTCTGATGGAGAACAGATACAAGTTCACCATTGCACGGGCATACAATAGAATGTTCAACCTGACAGCAGCAGCAAGAAGACAGATAAGCCTGCATCAGAGTAACGTTAGGTAGGGTCTAACATGATGGGTCTGCTCCCTTTTGTCATAGCATCTGCCTGGACAAAATCCCTTCTCTGGATTTCTTTGAATTAGCAGAGAGAACCTGAATCATTTCAGATTCTACATTACAGAGAAAGCCCAGAAAGGATTTCTTTCTGAGACATAGCTGAAAGAACTTCCTTTTAAAACTTTCAGTGAAAGTTCTTGAGGCATGTTAAGTCTAAGTTTCTGCAGCTTTTCTAGGACCAATAAGCCAAAAAGCCAAATACAGTGGGCATAATTCCTCTGCCCCTACTGAAAATATACTGAAAGGCTTTCTCAGGGCAAGTTAGTTATCCAAAGCAGGGGATGACAAGGCAAAATGCGTCTTTCAGAACTAATCTCAGGCTGTGAATGACAAAAGTTGTATGAAAACCTTCACAGTGTTGTAGCCAAAAATGAAGAAGAAACACCCACCAGGATTTTGGGTGGATTGATGTTGAGAGGAAGTCTTAGCACTCCTGGTTTGTGGCTGCAGATTGAAGTATCAACAGTTGAAATTAACTTTTAAACACGGGCATGATACCAAAATGTGGTCTCTGGACATAACTGCTCTCCATAATCAAAGAAATAAACATGTATTTCTAGGAGCAGCAGATTGAGTCATCATTCCTACAGCTGAGCATCTAAGGCTAAATTTCCTTGCTGTATAACAAGAGTAAGTTTGTGCTGTAAATTGTCTCACGTTATGCAGACTCTGATTTCCATGACATTTCTAGCAGCTTGATATTCTTGGAAACTGCACCCCTCGGTTATACTTGTGGTTAAAATAAATCAGCAGATTTTAACAGTGTTGGGGCAGGCAGGGGGGTGTGAGGGGATGACAGAGAGAAACAGACATATGGAGCATGTAATGGCATGTTTCTCACTTCCTTAGGAAACCAATCTGAAAAGATAAAGATGGCAAAGCCCTACCACATTCTGCTGGAGTGGAGTTTTAATTGGTGAGATGAGTGTCAAGAAAATCCCCTCACTAAAGAATTGCAAGAGAAAGAGCTTATTGCTCTGAGTCATCTCTATACAGCCCCTTAAACTACACAACAGCTAACACCTTTGTTGGAGGTAGAATAAGAAAATGATGAATTACCTCTTAAAATGCAAGTCAGATGATGAGGATAAAGTTTTAGAGTGGATAATTCCCCTTTTCAACACCAGATTCAGGCAAAATTAGTGGCTCTGAATATGATCTAAGGTTTACCCATCAAGTTATTTCCTGGGGTTAAACATATTACAGAATTGGAACAGCTAAGGAAAGGCCCCTGCATAAACTTTTGTAATCTGATTTATGTTCTCTTTTATCTCAGACTCCACCTCTTCAAGTTGTCTTTTGACAAACCTACTGAGAAGACAGAAAAGGAAGGCAGGAATTGGAACATTCCTGAAATTGTCACCTCAAGACATACATTAGTAATTTACCTGGCAACACTTTCCTAAGTAAGTTTTTATCAATAAATTAGCAGTAAGTTATATATCAGAAGCTTGTAAACTGTCTCCGTGAATGTTATGACTTACAGGCCAGACTGAATTTGCATATATTTTTCAAGGACTAAATTTCCCTACCTAAAGCAAAAAAAACCCCAAACATCAAGTGCAACAAATTATTGCAGAATACTTCTAAGTGGGGTTGGAGCAGTGAATTGCTAAGTATTAGTTGATCAAGCACAACAATGGCTTCATAATTGCATTGATAGTATTTCTTTAGTTTAACATCTCACGGTATGTGTCTGTGAATGCTGGACATTCACATGATGTTTAGGAGACCTTGCTGTAGGGTTCTGTGTGATTTTTAAGCCCCTTTACTTTTAAGACTCTTGTCTGAGTGAGCTGCTGAATCTCAGGGCACCCTTATGTTGCAGATGTGGTTGTAGAGCTCTACCTGTCTCATCCTTTTCTTGGAAGTCCTTGGAAGAGTTAGCCAGTGCGCAAGGGGCAGGGATGGCAGCAAGGCAGATGTGCTCCTGCCTTTTGTTATTTATCACCCAAATAACCCTTTGATGAGGCTCTGCAAGGATCACAGACTCCTGCCAGGAGATTTTATTTCCACAGCCATCATGTCAGTGTTTGTGCTGGCCAGCTCTCTTTGGCAGCACCTTCCTCCCCAGTGTGGTATCACTCCCACTGTTTAGTGGGAGTCTGTACCTGTGGGGTCTGTGCATCAGGAGGAGCAGAAGGAAAGCAAAGATCAGTATTAAAGTCAACAGACACCATTTGGGCTATGCATGGTGCACACTATTTCCAATCTAACATTACTCCTGAGCAGGACACCCAGTCCACTCCTGAATCATTCGGTGGGGAGTGAATCTGACATAAAGGGGCAGAGTCCTCTTTTTGCAGGTGGGAGAGGAAACGGGACAACCTACAGGAAGTCAGAAGGGGGAAATGAGGTCATGGGAAGCTTCTGAGAACTTGTTGGTCCAGTCAGTGATTTTCCATCTGCCTGTGCCTGCTGTACCTGCCAGTCTAACACTGTTAAAAGCATGGCTAAACACCCTTCGAGCTGTCACCTGAACCAGTCTGGGTCCAGGCTCAGGGCCAGTTCACTCCTTAACAGAAAGAAAACACAAAACAGCCATGGGGTGAATGAGTAGGAAACAGGACTGGGAGGTACTGACTGATACAGAAAGACATTTGTTCTCTCTGACCCCTGGCTCAAAGACAGGTGAGAATCTTCCAGGGAAATTCCTGGGAGCTGCCCAAAACATTTCTTAGACCAAAGAGGTCGAATTTGGAATCAGCTTCTTTTTTAAGCCAGATGTGCTTGGTGAAAGGACCATCTTTTTCCTCTCAGAACATCCTGCCTCTGACTCCATGCCACTGCCACACTTCAAACACAAACACATTCCCAAACATTCTCTCATCTTCTCTCCTCCTGGGCAAAGTTCCTGATGTTCAGCTCGAACTTGTTGGTTTGCTATTACCCTGGAAAGGGCTTGGGGAAGTAGAAACCATGCACAGCCTTTTGATGAGGTGAGATAACTTTGCTTCCAAGGAGATTTCAGCAAAATGCCACAGCTGTGTTTGACATCAGTAAAGCCCAGGCAGAAAGTGTTCTACATTGACTCCTAACACTCATTCTGGATGAGCTGAGCCTTATCCCAAGCAGCTATCCATGAATTTGCCTATGCTACAAAGTACAATCCTTCAATTGCCTAAATGTGTATTTACACAATGTTCGCAAATCTGTTACGTTGAAAAAGATCTATCCTTTAAATATCCAACAGTCAACCACCTTGATTGGGATCCTGCCCAAGTTTATTTAAGAGGAGGAAAAAGTTGTTATGAAAATTACCGCAGCATTTTTTTTTTCCTTTTTGAAATGAGACATTTTTGTATCAATGCATAAACCACAAGAATGATCATCAGTTTAAATTGTTTCCTGCAGGTGAGCCCTTTCAATCTGAGCTATGAGGAGGACAGGTGGGGAACCTGCTTGGAGGAGAAGTGAGAATAATTCCCTTTCACAACATGCCTTGAGGCAGCCAAAGATCAGAATTACTCTGGGACAACTTGCTTCACCCTACACATGTTGTGAACAGGTCTCAGCCTTCAGCATTCAGTGGCATCAGGATGTGCTGAGGAAAAGCCATTCTTTAGCAGGTTGACACCTCTAAAAATAAGTACATGATGTTCTGTGATCTGCAGGTGAACAGAAAAACATTACACCCCCGGATTTGTGCTGTTGCCCTGAGTGATGAATCATTTGCATAACTCACAGAAAGTGGTGTTATGTGGGCAATGAAGATACAGAAGAGGGTTGTAAAGTAATTCTCTTCTACATATGTTAGTGTTTGGGATTCTTTTTAAATGTTGCATGCATAACCTAAAATATGTAACACCTCTAAAAATCAGTGGGTTTTTTTATTTTTAAGAAAAGCTGATTTTGTTGGATTGGATACACATAGAGTCACTTTTTATATTGAAAATGTTAATTGCAGGCATGTAATTAGTGAAACAATAAATTCTTGGGGACGAGGGAAGGAATTACACTGGTGAAATGGGATATCTGCCCTTCATCATCCAATGTGATAAATTACCCTCCTGGGATGAAGGCTCGGGGTGCTTGGCTAGCCAAGTCTCTTCCAGCATGATCTTCTGTTGGCCTTGCAAAGACTCTCATCTCCCAGCTATCATAGGTGACTTCTAATTTTGTCTAGAACTTGCTGTCATTTTTTATTACAAAACCGTATTTTTTCTTTCAATACTTGCAAAAAAAAAAAAAGGGAAAAGATTTTATTAAGTGTTCTTATTGAAAGCCAGTGACTGAATTTAGGGCATTGGGGTTTTTTTAAAAAACTTCAAACATACATTTCAGCTTTGAAGATGTTTCAGCCTTGGCATTGCCTCTTTTACCTCTGAGATTTTTACAGGGGATCTGGACAGAAATGAACATTTTCTCATGCTTTCTCATAAAAACTAAATGTCAAGTAAACTTCCAAGCCACTAGATGCTGAGGTGCCTGATTTCCAGATTGCCCTGTTTCAGAGATATCAGCGGAGCTGATGTTAGTGATCTGAAATGAAAGCCCACTTTTTAACATGTCCACCTGAACTTACCCATGTTTTATAGTACTACTGTGACAATATTGTTGGCCCATTGTAACTTATATTACCATTGCAAAAATATGCTCAATCCTGTTTGAGAGACAGTTATGGGAGGAAAAAAAAGTTCATTAAAAATCAAAACCAAATAGCGATATAAAAGCTCAGACAAATCAGAATGAATGATACAAGGAGTGAACATGTGGCAAGGAAAACAACACATTAATGCAAGACAACCTTGTGATTCACTATTACTCACTTTTTGGGCTGGATCAGGAATTTGTGTTTCCTAGGGTGCCATTATGCTGGGATCCTTTCTTGTGGTGAAATTCACAGATGTCCTGCCTCTCTCTCCTCTCACATACATTGTCATGGTAGCTGAATGCTTCTCCAAAGCATGTACCATGTACAGAATACATGCTATCCCTGCTCCTCACACGCAGAATGACCTTGAGCTAAAATTCATGCACTGCCTGCACTGTAGCTTCTCAAGGGCTTAACAATGCTTACAGCAAAGGTAATATGCAGCGTAGTTGCCAGCAGTTTAAAGAAGTTCTGAGATCCTTTGATGGAGGGATGATAAATGAACCTGCATTTGAAATAAATTTTCAAATGTCTTTCTGCTAGCCCTTCTTTCTCCTTCTCTGTTCTCTAAGCCATAAACAGGGCTTTCTTTCTCCTCTGCGTAACAAAAAAGAAAAATAAAAGCCCTTTGGGTAAAATGTCTGCCTGCCACCATAGCATCTTACTTTAATGAACAATGCAAATTTTAAATAATCACAGATCTTTACCCATTACTTACATTAAAGCATTACCACCATCAAATGTAATTTAAATTATTGCTATAGAAATAGTTCTGTTCTGGTTTGATAGGAACAGGGACAGAGGTATGTATTGTTTCCACTATATTAGAACAGAAGCTTTCAACTTTTTCTGCCTAAGGACTCTGAAAAATTTTCCAGTAAAGATGAAGAATGTTTAGAAATTTCCCACATGGGATCCTGCATCACAAAATATAGCTTGATTTAGCCCCATTTTAGAAGCCTGCTTCACAGGCTGAAAATCACTGACCTTCATGGTCTTCCTCCACATCTCTCCATGCACAAGCCCCCAAAGTTGAAGCCAGCACCGTGATAAGGAGTGTGACACTGAGACATCAATTTCTAGTGCTGGAAGTGGACTGCTCTTCTATCTGATGGGTGAAAACTCTGCAAGAGAGTACTTTAGACATCCAGAGCATCCCAAAACCCAGAGGCTGCAAAGACACTTTAACCTTTAACAGTGGGTATTGCTGTATTGCTTCTGTATGGGGGGGGGTTGAGCTGCAGCTTTCAGAGGAGCACCACAGGGAAGGCAGCTGTCAGTAGCTGAGCATACTGGGGTTTATCGTGTTTGTTCTTCTCCTTTCAGGTCAGCAAAGCTGAGTTCTTTCGGGGAAATCCCGTCATCTGCAGACAGTGAGACAAAAAACCAGATCTCCCTTTCTCTCACTCATCACAGAAGCATGACAGCTATGGTCCAACGATCTGGCATTGGAGCAGATACTGAAGACTAATTAATTAACAACATGATGGAGATTTGCCAGAAAAATCTGTTCTGATTAAAATTTGTCAACACAAATTTGCTCAGGAGCAATGATGATTACAATTGTAAATTGGGTGGGACTAAAAAAACATGTTACTGAGCATGACTGCTGTGGTCCCAGTAAACTGAGATCCTGTTGTATCTTGTACCTTCCAAAGAGAAGATGTAGATGGTTCCTGCTCTAAAGAGATGGAGTCTGTTCTCAGTTTACACTAAAGTCTCCCCCTCTTAGAGAGATCATCTTCCTGTTCTTGAACAAGCAAACACACTCTCTTTTGCTAGGAATGCAACCCTGAGAAGGATTACATGCCAAGCTGCTTTTGCTGTCTAGGAATACCAAAATCACACAAGAGAACAATGGCACATAAGTCTGGCATGTTTAGGAGAGAGGCTGAAATTTCTAACAGGGAATGGAAGGCCCCATCCTATAGGAGTTCACATGCAGGTAACACTCAGCACACCAGGTCTAATGCACTGCACTGAATTTTCTGCTGTATTGGCTGAATTTCTTCCCACATCACTTTGTCTTGTTGATTGCCCAAGCATCCTAACATTTAAAATTTCTAAAATCATACATGTCACATTCTGTACTCCTCTTTCATTTATCTCCTTTCATCATGGCAAGCCAGGCCACTAAGCAATTAAAGGAAAGCTGTCTCTAGATGAATTAAGGTGCTGAGTTACAGGTCTGTGTTTTAAGACCTTTCTGAGTAGAGGAATTCAGATTTTATGCGTAGTTGCAGAACCATTTATAGAATATCCTGAGTTGGAAGGGACCCACAAGGATCATTGAAGTGCAAATCTTTATTCCTGTTTGTGCTTCTCACTGAGCCTCCCAGCACATCACAGATCTAATGTGCATACTCCAGAGGAGATATTTGGCCACCCCCAACAGACCACAATTCCCTTTTCCCCCTCATATTTCTGTTGCTCTTCAAGAAACTCTGGGTCAGGACTTGAAAGAATGCAAGTGCTCCACCGCAGTCCAGAAACTCACATACTGGAATTATGAGCCTGCACTATTCCACAGAGCAGCCTAACTCTGCTGGCATGAAGTTGGGGATAAAACTATCATTGGCTTCCACAGAAGCAAGTCAAGCCAAAGCAGAGAGCAAAGCACACTAGAAAACTTCACCTGCAAGATCTTCTGGCCATCAGCAGTATATGGCAGCACTTCATCCCTGTCTGGTTGCCGGGTGTGAGGCTGGAGTTGGAACTGGCTTTACTCTTACTCACTTTTTCCATATAGTTCCCCTTAAACCAGAGATCTATTACAGAAATAACAAAAGTTTCACAGATAAAAAAACCCAAACCAAAACAACCAAACAAACCCATGATGAGAAACAAAATATTGCATAGATGAACCACTATGAGATTGAAATAAAAGAAACTTCCATATCAGCCTAAATAATGGGAAACATTCAGTTTAATTGAGGTATCTTCTTTTAGATACTGCAGGCAAACAGGGGTATCTGGTTATTGTTAGTGATGAGAGGAGGATGGGGAGGGCCTGGGAGTCTCAAAGCAGCTCCAGAAAGCATCCAGGAGACAGGATCTCTCCAGCAGCCAGTTGCTCAGCGTGTGCTCTGCAGGCTGGACAGCACAGTATGCAGACAGCTTTCCCTGTCTTGGGTTCCTTCCAAGATCAGCAATTGAATCCACCTGAGGTAAGTGAACTCACAAATCACCTTATCTCGCGTGACATGACAGACAGATGTTTTTCTGTTACACTGAACTGCACAAATGGGACGTGTTCTCCTCAGGTCAGGCTCCCAGGTTAATGCCTGGCACATGGAGCTGCCCTCTTGCCTTTCTTGGGGAAAGACCAAAGGCAAAGAGCAGACACCATGGGCTTGCCAACAGGTCAAGCATTGCAGAAATCAGCCAGAAGGTCCCAAAGGTGCCAACAGCATCAAATAACACCTAAAATATTCCTTTTGTTGTCTCATTTGGACTACGGGAGGGAAGCAGGGACATGTGCGTTGCTGGATATTCACGCAGCAAGAACTGCAGTATGAAAACCAAAGCCCATCCTGCCATGTGGCTGTCCACAAACTACACAAATACGATATCCACTCTTTTCCCATTTCACACAATATTCTGAGTTGGAAGGGACCCACAAGGATCATTGAGTCCAACTCTGAAGTGAATGGCCCTTTTCCTATAATGTGAATTGTTGCACACAGAAGAAGAGCACTTCTGAGGCCAAATGAGCACAGCTGTGTTCACAGGAGTTGAGAATGAACTCTGCACTAAGACACAACCATGCTTCTAGTTGCTATTGTGCCCACCTGTCAATTCCCACCTGGAGAATGCTCCCCAGCCTGTGGAGCACAGTTGTTAGTGTTGCATCAGGGTGTCCTGCTTCAAGGACATGCCAGACCTGTTTCCTACAGCACAGCAGTGACTTGCATCCATTCCCATTCCCCCAGTTAGCAAATTGCCCTCTGGAAGCTCAAAAATACACCTGCCCCAATAGAGCAGAAACCCTTTATGTTACTAATTTGAGGGAGCTTTTTTAACAGCAGGGATATTCCCATTAGCACTAGGAAATTCCTAATGTAATAGTTCTAGTCTTATCATCCTAGGAGAGAGCTCTAGTAAGCAGTGTTAAATATCTAAATTATTGCTCTCTCTCCAGTGACTACACAGCACCTATGTAAACAAGCTCTCTAAATGCTATGATGTGTTTGAGTCATGTAAATTCTCCTCCTTATTTATATTTCATCCCACACTAAAATGCTATGGGGCATTAGGAGCTTCCTTGCCCACAGAACTCAAGGCAAAGCCTTAGAGATGCTGATAATTTGAGGGTGTCCAGTTTCTTCCAGAGCAGGGGCTTTAATTTTGCTTTCTCTAGAGAATTATGGTCAGGACTATATAGCAGATCAAGTGTTATGAAGTTTTGGATGATGAACTCAGGGACTGAACATGCTTCTAACACTTTTATCACAACTTTGAACTGGCATTTTATGTTGTCCAACTTTACGGGCTCAGCCTAAGCTGCTTTGTTGGACAATCAGAATTGCTTAAAGCATTGCTGGGTGCAGTACAAGAGCTAGCACCAGACCAGCTGAAACAAGAATTTGCAGAGGCAAATTGGTATTTCTTTACCTATTTTCACATGTAGAAATACTTGAATTTCTGCACAAGCAGGATTTGCATATGCAAATACAAGTGCCTGTCAACTATTGGTTTGAAAGAAGAATCCCTGAACATTGTGGTACGCAGCCCTCAAAGAGATAAGATGTTCCTAAAACCTCAGTAAATAAGGCATCTTGAGCCAAGAGAGATGAAGAATTTGGAGAATGTATCCTCCCTGTTGATATGATCATAAAACCGTTGGTACAAACATCTCCCACTAAAAGGAGGACACAATTTGCATGGCTAATTTATAAATTCCCAACAAAACACAGGGTTTGGCTAGGTATTGCTGAATTTTCTGGAGATGTTCAGAAGAGAACGCATAGTACTAGTGCTTTATTCTAGTTGTGTCATATTACAATAGCCAGCTAAGTTTAAAATCTTACCATGACAATCTGTCATATCTGGTAGCATACAGTAAATTCACTTGTCAGAGAGGGAGAGAAACAAAACTTTAAAAATTACAAGTTTCATTAAAATTATAACTGAAACGTCATTTCCAAAAGATAAAAAAAGGTAAAACATGCCATTAAAAAATTCTCCACATTGAGTACATTTGCCCCTTCCTGAAGAGAATTTCTTTTTAATTTGTATAAACCAGTTTATATTAACTTCAAATATTACTATTGTTTGGTGACGCAAAAATTTTCCCTGTGGATCGATGGCAACCATTTTAGAGCAATTATTTGATTTCTTGAGTGGCTGAAACACAGTAATTATTTACCTGATTCTCATTTATGATAGCAAGCATTCAAGCAGACAGTCAACATTTTCAAGGTCAGAATCAGAAGCTGTATTAGCATATTCCTGCTTTCAAGTTAAGCACGTGCTTAAGTGCCTTTCTAGGCTGTCATGTGACACCTGTTCAAATCAAAACTCAACTCTATTGAACTCAGTGGTGGTGTATCTGTATGTAAGCAGGATATGTGAAAAGAAAATGAGACCCATATGATTTTGAAAAAAATCACAGCAAAATGTTGGATCAGTGTTGTGGGTTAAAAGGAGTCCTAAAACTCCTGGAATTATTGTTATTTTAGTTGTCAGTGCTGTATTTATCTGGTATTTCCTGTCTGTCTATTATATATTTAAGATAACATGGCCTCATCATTTTATACCAACTAAGACTTTGACCCTAAAAGTGAATTTTAAATGTATTATGCACTCCAGAAATCAAATCATGAGAATTACAGTCCTTTAATCAGGGAAGAGAAGTGACATCATATGCTTATCACAGCACAGCTCAAATTTCAAATACTCCACTGCTTGGAGCAATCCAGGCAAGGCAACAAATAAAATCTTAGGGACTAAAGGCAACAAGTGAGCAAACCGTGAGGGTTCTGCCTATGAAGAAGATAATGGGAATCATTAAATGAACTATTTCTTTTTGGAAAAATTATGTGCACACACACAAGAGTACAGCTATACTGTGATGGTGAAACACAATAATAGTTAAGGTACCTTGGATTGAGCCCCATAGTCCACAACTAAATTGTCATGAAACGTGTTTAGCTGGACATGAGCCCCGTTTCCATGAGCCCCATACAGACACATCTTCATTGTCACTTGATAGAATTTGAAGATAAATGTCAGTTCTCGCACTGCTTTTATTGCTTGTGTGGTACTGTACTTGTCTGAATTCTGTGAAGGCCCACTGAATGGATAATACATCTATAGGCTATGAACAAAAAAGTTCATGTTTTCTTCCTGAAAAAGGTCTATTTCTAGATTGACCTATTCATTCAAGGTCACAAGTTACTGATAGCTAATGCTAAAAAGAGTTGGCCTAGATTCCTGACTGATACAGTTTGGCAGAAATCCACCCATGTCCACACAGCCAAGGTAAAGATTATTCTCTGTTTCTTTAAAGATAAGTCAGGAAAATGATTCAGAAAACTGCTAGTGAAATTTTTCTCCTGAAAAAAGCACATTGTTATAGCTCCCATCTCTTGCCATGAACACACAATGTGCACAATTCCCACTCATTTCCCCTTGTTTGTTTGAAAGAGAATTACAAAGTGTTTCAAGATTACACATAAAACAATAAAAATACAATGCCCTGGGTGGTTTTCTTTCTGGTGTTCCAGCACAACCCTGGGGAAGCTTTCGGATGTATTTCCTTGCAGAATGATGCACACTGAAGAGATAAATCAGCAAAGAAGGCAATGGGAATATCTGAGGATTATCTGAAGCTGCAGAGTGACTATGGTCACCAGGACAGTGCTACAAAAGTTTCTTGCAGAACTATTACAGCCAGCAGATGTCAATTAGCAAATATGAAGTCAGTAATCTTTTCTACCAGATGGGTGAGGAGGGTAAGCAGTGACACCCCAGAGTAGATTTCTGCAGGTGCATATCACTGGTGTGTCAATCTGCCCTGCTACCCGGCACTACACACACTAAAGGACAGTAAATGTCTTTATTACAAGCAAAGAGAAAATTTACCAAAAAGAAAGTGTCTCTGCATACACCAGACAGATGAACTACAAGGCGGTGAGGACAGTAGGAATTTACAGAGACTCAAGGGGAGAGTTAACAGGTTTGTGGAAGAGAAATCCACTGAGGTTGCCACCAGCCATGTGCCTGCCTTAGCAAGCTCAAAATGATAACAATTAGAGGTCAGAAATGCTTTGGGAAGTAGCTATAGTATGCACTTACTCTTTTCCCATACCCTCTGATAGTTCCCTACTCTGAGCCACAACTGGAAACAGAATCCTGGATTTGATGGAACTGTGGTCTGGCCCATTGTAAATGTTCTCATGGGGCTCTCAATAGCAAAAAAATCACAGAGCTGCTGGCCTGCAATCTGTCATTTTCTAACAATCATTTGTTGGTTGTACACACACTCAGAAATATTCTGATCATTACTAGTTGCTTAAGCAGGCCAAATGCCAGCATTAGGGGGGGAAAAAAAGCCTCAGTGGCAAGCGTATAAAGGCAGTTGACAATACAGTACTGACACTGGTAAAGTAACTGCTACCCTGGCAATGTGCTGCCTTGGAAAGGCATGAGTGCCAAGCACAAGCCAGGGCAACCCTGGGGAGATGAATGCAGTGTGTCTGGAGTGAAGGCAACATCCGACTGCACACAAAAGCAAATGTCTACAACCCAGTTGTCATTACTCTTTTGTATGGCTGGAAAGATGGGACAACTTATAGCTGTCATGGCAAGTGGTCTAGTCAATTCTTCATGCAACGCCTCCGAGTCTTGGCTGGTGGGGAAGGGCCTGATGAGATCTCCACAACTGAGATCTCGGAGTATTGCCAAATCCTCCTCTGCTCTTCAGAAAATCTGAGCACATGTCAGTTAACAGCAAGTTAAAAGTCATCTCTCATGGCCCACTCTGACAGTGTGAAGATTCAAAAGACTCTGAAGAAATGCCATAAGCCCCTGCTTGAGGCAGGCATTAGCTGTGGGACACAATGCTGATATCCTCAGCTAGGACAGTAGACATCCCAAGTTGTCCCAGGCTAAGTGTAGTGGTACAGTGCAGTATGAACAGTATGCAAGAACATGTGGGTCAGAAATCAGTATTTGCTGTCTTGGGGGATGGTAAAACTCAGTCAGACCTGTCAGGCCACTCAATACTGACACTCCAGCCCTTGCACACCAGACAGTGAGTATCAACCAGCAACCTCTCGGGACCTGCAGACTGAGCAGTGCCAAGGCACATCTTACAGAAGCAGACGGAAAAATCCACTAGCCTATCCTGGTAACTCAACATCCTTATCATGCCATTTTAATGATGGCATTTACTCCCTACCCCCTCAGTTCCAAAAACATCCATCCCCTGAATACATCATGCTATCAGGAAAATTTCCTATGGAATATCTTTTGTTGTCCATATTTCTGTAATGCTGTGATATATTTTCAAGCTCCTGTCGCATCTACTGCTTTTTTGGTGCTTCAAATATCATTTTGCTCCTCAAATGGGTTATTTCACTCCCATTGCACCTGTGTTGATACTTTTACAGAGGCTACTTCTTCAATAGTTGCAAAATAGTGAAGCTCTGGAGAAACATTGCTGCTTTTAGTTTAATTTCCTAACTGTGCTGGCTGCTTGGCAAATGGGAATTGTATCCTCCTAGTTCCAGCAAATCCCAAAATTTGCATGCCAATTGAGCAGCTGCTACAGAGCAGGTCCAACACGGGGGTGTGATGATAAGGGTCAGAACCACTACATTCTCCACTGCAAGATGATTTAGAATTCAGTAGTGACTTTCACATGTCCTGTAGTGGCTGGGCATACACTCCTAATCTGTGCATGGCCAGTGGCTATTTTTCCATGAGTAGCTGGGATTGGTTTCAGATTTATTTTCCACAGAACCTGCTTCCTTGCTTGCCTGTTTCTCTCCCTCCTGTGTTATCTTTCTTTTTAGTAACCTATCTCTGTCTTCACCATCATCTCATTTCCCAGTTAAAGACAGCAGCAGATTTCATGACCAAGAGCATATACTGATCTTGAAATTCTGTTGTTTCATTTAAAATCAGCTTTGCAAGTCAAGAACCTAAATCTATACCAATCTGTTCAGTAACCTACAAAAGAAACCCCCAACCAACCAACCAACTAAAACCAAAAAAAACCCCTGCCTGCATATTAAAGCTGTCTGTTTTCATTTCTCTCATAGTAAGCATTTTTAGCCCCACATCAGTACCTATCTCCAAGACAACTTTGCACTGATTACCTAAGTAGGTTTCATTGCAAGATGCTGTGATTATATACTTCCCTAAAATCCAAGAAAAAAAGAGGTTTACCAGGCAAGATTAACATTTTATAAACCTATCCTGCTGATTTGCATTATTAAAATAAAAGTAAAAATCCAATCTGACAAGAAGATCTGCTTCAGGTGTGGCAGGCCCAGAACAGATCAATTGTTACAACTGCAACATTTACAATGTTTTTGAAGATTGACTGTGCTGCTTTCCTCTACTCTTTCACTGCCTCACATCAAAGGCTTATGTTTATTAAGCTATTCCTTAAACAACCTAGGATGCATAGTAACTTTTTGTCTCCGTATGTGCACATTCTCCTGATACAGCTATTGAGACTGGGTCTTTCTGACCTGACTTCACATATTTTTCTTGGCACAGGATTTATTTTTTAAGGGGATCACTGTTTCAGCCAACTTTTGCATCATTAACCACCTCCTCCTCTCTGTTTATTTATATTTTAATAAACCACTAATTTCCCAATCAAGGAACAAGGACAGTTTTGGCTAAAAGCCAAACTCAGACAAAACCCCAGCAGTAATAGAAATAGCTACATGTGACCATTTTTAAAAGAAAGAATAGCAGCATTAAATATCAGTTAGAAGCTGTGAACTGCAGGTAACCAGTATAGGAGGCAAAAGACATCAGGAAAATTACTGCAGGCAGATTGGAAGCCAATGACTTGTGCTTAAGCAAGAATGTGATAACAAAAATTCTAACAATTGTCTTTCACCTGACTGGAGGGTAGAAAACTGCTGATAAGAGACAACTGAGAAAAGAAAAAATACTCAGCTCTGGATTTGGAACAGTTCAGAAGGAGTACAGCAACATGGAGGAGAATTCACCTCAGACAGTTTGGTCTATGTGCACATGCAAAGTCCCAAAGATTTAGTCAAATGTCAGTAGATGATTAGTATGTCCTAAAAAGCTGAGAAATTCAAGAAGGCTGACACATGGTAGACACAGGGGGAGTTTCAGAAAGAAAAAGCATTTTACTCTGCCAATTTTCATCCAGGGAGCCTGAAACCATTATGGGCAAAAAGAACAGAAAATTTGATAGATGATTCAGCTGAAAGGCAAAGAAAGAATGAAAGGCTGAAAATAAAACTAATGTAAATCAATAATGTTTTATGGAAAAGAGAGTTTGATATGCAAACCTGAAATCAGTTGGAGAGACGGTTGGCAAATGTGATGTGCAAGCTCTGGGCATGTACACAATGCAACATTCCACATGCAAACTGGTTTGTTTGTTCCACATACTAACCATTATAACACATCAGTAAAGGCCAATTTGAGAGTCTAGAGAGGATGCAGTGACAAAATGGAAAGGAACTAAATATATCACTTTTCCTTCACTCGATCAACAGAGGAACAGATAGCCATATGGGCAGGTGGTTCTCTTTCTTTGTGTGTTCCTATATGAATAATTAAAACACATATCAAAGTTTGGAGAATATTTGTTGGGTGGTGAAACACAATAGTAGAAGTAAAGGGACAGACAAAACCCTTCCTAACAACTAATTTACAGTTTGATTGGTTATCAAAATGTATTGAGATGAGTTGATCATAAGAAATAAAAATATCTTCCCCCAGGGAAAACACCTCAGGTGAACAGACCCTTTCAGGCAGCAGAGAAAGGCATAGTTACAGTCTGTGCCTGAAAGGCAGAGCCAGGAAATGAGAAATAAAAGACACATTTTTAACGGAGAAGATGATTAATTTTAGGACAAACTACCACGGGAAGTGGTGAATTCTCGTATGATTCAGGTCAGCAGAAGGTGGGATCCATCAGTCAGTGACACATGAGCGATCTGACTAAATCATTTGCAAACCATTTCAGTCACTGAGGTGTCTGCTTTGCTGAAGCAGCCCAGCACTAAGCCACACCATCTGACCCAGTAACCTGCGACAGGGAAATGTCTGGTCAGCTGCACGTTGCAACCTTTCCCTTCCTTGCTCTCACTCGCAGAATGGATTGCTCCCTTCTAAAGTGCCCATCTTGGCAACACAGGAGCTTAAGAGATGAACAGAGCTTGCTTTGAATTGGAGGGAAACTCATATACGTACCTTACCAGCAGGGAAACACATACTTTACAAGGTAAACCCCACCTAAGACTTTTTTTTTTCCTTCCCTCTCTTTTCAAATCAATCAGGCCCTGTAAGTTTGACTCTATATGCACCTCTCTTGCTTTCTGTCAAATTAAAAAAATTCAATTCTAGGTGAATATACAATCTCTTCCATTCAGGACTGGTGCTGGCAAAGCACAGGACGATGGGAAGTTGCTCCTGGCAACATGAAGATGGGCTGCAGCCACAGAAATTCAACGGGATTGCCGCACGCTGACAGAGCTTAGATGCCATCTCAAGAGTTTGGGGATTTGGATCACTCTGCTGCGAAAGGCAGGGAGCAGCAGATAGGTTTGCTACAACTCATTCAGGAAACAGCAGCCACCGTGGGAACCCTTTGCCTGCAGAGACATCGGTCCCATCACCATTGCTGTCTTGTCCCTTCTCCTACCCGAGGTCAGGTCTGCACTCAGCCTTTGGCCTCCTATTCATTATCTTTCCACAACCCACCTGTTGTAAGAGCCTGGTTGTCCCACAGCCCCTGAGAGAGGCTGGGAACCAGTGAGATGGTCTTAGATTCACAACTCAAAAGCTGAAAGGAGAAGATTTTACACTTGCTCATAATTTGGGCTTTGCCAGGTCTGAGCATAGAGACCTTCAGTTTCACAGTGTGTGTCTAGTTTCCCATGCCAGCTTCATATTCACCGGAGCAAATAAATGAGAAAGAAGGGCTGGGAGAGATGAACTTTGTAACAAGCCACATCAGTGTATGGAAGCAGGGAAAGGTAAGTAGAGTTTATTTTATCAGCACTGCACAGGAAGTCTCGGTACCAAAAATTACTCTCATCCCGGCCAGTACTCCATGTTATTTCTGGCACCTTTGTAAATTGGTTTGCAAAAAAACCCCTAGGAATCCCTCGGCAGAGTGTATCTCTCGGCTCCCTCCACTTCCAGTATTCTACTGAAAAGGAGAGCTATTCCTACACTGGCAGGGTGAAGCATCTCTTGGGGGCTGACAGCACTGCAGCCAGCACAGACACATTGACTCCAGCTGCTAAATAGGAAAGGCTGCCTTGGGCAGAGCCTGCTCAAAAAGTCAGCTTTGTCATTAATTCTACCCAAACTGAGTGAATTAAGCCGATTTAGACATGCAGGCAGAGAGACTTTGCTTTGCACCTTCTGTTCAGGTCTAGCTTCAGAGGAACATCCTGAGCAAGGCTCTGCTGCCTTTCTTCCCTGTGAAAGATCTGCCTCATTTCATTCATGCCATATTAAACCTGATTAAGAGAATAATTTCTTTTTATTTTTGTTTTAGCTCTTTTCTTCAAAAAAGTCATGCTCCTGCATTCTGGGGCAAAACACACATTTTTAAAGCTCAGTTTCAAATTTTGTTTCAAGAAGAACTTGCAAGTTATTCATCGATGTTGTCTTGGTCAGAGGGGTAAGCTGTTTATTTCAGAATCTCCTAAATCTGGTTTTCAGGCATAAAATCTGGAATTCGGGGGTCAGACTCAGGCCCACTGGTTTGTACGGACCCATAGAGGGCACCAGACACTCATTTTTCAGTGCACTGACCAGGTGCACGGTCCTCCCCAACAATTCTGCAGAGGGCTGGGGAGTCCTGGGATGAGAATTAGGAGCTCCATGGAAATAGAAAATCGCATTCTAATCTGAACTGTTGGAATGGTAGGGATTCCAATTTCCTGCCACTTCCAAAGTAAATATTGAAATAAAATGTTTGCTTGATCTGAAATTTCTTTCTCAAGTGTCTGATGAAATGGAGGGAAAAACATCAGCTGAAATATTTTCTTTTCCATTTCAAGAATACAAACAAACACAATAAAAAAAATAATCTGTGACATGAAAAATCTCTTCCCGTGGTAAAACCCAGCCATTTAATTTGGAAACAAAAAGAACAGTTTTGACTTTTCTTTTTTCCCCTCCCACAACAGAAAATGAAATTAATTTACAGTTTGGTGTCACTGAATCTGCATTTTTCACCAAGAAGTTCAAACAGAACATTTCCTCCCCCTCTGGCCCCTATTGTCTCAAACCAGCACTCTCCAGAGGAAGTGTTTCAGTGGCCTTTGTAAAGATCTCACTTTGAGAATCCCATTTCACTATTTACCCATCAGTAGCGATAAATGAGAGGTAAATGAACGGGAAGAAAACAAACCCACGATGTGATTCACTGTCATGTGAAAAGTGTGTTGTCTGCCAGAACCACAAGTCCTGGTGTATTATCACAGTGGTTTATTTAATCTGAGTGAACTCTAGATATCATCTAACACATCTGCTCCCATCTTGCAGTTCATGGATCTCCGTCCTACAGACACAGCCTTTTCAGGATTCATTTCCACATCTGACAGGATAAACGGGCTCAGGCAATCCCACACCAGCAACAGCCTGATCCACCCTATGGTACAGGGCACATGAAGCACCTACCAAGGCTGAAATACTACAGTCAAAGCTGTGTAAGAACTTACTGTTGCATAAACATGGATGTTAACAGACGGGATCTAGGAAGTCGCTCTCAGTAAACCTAAATAAATTTAGGAGAGGGAGGGCAGGAACACAGGACTTGGAAGCAAGATTATGATCAAAATATTGAGGCAGTTCCTCTCTCCTGGTAACTGTCCAAACCAGGATCCTCAATTGCAGACCCTCCAAGCCTTCTCAGGTTTGAAAACTGCTTGCTTCTGTGACTTTCTTAATTTGGGCTTCTCTCTGATTTTCACCAGCCTTTACTCCTCCTCATCTCCCAAATGGCTCTTCCCTTCTTGCAGCTTGGAGGATGCAACCTTCACAAGTTTTTCATCAAGTTTAGTGGAGTTGGATTAAGCCCAGATTCCTGCAGCAACTGGAATTCAAGTGTCTTTCTAAGACCAAGTATTTCTTATTGCTTAGGATAGACTTTGCTCTGTACTCCTTCCCTACTTCTCTTCCTTAAGAGATTAAATTATCCTTAAATATTAAGTTTCCCAATTGTTTTGTGTAAAAAACCCTCTCTGCTTCCTGCTTTATACATGGTTTGCATCCTGTGCACATGGCCTAAGAGATCAGTTGTTGTGCCTCGGGGGGCAATTAATCCCCAACACTGTAATCTGCACAGAGGCATTTAATCTTTCAGGAAAGATGCACCTGAAAGCTTTCTGAGAAGCACATGGTTGATAGAAACCACTGAGAAAAGCCAACAGTTTAGCCAGAGGCTGGGAATCTCCTTTCTGCTCTGATCAAGTTTCCCCAGCAATTAAATGCGGAGCCTTCCAACACAAGTGTTTTTTCTAAGGCTGATGAGGAAGAGTCTCAGGGATTCAATTTCAGTATCTTCTCAGAAGTCCCTGTTGCATAATCCTGCTCCCCACAGGAGGGTGTTTGGTTCTGCTTGTGCTGGTTGGGAGAATCTTTCCTGGTATCGGGCTGACTTTTCCTCAGCCCTTATATAAAAATCCAGTCTCTATCATAAGTGGATCTACAGGGCAGAGACTCTCCCTGCTGCACAAATTCCAAGCAGACAGAGGTCCTAATCTCTCCTTTGTCTCTGCAAGTTCAACTAAGGCCACAGTCATTTAAAAGCTTTGATGAGGTCATCACAGAGTGATGTATCCTTCATTTTGTCACCTTGCTCTGCATCAAGGTATTCTGGATGACTTTTTCAGTTTTCAGCTTCAGAATATTCAGACCTTTCCAAGAGAGCCAATACCAAACCTGCCAGGGATTTCCCTGGAACTTGGCGGAAATTCCAAAGCTCTCTATTTCTCATTTGGCTTCCTCAATTTCTTTTCCATTTAGGCTGTCCTTACCTGTCCCCTCCAATAGCTTTACCTTTTTTGCTTACAGGGTTAGCTGAGGACAATGAGAAAGGGCATAGGAATCCTAATTTTAAAGCAGTAGTGAACTGGCTGTACAGCCTCTTGCGACCTGCACTTGGGTGCCCAGATAGGAAGAGAGCACTCAGATGTGTGCATCACCCTCTCCTGCAGCAGTTGTCTGCACACACAGCAACACTTTACAGCCATGCAAAACTTAGATTTATGATTTGGGAGACTTGTCCCAACATAACTCCCTGCGGAGACTCCATGTTGGGAACCACTGCACTATGACATCCCTCAAAAGTGATGGCTCATCCCTCATCCACCACTTTCCCTGTTTCTCCTCTTTTTGCTTTGGCCTCAATATGGAGTTTTCACCTTTTTGCTCAGCTACAGACTCTTAGCACGGGTGGAAAGGGAAAGCAGGTTGGCTTGCTTTTCTGATTTACCCATCCTCACCCTTTGCTTCCCACCCAGTCCCACAGCTGCTGCCCTCGAGCCAGGGTGGCCCAAATGCATTCCCCAGCATTCTCACACAGCTCTTCTCCAGCAGTTGGCTCAACTTAGTGCAAGGAACAACATCACACCCTTCTCCCAGCTCTCCAGTGGAGCTGTGGGTCTCTCCAGCTAAGTCATCCTGCCACTGCCTCCAAACACTGCACCACTGAACCAGTGCTGAGATAAAACAGCATTGCAAGGTCTGGTGCTTTGCCTTTGACTTGCCTCACATACTGAACAGCTCTCTGCAGGTGCAGAGACCCCTTCATTGGCAAGAGGTGAGGCTCACAGGTCAGCAGCACACATCAAAAGGGCCACATAAAGGCCTGCATTCAGGGCTATGTTTTAAAACCCAGGAGACAGGCAGATGGACGAAAAAGCCATTAAGCAGATAATAACTTTTAGGCAAACATCTCTTCTGAAAATGGCTCCCTGGAAGCACATGGGCTTTTCCTGACATTAAAGGGGTTCCTGCTCTAAGCTAAGAGTTGTCTGTAGTGCATATCATATATGAATGTGTTCAGGACAAGGGGGCTTTAAATCAGCAACTAGTGCTGGACAAACATGGATGAGGTCAGTCCTAACAAAACTAAAGTTAAATCACATTTGAAATGGTATCAGATGAAAGCTCATCTTCTAGGAAAAACAGAAAGGAAAAAAAAACAAACCAAGGCAAAAACCAATGTATGAGTCACGAGGTTGAAATAGGTTATTCAATCACCATGTCCTGCAGACACATTTCCCCTCCAGTAAAATAGGTTTGAACTTTGGAATCTCATGAAATATTTGTGAAAAGGAGCTCAGGACGGTGGACAGGAGAAGATCCGCCTTGTCAGACCAGTGTTTTCCACCAAATCCCACCCGTCTCCAGACTTAGATTGCTGCTGTGGCTCCTTGGACAACATCAGGGAGCGGCCTGTGCTGCATAAGGAGTGTCCTTTTCAGTGTCCCTGCTGCATTCCTGTTCTTAGGATTTTTTAAAAATCAATATTTTGGCCCATTCTTTAATTTGTTATCCCTGTAGTTGTTTGGTTTCTCCTCAGTTTCTTCTTCTTTAAACCTTCTTTGTAAAGTTTTGCTCTCAGGTTTTACAGGGATGGACTGATGGCACTTCTAAATGGGAACAATGGATGTCTAGAGGAAAATAATAAGAACAGAGAACATATGCAGCAACACTTCTGAAATGCCCCAGCCTCCAAGGGTTCCCTGAGCCAGGCTTGATTATTTTGTATTTAATAGCCCTTAATAGATTTTTTCCCTATGGACTTGTCCAGTCATCCTTTGGACCTCTGTAGGTGTTTAGCAAGCACAACTCCTCCCAGCAAGGTGTTCCAGACCTTTGCTCTGAACTGGCTACTGTTGAAATGATCACCTAATGCCATATTACACTTCTTAAATGTTTAACATCATTAGAGTAGCTGAATTTCTGGTAGACTCTCTGATAGATCTAATATGCACACTATGAACTGGATACAGGACCTACATCCTGAACCCTCCCTGAAAAGATTTTAAAAGTGAAAGATAATCTAAATTTAATTACTGAAAGCAGTATTAGTATGATTTTTTTTAAAATCATCTGAAAGGAAATGACCCATGTTTGTAAGAAGAAATATAAACTAATATCCACTAAGAACTGGTGAAATTTAAAGTTTGTAGGTTTGAATAAACATCAACAGGTATTAGCTGCTCTGAGAAAATTTTAGAGGTCCGGTCTACATTGAGAAGAAAATGGGACAAATCCAGTTCCAGAAAGATCCGACCCTAAGTTGAAGGGGGGTGGGGGGAGGGAGAGGCAAAAAGAAAATAAAAGGAAATAAAGAGGGCTCAAGTGTACATTTAACTAATTGTCCCCTCTCTCCTTATCCCCCCAGCATCGTGAACTGCAGGAAGCCAAAAGTAAATGTTACATTGCCTCCAAAGTAAAGAAGGAGTGGAAGAAAGCTTGAATTTGAGTTTTAGGCAGAAGTTTCCATGGCTCTTTTATTTTAGTTGCTTTGCTCACTAGTAAAAGATACCTTCAGGAGCTCCTCCCCAAAACACTATCCTTAGGGATCCCAGGGAAGAACAATGCAGTGATTTTATCAGCTCTCCCTCGGCGGCATTGCAACTGTAGGAAAGGATTGTCTTGCCTGGCAAACAAGGGGGAGTGTCCTGTACCTCGGCCCAGAATCCAGCTCTGAGTGAGTCAATGCAAAGGCAGACTGTAAATAACTGCAGCCCGTGTTGCACAACTGGCTGGTGGGGAGGCAGGAAAACGCCCCCGGGGGAAAAGGAGTAGCCAAACAGCCTGAAAAGTAAAAGTCACCTGCAGGAACCACAATCCAGAAACCCTAAACTGAACTCCGCGAGATTTTCATCAGCGTTTCCAAAGGAGAGGTTAGCAAGCTGTGGATTGAAATGTGAAATCATTGGGCAAACAGACTGAGCCACAAAATGAGTAACTTCCTCCGTGAGCTCCCCCGGGGGGATCGGCATTGCTTTAAGGTGCGCGGCCTCTGTGATGTAAATTGTCTTGAACCCTAAGAGGTTTTGCAGATTTACATGATAAGGAACTGTTTTCTCCCCCAAGTATTAAGCACGATGTGGGGGAGAGATCTCTGAGTGGGAGGGAAAGCAGAAAACTGGAAGGAGGCTGTAGGGAAAGAAGATTCTTGCAACACACTGGTAGAGGGGATTCAAAGTTGCGGGGTAAAGAGAGCAAGGGATGAATACGGGCAGGGTTATGCGAAGGGAACTCCGAGTGGACACAGCATCTGGAGCTGCTCAGGCTTGATGCCAACCTATCTTTCTCCAGTGGCACCCATGCACAAAGAGCTACACGGTAGTCATGGTCCAAAGCAGACAGTCCTGCTTTTCTAAAACATTTCTCCAAATTTCAGGAATCATAAATCCAGGCGATTCTGGAGTCAATGATAGTGTCTTTGGATTTAAAAGGACTTAGTGGATTTTTCTTCCATGAATATGCCTAAATTTTTTACCCTTATGCAAACTTCTTGCTTCTAGGGGAATCACATGGCAAGGAGTTTCATTATTTAATCAAACATTTAATTAAACAGAGGTACTGCTTCACCCAGGAACAGTGCTTTGGTCAGATCTGCAATTCAGAAAGAGTTGTGGGGATCACCTCAGTGGGGATCACCAACCATGCTCGGTGATCCTTTGAGTCTGGATAACCAATAAAAAAGGGTCACAGAGCATTGCAGGGATTGGAAAGCTCAGGGAAGCAAAAAAAAAGTTCTTCGGTGGTGATAGAAACAAGAGCAGTCTAGGGAGCAGAGTACACAAGTAATGCTTTAGGAGTTTTCAGGTAATTTTCAGACACATCACATATACACAGAAATAGATTAATTGTCATGAGACCACATCTACAAATGCAGTAGTGATAAACATTGAGGCTGCAGAAGAATCTATACCTAAGGCACTCCTCCCACAGAGGAGCAACAAGTCAAGCTTGGGAAAATGGAGTGGTTGAGAGGCTGAGATGAAGACATGAGATAAATGAATGTGGGGAACTAATATCATTCAATGAGGGGAAAGGAGCAGAAGGTTGACATGGAAGTGATTTCTCCATGTTCTAAAGGAGATTTTCAATTCTTTCAGGGAACATTTTTCACCTCCCATTCCTCTAGGTCTTGTCACAACAGAAAGCTTCATTCTGTTCATGTTCTCAGTGGTGCAACTCCCTTCACGTCAGCAAACTTGCATTAATGGAAGACAGCAGAACAAATCCCAGGGCTGGAAGAAGAAAACTCCTTCATCATGAGTCCCCTGGTACAGCATATAAGAAGGCTCTTTCCTTTTAGCCTTGGAGAGGATATCAAATTGCTTTTAATGTTGCATCTATCAGTGCTGGGCCACAAGACATTTGTTTGCTTCAGGTGTCATGGGAGCTGAAAAATCTTTTTGTGGGGAATGGTATTATCCCTCTAAAGCCTTATCTTAAGGAAAACATATGTGATCTTGCAGGGAAGCCTCTCTTGGTTGCATTTTAACTTAACAGGAGGTTTCTTTCCCTACGGATCTATTAGCACAGGAATATATGCACACACACACACACAGGCACACACCACTTTAGCAACCAAAGAATGCGACACCCTCCTCAGATGGGCTGGGGGAGGGAGGCAGCTGGGGGAATAAGGCTTCCCATGCTATTCCAGCTTTCAGATATCCCTGGAACGAAGGGGTAATTACATAAAAGCCAAAGATGTTGGTTCTGAACTGCTACCAGCTGTGTCTGCAGTGCCCAGCCCCACGTTCCTCCAGCCACCACTCTGGACCCTCCTGCTGCCTGGTGCTGTCAAAGGGATAACACATCTCCTGGCCCATGCCGAGGATCCTAAACCTTGCTCTGAAAAAATCCCTTACCGGGCTTGTTACAGTGCAGTAACTGCACACAGATTGTAATCCTGTGGGCCATGGCCATGTGAATGGGAGAGAGAAAGTAGCTCTTCCCTTGCTGACACTGGCAGAGAGGGAATGGGTGGATTCTGTGCTCTGAGATAGGGGCAGAAGAGGTTCAAATTACTGGCAGATTTTGGAAAGCTTTTTAAGTGATATCTTCAAAGGGTATGTTACTTGTCCTAACCCTGATGGTGTCAAAGAATATTTCAAAGGGGGCATTGTCTGAGCACTTTCAGATGTCTCACCTTTAATGTCTCTGAGCTTCTGCTCCTCCTGTATAAACGTAATATCCTACCTTGTCTGTGATTTACTCCACAGAGAAAACCTGTACCCTCTGGAAGTCTCCCATAGTCCCTGAAATTGTAAAGATCAGGATGAATAATCACACCAAGAGTGTCTCTTGTAGTCTAAATGTTGTGGTTGTTAGAAATTGAATTCTTACTATGTTAGCACAGTTCTGCAATAAACTACTTAATTCCCTTATGCCATTATTTTCTCCTTACCCTGTTATTATTTTCCAGTATTTGTTTTCTTTTTTTTTCAAAACACATTTTATTTTAAAAGTGTTTGCTATTTTTACCCATCACTACTTTATTTCATCTAGTGGAAAGGAAGATATAAGTAGAAATATGATTGTTGCTCACAAGAAAATCTCTGAAGTCAAAATACAATGAACTAATACAAAGGTAGATGTTATTATCATTTTTCCAGCTCATCTTGGCAGTGTTATCTCTGCTTGGGATGGGTTTGTACAACAATTTGCTCAGTACTAGAGCTTGTTTAAGTGCTACAGTGACTGCTAGAACTCATCTGAGGTTTGTAGGCTTTGCTTTTAGACAAATAGAAGGAGTAATACAAAATCCAGCAGCATGAATTCAGCCCTGTTGCCAAGGAAAAGGTTTCATAGGACGAGCTACTCCTCATCCCTTCCAAACCCTGAGGAAATCCATCAATTACACACCATATCTTGGAGGTCAGCAGTTTTGGGTTGTTTTGAACTGGGGGGCCTCTTCTAAAACAAACATAGATCAGCATTTGCATATACACCCTCCTACACCCTCTGGCACACACAAACCCCATACATCATTTTTATGATAAAACCCCACCAAAGCAGGCAGTTCACTGCTCTCATGTAATTTACCCCCATAAGAAGGTGAAGAGGATGAACAATGTCAGACACAGGGCACTTCTACAACCAGAAATCTAAAATTTTGTGGTAATAAGGGTGGCATGAAAACACGGCTATAAGGCAAAAAGAAGCATTTGGAAGCATGGGTGTTTCCATGGGGAATGTGGCTAAAGAAGGAACAGGCAATGTTAAATGGCAGCAGGAATAAAAAAACATAAGGAAAATTCTGGTCTTTAAAGGATCTGAAGGAGACTGTGGCATCACAGAACAAATGCTTCTGCCTTCCCTACTTCCTCCTTGAATACCCTGCCAGAAAACAGGAGGTGGGGTTTCAGGCAAGGAGGGGGGAATGTGTCATTCACTGGCACTGCTTAAATCTCCCTTCCCCAGCAATCCTACAGCTGCTGTGGTTTTCCTTACAGGCCCACTGCAGCTAGGACAAATCCTTTACCCTGTCTGAAAACACCAGGAATGAAGCAAAGAAAGCCTGCCCCTGAATTCAGCCTGTTGACTATAAGCAGAGCTTCTGTGGCCACCACTGCACTACAGCACAGATCACTTTTGTTTCTGCCCAGCAGCATCTTACCTCATCCATCAGCCCAGGCTTTGACTGCAACATGACTGGAAACTTCCAGCCAGAGTATTTTTCACTTCGTGGGTCAGGTTTCTTTTTGGGGTAGCTGGCTGTCACATAAAAAAAAAATACCAAAAAAAAAAAAAAAAAGGTATCTATTGCATTTTACCAGCGTGGTCTGAATCAGAACAGCATTCTCCAGCATCCCAGCCCTTCTCTCAGTGCTCTACTGTGACACTGAACCCTTTCATACAGATATTAGGACAAGAGAGCAATTTGTGATGGGCTCATCTGCCCTGAGAGATTAGAAAGATCTCCATTTCTTTGCATAGTGACAGAACATTTTGCCTTGTGCTTTCCAGGTCTTTGGTGCAATCCTAAGGCTAACACTACTTTAAAAACAACAAAAAAGTATTTTTCTGGCATTAATTTCTAGAAGAACTGAGAAGAGCCCAATTTAATATGCAAGACTTCAATAGGTTAAGTAAAATCTAATCCTTGTATACAACCTAATGCTCTTGCTGTAAATTCAGATTTGTTCGTGACCACAACAAAGCCCTTCAATGGTTGAGGAAGATCATTACAGGATTTTCCTTGTTATTACAGCCCAGCAGAGAAAGCAGTTTCAGCACAGCTGAAAGAAGTTTCCATCTAGCAAAACTCTGCAGATGGGTCACAGGCTTTCAAAAAGTGTATCAGTCAGAGATGAATTGGATTAAAGATAATCTGCAATGTGAAATCCTGTTAGAAAAGTCTATGGGTTTCCACTGCTTCCAGAGCTGAAACTCTCCTGGATTGAAACAAGGCAGCTGATGTTTGTTTTGACAGCTGCATAGAGTGAGAGGTGTGTGTGTGCCTGCCGGGGAACAACACATATGGTGACCATGTGACACGACCCACAACCAGATGAAAGAAAATTGTCTAATATCTCCAGCAGCGTGGTTCAAATTCCACTTCAACCAAATTGGCGGGCGTGACAAATGCCAGCTAGTCCCTCTTCCCTACATTGATTTAGGAGGCAAAGTACTCCATTTGATCACCTGCATGCTGTGGTTTTCATCTACTCCTAAAATTTTGGGACACCAAATAGAAAAAAGCTGCTGGTTGTTAAATCATCTCATTGCTTCTCCAGTTCAACTTTCTTACTCTTCCTCCTCCCTTTTTAATTTTTTTTTTCCCTTCAAGGCTTATGTGACTGTGGCAGCTCAGGGAAATGAAGTGTTCATGCAGAAGAATGCAGTGATGCAGCATCAGAAAATCCATCATCAGGGGCCAGGACAGAAGCCTAGACTGAAGCAGAAGGAATCTGACCTAAACAGACAGGTACAGAAAGGGACTGGAAAAATTAATGGAAGAAGAATCCAGTTATAGCTGTTAACCGAAAAGTGATCTCCACTCCCAGACCTCTGCTGCAAGGGTCTGAAGGGAAAGAGTTGCCCAGCTCATGCTACTGGTTAGCTATCTGCTTTATGATTAATTCTGAGTGACAGAGAGCTGAACAGGCTTAGAACTCTCTCTGCTCCACCACTGCCACCAGAGATGGGGTTTCATTAACATCTGCTGCAGAGCATCCTCCTTGTGCCCATACAAATAATACCTGTTATAGTCTTCTTTTACTTTTGTCAGTAGCACTGATGACTCCATCCCCGTACAGGACTCCCAGATATTACTGTGTTTGAAGGAAAAAGATTCCTCCTGCCAACTAATCCATGGATGACGCAAATGCTGAAAATATACCAACATCCATAGCACACACCTTTTAACATATTTTTATCTTAGGTCAGTTTTAATACTGAGGAATCCTTGGAGTGTTTATTCCTTATCCCTGTCTGTCTATGACAGGTCACAAATGGTATATGCTGTTTCATGCTGGTGGGGATGACAGGGTCAATCCTAGGGACTGTTCTACTGAGGTAGGGAAATTTAATGACTTATGGTTCAAATCTTTCTTCCGTAACTGACCTTCTCTTGGACAGATCTGTTTACTTCCTGTGCTTGAGTCTACTCAGGCATGTCCCCCATGATCAAGGTGCCTGAAAAGCAGTAGCTGGTCAAGGTCTGTGTTCAGTCACTGCACATGAGGCATCATACAACAAAGACTTGGTGCTGGGCAAGTCCTCCTGGTCCTGCAGTAACATAGTTGGCACAGGTGGTTACTCTTCACTAAGTTATGAAGCTGGTAAGACTCAATCTGTAGCTTCACCTGTATTTCCAAAACTGATCTAGGAAACCTTTTCAAGTAAACTATCGTCTTATGAAGTTCCAGCTGGACTTGCCAGAGGCATCAGGTAAAGGTGTGAGGTCTGTTTTGTTTCCCAGTCTATTCATGCAAAATGTTGAAATACAACTGTGTCAGCAAGGGAAGAATCCAGCTTCTCTAAAGATGATCACTAAGAACAGATGATGTGTCCAAGCTGAAGAGACACCACCTCCACCTCTCAGTTTGACTGTCTGTCTATGGACAAACAATCCAGGAAGAGTCTTGACTAAGAACATGGAGCAGCTTGTTGAGTTACTCTGGAGTGACTTTCCCAGGAGCTGCTCCATTTGCATGCATCCCAGAACATTCTGGGTAGAAATCTTAACAGAAGGATCAGTGCATTTAAATAAGATTAATATTTCACATTAATAATGCTAGAAAGTGTCTTCCTTTTCCATGTGGACATCAGAACCAAAGTGTTTTTGTGGATTATCCAGGACTTAGTGCTCCCTCCCTGCCTTGAATGGAACCTGTTCACACAGGAATCCCTTGAGTTTGACTTGAGCTGACTTTTTAAATGAGCGGAACAGCACTTATAATGAGTACTTAGTTAAATTAAAAAATAATTTTGGTGATCTTAAACCTTCTTCTAACCATTTCAAATCAGTATTACCAGAAATTTATTTATATAAGACTGTCCACACAAGCTTTACATTAAATCCATTAGGAGAATAATCACACATTTAATTCAATCAGCTCGGTGTTGATTGCAGGACAACGACCATTAAGCGGCTGCAAATAGCCTATAGTTTTGTCAAAAATACCTTGTCCAGTACTGTAGTGAGTTTTGCTGGAAAACAAGAGCAACTTGAAACCTTGAGCAATGGTAACCCAAGGAAAGATGCTGCAATGGTCCCAGCTTTTCTGTCCAAACTAAAAATCCCTTCTGCAATTGGTTGCTGAACATCACCTTAACAAGATATGCTTAAGAAATAAAGGCTGTTCCCGACAGTACAGTGGGGGGACATTACACATGACTCAACCATTTCCTTGCTACAATTCATTAGATTTTAAATGTGCTCACGTTGTACCCATCAGCCTCTCTGCCGCTATGGAGTCTGTGCCAGAATTATGACAAATGAGATTTTTCTGCTCACTACAAGTTTTATCTGAATTATCTACCATGTTAGAGGTCATGGGTATAACACTTCATTTTTCTCAGTACCATAGATATACTGAACATGGATGCCAGATCATGAACTATTTCACAGGCCTGCTGTCATGAACTCATGTGAAAAAACCCAAAAAACCTGTAATGCACAATTAGCCTTATCTTTGAGAGTTCCCAAGGATGAAGTCCAGTCTACACTGATTTATCTGATCTTTCATGTAAACTGGAATGAGGACAGTGTGGGGGCACAGTATTCACCCTACATGATTGTAGCACAATGAAAGCAGGACAACAGGAAGGGTGAACAGTACCTGTGGAGTGGAACCTTTACATGTCTAAAACGATCTGGCCTTTGAAATAAATTGTCTTCTCCTAAGCAATGACTTGGTAAATACAAACCACACCCTGAGATAGCCAGCTGATGCTGACAGGAGAGGCATCTGCCACCCGTGTAGACAGAGCTCTAGGGAGAGCTTGCTTTCTGCAGCTGTTCTTGACCCTTAGATAGCACTGGAATGACCAGTTGGGATAAAGCCCAGTTAATGTCTTCCTCTCAAAGACAGTGGCGGTGCAGCTTTGTCAATGTTTGGGGTTACAAAGAACTCCAGAGCACTGAGAAAACAAAGCAAGAACATGTGATATGTGGGATTATCCCAGATGTTGCACTTTAACTTCAGTTGGCAAAACCACGACCCAAGTCACCTAGTGAGATGGATTGCAGTGCAACTGGATGTATATTATCCATATTATTGGCCTAATATTTCAAGCTGATCTTCTGCTTACAGTTCATGTCAGCACATAGACTGGCTTATTCAACCTCTTGAAAACATCTTGCAGAGATAAAACACATGTGTATATATTATAATCTTTGGTAAGTCAGTGTCTTCTTTTGTGAAACAGTGACTTTTATGGGGGGGGGGGGGAATGATCATTTTCAGATGTTTTGTTTAATTCAACTAAGCAGTTAGACAGATAATAACAACACAAGAACAGTCCTAAACATTTTAGAGCCAGAATCTCTTCATCACCCTGGACCAGTCACTGATCAGCAGTCCTGTGAACTACATGTACACTTTGAGTTTCCTTGTCGTAAATTGGAACTTGAATGTGTCACCAGTTTTAAAACCTTCTGCACCACTGTCTCTTTGAGGAGCTCATGCGACATCACCTCTTTAAGCTAAGCCTTATTCTTCCCCACACAGTTTTTACTTTTTAATAGATGGGAACCTGAATTAGAAACAGGGACAACGGAAGATGCAAAGCTGAGCAATGAATTAGAGCAGAAAGAAACACTGGAGACACAGCCATTTGAACATACACTGGTTATGCACATTGCCTGGTGAATAAAAGCTTCCAGCCCACTGTAACACAACACCTGAAAAACCACTTGATATCCCAGAAGCTGGCCCCACTATGTAACAGGAGATTGCTTGTAAATTTAGAAAAGAAATTGCCAAGCTACTGAACTACTGTGGGAAACCTGCCAGGGTATCACCTTAAGGAAGGCAGCCCTGGCTACTGAGACTGTGGTTACTTCTCATTAAATGCACAAACAGCTTCTGGAATAAGACATTTCTCTGTAGCATTACTCTGGAAGACTGGAATTAAGGACTCAGCGAGGACAAACCCTGCTCTCAGCTAACAGGAACGCGACAGCTATTTTTTGGCCCTGCTTTCCAAATACTATTTGGAAAGGATCAGCCAGGCTTTCCCTTATGGGGTACAACTTAAAAAAGCAGGTCTTTTGTCCATAGCTCTTCCTTGTGCAGTTTAGGCATGACAGCAAATTAACCACAAAGAATACATTAGCAAATATATTACTATGAGAGAAACTAAGAGTATTGTGCCCATCAGATGGTGGGGCAAGGATGCTGGCTGATTTAAATGGCACGGATATGTTGATTTCTAAAGACTGCTACAAGTGAGAAAGCTCAGGTGACACCCAGACACCATGTTGACGACCATCCAGACTTCCATCGGAAATAGAAGAATGAGGACTGAAGACTTGCACTACTGCACAAACCACCAAGGTCAACCACTCTTCTCAGTTGCCCCTAATTACAGTGGAGCAATCTCTTTGATTTCAAAGCCAGGAAGCTACATCTACTACTGAATCAGGATGTGGCTGGCTGAGAGTTAGGGTGTGCAAATCTTCACATATAAACTCTGTTCCTTTTGATGAATGTCATTTGATGAATGTCCTATTTTACCTTATTTTTTTCAAGAACTGAAACAAAGACTGTGACTGCTCAGCAGTCAAGTTGTCAAGACATCCCTTTGCTCTCTTCACTTAAATAACTGAATCAGACTTGTAGTGGTACTTAAGTCCACAATGATGATGGACACCAATCAGCTGCAGAGAGCTATATAATAAAATACTAACACTGGAAGATACTTAATTGCACTTTTTCCATAAGGTGAAATGAGAAGTTATACCTGGGACTTCCCTGAGCTATTTTGGATGTCTCTCTAAGGATGGGATAAACTGCACTCTGAAAAGGCCCATTTCTTTCTGAGTTCAGTGATGTTTTTCAGAAGAACTGAGACATTTATCTGCTCTTGAGGTTGAATTCTTAAACCATGAGAGGTCTGCCACTGTGGCATACTTTATCTTTGCTCTTCACAGGAGGAGAAAGTTTTCCTCTCAGGGAAGAGCTATTTCTTTATAGTGTTTCAAAGCCTGTCTAGTATTTCATACAGATCAGTGTGCTCAGGTTTGGAAGGATCTGTAATGCAGATTCCTTGGAATTCTCAAAAAACACACATGAATTTGTATGCCTTATGACCTTTACAGATATTGACGGAAATACAATTTCTTCTGTTAGCTGTCAATGACTCACTTTAGCTTTGTCCTCATCATCTGAAGCTGTACAGGAATAAGAGAAAAAGAGAAAGAATTCACTGAACATTCGCACAGACAAAGTGTGACAGAGCTGGAAGTTTGACAACTGAATGGAAGAGGTGGTTCCCAACAGCTTTCAGACACTTTCCTGTCTTTTCTTATATGACCTTTTTCCCCTGTACGACCTTTGATCTAAAGCCCTGTACAGAGTTACAGAAGAAGAAAGGATATTTGCTGACTGTCCTTCTGTCCCCTTGAAAAGAAAGTCTCTACGAAATGCTGCAATTACTCTGACAGAGTCAGAAGTGCACTGTGCTCACTCACTCTTCAAGTCTAGACATTGCTCTTGAGGACTATCTGGAGAGACATTCATCAACATGGCTGAAAACATTTGCATCTGCATAGTACAGCAGAGCCTGAATTTTATCACACATTACAGAATGGCTGGTTAGGCTTATTTAAGTGTGGGATGGAAAGACAATTTCGTTAATTAAAATAAAAATATTTTATATTTTATATAGATGAGGTGAATGTGACAGAGCAGCTCAGAGTTTTGAGACTTCTGCAAAATACAGTGAGAAGCTTTCAAGACCATCTGCTCCAGAAGATTTTCTGCATCTCCAGCATATTTGTTTGTGACACAACAGCCATTTCCCTTGTGTCTTGCTCTCTTCTTTATCACACTGCGATAAAGACTATTGTACAGCTGGAATTCTCTCTGCCAGGAGTGGTAAAATGTTGCTTTTCCCTGTGCTTCAGGATTTCTTTCCCAGTGGTTCTTTCTAGTCTTGGGTGAGCCTGAAAATGTTATGACATGTCCATAGTTTTTACCATTTATTTTGAGACCCAGAATGGAATCTGGAGTCAGATTTTGATGGCAACTTGCATAAAATTTTACTAGATGGAATATGGGTAATTTGGATGTTGTGGTGAAGACACTCAGGTGAAGAGTGCAATTTATGTACAGTTTTGTGGGATAAAAATGCAGCAGGAAAAACATGGCTTGAAACTAAACCTTCAAACTTGTCCTAGAATGAAAGAGAATTACCAGCCCTGTGGGAAGCAGTCTGACAGATACAACTGTTTTCTTAGCACATAGTTTTTAAATGTAGTGCCTTCCTTTGCTGTGTTGCTTTAAACATAGTTTTCTGGATTTTCACATACCATCTGCACTCTTCCTCATATTCAGTGGAACTGGTCTTTGCCTTTATAGCCTACCCCATATTTTCAGTATGTTGCATCATGTTAAGGAAAGCATTCCCAAGAAGTCATAGAGGCAGCTTGTTGCTTTCCTTCAAAGCTGCAATGCATGTAAAAGCTTTGATAAAGGACTGACAGACTGAGGCTGGTGCCGCTTATGATGAGGCAACAGTGAAAGTCTATTTCATCAGCTGTATCTGCTGTTGTCTCTCATTTCACCTTTGAGCAGGAACTGGCTTTTGTGCACACTTACCTCTATCACATCTCAGCAGTTTGCTTTCCTCCAGAGCAAAAGGCAGGGCAAACAAAAATTACATGTGCCCTCTCTCGCCCAGCACCTCTGGCTTTCTGCATTGCATCCTGCACCCACCAGCACACACAAGCCCTTAGAAGTGCTGAAAGCAGAGACCGTTGTATGAGCTATGTGGTAGCTGCCAGCAAGCGCCAGTGTTTCAAAGCCAGCCAAAGTCACAGCTTTCATCTCTATTATGCACTTAGCCGACCCTGGAAAATGTTGTTATAAGTATTACCATGATGGCAAACTACCCTCAGCATCAGCATCAGAACCTAATATAAATTTTACCCTTAATGAAATACTCCCCACCCAAAATGGGTATAAGCTTTCTGCTAGTCCTGTCACAGGACAAGGATGGTATCCTATGACTCAAGATCCATCTAGGTTGTAAGCAGTCCAAGTGCGGCTTTCCATGTGAAAGCTGCTGGGTAATCCAAATTCCTAGCTGCAGCAGGAAATGAGCCAGCAGGGACAGCTGAGTCTGAAAAAGATGGGTTACTTCAAGACGCTTCCCAGTGGGGCTCTGAAGGGAGCCGCTGTCTCTGGCTGAGAAGCAGTCCTGTTTCCTGAAAAGTCTACTTTGAATCTTGTGGCTCTTGGCTACACGGAGGTTTTGCTGTGAGGCAGAGAGGGCTGGCAAAGTAGGCCACTCCCTCAAAGAAGTTTTTGCTAGTCTCAAAGTATCATTAAATGTGAAATCACATTCTTAACTTATGCTGGCAAGTGATTAGGATAGACCCAGCATGAGGCTGCCAATAGCAATATGTCACAGTAAGTACGAATAACTTGGGTAGGTTTCATTTCTTTAACAACGCATTGCAACCCTTGGGTCATGTGTCTGCCAGACTCCAGCACTTGAATCTGCATCACTGACATTCAAGCAGCCACCAGCTGACACTCGATATTGCTCTGCTGAGCTTGCTAACTCTCTCTGCTGCTTGTCCTGCTGAACTTTTTGTGGCCACTCCATCCTTTACAGCTACCCAAAGGGACAGGAAGTCCATGCTGGTATCAAAGTAAATGCAAATTCTGAGGCAGCCGCATGGAGCAAAGGAATCACAGCTTCCAAATATGGCATCAGGCACAACATGGAAGCGGAGAATTGTGGTTAACACAGCTCTGAATATTTCTGGGCATTTTACCCAACACAGCAGGAGCGTCTTCAGATGAATGAACTGGGCTCCTGACACAGTATGTATAAATTTTCAAGTGGGTTTTACTGTCTCCTTTCTCCAGAGGAAACAAGGGCCACGATAGACACACACACATACACACACCCCCCAAAAAAATCAGTAACAGAAAAACACAGACAGAAGTCCCCAAGATCAGCTTGTTGATGTAAACCATAATAGAAAACACACTTTGGTTTGTGGAAGAATCTCTGGAGACTTGCAAGAAAAAAGCTTGCTCACACTTTCTCTCTATTATTTTTAAAGCTCAATTTAGAACGGATACTCAAGGTCACCTAAGCTGAGCTTCGACAGATGCAATGTTTAACTGATTGGAAAGAAAATAGCAGGGTGGGATGTGGCACGAATTAAATACCAACATTCCATTGTTACGCCTTCGGAATTGCTCAGCGTCTGTGGTGGGACACTGCGCTTGTGGAAGAGCCATCTGGTGGGAGAGTACTTAGATTTAGGAGGATGTGTCAGATTATTGGTTTTTCCATCTCCTCCTGGGATCAGGAAAGAAGATGTTGATGACCCATGGACACTTTGGGCAAAAAAGGTAGTATTCCATCGATAATTCACATGGAAAACTCCAGCCATGTAGAGCAGAGGTAAGATTTGGAAAGGACTCTTGACAGCTCTATTAGACCACCAGCCCCTTTCCCTTCTCCCTTGAGTCTGTACTTTCCCATTGCTCGGCTTATTGTCAAGGTAAGAGGCATAAACTCTAAGAATCCTGTGGTATTCCCATGATTACCCATTCAGGTATTCCAGTCTGCCCACCTTTCTTGCCATGTTCAAAACAAATCCTGAGGGTTGAAAACACGTTCTCAGAGCTGTAAAGTCCTAATTTTAGGGACAGTGCTAGCAAATCCCTTTTTAGACTATTTTCTTAATCATCTGGATAATGTCTCTTTGCCATTCTGCAACTTTAGCCGAAATGCCTGTGGAAAACTTGGGAGAAAAAGATATTTCTGCTGAAATTGTCACTGATCTCTCAAAATGCTTACAACTGCCACAAGGGAGATCAGTGGTGAAATACAGACCCAAAACTGAACTTTCCAAAGGTCAGGCTAGCATACTGTCATGAAGAAACCTTCCTTGTGACCAGTCTGATATTCTTTATAACTGCCATAAAAGTTAAAAAAATCCAAAAGTAGGAAAATTCCAACCTTCTTTAAAACTACAAAAGGCTTTTTTTTTTTTTTTTCAAACCTTGATCAAAAAGATTACTCTGTGATTTAAATATATTGCATTTTTGCAGCCAGCAGTGAAGGCATTAAAATGAGAATATTTCTGTCTGTGAATTTACCATCTGCAGAGAGGAAAAGGCTCCGTTGCCTTCACAGTTCACATACCAACAGCCTGGTTCTGCCTTGAACTAAATTCTATTGGATTTCCACCACTGTTCAGTGAGGTCAATACTGTTGCCTAAATATCTATCCAATGTGGGGCAAAGTCAGTCAAAAATATACTCAATATAAAAACAAGTCTCCCCCCACCCTACAGTGCAGTACATTTACAATTTTCATGTGCTGAAGACTTGATAAATCCAGAAACTCTGGCTTTGGGATAGTTTCGCTCACTAAAAATTATCTTCTTTCACTCACTAAAAAGTTATCTTTTTCCCACCTGAAGCTTCACAGAGCAGGTAGATCTTCGTTTTGTAGTCTGAAAATTATAATTGTTAACATTTTTAATCTTCTTCCAGCAGGTGGAGGTAGATGTGTGTTAGATTTTCCTTTGGGAAAACAAGTGAGATCTGTAGCTCAGAAAGCAATTCTACACGCATCTAAACAACTGCTCACAATATCTCCTATATGATCTAATGTTTGCCTTTCTCTATGACTCCCTTTAGATTCCTGCTCAAAACAGTTAAGAGAATGAAAAGTATTTCTGCATTTGGAATGTGAAAATACCTTGTCTCCCTTGACTCTTGGTAAATCCTGTGTGGATACAATTAAAAACTCATCACAAAGTTGAAAAAGTTCCTATTACTCTTTATTTGTTGCCTCTAACTTTCAGTTTTTTCCAGAGTCTCAATTTGGAGATGGAAATTTAGCACTGTGCTGGAAAACGCCTTTTTCCAGAAGCTTTCTGCCTTACAAACAAGGGCCAAATATTTGAGGTAATAGGAGTTTGATCACATCTGGAAAGCCCATGTGAAGCCTTCTTTACAGGCTTCTTCCCTTCGCCTCACTGTTTGCTCTAAACACTGATGAGAAGGAAGACTTTAGGAGATATTCTCCATGTGGATTCCCTCAGACAGCACTTCCTCAAGGCTTCACTGGGAGATTCCTGGTGTTTGGGCACATGAAAGAGAGGAGTCACAAACACTTGTGTTTTGGGGAGCACTCAAGAAGAGAATTCTCTGAACAGAATTCACTGGATACAGAAGGGCCTCTCCGTTAATGACTTAGATGCTCAACTCCAAACATTCCCATCCCATGTTGATCAGATAATGGTCTTTAAAAAATTGTAGCTGCCATTGCAATGGAGAGCAGAGGAAGATGAACACTCAGAATTCCCCGGAGGATTTGTGTTCCAACCTGAAGGAATCCCTGGCTTGTCAAAGGGATTAGAGTGAGCCTAACAAGGCTCATCCACATCTTCTCATGGAAGTTATTTGAGTACTTTTGGGGCAATGAGGATTTTTCTCATTGGTTTTCATTTGCAGCCCCCTTTTGATAAGGGCTTTCCCTGGAAAACCTCAGTTGTCAGGGTTAATGGCTTAAGCAGTGTTGATAGATTCTGTTTATGTTGGGTGAGGGGGTTCAGGTGGCCCAGTCTAATGTAAGCTTTCCGGCAACTGTAAACAGCAGCTTTTTATGTCAAAGCTGTGTTTCTGCCTTTTGACAAAGCATTAACAGACCTATGAAAGGAAGAATCCAGGGTGACGACAGTAGGAAGAGCAAAGAGGTTTAATAGGTCATTTCCACTGCAAGTTCTGATAATTTGACAAAGTAGTGTGTCTTCTCTTCCAAGGCCCCAGAGAGAGTTCACATCCGCCATATTCTGGCTCCTGTTCTCAACTCTGCTCCAGGAGCTGTAGTGAAATTTGTGGTGGTGTCTGTGCCAGCTGGGAGGAAAAGTCTTTCTTCTGTTGCTGCCTAGACCTCCCCAGTCTTACGGTGAGCTAGGGGAGGTTCTTCCTTTGACCACTGCCTTTTTCTGAGGCAATCATTTAAAAAATGCCTTGGCTGAAATGGGTCCTGCCTGGGAAAATATTTCCTGTATGGATTCACAAGAAGCTTCCTGTGTGTTGTCTGTAAGCAGAGCTACTCCTAGTCTGAAAGCACTGTGATGACAATCAGACTAAATTAAGACTTACTCTATGCCTGTGGTCTGGCACTAGGACATGACACCTTGGCTGGTATCTTCAATACCTGGTCCCACCCAGAAATGAGACAGATCCAAGGCTCTTTAGCTTACAAGATGAGGCAGTTAGGAGGAGGATTGGCCACTGGCCCAACATAGAACAGAGTGAGTGTGGAGCTGTATATCCTGTGACGCAGGAATACCAGCTTTCCCCTCACATTCCCAACCTTGGTGGCTGGCTATGCAGATAGGGAGAATGCTATGAGGTGCATTCTTTGCTACAGGAGCCCAGATGAAATTGTTCCATGGGCCAGAATATTGACTCTTCTGAACAAGGATGAACATTTAGTCAGGAAGGGCAGTGTGAACCTGAGAGTCCTCTTAGGAACAGGAGAGAAAGGCCAGTGTAGGACATGAATTCTATTCAGAACAAATTAGAGGCGTAGGATGAGGAAGAGGTTCTATTGAAATTTTGAGGTTACCTTACTTGAACTTTTGTCCTATAAAGAGACCATCCATACTCCAAAAAGTTTGTGATGAAAAGCCAGCTTGTCATCAACATTATTTAGCCTTTTACCACAGCCACCAGTAAAGGGAAGCATAGTCCTGTTTTGGAGGGGAAATGTGTGATAATGCTTGTATAATCCAAGGAGCCCACCATATTTTAGCCTGGCAGCATCTCAGAAATCTTGACACGTGGACTCTACTCAAAGGGTGAAGACTTTCAAATTTTGTGTAAATGTGATAGGATATAAATAGGTTTGGTCAGACTTTGCCAAGAGCACTTGTATGTGGCAAAGTAAAAAAGGTATTTGGGTCTGCTCCAGACCTCCTTTTCTGCTGTAGTAAAGACCTTGGGAGGGAAATGGGGAGCTGCAGTGTGTGGCAGTCTTCATTTACTGCATACAGGCACCAGGATTAGGGAAAAACCAGAGAGAGGGATTTTACTGAGATCAGACACCACAATCTCATTCGCTGCTTCTGACTGTGGAGCAGGCTGCTTCCCAGGGAGGTCTTGCCTACCTTTGTTCTACCAAAAAAGTCCCAAGCTCAGACTACCTCTTGCATCTCTCTCTTTGCTGGGATCTCTTCTATCACCTGCAGGCCTTCAGGATAAGATGGAACTTATCTTTATAACCATTTATTAATGTTGCCGACTGATGAACTGGCAGGAGAACAATCTGGTGGAGCAGTGAGTCTGCTGAGAAACGACCAGTGGGAGGGCTGGGTGAGACAGCAATGGACCGTAATCAGGCTTGCACCATCTCATTTTGCTTCTCTTATGCTGACAGATTCTTGGCTCAGACCCAGTAACTCACAGAGGGTAAAGGATGGCAGCTAATATTTTGGCATGGGAATTAGCAGAGCATTGCAGGATGTCAGAGAACCATGATTTCAGAGGGCTGCAAGGTGGTAAAAATGTGGCTTACAGGGTTAAGCCATGTTAGCACGAACTTGCTCTGCCAGTCCAAAACAGTTGAAAAGTCTGTTATCTCCATTTATTAGTTTAATCCTTTAATCCACCTTGCTGTCCAATTAGATTAATGAAACAAGAATCCCATTTACAGCTTGACCTGTGTTATCACACTTATAAAATGGGAATAAATGTATTTATGAAAGGGATGTGGAGGTTCCTGGGTGAGGACTGCCACAGGTTTATTTACTGAGGGCTGAATAGCTCATTAGTGACCTGAATAGTGTAAGAGGGCTCATGGGACTAACCCACTGTCACAGAACAAGGCAACATTCGCACTATGATGTTGCCTCCAAAAAATTTTAATAGTTCAAAGTAGAATTTATTGCTTTGCTCAAGTGCTCCTAAACTCTGAGATTTTTTTTTTTTAAATACATAATGATTTGGGCTAAACTGCTTTATATACTAAGAAATGGATCTGCTTGCAAGCAGGATCTGTGATAACTGTTTAATGGAAACCAGTGAAATGCTTTGCTGATGTGTCTGTAGGACTTTCCTTAAATTGCTAGAGGTGTTCAGACGAGTTTCCCTGACAAGCACTCTTTTTCTCTTTTTTTGGGCCAGATTCTGATCCCATGACTTACTCTTCTGTTTATGGAGAAAGGCCAGTGCTGAACCACCCTTGACACCAGGGACTTTTGGAAGTCAACGGGACTGAAAGAGTATCTAATCACTAGAGAAAGGCTTTTCTGAAAGCACTCCCATGCTCCATTTTATACAGTGCCTGAGGTGCTCATGTCTATCTCAGCATCAAATTAAAATTTGTTCTGTGTGCTGAAGTATGCAAGTCAGGGAGGCAAAGGTGGTTAAGGCACTCATCAGGATTTGGGAGAGCTTTTTTTAATTCTCTGCTCTAAGACTGATTCCCTACATGACCCTGAGGCAGTTCCTCAACCCTGCAGTGTTTCATTTGTAAAATGGGCAGAGTATCACAGAGCTCCTACACAGGAATGCAGCAAGGAGAAAGTGTTAGACACTAGGTTGTCTTTAATGTCCTGGTAAAGATAAGATACCATGGAAGTCATAAGAGCTTATAATCAATTGAAACAAAACTCTGGGAATTCTCTGTTTCTTTATTTCTGTCTGAGCATTATCTGCATTAATAGGTGAGGGCACATGAAAGAAGTACTATTTTTTACCAGTCCCTTCCCTGCCACTTGTTCTTTGCCCCCAAGGTCTTCTTTCTACATCTGAAATACTACATGGTAAATCTACCCTGAACCACAGTTTTTTAGTCACTCTGTACCCTCTGATCTCTGAACTAACGTCTGTCAGGGACTGCTGCTGGACAAAGCCACAGGAACATGAGGTAACACAGAGCTTTCTCATTCTGAAAACCTGGTATGCGAATTACATGAGTTCACCCACCACTTTTGCACTGAGTAAACAGCCTGCAAATGGAATAATAATAATAATAATAATAATAATAATAATAATAATAATAATAATGGTGCTTTTGATTGAAAAGTATTCTGGGAAAAGCTTTAAAAAAGCCATAGTGGTGAACTGCTTCTAGCCAAATTTCTGGCAGTCACTTTGTTTGAAGATAAACTTTGCCCCTGCAGACTTCAGTATTCCAAAACCAAGTATTTTCTGACACAGGACCTTTCTCACAGAGGCTGACTGGGTGATTCATCGCCTTTAAAATCATTGAATAATTTAGAATGGACAGCACCTTTGGTGTTTTTTTGTCCAATTCACACCACAAGACTTCAATGGGTTCCACCAGGACTGCCTGGAGGAAAAGGAAAGACAATACAACAGAGATAGCTTTGGAAACTCTAATAGCAATTTCTTTGATGATTAGGATGATTTTATTGCTTTTCCTGTTAGGGAAACATCTAAAGGTGTCTTCATAAGGCAGCAACATCCAGTGGGTTGGGAACCAAGAATTAACAGTCTTGGCTCTGTTTTGAATATACATTCTCTTGCTCTATAGCACTGAATAGAACAATTGTTCTTTTTGAATTGCCTAATAAAAATTCTATCATTATCTTCAGCAGCAGTACCAAAGATCTGTGTCTACCGGATATAAAACTTTACAGGAGTCAGGAATCCTGATTCTAACTCTGATTCTGGCTTGCTCTGTCACCTCAGATAATTCACTTTATTTCTGTGTGTTCTTTTCCCCCTCATCTGCAAAATGTCCTTTGAGATGCACTGATAAAGATCTTCATGAGTAAACTTCGAAAATAAAAGTTACTATAATAATTGGGAGTATATTTAGTCCTGTTTGAGTGACTGAATTGAGAGAGTCAGGAAAACATAATTTTTTCTTTAAACAAACTCAGATGAAAGTTGCCAGAGAAGGAGCATTTTTAGCTTTCCCCAGGCATTTACCCGAATTCTACCAGACTTGAAAAGTTTCAATTTTAATGAAGCTCAAGCTCGGGGGTTGGTCAAGTGAGCAAGTTGTCTTTCCTGTTTGCAAGCTGACTGTAGCAAAGATGGTCATTTCCAAGCACAGGGCTCTGAGCACAGCCTCGCTGTACTCTGTCTGCTGGGCTCACATGAATATTAGGGACAAGCAGCAGGTGACAGCCCAGAAGGAGTTCTGAGCAGAGAAGATGGATGGTAAGTTTCTATTTTTATTAAACATTCAATTTGGCTCAAGAAGTAAATGCCACTGGGGAAAAACTCTCAGGTCCTACATCTTCAACTATGCTAAGGGTAGGCTCTGCTCTTTGGAGGAAGCTGGGCACAATATTAACTGGCTTAAGCTCTGTTTTGAAGCTGATTCCATGCATGCAAGAGCATGAGCTGTGACTAGGTCTGAATAGGCACAGAAACCCTGGGCAAAGAAATGGGAGAGCCCTATGTAAGTGAAATTTTAGCACTCTCCCTCTCAATCCAACAGATGACATTGCTGCAGAGTGACTGCACAACCACGTCTAGAACATACTGCTTTTCTAGAACATAAAGCAGCCATTTACAGATGGTGGAAAAACAAAGAAGAAAGACCATAACAGGATCTCACTGTTTGTGGTTTTATTTTCTCCCCTCCCTTTGCTTTCTAAAGAGAGTCAGCAATTTGAAGAGTTTGTGGACAGAGTGTTCACTGGAGGAGCTTTCATTTCATGGTTCCCCATTTGTGCTCACTGCCAACTTTACAGCTAATTGAAACAAAACTGAGCTTGCAGATTAAATGGCAACCCCTGGGATTTGTTTCTGCAATTAGCAGCGCTCCTCCTAGACAGATCCTAATTCAATAGCAAGTTCCTAGACTCACATGCAGAAAACACTGGGAAAAATCCCACTGCCTTGATGACATCAGAGTTAACTCTGTCCAGTCCAATTCAGCCCCTGCAGGCCATGACAACTGTAGGTGAAATCGTGGCCTGTTCAAATCTGGGAAATCTGCCACCAGCTTTGTATAGTTAGACAAAGGCTAGGATTTCACCTTAGAAGACTGTAGGAACTTTCTTTTCTTGACAGCACAACATTTCCAGCTTCACAGCTTGCCTTGTAATGGCTTACGTTTTACAGAATGTATTTTCTCTCAGTGTGGTCAAAGCTATTCATTCGTTTCATAAAAACACATGCTCAGTTTTGGAGCATAACCTTTTGCAAGCCTCCAGCAGATACCCTTTACCCAGAATGAATTCCGTGGGTGGGAGAAAAGGGGGCTACAAACTGCAGCATTAGCAGAAAAACTTTTTGAAAGCAGTTTCCAGGGGTTAAAAAGAAACCAGATACCTCTGAAAACTACTTTTACCAACAGATATTCAATCTGAAAAGTATTCACAGACCAGGGGATGAATACGTGGCTGAGCAGATTCATAATGCGATACCAGGCAAGAAAAGAGTTGGCTTTTGCTGTATCTCTTCATTGGCAAACAGAGAGAATGCACACCGAGTGGCAAGGATTTCTACTACCATATCCGTTTCCATGGTGTAAAGCAAAATTCATCTGCCAACTCACTGACAAACTTTCTCCACTTCTAATTCAATTGAACCTGCACTCATTCCAGACAGTGCAGCTGGAGAGTTAACCTGATAGAGCAGGAACCAGTCCTATCTGGTTCTGGATCACCTTTTCTTGCCCTCTTTCAGCTCACCAGTGGAAATACAAGCATGGAACAAACCCTAAATTTCTCTAAGTGATGCTACAAGCCAAACAACCTTTGGCTTGGCCCTGGGAAACTGGCAGTTTTCATCCAGGTTTTTTTTCCACTGAATATCAAAGGATATAGTAAAACTGGAACAGGTATGGGAGAAAATGGCTGGAGAACTTCTGTGTGAGAATGCATGAAGATGCTTGAGGGTAGAAAAGAAAACAGATATGCTCAGGGTATATAAAACTACAGGGAGCATTGTGTGAGCAATGAGGGATGGACAGTACCTTGCAAGTTCCAAGAGCTGTAGGACACCAGCTGGAATCAGCTGGAGGTGCGTACAGAGCAGAAGAGGGAAGAAAGGTCTTTACACAATTGCAGAGGCTGTTAAACTATGGAGCTCTCTGCCACGTGTCAGCCTTTTGCATGGGCTCAAAAATAAAGAGAAAAGCATGGAAGAAAAATAACTGCAGAGGTACCAAAACACAACAGATACCACTTCTCTGAACCACAATTTTCCAGAGACTGAGAGAGAACACCCTGGGGAACTACTGATGTCATCTGCCTTGCTGTTAGACTTTTCCCTGAACATCTTCTATAAACTGCAGTGCAGACAGCATCCTTAAAAAACTGGGTATAAGAACAAAAGAGCTGTCACCCTGGAGCCACCTATGCTCAGAACCAGACACTTGCTCATGCTACAGGAGCAATACAGCCCTGCTTCTCTCAGCAACTGTCCCCTACACTTAGGTTTTCACAATCTGCAGAGTAAGGACACTCTGAGCCAGAGACTTATGCGTGTTTATCCTGATCGATTTTAAAAGTGATTGAACAGCTCTAATGGGAGGGGAATGCACCTATGATTTCAATCTTTACTTGAGGTCAGCTGTCAGAGCATCTCTGCCCTTCTATCTCCTTTCTGAAGATTGTCTGATACAATGAAGCACGATGATGATGGAGAGCTCAGGGATGCCACATTTATCCACATCTTGTGGAAATAGTCAGGTAAAATGGAATGAAATCTTATTAGCTCTCCCAGGGAGAGAAAGCATGCTCAGCCTAAGCCCTATTAGACATCAGAGAACTCACACAGGGCAGTGTGTATTGGAAAGGTGGCAGTATGTGTTCTGCCCTCTCAGGATAATTAGTTTTGTTGTCAAGTTGGCTGCTGAGATCTGGTCCCTTTGCCCAATTCAATCCACACTGGGCTTTCCACATCTTTGCTCCAAAGCCCTGTTTATGAAGACAGAGTCTTGGCAACTGCCATGCAGATGTCACATTTTATGAGCAAGACAATTGCTGTAAGGACTTTTTCCTTCTTTTTTTTTTTTTTTTGGCAGATTTTCAGTCCATGGCCTGGGTCTCCATGCCCCCCAGCTCCCCCACCACACAATACAGAAATGGACACTGCAAATTTCTGTCTGAGGCCAGCCTTGGCAAAGGAGCGAACAAGAAGAGAAACAGCCTGTGCTCTAATAAGTAAAATATTTATGTCTTGATTTGGCTTACATACCCTCTCTCTATAAAATATTTTTCCCAGGAGGAGCTCTATGAAAGGGAGGGGGTTCTTTATTGTGTCCCCAAATAATTCTATTCTGGTCCCCTTCAAAAGCCTCAAAATCAAAGCTCTGAAGCTTTTTATTGTCATTCTTTACTTTGTTATCATTAGTTATTACAATCATTATATTGATTTCCATTAGGAGCTCTCAGGAGGCCCTAGCTAATCAGCACCCCATTCCAGGAAATGCTCTGACAAATGTCTCACAGCATATGCATACACAAAGCCTGTAGTCTGAAAAGGCCAGCTAAACAGACTGTTAATGCATTCCCATGCCAGGGAACTGCAGCACTGAAAACTCCAGCAGTGCAGCAACAGCCACTGTGGAGCCCAGGCCAGAGAGGGAACAAAGCTCTGAACTGACACGGGTCATTTCTCGCTGTGTCTCAGGTGACAATTCTGACACACGAGGAGATCCTTGAGGGACTCTTCACCCACGGGGGAGTAGTCTGTGGTGTTCTGCACTTCACCTCACAGCCAAACAGTGCTCCAGGTTTACAGCTCCCACAGCCATCCGTGTGACATAGGACAGGTCCTAATTCAGGTGGAGAGTCACTGGCCTGACACGTAGAGGTGAGATTCACCCTGCTGGGAACTGCCACTCCGGTGCATCAGGACAGACAGCACATGCTGCTTTCAGCAGAAGACCACACTGCTGCTCCTGCATCATTAAAATTTTAATCTCTTTCTGGGCACATCATCTCCACCACCCTGCAGTGCAGGTGACAAGATCACTCATGGCAACTGTTCTGTCTTGTGAGTGCTGTATTACAGATGCTTTTGGCCTATGTTACTTGGCGTTGTTACTTGCATCATATTCCTCATTTCAGGCTGGAGACAGTAACTTCTGTAGCCACCCAAGGGAGGAAGATGACTCTATTTTCACTGATTTCACCTTGGAAAGCTACAGGCATACAGTCAAATTTTGATTCTTAGAAAGATGTATCCATCTATGTAGAAACGAAGCTGTGTTGTCACTAACCACAAGACACATCGTTGCCAATCCAAAGTTCCTCCCTTCAGTTTTGCTGGCAGGTGGTAACATGAAGGGAGGCAGCAGACACCTCCACTGTGTAGAAATCCCTCACCCTCAGAATGGTTTTTGCTCCCTGCTTACTTGGATTTCAGATCAACCTCACATGTGCTTACAGGTCATTCTTTGCCATCTATCTCTGGGTCCTATTTCCATAAAATCACAGAGGTCTTTTTATATGCTTACAATACCTATGTGTCAATGCATGAAGCTGTGTTCTTGGGGTGAAACATCATTTTCTTGACTTGCCTCAGGCCGTCTCTGCAAAGCTATTGTTCCTTGCCCTTGAGTTTCCAAAAAGTAGTTGCGGGACAATCCAGGAGGCACAGCTGGAATTTGAGCTGGCCCTTATTAGATCCTCAAAAGTATGCACATGACAGAGCTACTAGGAATGTCTCAAGCTTGAAAAAGGTTGCAATGGTGACTCACTTTATTATATTCCAGAGAATCCAAGTCAGTCATAAATCCCTAGTAACCCGCCTGCATTATGTTTTTGTGATGGAAACCCAGCTACCAGCTCTCAGGTGGCAAAACCCTGCAGATGTCACTTCAGTTCTGTTTGAACTAATGACCTCAAAGCGAAGGGCTCCATGTTCACTGGGCCTCTCCTCCTCAGTTATCAGCTTCCCAGAAACCGCGGTATAGTGGGGAGAAGGAGAACAAACAAAAAACAACCCTAGGCTCTGTTACCTGTAAAGTAACCACAAGAGGAAAAGCCCCATGGATACCAATGGCAAACACACACATAACCTGGAAGGAAGAGAGAAAAGAAAACCCTATCTGGGATTTTAAAAGAAAAGTTGAGCATGCACATACAATACCCTTTGGCAAAGGAGCCCAGGCTGGAAAATGTTGCAGCTCCAACATGCTGTGCTCAGAGAAGGTGTTAATGGTCCAGCCATCCTGTATTATTACACACAAACAGGAGAGGCCCTGCAGAACCGTAGGGGTCTTTTAAGATCCCCACCCAGATGGAAAGAGCAGACAGAGTTATGTAGGATTAACACAAGAGGAAAGGAAGGAAAGAGGTGAAGGAAAGGTAATGTCCCAAGGACTGCAGCTCTGAACTAACAAGGCAGGACTGCTGCACCTCACACATTGAAATGGGGATGCTTTGGCTTCCCCGTGCCCCACACTTTGGCCTCTGCTCACACACTCCCGACAGGACACCGGGGCTTCCCACCTCTCTGGGACTCTGGGCCAGATCTGTGATTTACTGACCAGCTGCATTTAGGGTCACCAGTCCCAAACTCCATTAAACTTGCAGTACAAGTCCGGGGTTTCAGGCACCTGTTTTGCCTGGAAGGAACCACCCAAGATGTGTTTGCTGCTGATGTCTGTAGTGGTCTATTCCTATCAGGATCACAGATACTGGCTGTCATGCTTGAGGAAAGAAATACTGGAAAGTCCATGACACTGGTCTGTGTGTTTGCTTAATGAGAGCTAATGAAATCTTCAGCCAAGTGCCAACCTTCCTGGCCCTACAACCACACACCAAAATCTTCACAGGACTATGAGCTCCCCGGCACAAAGCTCTGGGTGAAAGACAGCAGTGTGCATAATTGTGGTCTGGGAATTTACATACAACATGGAAGGGGTGGTGTCATTCCCAAAGTCTGTCACAAATACAATGGGATACCCAAGAGCTGCTTCACTTGGCCAGTGATGCTGTAACAAAATCTCACATGCAGAAAAAAGAATTGGTCATATCCAAGTACACCCTAAAGCTTTGCAAGAATTCATACTGAGGGGAGAGACTTTATTAGACTGCACAGGACCACAGGGGGAGGCTGATCCTTCAATGTGCAAATGTGTTAATAAATACTGAAATTTTCTAAATCAGCCATAATTCAAATGAGCTTAAGTGAAGGAGAAACTCAATTAAGTTCTGCTAAATAGCCTGCACAAAAGCCATTTGTGACAGCACTGAACACTCACGAACCTCTACTGCAGAAATAACCAGCTGCTATGAGAGGTGAATCGTATCCAGAAGAAAACACTGTTGAAAATTTAAACAATAAACTGAATTTCTGAAGAGGCCAGTACTGGCTTTCACATTTGCAGACATGATTCACTGCCTTCATCTTTATAAGAATTCTTCTCAGAAACGTTTGGAGACCATTTTTAACTGGTCTGTCGAGGGACAATTCCAGAGTTATAATCAACTGCACACTACTAAGCAAAGTACTGGGTTGTTGAACTCATATACAATTTTCCTGTGGATTAGATCAAATTCCTGACGTTGCAAAAACTATTAGGGCCTCCATTCTGTTTTCGCTTCTGAGAGCTTAACACACATGTTACTGACTTCAACCAAGTGATTTCTAACATATACCTGTGAGAATGCAGGATCAAACCACAATGTGTTATGTTTCAAAATATTTTTTCACAATAAGTTGGTTTAGTGAACTCACTTTTCACCCCTGGAGAGCTGACCGTAATGAGATCACACAGAGCAAGGATATGGAGTTTCACCCTAATCTCCAGGAGAGAACATGTCATATCCAAAAATCCTCTCTCAAATCAGCAGTACTTTCAGTTGTGGAGCAATACCATCTGTGGAGATAATTTGAAGGAAGCAGAGAGGTCAGAATTTCAGCTGTCACATGAAGATTTGGAGTGTACATATCAAGGATGTTGTAAGCATGCGTTTGCTCCCATCTTAGGAAATTCTTCAGTCTGTGTTTTTCCTGAAGCCTCACTGCCTGGAATCATGAGTATCTCAGACATTTTTTATATTTTTTTTTCCCTCTGCTTGGATTTAGAAAATACAAAATTCTTTGGAATCATTAGGAAGAAATTCTTCCCTGGGAGGGTGATGAGAGATTGGAAATAGGTTGCCCAGAGAAGTTGTGGCTGCCCCATTCCTGGAAGCATTCAAGGCCAGGTCGGGTGGGGCTTGAACAAGATTACCTTTAAAGTTCCTTCCAACCCAAACCATTCTATGATGTTTTGGTTTTTTAATACAGACAACCTCAAAATGTATCATGACAGTGGGACCACATTTAATATCTTATTGTGGATAAACCTGCTGTGAGTCTTCCTTTGGCAAGAGAAAGCAGCACAACAGGTTGATTTCAAGCATTAGCTGGATCAGATCTGAACTGTAATGCTACATGGAAACGAGAATCAAAAAAGCGACTCTTATAAAATCAGATTACACTAATCCTAGTCCAACCCTCCAGCTAACAAATCTGTGAGGGGAAATGTTTGTTCCTGCCCCATCTGCATCACTCCAAGATTTAACTGGTGTACTTAATCCTTCATTTTCAATGCTAACATTTTAAATTCAAGGAAAGGAAAAAAAGTAGGGTTCATCAGTTCTAATTAAATTACATGCTTTATTTTTTTAATTAAATAGCCTAAAAGGAAATAAACTGGAAGAAATTCTCTAACAGATGATGTAGAAGTATTTCATATGTATCTAAGAAGGGAGCCAAATATAAATTGACAGCTTAGTGCAAGAGAACTTCAATCTGGGTTTTATTGCAATAACAAAAGTGTGTATTTAAAAGCCTTCACACAGAGCATCTATTCAGAAACAAGCCCGAAGACAGTCGGGGAATTAAAAAGAGGATAGTGTTTTGAATTAATCTAGAACATTTTTGTGGATTAGTTTACAAGCACAGAATGCCTCAGGGGGCTAGGGAGAGCAGAGCACTGAAGTCAGAGGGATCTGTCTTTTTCCTGTTGTTGGTGATTAGTTCATATCTCTTTGACACCATGTTTACAAGCCTCTAATTGCCTCATTAATACCTCATTATTACTTAGAAAGTGAAGAAGCTTTTAGCTTTGAAGCTGCCTTGCTGCACTTGAAGGCAAATATAGGGTGAATTTTGAATGTGTTGGTACTAATTAAAGTTGAAGTCTGTTTCCTGTTGCTTGTGGGTGGGTGTTAATGGCTTCAAAGAAAAAATTAGGCTCCAATTTATATTACTCCCCTCCTAACTTACACGCGCAGGAATAAGTGCGAGTAAGAAGCCCATTCCTGCAAAGTGGATTTGCGAAGGGACACAGATCCACACGTCTATCTTCTTTCATGCTTTTTCAGTGTGAACCAGACTCTGTGAAGGGCTGTTCACTCTCTGTTAGACTTCCTGGAACAGACTGAGGCTGGCCAGGCCAGCTCAGTCCATGCAGATACAGCACGTACCTTCCCACGCTGCCGTGCATGTATAGGGCTCCATAATCTCCTTTCATACCAGAACCTGAAAGCAAAACTGATTAACCACTGTGTAAAATTACCTTGGGTCTATATGCCTCCTGATATGGATGGACATTGCTTCCAGGTCACCCTAGAAAAGTTTGGTTCAAAGCAAAACTAAAACCAGGCACAAGATCTTGTGATCTTTCACTTCCCAACCACATGCATGTATTTTATACATATATGTGCGTATATTAATAAAAAAATTTGTATGCGTGTATACATAACAAAACAGCACTTTTCTGGATCCAGTGAGCACATTCTTCCTGAAATGTGTCTGAAGCTGTGAGACCTTTGGAAAGGGATTCAGTTTTCCAATGACTGTGCACAACTGTTTCAGTATACAAATTGCAAATAAGCCAGTGACCGCAATTATGGTTACTGGATTATCATACAAATCAATAAATGAGATGTTTAGAACCTCATTTGGGCTGTAGAGATGCACTGTCTGATAATGTTTCAAGGGATTTTCTTCCAGCCCCAGACAGAGGCGAGACAAAGCAGACATTAACCACAACAAAATCAATTCCATGGGAATTTTTTAGAGAAATGTGCTTTCTTTAAATTACCTAGTTTTCAGGGGTCTGGGGGAAGTTGTGAGTGAAGAAGGGGGTCAAGGGGAAGGAAGAGATGCCCATTTTTGGTAAAAGCATTCAGTTTCTTAATAAGAATTTTGGATGAGAAAAACCGTGAAAAATAGTCTTTGCTGAAAGCAAATGGAAAACCCGACACAGACTGGAAGATTTGGATACAAAAATAACATGTTTTCCATACAAATTAAATTCCAAAAGAGGCATTTTTCACCAGCATTGTGTTTCAGTGGTGGGGGTTGGGGGTGGCCGCAGAAAAAAAGCAAGTCTAGAAGGCTGAACATTCCTTGATGAAGTAGTCAGGATTTGGCCAAGAGTCCCCAAGACTCAGGGTTTAGCTCGGGCTGCTCAGAGTCACCGGTGATTAACGGGCCTTCTTGTCACAGGCCCAGGACAGCAGGTCTTGGCTTACCATGAGCACTCAAGGCAGAGCTCAGAACAACTCAGCCTTTCACGTTCCTCTGATACCTTGCATCTCTCCTCCAAGAGGAGGTAAGCTGATAAAATTCTCATTTCATTTTATTTCTGCTCTGAAAACTATCTAAAAATGTCAATGACATTAAATTACACGTGTAGCTTGACAGCATCCCTTTACAAACATGACTATAAAGAATACAAATATGAAACAAAATTTACCTAAAGTTATTGCACAGAAACCGAGTTTAAAAAGTGGGTAAGGAAGGAACCCGCTCCTCCTGAGTTGTATTTACAGTACCTTTGATTTATATCAAACATTTTAAAAAAGTATTAAAACAAAAATAATTAAGGCAAGCCAAATCCTTTCCTTGCCAGCACGCAAAGCTTGTCCGACTGGACATATTGAGACTATCAATCGGTGGTGTGTATTTATAACCTAGTGCTCAGACAACTTGGAACGACAAATGCAAACAGCCACAAAGAAGTTACTTTGTACGCTTGGCACAAACAAATCCCTGAGATGAAAAGCAGCCTGGCGTTTATTTTGGGCCAAGCTTCCTCATCTGAGGATCCACAACGTGGCACAGAAAGGGCAATGTTACCAAAGGACACAAAACATGGGGAGATGCATCATTTGAGCAAACACAAACCAAGGTGCCAGATTTTGTTATTCTCGCTTCTTCCTTCCTAGAATGGATGTCACTTTCCCTGCATTCTTCTCCCTAAAGCACACTGGTTTGGAGCTTGGTTGTTTGTTGGTTTTTTTAAGGACCGTGCTAGTCGGCACAGCCTGAAAAGCTCTTACAGCTATAATTTAAAACTGAATTGTGTTGATTGAAAACATGGCTAGCATCTGACTGCAGACATGTTTGAAGACTTCCACATGCATAGTCAAATCAGGACTGGTGAGGATATGGTGAGATTTCCCTGAAATATTACAGCAAGCTCTGCAGGAGCCATGATCTCCAACTGTGCACTGTGTAAGCAGCCTGGGAAACTCCCATCAAGGGGTCCGCTGGATTATCTTAACCATTGACCTGGTTGATTCTCTTAACCATTGACCAGGAGACCCTCAGGTGTACGTAAGCAAGACAACTGTGGTAGTCAGCCATCCTTGAGAGGTTTCTCAGAATAGAAAGTTCATATCCAAGACTGGAGGAAGAAATCTCAGTGGACTCCAGGTTGGTTTGATACTGATATTCATTTATCCTCCAACATAATCAAATCACAAGAGAAGCAACTGAGGAGAATGGAAAGAGAGTGGTTAGCCAGTGAACATGCAGCTTCCTGGAAGGAGAACACAGTGCCTTTTATGAGGAGTTGGTTGAAAGAATGGCAGCGAGTTGACAGCTACCAACAGATCATGAATAGAGGCTGCAGGTGACCAACAGATCATGAATAGAGGCTGCAGGTGACCAGGTGCAGTTTGGTTTTAGGAACACTGATATAAGCTGTTTCAGTTCAAAGGGAGGATCTTGCCATCTTCCACGGCTCCTTCAGAGGAGGATGTGGTCAGGCTTCTAGTCCTTATCTCCATGAGTAGACATGGACACTGAGCCTCAAGTGACATTGTCCTATGCATTGATAATGGAAGCTCAGCTGTTTCATGGTTTGTTCTTCTCATACCTTCATCCTCTTAGATATGTGAGTGAGCTAAAGGCCTGAGAAAGTCTTAATAAAGTTTTACACTTCTGATGACACTCAGGCTTTAAAAGGAAGGTCATAGGTGATTTGAGAGACTTCTCTCTCATTTCACATTACAAAAAAAAAAAAAAAAAGGATTTCTCACAGCTCCTTAAACACTTGAACATCAGAATAGATATGCATATATTTTTCAGTATATGGATTCAAAGCCTTGGTTTCTTTGGCAAAAGGCCATTTAAATTCTCATGGATTTGTTATTGCTTGCGATAAATTTACTACTCAGAAAGAATAATATTTCATTTGCCTTATTGTCGGTGCCTCCAAAGAAGGTGAAAATAGATTTAAGTCTTTCATTGGGCATCTTGATGAGGGCAGAGAAGGAACATAAAAAGAAGCCAAAAGGACACTTAAAAAATTGATATAAGGCTCCATCAACTACAAATCAGTTGATAAACTTCGGTCTCCTTTGCAATGAATTATAATGCCAAGAGATTTGTTCTGTAAATTGTGTCCAGAACTTGGCAACACCACTCCTAAGAAAAAAAGCAAACTCCTGGGGGACTCGAGCAATACTTTCCATATGAATAAGCAGAGTTTGATCTTACTCATGTTGGCTTTTAGGCTCTTACTACTTTACAGAAAGGAATAGGGGCAGTAGAGACAGTTCACCAGTACAGGTAGGAACAGGACCTCACACTCTTCAGTTTACAGATTCACAAGTACACAGCTTCAAGGAGTTAAATCCATCAAGCCAAAGCAATTTCCTGGGCAGCTCTACTTATTCCATGATTCTTTACTATCTCCACAGTGACCTCATTTAGAGAGGACACTGCAGGGATCTTCGCTCCCTGTATCATCCCCCAAATAAGGTAGGCTTGGCATTAAGAGAGCAGGACCTGGACTTCAGCAGGGGCAGAGATCCAAGTGCGCAGAAAAGTGGGCTGGCTTTTGTGTGACAATGTAGAGTGAAATCAAAGAGTCACACTGTTTGTGCTCTGGAGCTTCTCCAAAACTTATGTTGAGATCCAGACTTGCCTCCATTTATCAAACTTATTTAGCTTCAAGAGTCTGACCCATGTGGTTACCACCATATTAGTATCTAAGATATATTAGGTTTATGCTACTGAACAAATTTATGACTTGAAAGCCTGATCCTTGTCATTGGGCAACCAAGATGTGGACAGATGAAGCAATTTGCCCAGAGTCAAGAAAAGGGTGAATTACAAAGCTGAGGATTAAAGCAGAACCCCTGAATCCTATGTGGCTGGCCACTACCCAGGGTGATCCCCTCTCCTGCGACTGAAAGATCAGTGAAGTGCTCTCTAAATGCTTCCAACATGAACTCCCCAAAATACAGCAAATGGTATTTTTCACACTTTGACTAATGAAAGTTTGGCACATGGCACAAAAATAAAATCCTCACTGCCAGCAGTACAGATATATATAAAATTATGTTTATTTCTACAGGGCTTGTGAATAAGCAAGACATTTTTCACCCATGAAAGGCAGTTTTTGTGTGCATGTGTAAGTTAGCAACAACAACAAAAAGTGTGACTGATGATCCCAATGAACATCATCCCAATGAAGTTCAAACAGTCATAACTTTTTGCTTCTGAAAAGAAAGTCTCCTTTTTACTTCACTCTACAAACTTCTAGTTTTATTGCGGCTATATTTCTCTGCTCTTGACAAAAATACAGACATAATTTGTCCTTTTGTTTCATATTTAGAGACTAGCTATCATCACAGCATGTATGGAGAGAGATCCAACAAAAAGGTGTGCTCAGAAAGCACAGTGACTGCACGATCTACTTCCACCTGGAAACAAATCTAGTTCCTGAAAAAGTGAGGGGGGCTCAGTCTTACCAAATTATGACATTTCTCTCGATTCTTTTTTCCCTGCTTTCCTGGTGCTCTCCACATGACCAATGCTAAGAAGACGGGGGACGACCCTAGCTCCCCATGCAGGCAGACTAAAAGTGATTAGACACGACCTGGGATCAACGGTACACTATAGACACACTTCCAAAACAGACAGTATTGTCTCTTTGTCTCATGAAAATGTTTTGAAAAAAGAGTGCACTGAAAAAAAGCCCTGAAAACTGTAACTTCTGTGATAACCTGATATTGGCATCCTACCACATAGATAAAAGATGACCTGGCCACTCTTCCAGTTCACAGGAAACATTTGATACCAGTAAGGACAGCTCAGCAGAGAAGGCCTTGCAGGCATTTTAGGGACTTGCCATAGTGTGTAAGGGTTATTTCTTCTCAAGTGCAAAAGGATTACTGGCAATATTGTAAATTTGCTTCAAAGAAACAATAGAAGAACTTTTATAGTTCTGCAATAATCAGAAGATATGTATGAAGAGACAGGTAAGTTGTGATGTACTTTAGCATAGCAGAGCATCAGGTTTTATTTAATTCTTCCCCACAGCTTGTAATGCATATACACATCATGCCCTGTATCACAGATTCAAGTATGCACAGCTGGATCTCAAATATATAAGCTACTTTGAGTTGCATATGAGGAAGGAAAGGGGGAAGATTATTATGATCTAGAATACTAAAGCATCTTCCACACGATTAAGTGCATATACCTGTTCTACTCCAACCAGCAGAAGCTGTTTCCAGGCAACAGAAAAAAAATGAGTAGGACTCCACACTCAGGTGTGTGGGTGTACAACATACCTATGTACTGCTGCTTACCTGAGGCTTCCTAAAAATAGGGCAAAATCATGTCTGGTGATTTGGACAGAGAACTGGCAGTGTTACAAGGAAACGACAGGTATTGAAAAAGCTCCCTATCATTTTCCTCTTGTGGGAGAGGACAAGGGATACAGCATGGAGACAGGTAGGATTTCCATCTAATAACCACAACCAGATTTCATCACAGAAGGAGGCAGACAAATTTCTCCTGCAGCAGGTGCCCTGGAAGTTTATGAGAGCAAAGCACATAGTGGCTGCAGCAGCCCCAGTAGCCCGTTTCTCAGGAAACAGTCACAGGCCATGTTGAAGGGGAGAGAGACCATCCCCAAGATGACCCTGCAAAGCCATAAACTTCCAGCCTCAGGGTGTCTCAGCACCACTAGCAGTTCTGCCTAAAGCAAAGTCCTCCTCCTTAGTCTTGCTTCCTTAGAAAGTAATTTTATAACTTCATAGGCAAATCTGTTATTCACCCTTTTTAATGGATTTGGGATAACTTGGAAGGTCTCACCAAGTATTTGCATACAGGTCCAGAGGAGCAAGAGGATTCTTTGTGCTGGATCTGTATTAAAATATAGTAATGCAGGTGACCTGAACCAAAAGGCATCTAGTGGCCAAGGACAAGGCAGCCAGGCAATATCTGTCACTTCTTTCTACACTAACTGGTAAATTGGTACAGTCTTGACCATAGTCTCACTCAGGAAGGACTGTGGACTTGAATACACTCTTGGAAATGTCACCTGTGCTTGATTTGAAACAGCAGGGATTCCGAATAAACCTTCTCTGAAGACATGAGTGTTTTCTAGTGAAACTTAGCAGCTGAAGACTTTGCTTACCTTCATGGGGAGATCACCTAGACCACCTCTGACAAACTCCATGGCTCAGAAAGGTAAAATGGCTGCTGTTAGAAGAGTTTTCCTAGAATCTACCTGGAGTCCCAATCTTCCACTCAGGAAAATGGGCACAACACATGAAGAAACCACCTGAGCTATACTTGCTGATGCATTAAATCTCCACTGCGGGAAAATTTTTAAAAACATACGAGATTAGCAGGGAAAAAAATAGCTGACTTTCAGAGGAGAGCTTTCCAAGCACCTTACACCGCACCACTATCCAGGAATAATATGGGAAAGAATAATTTGGGCACAGGATGGATGAAATGAGGTCAGTGGCTGTTACTGAGCTCTAGCCCCAGCACCCACTCCCAAGTGAGATGGACATCTGGTTGGGACAGAGGAGGTCTAGCTGACCTAGCTCTGGTCAGACTGGAGGAGATCCCTTCTAAACCTAGGTGTCTAAGATTCATGAAACCCATTATACAGATCCATATGACATTTTGAGATTAGGGAAGTTCAGATCCTGGCCAATTTCTATTGTTAAGCTCACAAAACACTGAGATAAATAATGGAAAATGCTTCAGCTGCTATTTATTTAGGGCACTTTTGCCATGTGACATCAGAAAATATTCCATGGTGGAATTTATTAACATGAAAATGGACTTGGTGAGACTTTGTGATCTATTAAACTTCCAGCTAACTAGACTTTTGTTTATGCGATCGACAGATGGTGTTTTTCCGAACTGGTTATGTTGATTCACAGCACTGAAGTAGTTACTGGAAAAAAAGGACCATGAGTTTAATAAGGAGCAGGCCCACACACATGCAACAAATGTGAGCCACATTCTACCAGCTCCAAAAAAAAAAAAAAGGAACAGCTTTTACACCAAATTACCAAAATATTGGCACATTTTGCATGTCCGTTATGTGTTCCAAGCCACCGGAATAGAATGTTGTCGGTAAATGAGCTACTTCAGACAAATACACAACATTACTGGATTTGCTTGGAATATTCTGCTCCAGGTTAGGAGAACGACCGGGGGGGGGGGGGGGGGGGGGGGGGG
>JAWWEU010000005.1:7756268-7808216 GCA_035583155.1 Acropternis orthonyx
ACTAACTGGGGCTGACCCTGCTGAGCATCCGAGATCTGACAGGATTGGATGGCAGGGAGGCATTTAACTGCCCAGGGGACAGTCCTCACTGAGACTTGAACTCAGGACCTTGGGATTCAGAGTCCAGAGTGCTCTCCTTTATGCCACGGGACCGCCAACACAGATATTAATAAAGTAATAATAATAGAAAAAAAACCAGCATCCAAACCCTTCTTTCTTTGCTGCGATTTCAGCATTAATTTATTTATTGTATAAGTATTATAAGTTTTTTGTTAGCTTAACTTGATGAGAAGACTGAAATTACAGATTAAGCAATATATGCAAATTATCAGTTTTCCTCCTTTCTTTATGCATTATTTTTTTGTTTTGTGATTACGTGTCAATGAATCTTTCTTGGTATTATTGTCTAAATTCTTACTTCATCTAATCATCTTTTCCCATGTCCTATTTCAGATTTTTCCAATTCTACATTCACAATATCTTCCTCCCTCAGCTTTCTTCTTTTGTTTCTTCTTTCATTTTTTGTTTTTAAACTCATACCACACAGTCCAAGAAAAAAAGAGCAGGGCAACATCTGGGTGCGTGTCAAATACTCTCTTTAGTGGCAGTAATAGAAAGAAAAGTATATGTTTCTAAAGATACTATAAGTCCCTGAATTATTTCAAATGCACAAAGATGTATGTCTTCACATGCATATCTTTCATTGAAGAGTAAAAACCATGGAAACTTAAAATCTACATTGGTTCAGTGTGATTGCACTAATTAATAGAAAAAATCCTAAATGGTAATTGAGCACAGATTTACAACTAGCTCAATTTAAAAAAAAAATCCAAACAAACAAACAAAAAAAAAAAAAAAAAACAAAAAACCCCTCTATTATTATAGGAAATTGGGAGAATATTCTGTTCCCCCTTTTAATTTCGTTCACCTGGTTTGAACTACTAGTTCCAGTTCAAAATAAGTTGTCAGTCAATATAGGTGCAGACCAGTCATTCATACATTCTTAAGTTGACAGGAATGTCATGAAAGTGTACCCAGTATTCCAAGCCACTCCTGACAGAAACAAATTTTTCAGTGTTCATTGTTCACCCTATTATGATCTTTTGGAAATCTCTTCCTTTAGTCTTAATGTAGAACCCTTCCACTTACAGGGGAGATGAAAGAGATTTAGAAATGCCATGCTACTTTCATACTCCATGTATTCCTTACAGTTTTTCTAAGTGATTAGCAGTGACTTTGATCACCTTAAAACTTTCCAGATAAAATATTAATAATGCTGATCTACTTCAGTATTAAAAGCTTCAATTTAAAAATTCCCATGGTCAGAATGCTGAAAACCTCTATTTAGTGCAAGAAGAAAATTTTCTGATTGTATGCTCCTCTTCAGTTTCAAGAATTTAGATTCGGAGATTCTATACTGAAGAAAATAAACCATAAAAATTGGAAGGCTATCATAATAAAATGAAACTAATTTTATAACAGGGCTAAACAGATGAATTCTTTATGTGCTTATAAAAGGTTATGTGGAGGATTAAGGTGTTTTTGCTAGCCAAAGACTCCAGAGGTATGCTATTCTGAAGACACCCTTGCTCACCACCAATGTCAAAGTGCCCCACAACAATTTTAGCAGAGTGACTCTGAAAGAAAAATTCTGCCCTAGCTAATTTGATAGTGCACTACCAAGATAAGGAATATAGCAAAGGGGTGGACCGGATAACATTCCAAGTTTCCATAGTGCAGTTGAATAATTCATTTCCCACATGGAAAATTAATATTCTACTCTCAATAAAAACTCTGATATTTGTCCGTTCAAGAAAGGATGAGAATCTCAGATATTCAGATCTTGAAAGCAGGGAGAGATTCTCAGGGCATCTGATATAGGCCTGTCACACTGACTTGGTCAAGAACCAACTACAACGCAAACATATGCAGTGGGCTATGGCCAAAGATGACAATGCAGGCAGAATCTAAGAGATGATCCTTGGCAGGGGTGATAGATCAATAGATGAAAGAAGTATGATATCTAAAAATGCTGGAGAGGTGTAGTGGGTTATCAGTCTATTTGGTTGGCAGTCTGTGCTAATATCTGGCTTTGAAACCCACCAAATTATAGAGACCCAGGGAACACTGTCAAGATGGTGTCCAGGATATGCAGAAGCAGGGAGGTGCAAGGCCTGCCCTCAGAACTCAGGCCTGCTCACAGCTTTACATGGACACATGAAGTGATATGTCTCCTCAGGCTGTGCTTTTTCAATTCACTAGGGTGGTGTCTGGGACAGGTCTCAGATAACTATTTCTGTGTATGTGTGTGTGTATATGCAGATATTTGTAAAACTTTCATAGCTTCTCTCTTGCTTGGCCCACTTCATAAACTGAGTTTAGTAGTATCACATTATCTGGTGTTCCTTTTTCACCCATGACAGCATAACCTATCTCTACTGCCCTGTCTTCAGCTTCTGGGAGTCATTGTACTCTACTGTGATCAACAGGACAGTAATTCAGTTAATTAATATGAAACTAGAACTCCTAATGAAATGTTGTTCTATTATCAATTTAACTTTGTCTTAGAGACATTTTTATACCTGTCATATAAATGAGTTATACAAATTCCTGGATTTTTCTGAATGGTGTGAAGTATGGTGTACCTCCCATTTTTCCAATATCATTCCAGTAAAGTCAGGAATGCAGCCTCCCTTTGTGTAGGCATTGTTTGCTCTGACAGTCAGAGAAGATTAAGAATCAACAGACATCTCCCTCAGATGACCTTTATTTTTAATAACAAATTCAAATGGAGCAGAGTATTGTACTTGGTCACCCTCAGGTCACTATTGTAAGTCCTCAAATATTCTTGATTAAGAGGAAGATAGGTTTACACATGGTAGGATCAACATGGTAGTTTTGATCAGATACGCTGACCAACTGTATGAATTACAGTTACAAAAGCAAATTGTGCCAGACCAGCCTGATTACCTTCTATGATGAAACGAGTGGTTCAGTGGAGAAGGAAAGAAAAGCAGGTATTGTTCTCTTTGACTTTAGCCAGACTTTTGATATGAACACCCCTCTTTTCATTATCCCCGGAGGCACACTGAAAAGATATGTCTTGGACAGACGGACTAGTAACTTGTATGGAACTGGCTAAAGTGTTTTGCTGATAACATTATGAGTAGTGATACAGAATCTTACTTACAACCAGTTATTAACTATCCTCAGGAGCTGATACTGTTTAATTTTTCATTGATGACCTGGATAATGGAATGGAGTGCACTTTCAGCAAACTTGTGGGTCATACTACAGAGTGGAAGGGTTGTGTCTATCACAGTTAGTGTTGAGGAAGTTGAGTTTCTTTTGATTTAAAGAATATCTTACTTTTGACTTCAACTACCCAGTGGGAGGTACTTTGCCTGGAACTGCATTGAGAATGGACTAGGAGCAAGAAACTCAATTTGCATCAATCTAATTAGATAGGAGGGGGGAAATTATCACAAAATTGCTAGTCAGATACTGCCCAGGGAGGCTGTGGAAATTAATTCCGTGGAAATTAATTCCATGGAAATTAATTCCATGGAAATACTTTAAATTTTACCTTAATCAACTAGGTATAATTTCAAAGCCTACCTGCTCCAATCAGAGTATCAGAGCAATGTACAGATGACCTGCAGATCTTATATCTACTTAAATTGTTTGGTGATTCTGTGATGTTTTTGTATAAAACAATTTGGAGGAGCAAGGGAAATTTCTATAATTTTTCGACCATTACCAGTCTACCACAATCTATGGGAAATCATACTGCTGAATAAACTGGCCTTTCTTGTAACTGAAAATTATTTAGATTTCTCTTCTTGCTTTCTCTAAACTGTAGTCAAAATCCAGCTCTCCATACACTACAAACTGTTTTAAGACATTTCTTTCAATAGTTAAGTGAAGGTATCTTCTTTTATATGTCATTAAGTTATGTTTATTTGCCTTTTCAGTACTATTCTAGTGGCTGTTGCTCCTAAATCCTTTTTCGCATTTTGGAGTGGAGGCACAAAAACTGGGCAAAACACTTGAATGAAAATTGTACCATAGTCAAATGATAATTCTTTCCTTTGTTGTGGTTTTTCTAATATAATGGGTAAAACAGGAATACAATTACTTTTTGTCAGTACTCTTACCTCATAGGTGGAGAAGTATGAGCAGGTTATCAGTTTGGATGCTACAGAAACACACTTGGTACTGTTTTCACCCTACTGCCTGCATTGCAGAATTAGTGGAAAGAAATATCCCTGTCCTTGTTTTCATGACAGTTTTTGATTGCAGGAGTGGAACCAGTTTAATGCCTGAGCCAAAAATTACTTTTAAACGAAGGCATGATTGAATTTTAATGTGACTCACTTATCCATATTATAATTATCTTTTGACTTATTTGTAAATGAAATCATGACAGTTTGAGTATGTCAGGTTAGTATTGGGAGACATGGCAGGAAATATTTACATGATGGAGAAGACCAACTATACCTTTATTTTCTGAGTCATAGAATGGTAAGGTAAATGAGCATGGGAGTTCCTGATTAAATTCCTGTGTGTGAGCTGATTTGAAAAGGTCTGCTTGGTAGTTGCACAGACTACTGACTTTTTTTCTAACTATGTAAAATTGCTGAACATTAATCGTTGCTTAAAGTACCTAAAATTCATACATGATTTCTAGCTTTCACAGCTTATGGCAAAGTGCAGTTACTGAAATCTGAGAAAACTATGCATACCTGTAGAAAGATGACTGGGGGTAAAACCGGAGGGAACAGGGAAGTTATATTCACATCCAAACAGAAGTTATAACAGTACAGGAGTTACAGGGTGAAATTCAGTTGCTAATCCCGGGATGGAATGTGGTGAGCGTGCTCAGAACCTATTCCACAGTGATTCCCCATAAACACAATGGGCAACAGTAAGCATCTGCTAAGGGTGGAGCAGAGTGGACACACTGCTGCCAGTGTCTGTTAAAATTCCTGTGGGAAGGGGAACTCGATGGTACTCTGCAGCTGATAAACTGCATAGCACCTGCCAACCAAGGGAGAGAGGAGATGTCCTGCTGCTAAACCAACAACTGTGGGCAAATTGTTCTCCTTGGATTAACTTCCTTCATTAAAGCTTAATTGTAGTATTAATGCACACCTCCATCTCTCAAAGTTACCTGTCTCCAAGGTGCAACGACCTGTTACAATCTGCTTAAATTGTTGCAGAAAGATCTTCAGATTCAAATATTCCCCTGAGCAAAATTAAAACTCACTCAAGTTATGTCTTGATTCCAAAACTGAGATTCTGAGAGATGCAAAGACAAGAAACAAGAAAAGGTTGGAAAAGGCTAAGATTACTTTTAGAAGCAGAGAAAATACACCACCAAAACTAACTTTTCGAGCTCATGGGGAGCGCAGGGAGAAGCAATTTCTGCCTTTTTTCATCTGTCTCTGTGGTTTTTGATGTTATCTCTTTAGCTGTGAGGGGTCTTCAGCAGCTTTGGTTCTCTGGAATGCAGTCAGGATGTGTAGTTTCTTGCTGGCCCTACAGGGTACCGATTTAGCAGCACCTTATGGCCCTCAAAAATATGGTAAGGGTAGAAGGATAAGATATAACTCACACATGTGGCGTGGTGTGTCTCAGTTCTCTCCAGGCTGGCAGTTTCAGTTTCTGGTGGCAGGTAGGCAGACGGTGGTTACGAAGAAAAGGTGAGGAGGTGAGGGGGAGGTGGGGAGAGATTTTGGCTACAGTAACCAGTTCTCTCTCTCTTTCCTCTCCCCTGATTTTCCAAAATTTCTCTTCAACTTTTATAGTGTTCAAAGGAGGTTTCTTGGCACGTAGCCTTGTTCAGATATTCTAAGAGATATGATAATCATACACAATAGCAGGATCTTCTGGCAGGAAAATTCTAGCAGGAACTTCTGGCAGCAATCTGACAGAGAATTTTTTGATAGGAAGTTTTGACAGGCATAAACAATGGCAAAACATTATTTATGGCATTTCTATATTACCTGTGTGTTTCACCACCCCTCACTGGGCATGCTCTCTATGTTTTATTGACTATATCTTTAAGAACAAAGTGAGAGAATTTTACATCGAACAGTAACAAAACTATGTATGACTAGGGTCACTAGAGCTCCTGCTAAACATAAAGAAATATTATAGAAGTAAGTTAAGAATGAGGAAAAGTTAGGGAAGACTCCACTGTAACTACTGAGATCAGTGACTGGCTGAACCTGTCTTCTCCCCTGTAGGGATGTCTATTGGGTAAGAACCATACTACATGCACACTGAATCCCTTTATTTGGGATCACAATTTGTCTGGTTTTGATTTGAATATGCTTTTGCAGCCAAATGTTATCAACAGCGATCCTCAATCCTTAACCTGTCACAGTTTTCTATTAATAACGAGTGTTCCACAAATTTTTAGCATAAATCCTTCACATGCACTGGCAGTTGCTGGCAGTGGGTAACAAACTCAAATAAAGTGGAAGACCCACTGAGAAGTCATAAAGTGGGTAGACCCATTGAGGGCTCTCCCTTATACTGTTGGCATGTGTCCCTGAATAAGTCAGTTGAACTACCCTCCAATCCAGTGAGACTGTTAACTGAAGGGTTCCCATAATGGGACACTGACAGACTGGTTGGGAACAAGGGTCTCTGCACCTTCCTGGTTTGCTGATAGACAAACAAGCCCACCAGGGTCTCCCCACACTAAGGTTCGAGGAAACCAACCCTTTTCACAATGCAAGACCTAAAAGCAGAAGATAAGTAAAAAAAAAAAAAAAAAGAAAAAAAAAAAGAAAAAAGTATGCTTCTGCTATAAATAAGACAGGTATTAAGTATTTATTATAATTACTTTGTGTATGTAAGTGTTAGAGTTTGGCTCAGCTTGGTATTACAGTAATATTACTGAAAATTTTCTAATCTTCAAACTTAGCACAATATGCTATATGTCTACCAATATGTTTGTTAATAGGAATTTTATGTCTGATTTCTTAGGGCTTTAACTCATATTAATGTTTATTATGTCAAATAAGTATAAATGAAAGCTAAATTTTGCCTGATGGATTGCCAAGACAGTGCTAATTTCAGAGTTCAGCTGCTCTGAACACACTGCTAACTTTTAAAAATTCTGTAACCCTGAATCCACCTACATCTTTAAAGCTATCAATGTTTTTCCTGAGCTGATGGACATTCCACTAAAATGTCAAACAGCTAGCCAAAATTTCTTGGCAGGATGGAATGTTTGGTCATTGTACTATTGTTTCTAGAGTTGATGCCTTCTTTCAGACAAATCGCTTGAAAATGTGAAATGAGAACAGAAAAATCTGCTTTTAAAAATAATTTTAAATATTTGTATATATATTATGTATACATACATAAAAATTATTTATGCACATTAGAATGGCTGTTATCCAACAAATTAACAACATTCAGCTAAGCTTAGAAAGACATGTATGTGTGATTTCCATAGTGTGAAAGAATAAGAAGAAACAAAGGGAAGGAAATGACACAGTGCAAGTTGAGAGAGAATGAGGGGCAAACCTAGGAATGAAGCACTGGATTAAAGACTGTCAGTCTTCAATTGCATTTCAGAGACCCCTTTCTCCCACAACTGAGAGCCTTAGAGGTGTTATACTAGATGAAGACAGAAGACAGTTTTTGAAGTGATAATCAGTAGTGCCAAAACATGACACCATCCTAGAGATAAAAAGAATCAGAAATACTGTTTAGCAAAATACCCACTATATCCCTACTTGTCCTGCAGCTGAGCCAACTTTATAGTCTCAAAGAGCCACCAGGATTTTATAAGGCAACAAGCACAGACTTCTTACTGAAACTTCCCTAACTCTACAAGGCCACCTCTTAAGTTTTTTTCATGTCACTGTTCATCGCTTTTTTCCTGTCATCTTCTTTGCATTTTTTTCAGTCAGCTAACCTCTTTTCCACCATTCATAGTTTTTGAAAACCAATTTTTCTTTTTACTGTTTTATATCAAGGAGTTCTAGGAAGCAATAACTAAAAACAATGCTAGCTTTTAGAACACTTTTTTTGCAGACTTGTAAGCTGGCAAGACTGCATGTTTCTTATAGTTTCTTATAGTGATCCACCAAAGTGGATATTGCGGACACCCTGATCTTTTCAAGAATTCTAACTTCGCACTGCCATGTATTTTCACACCCAGGACCTGTTTCTAAGATCTTTGTGAGAGCCCACACATGTCTGTATACATTATCATATTTTCTAAGCTGTAACTTTTGGTCTACAGAAAGGTATTGCATTAATTTATTTATGTAATGCTCCATAGTCAAGCTATTATTTCAGGCTTCTGAGGTGGATAATATGAATACGCTCAGCATACTTCTTCCACAAGGTATTTTGTTACAAGTGTGTTCTTTTATTAACAGTAACAAGTTCTTAGGCCTGTTCTGGAATGCAGTTCTACTTCTTCCTATTATTTTTTTCAGAATTTTATATTGTCAAATGTCGAGTTATAGGGTCCTATAGTAATATCTGAAACTTCTCCCTTTTGTCAATTCAGATTAATTTACAATAGTTTGTAGAACACTAATGCTTTAATTAGATTTTGGGATGTGTCAGTTAACATAATATAATTTTTAATTAAACAGACGTTATTGCAATACTGTTTCTCATTTTCCTGTCTAACATATGCTTTCTATTATAAGATTTAGCATACTGCACGTGCAGTTCATCCTGAAATTAATCATGTCTCCTTTTCAATGTGCTCTAGGAAGACTGACTATAACTTGACAAATAATCACAGATTAATCCAGAAGTTGACATCATTTGTTGGCTGGTCGAACTCATGTCATCCTATACCTTCTTATGTCTCTGTGATTCAAAAATTACTTAATTTTTAACGAAAATTTTCCTAAACAGGCCTGCATAAACTTTGTGACTGTCTGACTGACTCCAAACTCTATGACATATCATCTTTGAAGCAAGGTTATATAAGTTATTTTATTTGTCCCTCTCTGGGCCCCCTTCCGGAATCAGTTTCACTTGTCCTCCCACTTCTGGGATGGTTGTACTCCCTTCTGGTACAGTTTCAGAAGTATGTCTGTTATTATATTATCAATAAGTGTGGTTGACTTTGCAACCTGTGATATTATATACACTTTATAGTTACTATTATTAGATGTTGTTATTATAGATTGCTTGCTATAACTTCTTGCTGCTATGTAATTGATCACAGCTGCTATTGACTGCTGATAATAATTTGTAATAGCTTGATATATATGTGCACTTTATTAATTATAGGTATAATTGCTAGTGATTTTTTTGTCAAACAGCACAGACATTTACATGATAAAACCTCCAGGTCGTTGTATATTATGGAATCTTACTGACCCATTTTCTTGACCTCCATAAAACTCACGGGCCAGGCAACCTTTTAGGTCATGACAAGACCAGGTTAGCACCTACAAAGCACTGTAATTAATCCATGACAAAGCAGTATTGGATGGTTCACCTGCACAACTTCTGAATAATTCTGATTTCATTTCAGAAGTTTGTTTATCCGTAAATGTTAGCTTTTGGAAAACTTAAACACAACAACAAAAAATTAAAATGTGGAAAAAAGTTCTGGTGATTCCTCAAAAAGATTTTACATTGCATTTTCTCCTACAAATTCTACTAAAATTGAAAAAAAATATGAAAAGGAAAAAAAATTACCACGAAGAAATTTTTCTCATCCTAGTTAATCATGTAAGTGGGATTCTGAAATTATTTATATCTTAGGAAGAGGGGAAATGAGTAAAAGTAAGCAAAGTCTGATTTAAGTTCAGGATTTCCTGCTTTTCTCTCTCAGAAGTGTCCAAACCAAACTACTCCACTTCTTTCCATTTCTCTCGTCAAGTGTCTGTTACAAATATAGAAGCTCTGGAAGGTTCAGATACAAACTATTATCAGGTCTAGGTTCTTATTTCCACTATCAGTGTTATGAAAGTCTTCAAATTTGGTTCAAATGGGGATAAGACACTCTACACTTTAAAATTAGTTATATATAACAAAATATGATTGTCCCTAAAAATATACAATCCAGAATACTAATTACTCTTGCATATGTGAATTACAGGAATTCTAGAGGGTATGGAAATAGTTTATCCTATGAACCTGAACAGTTACTGTAATGTGTTTGAATAATAATTGGCTATTTACAGAAAATAGTTTGATTTTCATTTTGTTTGGGTTTTTTGGGTTTTTTGTTTGTTTGGTTGGTTGGTTGGTTGGTTTGGTTTGGTTTGGGTTTTTATGTTTGTTTTCTTTTTTTTATTTTTTCCCCCATGAGGAATGTATTACTAATGACATTGAATAATTATTTGCTTACATGTTAGAAAAAGGTATCATAACTACCTTCACAGTACTTAGTCTACACTATCTGGTATACAAGAGGAATATTCAAATACAAATGTATTGTATCAGCCTATTTTCTTTTTACAGGATTACAAATTCAGTCAAACCTATTTTAATGCCTTATTTACCAATCAGAAAATTCTGACTAAACCCCTAAAATTAAAAATTCTGAACTTTATTAGATCTGTAATTATTTAGGGTTTTTTTCTTTAGTGAACCAAATAACTTTAATATATGTAACAAAGCAACAAATAAACATATGCACATTTGCATAATACAACCTAGAAAGTTTTAATTGCAATATTTAAGTATATATACATATATATATAAATATTTTTTATTGTTATTTTAATAAGGGCTGACATCTGAAAGTTCAGTGCAATTGTGCGAAACCATGGAGAAGTTATAGATAAATTGGGTTTGCTTGTCACAAAGTACAACAGTGAAAAATTATTTTCTTATGAACAGGCAAAGTTTCACACAGGACTTAGGTGCAACTGGGTCCTGAGCAAACAAAATAGTTCTGTGATAAAATAGTAAAGTTCTGGAGATTTATACATGGATGAAAGTATCCACATACCTATGGATAGCAGATTCTCCAGAAAACTATGACAATCAATGCTCTTCTGCCTTTTCCATGTTCTCCCATTCCAAAATATATTTAGAGAACCTTTTCCCCCTTTCTCTGCTTGTTTCAAGATCACACAGGAAAAAAATCACATCCCTGAATATACCCATTTACCACTAGTTTAGGTACCCTAGACTGTCATAAACAGTGGCTTTACTACCAAGTAAAAGAGGGTAATGTTGAGTAATACTCTGCTGAGTCAGATCAGGCCTGACCAGCAGGGTTTGTGAAAGGCAGGTCCTACTTGACCAACCTGACCTTCTATGACAGGGTGACCCACCAGCTCTTGAGAAGTATTCTTGTTTGAGTTTGTATCAAGTTGTTCTATGCAGTGTTAACTGTACTGCCCATTTTGAAACTTTTTTTTTTATCACTTTGAGGTATTTGGAAGGATCACAGTATTTTTAAATACAAAATTTCCAAGTCTCTTAAACATTCTTCTTTGTTTTTTCTTAGTATGTTGCTCTTTGCTCTTTACCTTTTTATGTTTGTTTGCTTTCTTGTTTTTTTGTTTGTTTTTTGTGATGGAATATGTCCAAAGTTTCGTTCTTGCTGGTATTCCACAAGCAAAAAAGTAAGCTACAGAACTTTTTCATATAACCCAAGATGGGATTACTCTGACCAAAGATAAATATGCACATTTGAACTTTTCACTCCAGTTTCCTTTACACATAATACAGAAAAACAAAAACAAAACAAAACAAAAAAACCCACCCCAAACCAAAAACAAACAAAAACCCAACCAACCAAAAAACCCCAGCAACACAGTCTATCTTATAAGACAAAATTAAAAGTAGATCAAACTCATTTAACATATTTATTTCTCTTTACTGAATAGAAACAGAATCTAAACTGAGAAGCTTGAAGTACATATCAACATTGTGTTGGTAAAATACAGTTAATGTGGAAAAACACAAAAAGAAATGCTAGTTTCTGAAAATAGAACTGAAAATTACAGTAGTGAAAAACACAGTGCAAGGTACTTTTTTTCTGAGTTTCACTCTTCTGTGTTACATCTACATTAGGTATATTATCATGTTGGCAAATTTTAAAAACAAAAACCCAAACTAATCAACCAAACTCAGTCCTCTCCCACAAAACAACAAAGCAAAACCAAAGATCTGAAAAGCCAGAAAACAGAAAATGGCAGATTTCATAGGACATTTTTCAATGTGTAAACATGTGTAAACTAATAATTTGTGGCATTTTAATATTTTTAATTAATTTTGAAAAATCCTGCACAGTGATTGGTGAATACTGATTTAATTTTATTTTTCTTTCTGATTCTCCTTTGTTTGGGAAGAGTTCTTTTTTACAATTTTTTGTCTGAGTTCAAATGAACTGATACAGACCTTTTTAGATTTATTAAAGAAAACATACTTTTCTTTAATAAATAATAAACATAATTTGGGCAAAATAAACATACTTATAGATAGCACACTGGATAGGCACATTAAGTGCTTAAGCTTTGGGCAAAAAATAAACAAGCCACCAGCATAAGTTACTTAATCATTTAATATGGCTTTTGCATATCATATTATCATAGGATCATAGAATCGTAGAATAGTTTGGGTTGAAAGTGACCTTTAAAGGTCATCTACTTCAATTTCACTGCAAGGATCAGGGACTTCTTGCCCTAGATCAAGTTATTCAGAGCCTCATCAAACATGAACTTAAATATTTCCAAGGATGGAACATGTACCACTGTCAGGCTTGTGGGAATGCCCTTTGCCCGCCCACCCGCCCCCCCACGCTCCCGGAGCTTGCTCATAGACCCTTGAAGAAGCAGAGACACACAAGCTACCGCTGAAATGAGCAGGAACAAAGGGGCTTTTATTCAAACAGCCAGGGCTTTCAAACCTCTGGGGAGGACCCAGGGAGCAGGGCTGTGATTGGGTAAGGGTTTGGGTGGGGAGGGGGTCAGGGGACCCAGATAGCCAATGGGAGAGGGGGAGGATCCATACCCAATAGGAACCCAGGGATGGAGGAGGAATGGGGAGGGACAGGTGTGGTGACCAATAGGGTAAGTACAGGGGTGGAACTGGTTATAGGGCCAGGGCAACCTGGCAGTGTCCCAGCAAACCATGTGGTCACTGCCCAGAGGGGGAATTCACAGAACCCAAGGGAGGGGCTTTGCTACAGTGAAACATGAGAGGCAAACAGCTTCTCTGCTTCTTTTGGTCCTTGATAGGATTTCTGCAGTGATGATTCCAGTTCTAGAGAAGGTTTTTCCATCCTTCATAGCTGAAACTATTTCCCACATACCATCATTTCAGGCAAAATTTGTCAGTGTTTCACCACCCTCACTGCTAAAAGAAAATACTTTTGCCTTATGAACTTGGAAAGTTACCTTTAAATTAATTGTAACTTTGACCCAAAATTAAGTGAATAGTATGTAATGATAACTTATGTGGCAGTGTATGCTTTATCATCTGTGACAACATAACACAAATAAGGATGCATTTTAGATTATAGGAGTCGCCATCAATCCACCCTCTTTGTGACTTTTCTCACAAGAAACTACAGACAAATAGTGGTGAATTAAGCACTTGAGAGATTATTTTAGAGTTAGCAAATAACTCATTGACATGAGTTTTCTGTGCTTGTGCCATCTTAATTTATTCATGAATTATTTTTCTGGTTTTGGGAATACACAAAGAAAAATCTGAGTAAAATGCAGAAAACACTGTAGCAAAGCTAATAAGACTGTGAAAGTATTGATTCTAACTAAAAGTTTGTTACTTGTCAGAAATAGTGTATCCAAGACACACACTGTAAGCAAAAATCAAGCCTGAAGGAATCAAGATTTTTCATTTGTACAGAACTATTATGTTTTTGAAAGCACAGATGAATAACTACAAAAATGCGTTCTGGAGTAGGGTTTTTCTAATAATTTTAGCAATAGCTAAATCTAAATCTGGGTTTATATGTAAAAATATGGTGAAAACATTAGGTCAAGTCCACAGTTCATTATATGTTATGATTCCACAGCAGCACTGTCACGCCCAAATTGCTGCTGCAACACACTGTTTATTTTTTTTGTTTTCCTTTGTCCATGTTTGTACAGTTGCAAGTCCAAAGAGGTCTCAGTGAATAACAAAGGTTGCTGGATAGGAAAAATGGTTAATTATAGTAAGATTTCAACCTCATTTCCAGATAATGTGAAGTCCTGAAGAAGTCTAGCATTTTAAAATCTTGCTGTTATTTTCACAGTGTAAACATACGTTATTGTACAAAAATGTTTCTGTCTTTATAGTTCACTATAAACAACTAGGAAACTGCTGGTTAATTTTTTGGTTTTGATTTGGCTGGTTGTTTTGTTTTTTAATTAACTCCCTTTTTTACATAATGTTCTTCTTAATTATGTCATTTCATCATGGTAAAATAATTTCTCTTAAAAACTAAATCAAACTAAAGCTTTCCAAAAACCTTACTGCATTGTGACATTGAGTTACTACACATGACAAGTTTCTAAAAGTTTTCTCATGGCTAAGAGCCTATTAGCTTCCTTAGAGAGTCTCAGCATCTGAAGGATTTAAATACTTCTGAGGTTTCAGATTTAAAGGCAAAGGAAGAAGTTGCACTTTTAAGTGTTGTGTAACCCTCCAGGTAGCTTGCAAATCATTTCCTCTGTGCAGAGCAGAGAGAATGTTTATCTGTTTCAAACATGAACTTTAAGGTATACAGGGTTTTTTTTGTTTCTGAACAAGATGGCAGCTGTCATAATAATACATTGTATGAATCCTCTGCCTGAATTGCTACAAAAAAACAATGTTCTCCCCAACTTGTTCAATATTCCTCATAATAAGGAATAAATCCTCTTAGTAACAGTCTTATTATGGAGATTGGTTAGAGATTTGTAAATTCTATTTGACATTAAGAGAGGTATTCAGACTGCTCTTACATTAAAAATCCTCAAGAAAAAAATAATATAATAAGAAACATAATTTTAGACAATGTATTGATTATTTTTTTAAGCTGAAAATTAAATCTCAGCAGGAGGTAGAAATTTGTTATGTACTCCCCACTGAGGGAGTGTAGTCAATGTTTCAAAAAGTTCAAAGTACTCAATAGCAGTTAAATAAAAAGTAAAAATGTATGCAGGATTAACCTATTTTATTGCAGGTTTCCCACAGTATCCTGACTAAAAATACTAATTTATGCTATTAAAACACAACAATATTGTAATTGTTTCAAGTAATATTTAATATGCAGCACCTTTCAAAAGATAAATCCAAAAAGGCTCATCTGGGAAGGAGAGAGAGAGAGAGGAGAGCGAGAGGAAGCGGGATGCAACTCAACCTGACGCTGATCTGCTTCGTCTTCGGGGGGTTCCTGCCCGACGCCGCGGCCCGGCGGGAGCAGATGGACACGGGGCAGTGCGACCTGCCCCGCTCGGTGAGCCGGGCCGGGCCGGGGGATGGATGCGCGGGGGCTGTGCGGGTGCCCGCGGGAGGTGTGCGGGTGCCCGCGGGGGCCGTGCGGGTGCCCGCAGGTGTGGCGGCGCTGCCCCGTGAGGGGCCCCGCGCCGGGAGCGGGCCCGGGCCCGGGGGGATGCGGGGCCGGGCGGGGGGAGCGGCGGGTCACGGCGGGACTCGGCCCCACGCCGGCCTCCCGGTGCCCGTGGGTTCTGCTCGCCGGGAGCCCGGGTGGGGCTCGTCCGAGGAGATGGGGCGGCGGGATGCCCCGCTCCTACCCCTCCGTCGCTGACCAGCCCCGCTTGTCCTCCCCGCAGCAAGGAGAGCTCAACTCCTTCCTCTGGACCATTCGCCGCGACCCCCCCGCCTATCTCTTCGGCACCATCCACGTGCCCTACACGCGAGTTTGGGACTTCATCCCTGACAACTCCAAGGCCGCTTTCCACGCCAGCTCCAGTGTCTACTTCGAGCTGGACCTCACGGACCCCTACACCATCTCGGGGCTGGCCAGCTGCCAGATGCTGCCCCACGGGGAGAACCTGCAGGACGTGCTGCCCCGGGAGCTGTACCGCCGCCTCAAGCGCCACCTGGACTACATCAAACTGATGCTGCCCCACTGGATGACCCCGGACCAGCGAGGCAAAGGACTCTACGCCGACTACCTCTTCAACGCCATCGCAGGGAACTGGGAGCGCAAGAGGCCAGTCTGGGTGATGCTCATGGTGAACTCCTTGACGGAGACGGACATCCGCTCCAGAGGGGTGCCCGTGCTCGATCTCTACCTCGCCCAGGAGGCTGAGAGGATGAAGAAGAAGACGGGTGCTGTGGAGCGGGTGGAGGAGCAGTGTCACCCGCTCAATGGGCTCAACTTCTCCCAGGTAAGGAGGCTCCTGGGCCTCGTGTCTTATCCCAGGACGTGGGGGCCGTTCTCCTTGCGTTTCCATCAGCTGATGGCGGTGAACCCCAAGCCTGTTGCAGTGGGGTGGTCACTCGTGGGCCTCAGCAGCCTCTGTGTTGGGCTGCCCGTTCTCCATCACGCCGATCAGTGGTGCTGGCAGAGAACCCGCGATGTGCGCAGTCTGTGTATCATGTGTATGATTTATTTGAGAGGCAAATGTTCGGGGTGTGATCGTGTATGCCTGCTGGCTTGCCACTTGTGAGGGAAACTTCCATGCCTCCCGTCCTGCCCCTGAGCTGTTTGTTTGTTTTGAAGTAAAGCAGCTCTGTGGTACTTGTCAGGAAGAGGATGAAGCATGAACAATGAAAATAGAAATTTCAACATTGTTCACATTGATTTAAGTCCATGCAAACTGTCTTTTCCGTGGTCACTCCGGGTCAGAACAAAGTGGCTCATGTTGCCCTCATGTACTGGAGGAAATTCAGTGTGCAATATGCTGGGATTCTTTTCATTTTAGAGCAGGTAAAGTTCAGCAAAAAGAAAAGGATGTAGGTTAAGAAACAAAAGTTATTGGTGTAACTGGACTCCGGAATTCTTTCAGTGGATTTAGCTTTAAACAACCAAATACTAAGCTGTGAGATCTATTTCATTTCAGTGGATTAATCAGGAACACAGCAACAGCTATTGACTTTGCTTTGTTGAACTGTTTATGTGAAATCAGATTTACTAGACATTGAGGAAATGAATGTGTGTGGAAGAAAACAAATAATCCAGGGGTTATTTAAGATGGTGTCAGTTACTGCTATGATATTTCGTTTTTAACTTGCTTTTTGCCATTAGTTTTGGATCAGCCTATTTCCAGCTTTATCTTACTGTCCTAGTTAGATCAAAAAATTCCTGGTGATGTGGGAATAAGGATTAAAGGACTGATCATTGGTGTGATTAAAATGTCCTTAGAGTGCCTTCACCCTGTGCTCCCTTGAAGTCTAATGGGAACTATTTTGAGGGGGGAAAAAATCTGACTTTCACTGACATTTGGTTTATCCAATATTTCAACTAGGCATCTAACTCAGCATACAGCCTTCAGTGGAGAAGATTGGTTGCATACTCTTTTGGAGGAATTTTCTTGTTTATCAAGAAAAATAATTAAAGCAAAGCTTTTCAGGACTTTTGCATTAATTAACACACATCCAAAGCAAGGAATTCGTTTTTCGCTGTTCTGTCTGAAAGGTTGAAGTTCCTATCATCTCTGTTGGCTCTCTTCTTTAAGGTGAGGTAAAAATAATTAAGCATTCCAGACATTCATTAGTGTTTGGTTGTATTAGGTCAAAAATGGCAGTTAGAATGAAACACATGAAAACACTTGGTTTAAAATGTACCACTTGGAAGCCTTTTAAATGTGAATCATACTACATTTTTTTCTTTTTAGAGGGAGAGGGAGTGAGTGACAGAGAAAGGAGAAGGGACAAAACTCACTGCTGCTCTTACCATAATTGTTTTTCTCTCCGAGTTTTAAACAGAAACAAAATATTTCCCTTCGTTTTGCCACAATAATAACCAAACAAATAACAGTAAACGTATTATGCTGTTGGCAAGCAATGGACAATTGTTGATGCAAAACATTTGTGCTGTTTAAAAAAATACACTACATATTAATTGTTCAAGAGAATTGACAATGTTGCTGAAATAGATCAGTGTTCAGGAGGATTTTTCCTAGATGGAGCTTTTTCTGGGAACAAGGCCACCAGAACAACAGGAGACAAAATTAAACAAAACAAACCAGATATTTATTTTCTTGCTTCCTCTAGATTTCATGCATCCTGACACCTGGCTAGTTGTTTAACAATAGTAATTTGTAATGTTATCACATCGTCTGGCAGTCCTACTGCTTGGTGTATTACTGTGCTAATTTAGTGGAGTGGATTACTATTGCGAGGTTACACCTCCCAGTTCAGGTTTTGTAGCCGTCCTTAAGAAACTTGTAATTGAAACACACTAAAATGGAAATCAGAAATTGAGCAGCTTTTGTCTCATAGGGTGTTTGCACAGTTTGATGAGAACATCTGTGATAAATTACAGTCCAAAATCTGCTAAGGGCATCAGCAGTTTTTTACCTGTTTTCAGCATTACTGTTACGGGAATACTGCACATTATTTCTGCATTCAGAATTCAGGTTTTAAAACTGTACTTTGCTGAATCATGTCAATTCTTTTGTTTCCCGTGTCCCCAAAGTCCAGTATTTTTGCCCTAAGCAAATTTAAAAAAAAAAAAAAAGAAAAGAAAAAAAAAACTTTTTTTCCCTACTTCTTCCCCTCAAAGGCAGCTTTGTGCTACTGCAAATATTTAATCTGACTACATGCACCAAATCTGTTAATCTGATACCGTGAGGAGGAGGAGATCTAGGAGTGGTCCCGGTGTGGTACTTGGTTTTGATCTGCTCTGAAAGAAAGTGGATACACTTGCATTTTTGACCAGGAACAATCTTTGAAACGTTCTGTGTGTGGCTTTGAAATGTTGATTGTCTTAGCCGGATAAAAAGATTAAGGTGGCTCATATAATTATCTGCTTCCTGGAGAGCCAGCTCTTGCAGGTAGACCAGGACGCATTGCTTTCTACTGTAAACCCCGAAACTTTGTAGTTTGATGTTTTGCTTCCCCTGATATCTGCACAGTGTTTCCTGACAGTCTTCCAAAGCAGCATCACTCCCACTGCCCTGCTTCCCTCTGATGGGCCACTCTCCTGCTTGGATCCTGGAGGGAGTGTTATCCCACCCCCAGGGACTCTGCCAGCTGCTGGTCACACAGTCTGGGCCCTGGGTATGGTGTAGCTGTTGTCAGTGTGTCTGAATCCCAGCAGAAGGCTGTGTTGGGAGCCTGGCAGCAGGGGAATTCCTATCAGGTTTGGGTCAGGTTGAAATTTCACCTGGTATTTGAAGTTTCAGGGTTTTCATGGAAGGTGGGACAGAAAGAGCTGAGGCACGCAAAGAAGAGGAAGCAGACAACTCTGACAGCTCTGATGTTTATTTATAGAGTGGCCAGAAAAGGGCAAAATCAGGCTGGCCAGGACTGAGAACTGGTGATGGGCAGATGGCATTCAGGGCCTTCTCTTGGAATCCTGGGAGAGACACTGCAGCCAGTGCCATGACTGGCTGTGAGGACTCATCCTTGTGTCCTCTGAGGCACAGCTGGGGCTAGGGCTGGACTTTCCCTCCTCTTTGGGATCCTCATGTGGGTCTGTGATGGGAGGCTTTTCCCTGGCTGACACACTGATGTCAGAGTAAGGAGAAGGGTGGCAGTGACTCCTGCATCTGCTCAGGTCTGTGACATCCACCCTGATGGCCCAGGGCTGTGGTGGGACCCTCACCACCCTGCAGGTAACAGTGTGTTCCCACTAAAGGTCTGTATGGTCAGCAAGAGGAAGGTCTTACTCCCCTACCCAAACCACTGTTCCCTGGGAAGGCGGGTGGCAGCTCTTGCTTGTGTTTGATTCAGTTTGTCAGCAGCATCTCCAACCTGAGACTGTTCATATCCCTTCCTCCAGCTTAGAAGTCCCTTTCCTGTCCCATCCCAAGCTTGCTTTCCTCAGGGACTGTCTGCATGAATGTCTGCTCGTGCCAGATGCCCTGAATCCCAAGGTTTGTGAGGGGGTTTATGTACCAGGGCCTGAATTCATCCCATCCCCCTGGTGGGGAAGCTGTCAGACTGGTGTGGAGCTGCCAGCACCCCTTTTCCTCCCCCTTGGCTGTTTGGGGCTTGCGAGGCCCTGACTCTGGTCTCCTCTGGCTGGTATAATTTTCAACTGCAGGGGGAGATGTTAAATATCAAACCAGTGTTGATTGGATCAGAGACCAAATAAAGAAACCTCAGACTGTGCCAGATTAAACTTCACACTTCACCATTCTCCCCCTTTAATTTCTTTGCCGCCTCATTCTCTGCACAAATAAACCTCGTCTCCCCGCTTTCTACCAATGAGACAGCATTCATGAGGCAGGAATGACTTTGTTAACAAAATCAGTCTTCGTTTCCCAGGTCCTGCTGTTCCATCAAACCCTGGGACATGGCAGCTTTGATTACTCTGGTGATAGGATTAGAGGGGGAACAAGTGCTGCTTAATAAAAGGCCGATGGGTGGTCCATCATGTTTGGTCACTGACAGATCTGCAGCCTGGAAGCTGGACCTTCAGTGGCAAACAGTAATAGACACAGTAATATATAGACAGGGCCATGTCCTGGACTGTCTGTTCAATCTCCCCGTCCCCTTGAAGAATTAAACATTTCTGTGATCACAAAGCTGGGATTCTCTGAGCTGACAGGACGGGTGTAAGTGACTTTCAAGGCAGATTTGCCTGTTTATACTAGTGAAAGATCCAGGCTCAAAGTTTTCCAAACCGAATTAAAGGGCTCAGTTTCAGAGCTAGTTGACTTTTGGTAGTGTGTGTAGTTTATATGAAGGAGTATTACTGAATTTCTTTAATATTTTCTAAATAAAAGTGGCTTTTGCCTAATAGAAATGGCACCCTTTTGCTTTTAAAAAAATTCAGGCTTTTTGAAGAGAGCAGGAGTCATCAAAAATAGCTTAATATCATCTGTTTTGTTTGCTGAATGTTGTCAAAAGAAATGTTGTTAAAAGGTTTGACTGTACATAGTTATATGTTGTGCACATAGTTTTCAGCTTGTTGGCTTTTCTTTAACTATCACTCCCTTCATCCCCCTGCACCTCAGGGTAAAAAAATTCCCCCAGCAAAATTAAACCTGGGGTAGAAATTCATACAGCAGAAATAGAAATCCTTCCATTTAACTCACCTTGTATGCTAGTGGAGCTGCTTTACATCTTCACCAGGGGAACTGTTGAGGGTGAAACTATGCAGGTATTAAAACTACAGTAGTCCCAGTAACACCTGAAAGGATCAGCAGCTGATGTTTTATAGCTGTAACTAACTGTACGTGTTGCTCTTTACAGCCAGTTACTGTGTGCTTCTTCACCACAGCCCCCTTGGAAGGCCCACCCTGGCATTTGATGCCTATTAAGAAAACAGCCAGTCAGTTAATGATGGCTCGAGGGGCAGCTGGCAAGTCATCTATTGTATTTATTGTGTATATAACTGCCAGAAGTGTTTGTACAACAGGTTAGGTGTGAGCCCTTCCTTTCCCTCTGATCCTTCACACCTCCCTTGGTAAGATCTAAGCCCAAGACAGGTGTACCTGACTTTCACGAGCAGATCTGGAGGATTCTGCTGGTTGATTTGTCTGCAAAATTATGGATGCTGCTTGTGATTGGTATTGGGCAGTAATTGCATCTTTATAAGGTGGGTTTTGAAAGGAAAAAAATCCCCGCTCTGACATTCAGGGGAGTCCCAACTGTATCTGAGGCAGCTGAACATTAGCAGTCCAATAGCAGATTTGTGCCCTTTTTTCCTGTGTTGGGTTGAGAGGTGTCTCTTGGGCTCTGGCAATGCCTGGTGCTGGCAGCAGGGGAGCCCTGACACTGCTTTAGCATGAGAGGCACAGAGAGCACCCTGGCACGCACCGACTCCCTGGGGGAGATTCATTCCCTGAGCTGTGCTTTGGAAAAGGAATCAGTAGAGGAAACAGATGAGCCTCTACTTAGAACTAATGCTGCTTTCAAATCTCTGTGGGATCTCTGAGCTGCTCAGCCAGTAGGTGCAAAATCCTGTCTTTTGGTAAATGATTTTTCCACAGTGATTGATGATTTTCTCTCTGTTATTTTGTGTCAGTTTCTGATGCTGTTGCAGCAGCAGCCAGGATCCTGCTACAGGGACAGAGTGCTTTGCTTATAAACAGAACGAACCATTGACCTTAAAAACCTCAACTTCAAGTACAGTGCAACCTACAGTCCTCAGAAAGTCTTTAACAGCCTCCCCTCAGCTCCCTAGTGGGTAGCAATCCACATTATAAAGCCAGCCCACATCATTCGGGAGAGTCAGAGGTTCCTGTATTGGAAAGATCAGAAATGATCTTAAGCAAGGGCACTCCTTCACCTTGCACTCCTGTGGAGACGGAGATCAGTGGCAGGGCTCCTGGCAAAGCATATTTGGGAACTTCAGAGGGACATACTTTAAAATAATAGGTTTCCCCTCTGCTAGGCTTTACACTACAAACTCTTACTAGTCTCTTCACTGTCATTAGGAGTTGATGACACAGGTAAAAGGCAGAAGAAATCACAGTGTTACTGCTTGAGCCTTGTGAAATTGGTGTGATTTCTTTCATCTTTTGGCCCTGTTAGAGAGGTTCCCTGCCTGCTTGGATGAGGCACTGTAAACTGACTTCCCCAGAGCACAGTGCTTAGAGTAGCACAAAAATGGAGATTTTTAGCAACCACTGGTATTTTGGAAACTTCAGGGTTTTTTCAGCTTTCAAGAGTCAGTGTTAGAAGAGTCCTGTTTTGCAGGGAAGTAAACATATCTGCCTCATGTCCACACACTTTGCTAAATCCCTCTTTCAAGGAGGGAAACAATACAGATGCTAGATGCCACTAGACTTAAAATCTGCAGAAAGCACTGTGGGTTGATCACAAAACATCAATATCTTTGTGAAGCTCTCGAGTTATTTCTGGGTTGCAGTCATTAAGACCTTTTTTCTGAACATTACAACAATTTATGAACCTAATACTCTTTCGGTAACCCAAAAAGCATTACTGTTTCCAGCTCGCCCGAGACACCAGAAATTAAACTGGTGTCTGCAGAGCTTAAAACTGCAGATACCAGTGTTTGAGCTTAATACCTCAGTTTTTGGACTGGAATTGGAACAAGACTATACTCTCTGCAGGGTGGGAACAGGCATGCAGCTAAGCTCTAGGACTGGCTGTATCCATCACAACAGCTTGTACTTATGGGGTCTCATAATTGGCATGGATTTGCTTTTTCTGGTGCTCAAGACAACAGTATAGGTACCTTGTGATATTGTTATTGTTTATTGACTCTAATTGTCATTTAAAGTCACGGAGAATGAAAAGTGATGTGGTTAATATCTGCCAGAAGCTCAAGCAGGAATTCACATTTGATGTCTACTGCTTTTATCACTAATTATTGCAACAGCAGTCCTTCCCATTTGGATTTCCAATATTTTAGAGCTTCTGCTGCAAGTCATTTCAGGACTTCTAGCACAATATAAATGAAAGTTTCTGAAAACTGTAAATTAAAACCATGTGTTCAGCATTTCGGAATGGATGTTGTATGACTTGAGGAGGCTCATTAGCAAAAGTATTTTTAGTTTGAATGAGATCAAAGGCCCAAGATTTTCCACTCTGAGGGTCATTTAACATAGTCCTGGACACCCCATTTCTCACCATACATAGACTCCCATAGGCCAGTTATGCCTGAAGAAATCATCATCCCTGAAATACTGTAATTAGATTTAATATCAGTGGACCACTGCTGATCATCTCTGTCCAGGCACTGCAACAATGCTGAGGGTTGAGGAGTCTTGCAGATGCCAAAAGCAAGTTTTATTGCTGACTTCTTCAAAATAGGGATTACAGCCCATGCCAGTGGGTAGCAGTGTTAGAAGTGAAAGTCCAAATCCTATATGTTGTACTTATTCCAGAGTGGCCCTTGAAGCCAGGGATAACACTAAACCATTCCCAGAAACTCCTACTGGCAAATAGAGAAAGGATTGTAAAAAAAGAAAAAGAAACTTTTCTGATTTCTTCTTTTCCTAGGCTCAGTTAACATGGAAGTTATGAAACCTTTGACATGAATTCCAGTCCAGAGGTTCTTCATACTTCAGTATCCCTGCAAAATCAGAGTTTGCTGAGATGGGCATGGGGAAAACCTAGGAATTCAATCATAGCCAACATGTTAGCTGTATCAACACAATTAAGGGAATAGCAAAAAACACTTTATGTTTTCCCCAGATTTAACTAAACTCCCTGCATCTACCCTAACTCTTGCATTGGGGCACCTGTTGGGAGACACAGATATGCCCAATATATAAAACAGAGAAGAAGCTGCCTTCATAGAGCAAAGTAATATTCACCAGCCTCCTTTTGTGAGCCAAGGAATGAGAAAAAGGAAACAAATCTCCAAGTTATTTTCTAACCTATTTCCATTTCAATATAAGTCAAGTTACAAGGAACACAGGAAAAGTATTTCTTTAAAGTAGGTGATTCTGTGTCTTGAAAGTATCCCCTCAATACTTTAGAGACTGTACTAAATCCAAGGTCTCCATTAGGCTCCCTCTCTTTTGTTAACACTCACAATGAAGACTGATTATTCTCTGTACGCTTTCTGCCACTGCACAAATTTAGCTTTCCTTTGATTTCTTGCAGCCTTTTCCTATTACAGGTGACAGCATAATAGTGATGGGGAATATTTATTTAAATCTGAGACCAAATGTTCACAGTACAGGAGTTTGCAGAGTCAGTGGAGGGGGAGAGGGCAAAAGGGTGATTTGAGAAACATGTCCAAATTCTTGAAGGGCTTTGTATTTTGGGCATGTGATTGATTCACAGTTTTAGAAATGATCATTAAGATAAATGTTATTCCAGCAGTGAAGTGTGATGGGATGTCCCAGTGTGTCCCATTGGTTCTAAAGCACTGGTAAAATCACCACAGCACTATTAATTACAAAAATGCTAAGTCTTAGACCATTTAAGGAGCTGGTCCTGACATACTGGGGATCACATGGGATTCTAACTTGTAGTTTGATTTCAGGCTAAGGCAATTCTCTGGTTTTGGGATATGATGGGAGCAGGAGAGGAGCAAGTATGCTAAAGGGCCTCAAAATTATTGTTTTTATGAGAGTTAAGTATACAGAGGCCCCTTCTTTTTTCATAATGAATTTCCTGATTAATACAGGAAAAAAGAAGAAAGAACATTCTCAAAAAAGCTCATTATTTGCTTGCTGGAGAAGATCACTCACTAAGACCCAGAGTTGAACAAAGTCAGGTTTCTAATACAAAATTATGGCCAAACCAATTCTAGTATAGCTTAGCCTTCAAGCAATTGGGATGTTCTATTTATGGGCAGTTACAGGCAGACTGAAGTTTAGTTCCTTCAGCATTGCTCCTTTCCACGTACCAATTACCAGTGAGAAAATACCTCATCAATGCATGAGACCAGGTTATGCCATCCTGAAATAATCCAGGTCTTTTGGTGGTGAGATGAAGTTCAGAGGCTCAAGGCAGCATGTTTTCACACATGAAACACAGTTTGACTTTGTGGATTGCCTTGTGGCTGGCTGCAGACTGGCACTGACCAGCTTTTTACCCAGTTAATTGTGTGAGGACAGAGAGGATTTTCTTTATTAACTGGAGTGGCTTGGCTGTGAAATGAGACATACTGTACAGTGGTATAATTGAAGCTCACTTTCAAAGGCAATTTTGTTGAAGCTGGGTATCCAGAGAGACCTGAACCTTTAACATGTAGTCATCTGAAACACACTCTAGAAACTTCATAATTTAAGGTCAGCGTTTACGCTTGTTCATGTTCCAGTAATGGAATAGCTCTTGCTTTTAAAAAATACTTGATTTATATTTAAATGTATAAAGGTGTGGGTTTTTTTCTGCGAATGAAACTGACTGCTTTGAGAACTTACTGTATGTTAGCTATGGCTGAATAAGCTTGGAAGGGATGTACGGTGTAGAGACTTCAGCAAATTATGGTTCTGAAGTTGAAAGAAAGCATAGTTGGTGTGCTTGTACATTCTCAAACCTGGAAGTATTAGTTGTTGAGAATCACATGTAGTACCCTTTTGTATCTTGGCAAGTACAAAGAGCTACAATCTCCCAAAAGGTGTTGTATTTTGAATGGGTTTTGTCATTACTGACAAAGAGATCCCAGTGGAAGATATTCCTAGGAATGCAAAACACAATCACTAAACCCACACAAGATCCCTTATCATGCTCTCTCCAAAGCTGTTGCAGATTCATTTGAATTACACTGGAAAGATTTATCTCTTATTAATGGAGCACTCTTCATTTTTTAAAATTGAGTTGTTGTGCAACACATCAAATAACAATGTCATAACACGTCGTAAATCAGTTTGTTCACTGAAGGATTCTGCATGAGTTAATCTAACATCCTGGACACAGTTCATGAGCAGTTAATTTTAGCAGTTCTCTTTGATATATATCAGTTAAGGCAAAGCAATTCCAGCCATTATGGAGTAGAGTCAAAACTGGTTAATGGCAAAGCAAGTACAGACAAAGACTTCACAGATAAAGCCTTTGGCAGATCATTCAAGGGATCTTTGCTTTATATATAGAACAATTGTAGCTCTAATACCAGCAGTGCAGACACTCTGGGACAAAGAGAAAACATACACACACACCAAACCACAGAATAAAACCACACAAACCACTTGGTACTTGCGTCTAACAAGAAAGTCAAGCTAAAGTTCACCAACCCTGACGTAGTTACCAAAGAACTCCATGGCAGGCAATGAGATAGGAAGAAACATCCCCAAAAAAGCATTCAGGAATTATTCCCACTGTCAGTGGGAGAAACTGAGAACGTTTGATTTGAAACACAAAGTCATCCGACAGCCTGCCAAATGCCATTTATCTCCCGGTCATGTAACATAAATAACCCCAGGGGTTAGCTCCAAAGCAGAAGAGAGGGAAGTAGCTACACAAGAATAGGGGAAGGGATTCCTCTCTCTTCCCTGTGGATGTTCAACATGGTACTGACAAGGTTTCAAGGCCTGGCACTCCTAACAAGTCTGGCATATTACAGGCAGTAAAACACACCAAGAGCAGGGACTACAGCTGAACGTAGAATCATGGAAGGGACCATGGTTTGAGACCAAGCTACTAAGCTGTCATGCATTTTCTGCAAGAATCAATCAGGGAGACTAATCAGAAAGGAAAAGTCTGCCAGAAAAAAAAAAAATTATCTTGGAAGTTTAATTCTATAAAGATGAATCCCTGTTATACAGCAGGGACAACCAACAGTTACTTACTGTTCGGTTGGGTGGTCATCACATGAATTTTTCAGTTCTTCCAACACACTAAGTATCAGAGCTTTCTTAACACTTCGTAAGAGAGTAACAAGTCTAGCAACTGTCACATCTAGTAATCCATCCCTATCACTCAGAGAAGGAAGGGGTGTGTTTTCTCATCATCGCTTAGACCTGAGAGTATAGCTTTGAATATACCAGTGGGAGAATCCCAAAAAACTTGGTGCCCAATTCTTCTCTTCCCTGAGGCAAAGCTCAGTGTAGTTCCCATTAAAAAATGTTTAAGTAAGCAGTCCTTGAACCTGGAACCCAAAACTGTATTTCTGTATCTCTTGAAACTGGGCAAGGTATCTTTCCCACTGGTTTATGTAGGAAGGAGTTTCGTGTAGCCAAATAATTCATTCAGAGAATTAAGAAGAAGAAGAATGTTAGTCAGTACTCTTATAATTTATTTGTGATTTTGGTAGGCTTAACAACCAGACTGAATATAGTTACTTGTGGTTTCATGTTGAATTTCTGATGCCAGGGAAAAAAGTGAAGTAAACTCAGTCAGAAGGAGAGTTTCAAGCTAAAAGTGTTTTGATTCAGCCAGCACCTCTTGAGATCACTGTGCAGAGTCCTGTATATCTGTATGGCCTGAGCACCATTTCTTCCAAACAGAAAGAAAGCAAGCTGAGCATCCGGGTAAGGAACCCTGATCCTTTATATTGCACAATTTTATGTCTGTAAACGTTACATAATATGTTGGAAACTGAGGCATGACCTCAGAGGCAGAAATATCCCAAATACGTTATTACATCTGGGACCAAGACTCTGATTTTTTCATCTATAAATTTCTCGTATCCCTTTCAACTTACATAGAACTCTTAGAAAAAGAAATATTTGTATGTGGAAAGGTTAGAGTCAACGAGATGGTGATGTGAAGGGAACATCTGCAGAAGTCCAGACTGATTGTGAACTCCAGAATTTACAGTTCTTCGGGTGGGGGATTATGGGATACATCCCTTCATGAATAGAGCAGCTCCACCCATCTTTGCACACTATTTTAGTCTCTAGTGGAACTGATTTTCTCAAATGCAAATGATCTTGAAAAATGGCAGAGAGCATAGTCTTGCATCATTAGCAGTGAACCAAAGGCTTTTGTGTTGCAACAACTTTTGTTGAGGGATTATTGTGTTGAAAATCCACAGATTTTGGCACAGGATGGAGAACTCAGCAGTTCCACTTTGCATGTCCTGCCATCATTCAACAGGCAGACCCTGTTGTTAGACATCGCAGTAGGGCAGCCAGTTGGCTTCTCCCAACCTCCTTAGGTTTCCAGATGTCATAACAAAATGAGAGAGAGAGACTTAGCCATCTTCCATGTGTTTATGCTGGAGCTGCTAGGCAGAGACCAAGCCACAACACTGCACAGCTTTTCAAAAAGGACTTAATAGGCCTCTCTGTAAACAGATCTAAATATTTGCTCCAGTGACATTTATCGCATCACACGTCTGGCGCGAGTGTTTTGTCCTTGTTTTGCTTGCATGTTTGGATTCTCTTATAAACATTAATGAAGTGCTTGAATACAAATGAATAATCCTCCCCCCTTCTTCCCACCGTGGAGGGGAGGGGAATGGGAGGGCACGAAGTAATAATAGTTCAACCTTCAACCCGTAATTGCTCTGTACATTTTGATGACAGCTTTCTTTCTCACATGCTTTAAAAGACTTTATTCGGTGTGCACATCCATGCAGAAGGCATTGCACTTCTCTTCAAAGGCAGCTGCAGCTGGAGATGGAGTGGGGGGCACTTAGCATGCAGCAGTGTGTCATTAGATGTTTGAGTAGTCATAGAAAGTTGACTTGCTGCTGGGTTCCCAACAGGCCGGCCGAATTGTGCCCCATCTGCAAGACTTTTAACAGGAGGTATATTTAATATATTCTTTCCTAGGTGTCTGCTTTTGAGCTGGACAGAATAGGGGGCCTGAAGCACCTCAAATCTAACTCCATATGGCTGTTCATCTACCTCTTGCTGGAGAACTGGGGTAATTCAATAGGTATTTTCCAATTACCTGCAGCTTTAATATGACTGAAGACAACATGCTTCTATATAGACCCTTCTGATCTCTCAGTGCCTTTATGGAGGTCCTGGAAAGTGTTCGCCTTTGTCTCGCTTTTGCTTTTGTCACTAAAGGAGAGGGAGGGTATGAGTAAGGAAAGACTGACTTGAGTCTTGTTTCCATAGGTGGTTTCCGAGGGCACAACCTCTTGAAGATTATTCTGTTGTTCAGGGTATGAGGCCATAAACCAACATAATTAGATGCCTGTTTCCTGATCACAAGAGGGGTGCAGTTGTGAAGCAGATCAAGTCATCATCTCTGAACCTGCTCCAGACTGAGAAAACATTGAGTATCTCATTCCTGTGTGGGAACAGTTATATTACTGCTCCTTTCTCCCTCTGCAGTTCAATATGTCACAATAACTTCCATGCACAATAAATTACCATCATCTCCTGCCAGGTGGGACAGTCTTTTGCTCGAGACCTTACTAAGCATCTTTCGTTTCTGCAGCTGGGCTTGTAGAAGCAGTGGTTTGGCTTGCTTGGAAGCCAGTAATAAATGAAATTTCCTTTTAGCCAAGAGGGTCTCTTCAGAAATTCCCTGAACTCATGTGAGTAGGCTCTCAGTTCTTTGTTAAGAGCAAAACTGCTGCATTTAAGCTGTGGGACATAAAAGAAACAATCAATGCCTAGAAAGTCATCAAAAGTTCATTCTTCAAATGATCTTTAAGAAAAAAATCATCCTGTATAAGACATCTGTGGGTCTGCTGTCTGCAATAGTAGTAAGTGCAAAGGATTTATTTCCCAATAGTCAGGCTTTAGGAGGTCAAGATTAATACCCAAGAGGAAAAAATGCATGTGTTTCCTTCATCTGAGGGATTAGGTATAAAATGGGTTAAAAATTAATACTGTCTTTGGTTCAGCTTGTATATGAAACCATTCAGTCTACACATACTTGAGTAGTATTAGAAAGTGCCTGTCAACTCCATTAATTATCAAATTGCTTATTCAGTCTATACATTCCTTGCATAAATCCATATCAACTTTGCCTCTTGTAACAGTGTTTGTTTATATGAGCCGGAACTCTCCATCCTGAGCAGTCTGAAACGCCTCTCAAAAGAATTTCTTCGTCTGCACCTACAGGGACCCAGACCAATTGCTATTGAGAGGATGCTCTGTGGGGTGCATTTTTGGTGGGGAGTTGAACAAAATTGTCTGAAAAGGTGTTCCCTTGTCACTTCTGTCCATGTTGATAGTTCAACTAGATTAAAATCATTACAGTTCTCAGCAGCTCTGAAGTGCACACTGGAAAAACAAAAAGCTGGGAGAAAGGGATAGAAAAAGGAATTTACTGGTAGTTTTGTCATTCTCTGCCTGATGTGCCAACACTAATGGAGGCTTCTTCCCCCTCGCCCCCCCCCCCTCCCCTGCCCCCGGCCCCTAATTTATAGTCCAGTGCATTCCTGTGTCCCTGTCGCTCAAGCATTCTGACTTTTGCTCATTTGCTGGAACACAAACATGGAAGTGTATTTGGAACTCGCTTGAGCCTTAAAAAAGCAAAATTAAGGCAAGCTGCCAGATCAGAATCTAATACACAACATATGTTTACAGGGTTATAGTCTCTTGCCATGCTGGCTGTAGCAGCACTCCAGTGTGAAAGTAGAGTAAATGCCTTCCAAGACCTTTTATCATCCATCGTGCTTATCAAGACATTAAAAGTACTGTTTTTATTTCAGCAAACGTGCCTTTCCTCTTGTCTGAAGCCCTTTGAATTCCCTGCCACATTTGGGATCAATGGAAGAGTATGTCCTTGGTCTTGTTTGTCTTGTTCTCCTCCTCTTGTCAAGAGCTTGTGTGCCTCAGAGTTGACCGAGTTCATCCACCAGTTTGGCAAGCAGCCCTGAACAGGACCTGTGGTTTGAGAGGAGAGCAGTGTTGACCCCCATGAGCCTTTTGCATTTGTAGTGTAATTCGTGGCTCTTTATGAGGCGTCCATGAAGAGCAAAGGGTTGTCCAAATGTAAGACGCAGAGAATTGAAGGAGGCGTTTTAAGCTAACTTTGGTTACCTCAGCTTGTGCAAGTCCAAGAGGTGATTCACACTTGTTTGCTTCAAACTTTAGCCCTCACCTGGGAGTCTTCTGTGCTACAGGGAGGCTGGTGTTCAGTGTGGTCAGTGAGCCCTACCAAGGCTCTGTGGTTCCTTTTGAGCTGTTACCTGTGCTGGTGCCTGCTCATCCCATGGTGCCTCCAGTCAACCTACAGCATGATCCAGCCATTGTGACTGGAGTCTGCTGCAATGGGGAGCTGCAAGCTCAAGGCAAGGACCTGAGTGACAATTCAAGATGTAGGAGTGGGATGCAGTGGACAACACTGCAAGGCAGAGTGAATGGAGAACAGGGACAGTTATGCCAGACTCGTGTCACCTCCTGTGGCTGCTCTGCCCAGTGTGCCTTAGATACTGCAGAGCCACTACAGCAGCAGCTGGATGTAGCAGCTGGATGTAGCCTGCGATATGCGGAGTCCAGAAAAATTAAACTTGAAATGTCTAAAAATGTTGTGGGATGAGACAGAGACTTGGTGGGTGTATGAGGCTCTGAAATAGCAGTAGCTCATTACTTTGCTTCTCCTGCTCATTTTCCATATGTAGGATATACCTTACATGATCCATGAGGCATGCTAGGCCAGCGGGATTCCTTGAGCTCTACATGCACTACTCCAACCTTATCAAGGGCTGTGCTTGCAAGCGAGCTCTATTAGCAGGAGACAAGACTTGTTTGGAGCCTCAGAGACAGTCCTGATGTGGCCCTTTGTGTTTCGGTTCTCTGCATGCAAGATGGGCAAGATATTTGAGCTATTTATTTTTCGAAAATGCCTTTTTTTTTTTTTAAACAGAAACAGTGCTCATGTAATTTTTTCTGTTTGAGGAAAAAAAGTTCCTTTAAATGTCTCAATTTCAAATTCAAAGTGAAGTTAGAAAAACCCAGGAGTCTCATCATCAAAAGAACAATCTGGTGACTGACTCAAATGGACATTTTTGTGCTGTTAGTTCATAACAAGACATTAAAGATAGAAAAGGCTGAATTCTTAACTTTTTTCTTGAGATACAGTTGTTCCCTGCTGAACTGTAGAAAGCAAGAGATTGAAGTCTTGTAGCAGGTTTGGATGAATTTGTTAATGGAGGATAAAGTCCTCAGGTGCCTCCGTGGTGGGAGCTCTCTAGCACATCTCCAGGATGCCTGACTGGCAGGTTGTTTGAGATAGGGTGACTTTACCTCCGTAGAATATGTTCTTTACAGACATCAGGAATGTTATAGTGCTTACAGCTAATGAATTATTCTTGCCCATAGGAAACTTAATATGTAATTTCATCTTATTTTCAGGGGATCAGATCTCTGGTCACATTAGTGGTGTCATTCTGTGCACAGCCATTGTTCTTCAAGTAGATTTGAATGACCATGTGAGGCAGGACAGGGCAGTTTCACCTCAACATTTCATGAAGGAGGTCTCTCTTAGATTATCTTAGCTTGAAGTTCATTTCAGAAATAAAAATCACACACATGGAAGCTGCACAGGCAGTAGTGTAAATACAGATCTTGCATTCTCTTGAAGATTCAGAACTTCATTCTTTGTTGCTCAGATGAGCCAGATCTCGTCTTTACCCTTTCACCACAGACAACCAACTTACCCTTTCTCTTGAAGAGACAGATTGAAAAGGTAGTCATGGTTTGGACTTTGAGGGTTCATCTTTTTCATTGCTCTTAAGAGTGTCTTCTTTCTATCACTAAGGAGATCAGCTGCCTAGTTCAGCTTTTTGGGTCAAAAGTTTAGCCTCCTGCCTGTAATTCTTGTTTGGCTTTGCCATGTGGATCTAAAGCAATTTATGTATCTGTTCCCTGTTCTGTTTCAGTAATGCCTATTTCTACTTAACTGGTAAGTGCAGAGTAAGGTTTAAGAGAGTTAGTCAGTAAAGTCCATGTTGGCTGATTTCATGGGCACAGTGGCTATGGGGACAATGACTTCTCCCTGACATAGGTTCTGTTTCCTATATTTCAGCAATATTCTAGGTCCTAATCACTTGCTCTGTGCAGAAAGCACTTACTGTGTGCTTTGCTGCTGCCCAAATGCAGATGTAGGTTTCAGATTATGAGATTTCGAGTTCTGAGAATCAGCAAGGGTTTTAATGCTCTTGATGACACAGCCAAATAGTGTTGTTATGATAAAATTCAAAATTCATCTCTGAAGCACCTCTTTCTAGCGTTGCCTCATGCATTCTCAACTAGCAACGTATTCCTTTGTCTAAGTGACTTCCACTGTTGGAACTTTTTCCTAACATATTTAAGGTTTTCCTTTACTGCTTCCAGATGTAGTCCCTTGTTTTACCATTCTTCGACTCTGTAAATATATTTTCTTTGGTAAGAGTACTGCTTGATTATTTGATAGACAAGATCATGCTCTCTCTTTTAGGAGTCATTTATTAAAGAAAATTTTTACAACTACAGACAAACAGGCTTCTTGCAGATACTGAATTTCAGTTTTGTCTTGCTTGTTAACCACGACTCACACCCTTTCTGGGACAGTTCGTAGAGACACCTCGTGGCTGTCAGGAGCTCTACAGAGCGCATTGCCATCATGTCAAATTGATTTATACTAAGCCTCAACATCCAAAGTCGTTTCTGAAGGAGCTACAAGGGAGGCTGCCAACCTGCTAATTAAAAGTTAGAAATATTTTCAAGTTCTCCTCTGGTGGAAAGAATTAAGCAAATCTGTTCTAAAGTGGAATTACACCCCAAACCCAACAGCAACATGTTGTCTGCCTCAGTGTAATTAAAACTATTGAAGGAAATTTTCTGTTTCAAGATAAAAAAATTGTGGGTTAGTTCCTAGATTCCCAGTTTACACTTCATTCTGCAGTAGAAAAGCAGGCAGCTCAGACTGCATGGATGCAGTTTGTCACTGGGATTCTTAGTTTCTCAGTCAAAACTGCTAATCAGTGTCAGAAAAGGAAAAAAGCAAGCCCCATTCCCTTCAAACACACACGTCCAGAGAGAGTTAGACAGTAAACTTTGAGCAAGAGAAAGCCAGACTGACTTCTTTAGGTTTCAGGTCATCCATTAATGCAGATAATTTAAACAAGTGAGTCCTGGTGAGATTGCTTACCAGGCAGTAAGTCTTTCTAATGGTAAGGGAGCAAGACTTTGAATCCACTGTCTCCCTGAACTGGCAAAGTGTGCAGCTTTTCTTGTGTTTGGTACAAACTCTTCCCTGAATATGATATTTTAAAGAACACAAGTCATTAGAGGAATAAAGTATACAAACAAGCAGTTTTAGTAGATGTAATTGCTCTAGACCCAGCTGAATAGAGGCCTTGTGATTTCATAAGTCTTAGGTGTTTAGATCCACTTATTCAAGATTGTATCTTATCATAATCAAATCACAATTTTATGTCTGTATGTATAAATCAAAAGGACAGGTAGGGAAGGGGAAATAGTAAAGAACTATTTGTCGTTTATGTTACTTCTCCTTTTCTCAGTAAAAACAGAATCATGCAAAATGCTGGAAACCATCTTTCCATATAACAAAGGAGAGTAGTGTCCTATTTGCATAAGGCTGAAAGAGGCTTTGCCTGAAATTAGTCAGAAGGTCCAAAGAGTCCCTCAAATTCAGGGGTTGGTTCCTATTTACAGCTGGATTAAGGAGGTAAAAAACTTGGAAGAAGAACAGAGTTATGGAAAGTGTGAATTCAGAGTGTTTTGCTCAATGATAAATCCCAATCTTCATGAACATATAATCATGAAAGTAGTAAAAACTGTTTGCCTGCTTTGCTGATTTTTAAAGCATCTTGGGTGAGTAGGAGAGCCTCATTACAGAAGATGACAACTTCAAGTCAATAGTGGGACTTCATAAGAGTCTTTTGGCCTTAATCAGAACCTAAAACCAGCTAGTTAGTTAGGTGTGTGTGTTGAGTATCATGCTTGAGCTGAGACTGATTCTAGGGCTACTTCACACATTTTACTTAAATGCCCATGGAGTCTCCTTGCACTGGGCTGCATGTCCAGCTATTATTTCTTTCCATCCTGTGGAAAATATACACTATGTAGGGTAACATTCAGGTCTTCCAAGCATTAAGGCTTAAAAAAAAAGTCACCATGTTTACTTCAACTTTCCCTTTCTAAATTGCTTTGACAGCCCTGTGCTTTTCTAACTCATTTTGGGGAATATCCAGTCTGCCGTTGGAATTATTTGAATTGTAGAGAAAGAAAGGAGTGCCTGTTTCCCTCCAAATTCCATATATTGTGTCGCTGGAGCTTTTCATGTTCCATAAACAATGCTCTCTTTTTCTAACCCTCTCCCCCTCCTGCCCATAGCCTGACTTTCTATAATTTTCTTGACATGGACAACTCAGCATTTTTGTGAAAAGCTATGACTGATTTTCTGCAGCTTTACAAACAGGAGCTTGCTAGTGATTTCAAGAGGATCAGGTAGTTTGATGGAAGCGAGACTGCATCGGGTCTCTGGGACTTCAAACATGTCTCAGCAGTGCATCTAGTTGTGAATGATTGTTTTCCCTTAAAGTACTCCTGAGTTCCAGTTGGCAAGTCTCTTCTCCTAACTAAGGAGACACTTGGAAAAAAGTTGGTATTGTTAAATGCCTTCTTAATCCCTGTAGGACTCTAGCCACATACAAGCAAGTGGCTTCATTTTTCCACACAACTACTCTTTTTTTAGTTAATAATTTGGTTATTATGCAAGTGAAATCTCAGGAGGTACTCAGAGTTGCAGGCACTGTGCTGTTTAGATTCATTTCAAGCTTCCTGTGAGTCTTTTAATATTTGAATGGTGTTTTATGGTCTGTCTTTGGTGACTATGAAGTTGGATCCCAGGAGAAAGAGCACAGCCTAGATAAGCAGCCATGGTAGATATTGCAAAAGCAGTAGTTCTTCTGTAGCCCTTCAGCGGCTTGATGCCTCAGTATATTTTTGTTTCTTGCTTTACCAGGAAGATGGATAATTTCCAATCCTAACGACCACACATGGGAAAGATGAATAAGCAATATTTGGGAATGGTGTCTGATTGGTCACACCCTTGTCTGGCTGTGCTTGCTGGTGCGTTTTGCATAGCATTTCTGGAATACTTTTCTGTTGAAGTGAAAGGGTTATTGCAGCATTTGACTCCAACCTTGTAAAGGCTTTTAAAGAAGTGCCAAGCCCCCGTAGTCTGGAAGGAGCAACACTGATTGTGTGCCATGTCACGGAGAGGAGAAAAATCCCTTTCAATGTTTGCACTGAACATGAGTGTCACTTTAAAGCTCCAGGTTGCTCTTAAACTGCCTTGCAGCCCGACAGCTTTGCGGTGGACCGGAGAGGTCTTGGGTTAATGTCATCTAATACATCCTAATGGGTAGTCTAATTGTAACTGCCATTCCAGCTGTCCCTTGTGTGTTTAACTCATGCAAATGAAAAACACAGCTTTCCAATTTATTCTTCGGCTTGAAATATTATATTCTCCTTAAGTAATGTGTTTTAATTGCAGAAGCAAGATATAATATATATGTGGAAAGAGTGGGTGAGAGCATGAAAGTTGTATATAGAATAGCAGGGCTTCTTAGCTGTTTTTTTTCTTCGTGAGGGAGCTGTCTTCTCTCAGCTGGCTGCTGACTAAACAGACACCAAACAGGTCCTGATCCAGAGGGGTAAGACAGCAGGTTGAAAGGTGTGGTCACCTATCCCAACTCCCATCTGCTCCAAGATGTCCAGATAGACACAGCACTCTGAAGCATGTACATGCCCACTTGATGTCAGTCTGGAGCGACTCTCTCTGATTTATGCTGGGAGAGAAGATCAAAACCCAGCTTAAAAATTAGGTGACAGATATTTAAAAAAAAGAAAGAAAAAAAGAAAGAGAGAAGTCAGCAGACACTCGGAGGCTGGGAAAGGCTGCCAAACAAGCATTCCTGCCCTTGCTTACGATTCTCCCCCACATACAACTGACTGTGTACGTCTGGGAGCAGCCAGCATAGGGATCTATTCATAAAGGGCCAAATTCAGGAGCTGACCTGTAAGACTTGAGTACACTGACTGCACACGGGGAAGGTGGAGTGAGGGCTCAGAGGGGCTCCTTGGAGTTGTGCAGGACAAAAATCCCCTTCTTTCCAGCTGGCTGAAAAGCAGGCACACCAGAGGGGAAGAATGGTATAGAGTTTAGGGCTTTAACCTGGAGCATGGGACAGCAAGGACCAATTCTCTAGTCCACCAGAGACTGTAATTTCTGTAATCTGCAGCTTCCTGGGTTCTTGAGAGGGACTTGTCTCTACTTAGAGCTCCTGCAGGAATGCCCTAATTCAGATACTGCCCATACTCATTAGAAGCCTGAAGCAAGCCAACGCTGCAGGGCAATGATTCAGTCTTCCCTGCACTTGACTAGTTGACCTGTGACATGTCCTGTCCCACCAGGTCATGTATGGAGATAGTCATGGAGCACATGAACTGCTGTCTTCTGAAGATGATGCTGTTTCTTTATGCTGTTATGGGGGACTGCACTGAGATCCAGTCTCTGCTTGATGTAGAGCTTCTGAGTTGGGCAAGACAGAAGTTGTGAAGGAAACAGAATACTCCTCCTCAAATAGACAGCCAGCTGATCCAGCTGTTCTTTTCAGGGCGAGTGTTTGTGTGTTCTCTTTATGGGCTGCATACTCCTAGCCTCACCTTGTCCTTCTCACACCACAGGGAAAGAGCTTGCAATGCCACTTATTTCTGTGTCTCTTCTTCAGTCCGGGTATAAACTCCCATGCGTAATCCACAGCATTGCATTACCCAAATAACAATCCAAGGCAGAAGGCTATTACACAGAGAGAAGGAGATTAGAGTTAAACTCTGCTTCTTGTATGCAGGAATGATGTGTGGCTTCTGGAATTGTATTTGTCTGGATTTTTAAACTCCTATTTTAGAAATGGAGAAATATAGGTAATACCATTGCAATGACGGTTGGCGACAAAGGTGGGAATATTTGTGAATAGTTTGTTAACCTGAATAAACTGTGAATATGCACATGTAGGCAGGAGACAAAGAGACTTTCCTTCTTGTATGTGTTACTTTTGAAGCAAGTATATCTGCCTTTTTTTTTTTTTAATCCCTGCTGTTAAATAAGAAGTAATCAGCAGTGAGAGGTGTCAGTTCTGTGCATCCCTTCGAAATTAATGTGGTGAGGAAAAAACAAGCCAAAGCCTAAAAACGTTCAAGTTGTCAAAATCTACAAAAGATATCATCAGTTTGTAAGTGGGAAACTGGTTCTTTTTAGAGTTGTACCCTCCCAAATTCATGTCCTCTGCACCCTCCCAAGATGCTCTCCTGGAATTTTGGTTTCAAGCATACCTGAAAACACACCATGTCTAAATATGTAGTAGCTTTAATTTCTTTTAATTTCAAAGCAGTAGGTTTTACTGGCAACTGTATGGCAAAGGCACAGAGGGATTTCGTGCCCATGGGAATTTTATAGCACCGAGTGTGAGGTTTGAGATTCAAGCCATGTGCTGTCCTCCTTGGGACGAGAGAAACCCCGTGGGAAGTACTGCACAAGCTCTAAGTTCTTATATAGGCTAGGGAATATTGCTGTTCTCTCATTGGTACCTTCTTATCTTCTGAGGTAACCTCAGATCAGCATATGACTGTGAAAATGCTGTTACAATTACTGCAAGTCTTTCCGTGTAAAATCTACTTGCTTTAGCTCAATATTGGCTTTTCCTCTACTTTCTTTGCTATGCATTTTAAGATAACCTACCTTTGCGAAACAAAGCTGGTTGAGCAGATGATTTTTAGCATTTCAGCTACTGGCTGTCCCCATCCTGCCTGTACACAGGAGATGGCATGGGTTTAAATGGCATTGCTTTGTCCAGAGGGAGCTTCTTGTTTTTCACAAGTGCTGTCAATGTTTGGCAAGGGCATTGCAAAATTAATAAGGGAGACTAATTGTAAGGCACAGATGTTTCAAAAAGGAATTTCTTTGGTGAAAAATCCTGTGTCTGTGTGCCTGGGCTATATCGGTTTCTTCGTATGCTCTGTACAGAAATACCTTTCCTTACACTTAGACATCTGCCAACTCACCTTCCTGATGCTCCCTAAGCTTCAAAGGGACAACATGGATAACTGGGGGCTGCTCTGAGTTCTCTCATACGGCAGAGCATTTACTAATACTTAAAATTTTTCCCAAGTATTTAGACTAAGAGCTCTTTGTGAGAGCAGGTTTATCCCTAGATGGCATTTGCTGTATAAGATTACAGAGCAACTGGACACCATGACACAGGCATTGAATTTGTAATGATAAGATTCTAGTTTTAAGAGGCTAAGTCATCACATACATGTAAATAAAGGTATAATCCTGACTCAAGGTTTCCTCATGATGTATTTAAGAAATAGCCTGCAAGGTAGTTTTGTGGCAACCCTAGGTGGGTTGCTTCAAGTATCAGGTTCTGTCAACATTCCTCATTTCATATCCCGAAGGTATGTGAGGCTCTGCTAGGTTTCAGCTTTGGATGATGTGAAATTCAGAAGTCAGTCACTGACAGTTACAGCTTGATTGCATATGTACACACAGAAACACACATGCTGAGGGAAACTAGAAAAAACAAAGATCTACAAAAGAAGCTCTTTATCTCATTCTTTGTTTTCCTCCTCCTGTGTGTGAGCACAGCTGGGAATCGTGCTCAGCTGGGTGTTCACAGCGGGCAGGAGGTTCATCCAAAGCCTTCTGCTGAAGGCGAGCTGGGGGTTTGGAGCACGACTCCTCCACAGAGGTGGCTCAGTGTGAGGAGCAGAGTTGGACTGACCTCACACCATGAGAAAACGAGGCTCAGAAAATGATTTGGCTAGGAAAAAAAGTGGTAGAAGAAAAGAAACTAAAGAAAGCTTCTTCTGAGAGGGGGGATATGTCACTGGAATATTTTCCGCTGATCATTAGAAGATTAACTGCCGGTCATGGTCCCAGTTAGGCACTCTCAGAGCTTTTTGATCCTGGGCAGCAGGTTTATTTGCCTAATTTATTGTTGCTCTTAGAATTTCAAACTCAAATATAAATTAAAGGCTTTTTGTTCTGTACAATTTAAAAGCATGTCCGGGATGAGGAACCCAATATTTGGCTTGGCTTCATGTTCTGAGATGTATTTCAAGAGCTTCTGGGCATTACTGGGATGAGTTTGAGGTTGATGTTTGTTTTCTGAATTATTTTGATGTTTCTGCGTTAAGAAGAAAGGTCACTGCCGGCTGTTGAGCCCTGAGGAAGGGCAGTGGTTGTAAGGAGCCTATTAGAGAAGCCAGTTGTTGGAGCATAGCTTCTAAAACAGGACAAAGTTAGAAGATGTTTTGTTATCACAGTTTCTGCAACCATTAGGAATAGTGCTTGAATTTGGAAAGAAGACTTCCAAAGAGGTGGAGAGTATACAAATGCTAATGAGTTACAGCTAAAAGATCTGCTGATTATTCTCTAAGACAATTCACAATGTATCTGCATACAAGGAACTGAGAATCCTTCTATAAGCGCTTAGTAAATGTGTGGGGAATATGAGGAAGCTGGCCCTTGGAACAAGCTAAGATCAAAATATCTCTAGGAAAAAAAGACTACAATTTATGCTGAGGGAAGAGAAACAATAATAAAAAGTGTTCCTCAAATCGTATGAAAATGAGTTTCTGCTGATTGGAGGTTCAGTGCAAAATGGAAGTGAGCTCCATTAAATAAGGTTGAATTTTTTTTTTGTTTTTGGGCATCCCAACACTGAAACCAGGAGGACCTTACTTCTTACGTAACACTGTCTTGGGCGGATGTATTGTGGGTCAGCTGGAACAAGTATTGGCTTGGGACTTCACCATTTCTGCTGTGGTTCATCATTGTACTTTGTGTGCTGGCTGACCCAGGGCAAGTCACTTCAGGTCTTCCGGATTTTGTTTACTAAGGTACACTCTAAATTGTGGTGGATAGTGGTTACATCCCAACTCTGTGTGGGAATTGAGGGGAAATCACTTCAGTCCAAGAGTGTCTCTGCAGTGCAGTGCCTGCCAGATTTGCTAAGGTCTTCAGGGTACCATGCCTCTTCTCTCTTGGAAACTTGTAGAAATATCCTATCCCTCAAAAAAGATACATTTGGGATGTCAATAATTGGAATGTATTGTTCTTGGCCCACAGGGAGTCTGACACAGCAGCTCTACCTTAAATACAGTGATCAGCCTGCAAAAGCCAACAAAATCCCACAGACCAAGTGATAACAACTGTTTCACTTTCTTAAATCTCCCAGTAATCTGAGGGATGAGTGAGCTTCGTAGCTGAGAATTGCTCTTAAGTGCAGTTTACTGGGGTTTGTTTTTTAATACCCGCATTTATTACAATTTTTTTTTTTAAAAAAGAAGTCTTTTCACAAGATTTGCCAAAGAACATAAAGGTTTGTCGTAACGGATCAAATCACTTATCCTTGTAAATCCAGTGCCCTATATCTGCCAGTGATGACTTGCCTCGGCTTGAGAATCAGCTTGTGTAGTACAGCTGGGTTCAGGCATGGCTGTACTCGAGGGCTAAAAGTCTCCATCCTTTCACCTCCCTCACACTGACTGTGGTGGCCTGGTAGTAGCATCCCCTTCTTGATACTGTCAAGGCTGCACTGCCTCTGGCTGGGAAAGGCTCGGAGGAAGCAGGGAGGCTCCAGAGAGGCATGGAGGCAGCTTTGTACTCAAAAGCTGTCCTCTGGCCAGGTAAGCAGGGCCGGTTCTTCCTCTCCTTGTGTAGCACTTGAAACTTTGAGAAAATTTGATGTAGAGCTTTTTCTTACAGCGGGTCCAGTTGCTTTGGAGGTTGGAGTGATGGGAAAGAAGAAACCAAAATCTGAAACGTGGTGTGCGGATCACAACCGTGCCTAGCAACTGCCAACAATAATAAGGATGGGTCTTGTTCTCTGGGTAATCTACAGTAAAAACAGAGACTGACTAAGAACTTCATCAGTGATCAAAGGCTTTAAGCTCTGTTTCCATGTGTGTCAGCATCACAGATGCTTCCTGCATTTTCCAGAGATGAAGCTGTGGTGATTAAAAGGAGGTGTCACACACAGGCTGAAAGGACACCTCATGCTACTGTTCTAAGGGTTGCAGAAAACCTGAAAGGCTTTCTTCTCTAGGATTAGACATTTGGCATTTTTTCCTTGCACATTAAAGGGCTATACCATTGTAGAAAATTAAGGTCCCTGTTGGAGCAAGGCACTATCTAAATCCATCTTTCCTGGGACAGTCAGTGCTGTGCAGGCCAGTGGGTGAAACACAGTTCTCAGGGAAGAAACCCAGCTGCTCTCTGCCCTGAATAGGCCATGTAAGCTTGGGACAGTTGTGCTTGATTTCCCTTTTCACCTTGTCAGGCTTTTAACCATGTGCCACAGGACAGTTGCCTGTTGAAGGAAAGGGCTCAGCTTGCCATCATGGGGAGATGTGGGAGAAAGAGGAAGAACTGAAAACCCTCATTTTTTGGATAGGAAAAAGTACCCCAGTTGTGATCTACTGTTGCGTGCACAGGTCAGGGAAGGATTACCCTGCGGTTAAGGAAGAGGATTGTATCAAGGGACAAGTTCTGTTCCCAGCTCAGCCACAGACTTCCTTTCGGACCCTAACACTTAATTCTTTGTGACTTTGTTTACTCACCTGTCTGATGGGAATAATACTGCCTACATCAGAGGCAAGTTGTGCTACTCTGTGTTGATGCACGTGGTGTTAGTTAGGAACATTAAAATGCTTTGTGATCCATGGATTTAAAAAAAAAAAAAGCAGTGTAAATGATCAGGGCTGTTACTTGAGATTTTAGTTCCAGACACTGTGGTACAAATCAAAATATTTCCTTTTATTTCTTACTGTAGAGTGTTATAAAACATCCAGTGGGCATAAGGTTGCACTTCAGAAAGCAAGTGCAAGTTTTGGACAGCCCACTTAAAATCTAGTTTCATATTTAAACTTCATATGCTCTAGTTTCCTTAGGTATTTTTCATGTTACTTTTACTGGCAAAATGCCCCTCTGAGTTTGTGAGTGTTAAGAGTTTGTTAGTGTTAGATATCCATTGTCCAGTACCATTTGCTTCCATCTTTGATATTTCAGGTTTTAGATTACATCTCCGTTGGTCTTAGAGGACTAAACTATTCCTGTGCTCATTACTTAGCTGAAATTTGGAAGGAGCTTCAGATTTTTTTTTTTTATTTAAAGTCTGCTTTTGTTACAGGCTTCACTAGCTCGCTGAAAAATCCTTTAAGGAAGACACCGAACAGGAAGGTGAAAGCCTCAATTCACTAATCCTTTCTGATCTCAAGCTGTCTGACACCTGAGGTCAGCTACAGAATATGATTTTATTCAGAAGATTTCCTATTGTATAAAAGGTATAAGGTTTAGTGCATAAAGGCATATAAAAACCCCTTCAGAATAGATTGTCTGAGAGCATTAGGAAGGCTGTAGCTTCCAGAAGGGCCACCAATGTAAACAGCATCACAGGTTTGTAGTGGAGAGCAAGACCCTTGTCCCCAGTGGCAGTAGAGTGTTAAGTTGCAGCTCCATCAGCCAAAGTGCTTCATCAAGCCACATCTTACTAGCAGCAAGGGCTTTATTGTGTAATCAGATGATGGAGATACCAAGTAGGCAGGCCAGGGCCACCACAAGGTCACCTCCCGTGAGCCTGTGGTGGTTACACAAGCCCAGAGCTGGGGAGAGTCACAGTCCAGCTGAGGTTGTCTTGAGCCCTGACAAAACTAGGCTGAGGCAAGTCCTGTGATGCCTCACTCACGTGTTGGAGAGCAGTCAGGTAGGGAATGATTACTATGGAAGCCATGGGTGCTGTGGTCTCCCTGTCTTCTGGGATGTGGCCACAGCAGCAGACATCCCCTCCTCACCTCTTCAGTGCTGGCACAGCTCCTAAGCCTAGGGGTTAACATCCTGCAAGGTGCCTTTCACTTGGGAAAGGCACAAGGGGGCCTAAATATGCCGAACATGTTGGGGGAAAGAAACAACTCTACAGGTTTGTGTAGAGAAACTCAAGATTAAGGATCAAGTCCCTTTCTCACCCCATTATTTCCCTTTCGGAAGAAAGCACATAACGAATGCTGGAAAGCAAGGTTTTGTGACTCAGTGTAAGAGGCAGCCTTATATTCCAAGAACAGGGAAAGTATACCAACCATGTCACTTGGGCAAGGAAAGCCTTGAATATCCCTGTTTGTTCCACATTAGTAACAAGCTGCTTGTTTGCCACAGAAAAGCCCAGCTCCATTTGATTTGAGATCAAGGAAAGTGACAGACAACCTTGGCAAACTTCATCTGCATCTGGGTTCCACTCAGCTTTCATCCAGCTTTAATGTTAAAGCCCAGTAGGGAAGGCACTTTTTATTTAGAATTACATGCAGGACAAGGAAGAAGAAGCCAAAGGGAGAGCTCCACAGTCTCTTCTCTGTGATGTCTTTTTCACATCCTGGTCTAAAGCCTGAACTTCTTTTTAGTACTTTACAAAACCTTACTCCTGGACTAGGACATTTAATTTTAATTCTTTTTTTATCAGATGTTTTTCTGGATGTGAAATCAGTATTTCTGGGTTGATGTTTCACCATTTCTTTAGCTAGCATTGGGATCTGTAACCAGGACTCACAACACCTTCCACTTCAGCAGGGGTCCTTTGCTTGTCCTCACCAGGATATTCCTGGAATTTCATACCCCCATTATCTGTTGTCTAAGCAAAATTAGTCAAAGCTACTTGTGCACTGCCCTTGTATATAAGAGACACTTCCTTAGGAGTGGGGGCAGGAAAATGGGGGAGGGATTGGAGGTGGTGAAGGGGAGCAGGGGTCCATCCCTGTGGTGCGCGTCTGGATGTGGAGGAAAGAGGTGAGGGAAGGGGGGAGGCATGGTTTATTGTGCTAAAGGGAAACAGAGAGGACATTCTGCCGGTGCTTATTGACACAAGCCTCGGCAGTGACTCCGGGCTTCCCCGCCGGCTGTGAGTGACGGGCAGAACAGGCCATCGCCTTGTTCCCTGGGATCTGGTGCAGACAGACTCCTTGTGGAAGGATGGATCCTCCTTGGGGAGCTGGCGAGAGGACAGACATACGAGATCCTTTGGCTGACAGTCTGCCTTCAGGGGACAGATGTTTTAGAAAGGCTACAACTATGAAATTAGGAGCATCTTCTCCAAGGAGCCACCTCTGAATTCTCCTCGAAGCCAACTGCTCGGGTGCTCAAAAGTAGGAGTTATTTCTGTCTGGACTGACCATATGGGACATATCCAGCCTCCAGCTCCTGTCCATGACCAGTGTTAGTGTCCAGGCTGTCTCCTCTCGGCTGATGCTGTTCCTGGTTAGGAGTGACAGGAGTGGATTTACAAGCAGAGCAGCTCAGACACAAGGCAGAAAGTGACTCATCCAGAATGTGTTGGTTTCATCTGTGAGCTGACCCTGTGCAGGCTGAGCCTGGTCAGGGGACCTGAATCCGAGCCATGGATGCAGCATGTCCTTGGTGCATGCTGTGCCCTGGAAATACAGCCAGAGAGTGCTGTTGTTCATTTAATTGTAATTTAGGTAAGGATTTGTTTTTTTTTTTTTTTTCCTCAGAAAAGCCCCCAGAAGAACCCTGTGTGCCCTGGCAATTTGTCTCCCCCATTGTGAACAATAAACATGCTGTTACAGATTGAGGAAGGGTTATGAAAATCATACTGCGGTTGGCTTAGGCAAAGAAATCAAAGCACTACAGGAGTCAGTTCTTGCATTTTCATAGGAATTTCCCTCAAGTAAATGGCTTTCGCTGAACAGTTGGAAGACGAAACTGGACTGGTTTGGCTCTAGATGCACATATATCTTGAGAGGAAGAAGGGAAAAGAGGAAAAGAGAGGGAGCATTTATGTCTGAATGAGCAGGCATAAAATACGCAGAGAGGTGGAGAAGGATGAGGAGTTAAGAAAATCAAGATAAATAGGGGAAAATGTTGAAGAAAACACTTGCTCTGCCACTTACTGGTGTTCAGGACTGTATTAATTACTGTTAAAAGGAAGTGAGGGGGATGCAGGTGAATGAGATGTAGATCTGCTGGAATTTACAGGAAAGGTTTTGCCATTAAGATTGCCACACTCCTAGCTTGGGAGGGATATTTGTAGTTGTGAGGAGCTCTGGTTACAGGTCTTTGTGTATGGGAAGGTTTCTACATTCAGCTCAAAGGACCATTAGTCAACCAATCCAGTTCCTTGTTTATCACAGGTCATGGAGAATGGCAGCTTATTATTCCAACGGAGAAACCTGTAGTGGTTAGATGGCTGAAGCATATTTTCCAGAGGATTGGTCAGTCTTGATTTTGAACAGAGAAAAATATGTCCCACCTTTTCTTTTGGGAACTGAATAATTAATTGCAGCTTCCTTTTCAGATTTGCACCTATGATGCTTGTTTGGATTTTGGAGGCATAAGAAGCTATGGGATGGCTTCTTAAGGGGACCTCAGGGAGGCAAAGGCAGGATGAGAGCAGCTGATGGCATGGGGAATTTTCTTGAAGGTGGAAAAGTACAGGCAGCTGACTTACAAGGAGAAACGTTCCTTTGCTAAAGGTAAACTCGGGTGCTGGCATCCCTGTGAACTCCAGCTGTGTGAATTAGGACCAACAAATATATGCTGCTCTGCCAAGGTCTGGGCTAATTGAGGGAATGCTCGATGTTGTTTGCTGACCTTGAGGGAACACAAGTCCATTTAGAGAAGCAGAGTGCTGTAGGTATTTGAGATCTGGGGTAACTGAGGTTTTGCTGTAACCAACTTGGAGCTCCTAAGTGTGCTAAAACGCCACCCTGAAGCCACAGACATGTGGAGAAAACCCCATTGTATCAAAATTGTGGTTGACAGGACAGCCAGTGAAGGTCAGCGGAATACAAGGCAAATACTGTGTATGGGGGGAAAAAAACATGTTTTCTGGCACTATGAAACTGAGACCAGGGTGTTTGTTTACGGAGAGAGCCATTTGCAAAACCGGGAAGGGCTGCCAGTGATAGGAGAAGCTTTTCTGATGCATAACAGGTGCCTCTCAGACCTGAGCGAGGAAAGTGACAACTGGGAGGATGTTTTTATCTGCACACTGTGAACTAACAGAAGACAAACAAGTCTCCAGGTCTGTAGGAAGTAGCAGGAAAACAGATTAGTGCACTGGAATAAGCCAAAAGTTTTAGCCATGGGATGTGGGGGTATTTGTCTGGGGCATCCAGGGGTCGTGCAGTAGGAACACACATGTGCAGGGCAGTGTGTACTGGACACAGACCTGATCTTGAGCCCCAAAAAAATTGCAGAGCAAGAAGGTTCAGAAGGTCTTCTCTGGGTATGAGCATCAGGGTTGTGATTCTTCTAGTGTGCTTTGTCCTACCCACCAAACAAATTTTGGCTAGCTATGGGTGCTTTATGCTGCTCTGCTCCGCTCCACAATGGTTTTTGACTCTTGCATAGGGAATATCAGTATTTCTAAGCAACTTTTCTAATAAGAGCAGGAAATCAGAATACTTGCCAAGGAGGTGGAAGATGTAGTGAAATGAAAATTTCAGGAGAGTTTTGAGTTAGAAAAGTTGCGCTCAGTGTATTCAACCTAAGTAAAACACTTAGACTTGACAGGACAACATTATTCTTATACAGACAACAATTCCTAATGAAACATGCCAGTCTGCCGGGACTAGCAGATTTGGAACTACTTTAGTTCCAGTACTGTGGATAGGAAAAATAAATTAGAAAAAAAAAAGGCTATTTGGAAATGTATGTTTTTCCTGCTTACTTACACTAGGTGAGAATTTGGCTCAGACAGCGAGTCATATCTGGCCTTATGGGAGTTTTAGGACTGAGACTCTCAGAGTACTGGATATATTTGAATTGAGGCCACTTGTAGCCTGAACCCTGAATCCAGTAGTGCTTTGCAGCTGCAGATAAGAATGAGGTCATATACAGGTTGTGGTCTCTACAATACATCATTACCAGGATAATCACATCTGCAAGAAGGACTGTTAGCATCATGCATTATTGAATTAGATTAGGTACTTGTATTCCTGAAATAAGTCCAAGACTGTGTAATTTTCTTGCTTATTAGTTTCCAGGGTGAAGCTGCCAAGAGACCATTACCAGGAGTTATGTGAATTGACAGGGAAGGCTCAGAGGACAGTTTGAACCTGTGACGGACAGGATAGATTTTGCAGTCAGTGGGCTATCAGTCAAGTTAAAAATGATGGTCTACAGACATCCCATTTCTGGTATATTTGCTATATCTTTCTCTTTCTGTAATGGCCTGATTTCCAAATGCAGCTGTCTCTGACACTGACATTCAGGATCAAATCCAACTGGTTTATTTGGATCCTATTCATTTAAGACAAACAGTCTTGGTCCTGAGAGAATTTCATTTTCCAAAGTTCCCACTCAGTTTTTTTTGGTGTCACTGGGGTATGTCTAGATGTGGACAAACTCTTGTCACTCTGCTTTAGAGATGCATCTCTTCTGCCTGCATCCACCCTGACAGACACTGTATAGGCATATTGTCTCCACTGTGAGCTTCAGGCAATGTGTGATGGCTTTTGGCATGGTACACCCAGCTATAGACTGACAGCCAGTGTTTGCTTTGGAGCTGGCTCATTTCTAGGCAATTTGGAGCATCAAGAAAGTGCAGGACCATGTCTGCTGGCAGATTCCATCTGGAGATACCCAGAGACAATTGTATCTTTTTATACTATGACACTGCAGTCTGAAAAACAGGGTTTGGGATTTATTCGTTATAGCAGGCATACAAGGGGTAGCAGACCAGAGCAAGGAGACTGAAAATTGGATGCCCAAGCTTAGGCAATTGAAGCAAAACCTGCAAGAAATGGCCAGTGGTACTGATTGTTTCAGCTGTAATAGACAACTTTAATCCTTTTCTAGAGGTCTTGTTGTTTTTTTTTTGTTTGTTTTGTTTTTTTTTTTTATGGCTGATTCCCCGCACTTCTTTCAGATCAGAACTTCCGAGGTATCCTAAAGGGAGCACTTCAAAATGGCTAGACTCTTTTCAGGAAAGTAGTCCTAAAAGCCACTCTGTGTGTCCTAAATGCGTGGCTGGAGCTGCACAAATACATAGTTTTATAATCCACAAAGAGCTTTCTGGTCCAGCCTTCTGCATAACTGATGAGCTTTACTCAGGAGTTTAGCTCGTCGCTTCTTTTTTGAGATTCTAGCAGATTGTTTGGAAAGACTGTAGCCTTGGTTTGAAAGACTTTGCTAGAAGGAGGATGTAGCCCGGTCCCAGTGACGGCAGTGACGCATTTGATCTCCTCTGCTTCCTTCTCCTGGCAAGTTACAGTTGTGACATTTGGTCTGTCACCAGAGTCTCAAACTATGGGCTTTTGGGGTCTGTTTTGTGGCCTGGAGGAGGGGTGGCATATGGAACAAATGTTCTGCATTTGATTGCTCCCCTGGGCTTCAATGCAGGCTCAGCATACTAGCAGATCTAGACAAGGGAACATGGTATTTCTAAACTCTCAGATTCAAAAAATGATTATAGTCTGTTTTCCCACTGTAATGTTCAAGAATTCTTGAAACAAAAATAAGTTCCTTTCTCTGCCACTTACCCAGAGCCTTAGAGATGCAATCAACCCAGCAGTCATCCCCTTGCCAGAAATAAAAATATCCGTGGTGGGGGTTTATTTCCTTCTTCTGGAGACCTGGGATAAGCGACACATGATTTGGTGCTGCTGACATCTGGCAGCATCGTTCCTATTTACTGTAAACACGAGTCATCGCCCATGGAGTGTTTTATTGCTTGTGGTTTCCATCTAGTTGTATGCAGCAATTATGCACATGGTGCAATCTTTCCATGTCAATAAAAATGTTTCATTCTCAGCAAGGAACATAAGAGTGAACCCAGCAATTCTTATGGGCTACTGTGCTGAGTTAATCGGGATGTGATGGGGAGGAGAGCGGCAGGGGGTCGTTGCAGAGGGCAGGGTGGTTTTGGGGGTCACTAGGTGGGACTCAGGGACAGTGAACAGAAAGCTGGTGTGAGCATTCCCATCTCCAGCCTGTGGCTGGGAAAAGGCCCCACAGCTTTTGTTTGCTTTGTTGGCAAAATGCTGTGCAGCAGGATGCCTTGGAAGTGCTGCTGGAGACTTTTCCTTCTTGCTAATTTCTGTTTCTGTCTTTATGGGTTTTTTTTTTTTCTGGTTATCCAGGAGTTTGGAGATGTTTTCAGTAGAGGATTCATGAGAGAATCTTCAAAGGGGACCACAGCCAGGGGAAAATCATAAGCATGACTGGAAAAGTAGTGTTTTGAATTAGTGCGAAAGCTTGGGGAAGTCGCTTAGGCCTAAATCCACAAGTTGATTTAAGCCTCTTATTGCTGCTTAGGTGCCCCGTGTTCCCTTTGGAGTTACACATCTAAAGGTCTTCATGATAAAGCACTTCCCACTTCGTTCTTCCCTCAGCTTATTGGGAAATGGAGTACAGCGTTTGCCTACTTTGGTGGGAGCAGGAGTGCATTTGTCTGGGGCTCCAGACAGCAGGGCTGGTCTTGGCAAGTCACCCAGCCTCTCTCTGCAGTGGCTGGGGAGGGACGGGTCCTTCTGGTGGGTGACTCATCTCCACAGAAGATAGATGGCTGAGATATGGGGCACGAATCGCTCCCTGGAGGTGCCAGCCTCTCTCCGCTGGCTCTCAGTGGAGCTTAGCCAAGGAGTTTAGACTAGGCGCCTAAGTTTTAGGCAGCTCATGGTATGGGAGGTGAATTTCACCCCCGGGAACTTTGGATGGAATTTAAGCTGTCTGAAAATGACAGTTGTGCAAGCAATAATAAACAGTCTGTATAGTTCCATGTCTGGAATCTCCTCATAAACAGGGGCATGCAAATCAATTAGATAAAAATCTGAACATTTCTGAATCTCCTGCCCAAACTTGAACAGAATCTGCTTTTGGATTTGATGAAAATCCCCTTCACTCTCCGACTTATAGAAAAATCTTGTTCCACCACACAAGCAACCTTCTCCTTGTTTACACAGGGATGATGATGATGCAGGTGCCTTGGGATGCTCTCAGAGTGGCCCATCTCTGGACATCCCTGACTTCACCAGGATGGTTGAGAGTCAGTGCTGGGAATCTTCTGGGAAGAGCCCAAAGATGTGGCATGATTCCTGGCTCAGTGCTGCTGATCGAAGTGCTCCAGATAAGCTAAGATGTAGATAAGCACCACAACTCCCAAGAGCTTATCCAAACCAAACCTTTCAACATTTATCCACCTTGACTGTACATGACTTTGCCCTTAGCAACGGAGATTACACCCACTTTTTTCTTCACCACTGTCAGCAGAGGAGCAAGAATCTACTTGAAGACAAGTAAAGCACCTTAGGCTTTTAGGTTCCCACACCTTTCTTCCTTCTTTTTCAGAAACTAGTTTGATTATGTGTTCATTTCTCATTGTAGTCACTACCTGAGAAACCACAAATCCAGGCAGGGGTGCTGGGCAGCTCCTTGTGAAGGGAAGTGCTCTCTGACTCGACCAGAAAGGACCAGGGCATGTGGGTCTTGCTTTCATCACCTGCCCTTGATTGGTGCGCTTTGGTTCTATCAGCAGCCTACAAAGGGCAGGATTTTATTTATTTGTTATTTATTATTTCCTTCTGAATTTAAATGCTTTGTTGGCCCTGTTTTGGGGGGGGGGGG
>JAWWEU010000005.1:7811925-7835163 GCA_035583155.1 Acropternis orthonyx
AGCTCTTCTTCTTAGATGCCTAGGAACAGAAATTTCCCATAAACACCTATGAGAAAAGCTTATTTTCCTTTAGTGATCACTTTTCATCCATGACAACTGTTCTCCATCTCTCTTGAACCTTGGCCTCACAGGACCGTTTCTATTGTGTAGGACATTTCGTGACCATGAGATCCTTTTTCCTCCACATCAAGTGTTCTCATCTATTTTTCCTGGAAAAGCTTTTTTTTGAAAAATTCTTTCACACAGTGCACCCTTTAAGATGTCAAGGTCTCATGAAGCTTTCCTCCCAAATTAAAAAACCCTCTAATGTATATGGGCAGAGATCCAAGGGTTCCAGTGTGTTTTCCATTTATACCAGCTGGTAGATTTCATTCAGTGAGCAAAAACATGAGAAATTGAGCTGAATACCCAGCACAACAAACTCTCATAGGTAGGGCTAATATGATGGGAAAAAAAGGATGGATTTGTTGCATTTGGGAGACATGCAGAGAACTTGAACAAAAAGATTGTCCTACTTCATGGAGAACCTTTGGATCCACAGTGCTGGGATAGGATTTTAAGGATGATTTTAAGGCATCCAACTTGGATTTAAAATTTTTTTGGTAAAAAATCTTATCTACCCCTTCTGTTTGACTAAGACATCCTTTGGCTTTTGTGGCATCACACCTGTGACCTGAGTTTGGAGCATGGCAGTCAGTGGACTGTTGGAGAATTACAGTTTTGTTTCAGATCATACTCTGTCACCTGAGCACTATAGAAATTCCTTCTTTTTCCTCTGAAGCTGCTGATACTGCCTGCGACATGATACTGGATTTAGAGGCACCACCGTTGTGATATATCTGTCAATTCCTGCGTTTCCACAGGTTAGGAAAAAAGCACAATTCTTTCCTACAGCAGACTCAGAAATAATTCCCTTCTGGCAAATTGTGGTGCCTTCAAATTGTTCTTTGTAGCTTGCTGACATGCCCTCTTCTGGGAGTCAGCTTCACAGGGCCAAGGTATGCACTGCTCATCAGCATCTGTGGAATACAGTTGGGTGGGTAGAGACTGAGCAAAATAATGAAACTCAGAAAAGCGGGTCCTCAGCTTCTATCTGAAATGGAGAGCAGGCTGAGAAGACCTCGCATAGCAAGGTGTCTCTGTGTGGAGGAAATAATTAAACAAAACAGAAGAATGCATCTACCTTGAAAGCCTGTGAGAGTGAAATTGAAAGCAGATGGAAGGTGTTTAGAAGAAACTCAGGCTGGCTGAATTGCATTCAGGCAGATAAAAGACTTTGGTAAAGAATATATCTTCCACTTAACACGGAGAGGAAGTCCTACAACTTATGTGGGCTTCAAGTGATGACATCTGGTTCAAGTATCACGGTCCTCTTCTGAGGAAACAGCACAAAGGCTTGTCACCACCCCAGTGAAACATTCAGAGGCTGCAGTGGGGTTGAGTCTGTTCTCTTGAAGCAGAAAGCAGAGCCAAGTGCTCTACTGACAACAGATGGACAGAGCTGGGGGTTTTTTTAAGGAAAACCGGTCATAATTAGAAGCCTTGAATGCCTCACCTGTAAAGGTTTTGTCCTCATATCACATAGATATGGGGCAGGTATTTCAACCTACTGAAATATATCTGTAGTCTCTGAGTTCCATGAAGGAAGAATGGGCTGTGGGTGTCTTTGTATCCCTCTTTCTTGGTGTGACACTGCCTCCTTCATAAACACATGCAGCAAAATAAACCACATATATGGGGAAATATATTTTCTCTCATGCACTGCTGTTGTGAGACTCTGAATAGTAGGTGCCCCCTTTTTAGAGTTGGCTATTAACTCTTCTGAGTGTGTGAACCACTTCTGGGTTCACTGTGATTACCAGCAACTCTCTTTGTTAAAATAGCAAAGTTTGTGACAGTTAAAAGATGCTTGTGGGTAACCACTTCCAGATTTGAAGTGGCACCTGCTGGTGTTGAAATTCAAGCCAAAATGTGACAAACATCACAGTGCAGAATCACAGTATGTGAGTCACAAGAAGAACCCATTGAAAAATCTCAACTCTCAAAGATAAAATGAACCCTCAAATTGTGTGTAATTAAATCTCTTCCCCCATGATTCCTGATCCTAATTAGTAAAGATGAAATTTTAAGTGCTTGTAAGGCAGTTGAGGGTGTGTGTTAGTCACTCAAAGAATAAACAGGGAAATTAATTAAAATAAAAAGATTCAATATAAATTATTCTCCCAGCTACATTCATAATGACGTGAGAAATATTCCAAATACTATTAGAAAAGCACTCCCTCCAGTCCTAGTATTTCTGGCACCTCTAGAAACAGCAAGTGCTGAAAATCCCACGTGAGGGATGTTTCCTGTGAGCTGTTCTGCTGGATTGTACCTGTATTTTTGGATAAGTATTTGAACATTTGCCTGCTTATGGAAAAAGAGCCTTAAGCCCCAACTTTTCTGAGGGTAGCTGTTGCCAGGTGGATCCCCCATTTCTGTGCTGGGGCCAGCCACAAGTGGTTAATTGGAAGCAGTAAGAAGCGATGCCTAGAGAAGGTGAAATGTGAGCTAGGGCAGTTCTTTGGGATGGGGCCCTGGAGAACTGTGATGGGATAGTCACCAACCCTGCTTAACTCCTGGAGATCTGAAGAGCCATTACATTGATTTCACCTCTGGCTTTTTTAAAGGGCAGTGACTTCTTTCTTTCCCACCGGATTTTCAGCTGTGCAGCACGGCCCATCACATCAAGTACTTCTACTTGCTCAGAGTAAAACCCAAACATGCCTCCTCTCCCCACCCCAAAAAAATCAACCCCATTTCCCCCCCACCCAGATACTGTCAGGTTCTCCTAAGGTGTTCTGAGTGACTGTGTCTGTCTGTCTGTTACACATGTGTTTAATTCGCATATTTTCTACTGGAAGGGATGTGAAAGTGTGAGTTTAGAATTTGAAACAGAACGTTTGGGGTTATAAAAATTTAGCTTGGCTCAGAAAGGCTGTGTGTAAGCAGAGACTTAATTGACTTCTGCTGCCTCCGATGGGTCTCTGCCAGTCATTCAGGCTCAATCAACGGGCTGTCACGTAATTTCTGTACTGGGGGAGTTGGACCAACAGTTCCACAAGCTGGACATTTATTTTAGGCATCCCGGAGGAATCCTGGAGGACCAGCTCCCACATCTGTAGCCTCCCTTCAGACATTCTTTGTGAGAAATGCATTCACCTGCTCTGCCTTCATGACTTTGTTGCCGGTGTTAAATTCTCAGCTGTTGCCTTGCCCCTTTTTCCTTTTGCTGCTGTGTCTTGAAATTTCCTTTCTCGAACTGCTAAGTAAACACTTTACAGCAGTGGCAGAAGTTCCTGAAGAGTGAGCCTATCAAGAGCTATAGAAGAGGTTTGCAGTACTGCTGGAGGTGGAAAACAGTGCCTGGTAACTTCAAATTGACTTTAGCAACAAAAAGGAATTCGGCAGAAAAGCCTGATGAGTAATCTTTGTTCAATTCCTATGGGAAGTTTTATAATACCCCAGAACTGTTTAGCAATACCTTTCCAGAGTCCTTTTCTACTTAAGGTGATCTTCATGTCCTCACGCTCCTCAGACATTGTGGTCCTGCATTAGTCCTGTCCAACTCCTAAATCCCTCACAGCAGGAAGAGTATAAGAAGCAGTTTCAAGCCAAGCTTGAGGTCTGGTCTGGTCTGTGTATCTGGAGAGGAATCCCTTCAAGGTTACTGAAGCACTTTTGCCATTCACTGAAACATCGTGTTCATTGAAAAACAATGTTCCACCAAAACACTGAAGGGGAAGTTTTATTCTTTTCATTTGTTTAAGACCAGGGCTTTGGCTTGGGAACTTTGTTTGTTGAAATATCGAAGGAAAGTCTGTCTGCCCCATCTTTGTAGTATCTGAATTCTTTCCAAGTGTTTGAGGGTGGGGCTGCAAACTCAGTCTTCTCAGGCCCTTTCTAATTTCTCACCCTAAAAGTGGTATGACAGTATTTTTTACTGCATTTTCACTGGCATAATGGGGTGTGTTTTTACCCAGTGGTAACTCACACATTGTAGTTATGTGCAATAAAAAACCAGCAGTGTGTAGCAGCAGTGTAAAGTCCCTGAGATCAGACAGGGCTGCTCAGAGAACTGAACTCACCAACTCATAGGGGAAGGTGGCAAACAGCCTGGTCTTAAATTAGGGGTTTTCAGATATATGTATTAGGTATGAAAAGCTTCGAAGTACCTTAACGCAGCATCACAATCTGTTGAAGGGTAAAACTTTTATCACTGTTACCCCATATTGTGGGAAAAGCCGTAATTATTATACAGCACTTGAAAATAGCATATGAAAAATGTGTCTTTTGCCATGTGAGGAAACAGAGGGAAGCTGAAGGGAGAACTTCTCTACTTAATCTTGAAAATGGCTAAAGTCAATGCCATCGTTGATTGGAGAAAAGATGACCAAAATATGCTCATTTATTTATTGTGGAAGATAATATGTAATTTTTATTTCCTTTTAAGTGTTGCTATTTAAATTCTTTATGGTTTCAGTTTGTTTTTGCAGATAAAAAGGGTCTTCTAATTTCTTCTCTTTTAAAATAGTTGGATTTCTAAAGATGAGAACCTGACCCTTTTTTTTTAGACAATTTGGTTTTCATTACTGATTTTAATTGTCACAGTAACTTTTTCACACTGTATGACTTTTTGGTGAGAAATACCCCTTTTCATTGAAATACTTCAGTGAAAATACATTGCCTAGTTCCTTCTTGGCTCACCCATGTTTGTTCTGTTTAATTTAATGTGTAATTCAATGATCACAATGTTTCTAGATAGCTAAGATAAGTAGGATGTGATTTTTTTTTTTTTTAAAGCTACTAGAGGAGTTTGTTACTCAACTTCTGTAAAATTAATGAGAAAAATGTGGACTTTGAAAAGCACAACAACCATTTTCTCTGCACTTTATTTTGACACTTAGTGGGAAAGAGATGTAGCCTTGATTTAGTTCTACTGGAAAGGTGTTTATGTTGCACAAAAAGGGCTTCCTGGTCCAAAATTGGACAGGAATATCCAAAACAACTGTAGGAAAAGAAAAATCTGCTTGATCAGGAAATGAGGAGACATTCACTTCTCATTTCACTAGGTAATAATGATATTTTAGGTGCATTCCAGCAGGGAAATCCTCTCTTGCAAACATGAATTCAGGTGAGGTTCCTCAGGGTCTCATGAACCTCTCAGCAAACCTGAGTCCATTTGGACACATGAATGCTGGAATGAGCTTGACCTGCAGATGGCCTGGAACCAGTTCATGTCTCCAGCTGGAAGCCATGCGAAGTGTGATGGTTTCATATGGTTAGGTATGACCCTGCTCCCAGCAGGATTGCTTAGGCTGAAATCAGCAGCTGAAGATGTGGATACTTCCTCCACACCACCTTCCAGGGCTTCCTGAAGCTCATCCATCATTGTTTACGTATAACAACCCTTAATGGCATAAATTAGTGACCTTAACGAAGAACAGAGATTTAGTTTGATATCATTTGATGCAATTTGAGTTGGTACAAGTCAGTTTGATTAATGTGACAGAGTTAACCTCCTGTGGAGGTTGCAGTGATAAATCAGAAGGATGGGTGATGCCACATGTCATGCTCCCCAGCTCAGGGTTCTGGTGAGAATGGGTAGACCTGACGTGCCCATGGTGGAAGTCAGTAAGTGTGGATTTATACTGTGTTGCATCACTGGATCCCTTCTGGTCCTGTGCATACTATTCATTGGATTATCTGCACTCTCTGTGAGTGGAACAAAAGCCCATCCTCATGTCCAGGTGGACACAATGTCCAAAGTGTGACAGATCACTGAGATAAGCGAAGCTGCAGGTGGCAAACATGCAGTGTAATGGCAGCAGGGCTAAGGCTATGGGAGCCAGCATAGGAAACGTGGGCTAAAAGCAACAGTCGTCAGGAAATGAATCTGGAAATTATTGTTGAAACAGCCCAGGGCAAAGCTGCAGAACAGAAATGCCTGCTGACCTCCTAGGCTAAATTGCAAGAGCTGGAATGAGTAAGTAGAAGAAAATACATAGTCTGGAGATCAGAAACTTGTATTTTCTCTGCCTCATAATGAAAGGAGAAGGGGACATCTGATTAAAATAGAAAGGTGATGAAAGAAATGTTAATAAAAGAGTAATTCTTCACAGGGTATGTAATTAAAAAGGGGAGCTCATTGCTTCAAGGTGTCTTTGAGATCAGGAACTTAGCAGAAATTAAAAATAAACAAACACTAAACCTCAAAACTTGTGATATTTCCATGGATAACAAGAATATCCAGTTTTGTCAACAGTTCTGCTTCACTGCATAAATTCATCTCTGACTCGTCAGGGTTAATATTAATACTCTGTTCCTCTGAGAAGGATACTTGAACTTACTGCTCACAGCTTTCTCTGGAAATGTTGGCATCACCGGAGTCAGGCACAGAACAGGGGCCTAGGCTGACTGCTGATGTGCTGCAGTATCCCCGGGTGATGCTTGGGAGGCGTCTGGCTCTCAGTCTGTCCTCCTCAGGAACACTGTTCCAACTGGGGACCACGGACAAACATTATTGCTTTTGGAAGGGGTTCTCTGGGATAATGAGGTGATAGACATTCTCCATGAGGAATGCTTAAAGGATGTTAATCTCACCTAGTGAGAAGGGGCTACAGAACTGTGGCAAATATCACTTAATTAAATAGCTCGTTGCTACAGGATATTGTGGAGACGAAGGGTACAGATGGATTTGAGAGGGGAGTAGTCACGTTCATGGAAGGTAAGTCTGTGAGTAGATCCTGGTCCTGGTGTAACCTCCAGTTCAGGCAGTCCTTGAAGTGATGATTTCCAGACACCAGGAGGATGTGCCATGAAAAGTGAGCGTTTTCCATGTGACCTTTTCTTTTGTACTCTTTCCTTTTCAGTCAACATGGAACACAGAATAGTTAACTCCATGGATGTAGACTGATTTTTCTTTTGTTTTTATCCTTATATACTTAAGAGGACTTAGAAATTCCTGAAGGGCAGATGAAGCACATTGGCAAGGGGTTCAGAAATCAGAGGATAGTCTGAAAACCCTGGGAAGCTAGATGGGAACAAGGCAGTCCTATTATGCTCAGGGTACTTAAGCATATGGAATAAGTTACTGGGGAATGGCAAGCAATGTAAAGACATTATACTAAGACTTTAAGATGATACTTTAAGGCGATGCGTTCTCAGTTCAAGGGACACCTCTGTCTCTCTTTTGAGGAGGGGCTTGGGAAAAGAGCAGCCTTACGTAAAGGAGCAGGATTAAGGAGATTGCTGGGAAATGGCAGGCGAATCATGCTGGATGCCCTTTCCCTGTTCCTAAAATTTCTACCGTCCTCATGAGAGGAAGAGAAAACAAACCGAGGAATGGTAATGCTCGGGGTTACACAATCAGGTCGGAGGCTGCTGACCTTGCCGCTAATGGTTTATGGGCAGCCACAGGCGTCTGCCGCTGCCCCATGTTTTTGTTACACACGATCCAGCAGTTGCCAAATGACTCGATCCCAATATGCAGGAAATTACTCGAGAGCTATATTTAGCAAGATGAGCCCATATCTTGATTTGGCTGGAAGCTGAGGCAGATTGAATTAATCTAGGGGAAAGATGGAGTGTGTGGGGTCCCGGCAGAACATTTTCCCCCAAGTTTCCTGGGGTCCTCTGATCTCCCTGGGGTTTTGTTGTGGACCAGCCTGAGGGTTGTCAGTGAAGGCTGAAGAAAAGGGGGTTTATGGGTTCTTAGTGTGGGATGTTGCAACATAGCCCAAGGTAGCTGGTCCCACCTCTGCCACAGAGCAAGGACAGCTGTGGTGAGAGTGAGTCCTGCTGAGGGACCACAGGGTGGGCTCCATCTCTCTGTGGTGGCCCAGAGGCTGCAGTCTCAGCCAGCTCCTCTGCCTAAAGCTGGACATGGTCCACCCGTCAAGCACAATGCTTCCCAGCACTCTCCCACCTCAAGCTCCCTCACAAGCTCCTTGGCTCTCGCACAGCTCTGGTTTCTCAGCCTCTTTCCCACCAGAAACTGGAATGAGGAGGAAAGATGAAGGACCCTCCTCTGGGTGGTCGCCACTCAAAAAGACAGCCAAAATTCACATTCTCCAAGAGCAGCCCTTGTCCCTCCTTGTCCCACCTGGCAGTACATCAAGCAGATTCTCCGTCAGGGGACAAGCTGTGGCATTGGCACAGCCCCAGGAGAGAAGACACCCACGAGGTTTGAAATCTGCACGTGGAGGTTTTCTTGCCATGTTCCCACCTCTCAAGCTGTGCAGGGAGTCTCTCCTTGCAGTTATCTGCCCTTCCTTCAGTTGTCTTATTGGACGCATAGGGGGAATTGTTTGCAACGAGCCTGATTCACAGCCCGCAAAATCAGATTGGTTTTGGATCAGACCCCGCAAAGGCTTTGTATTGTATTTCAGCACACAGGAACATAAAGGAGCAGACTCTGGTTATTTGCTCAGTAATTAGCAGCTTTGTCCCCTAAGGGGAGATGGATCAGTTCTGGGATGAGTCTCTAACCTAAGTGCCTGATTTTTCCCTGCAGCTACTGTGCAGCAGCCAGGTGTTGTGGGAAAGAGGGATTTTATCAGTGCTGTGCACCATGAATGAGTATTTACTGTGCAGGAAGCTTTCAATGAGCTATGCTAGTTACAGCTCACATGAGGCAAGGAACGTGGTGTCTGAGCAAACGTAGAGCCCTGAGATTATATTTAACATACTAGGGTGTTTTGTATGGCCTAAATACACAGTGGAAGTATGACAGGAAAGAAATTGCACGATAAATACTCAGTGAGACACCTCCCAGGGAGAAATGCTAAGGGAAAGCTTTTAGCTTTAAAGAATTGGTTTGAAATGTCACCATTTATTTCCCATCCTTTCATACTTTCTTTGCAGAGTCTGTTTGCTGATCTAAAAACCAAAAAACAGTGTCATGCAAATTGAATGGTCCACCCAGAAAGAAGTTGCTGTGCCATGGATATGGCTTCAGCAAAGCCCCTGAGGTCTTGCACAACATCCTTCACCATGAAGAATGACTGTGTTCCTGTCATTGGAGCTGGGCCTCAAGGGAGGGCAGTGTGGGGTGTCCCAGGGTCAGCAGCTTCTCTCATTCGGGGCAAGTAAATGACAGTCTGTATTTGCTGCAGGTCTGAGGTCCTGTGAGCAGTTCAGGTGATGTGAGATGGTTGTCTTCATTCCGTATAGTATTTAAGAACGTGCTGAGGTCAAAGGCAAACCGGTACTGGGTGCTTTTGTGAATCAGAGCTACCCTGCCTACTTTTATTCTTACCCATTTAATTGGCAAGATTCTTTATACATGTTGTCCCAGCATCTGGGCTTCTGACATCTGCCCTTTGAAGTGGGCAATACAATGATTGGGTAGGGCAGTTGCATTAATTTATGTCTTGTAGAGGATTGTAGCATTCAGTGCAATTGAGGCATTACAAAAGCTGGCAGTGCGAGAACATGGATGGCTGTTGGCATGGCTCTGACGCCAGCTCACAGTGAGCCAGTCCCATCTCCCATTGTCAAAAACATATCCTTGGTTTCAGCATTCATCACCATTTGTCTCTCATAATTGCATTTTCCTGAGTACCAGAAGTTAAATCAGCAGTGACAGAATATTTATGGCTCAGAAATATTCTGGATGATTTCTAGAGAAGCTGTTTCCAGTTTGGTTATTTATGTCCTTTTATCATGGATTTTATAGTGGGACTGGGGAACTTAAACAGCAGAAACCATATGAAACATGTTGAATGATTTCATCCTTGAGCCAAACTTACATTTACTATAGGCAAAGAGATGAGCACACATGCAGTTTAGGGCACTCAGTCCATAGCCAGTGCTTTACCTCCTACCATCAGTCTGCACAGAGGTGCAGGCTGGGTGCTGAGCTCACCTGGCACATTTTCTTTATCTGGATGTTACCATCATTCCTTGGAGAGAGGCTGGGGCTCATCTGGGAGGAAACACTGGGCTGATGTGGGTGGACTTCTTTGATCTTCTCCCTGACATCAGTCCCACTCATGGATGGGCATTACAGATGAAGCTTGTCAAGGGCTCTGACTGCTCTCCCAGTGGGAGCACCATAGAGCCAGGCTTTACCTCACTAGTCACAGGGAACACTGAAATGCCTACATTTTCAGTGAAAAAAAAATGAGAAGAATGTGTTCAGGAAATTGAGAAGTGAACTTGTCAAGTCTGTTTCCATGACATCAAATTGTTTAAGACTGACTCGCCCTGTGCAGTGTCCCAATCTCTTCTCGTCCATAAGACAGTTGTAACAAAGCACTTTGGCTTTGCTGAAATCAAAGATTTTGATAATTTTCCATGCTAGAAATTTTGCCAATATCAGCATACTTCTGAGAAACGTTCTTGTATTGGTATTTTCTCATATAAAACTGTTCCTTATGCAAAACTGACTATTCTCAGTGATAAAATCTTTTACAGTTCCTATCCTGGTCTCAGCTTTAGCCTCCCTGTGATACTGTAAATTTTTATCACATGCTATACATAAATAGTAATCGTGTGCAGAAGGAGCCTTGATCTCACAGGGGTGTGTCATGGTTTAGCCATGATGATGACGTGTTGCCGGCTGAACTGATGACCCTGTTACTGATTGCCATTTTGCACATGGCTTAGGTAGGGTTAGAAATATGAGTGGCCAGTTTTCCTGCAGGATCCTTAAATTTTCTAGGTGGCCATGGGCCACAGGATGTATTGCATATCTGAGAGAGTTGAGGGAAGGAGTGGCTGCTCAGCTGGGCTGAATCAGCAGCAGGCAGAGGCAGTTCCAAGTGTCCTGGGGTCCCACCATGGCTTGCACATGGCAGCCCTTGCTGCCATGCTGCATCCTTTAAACAGTCATTGCATGCTTTAAGCAGCCCTCATTCTTAAAGGCTTTTGGGAGGTGTGGATTAGGGGTTGTCTGTGGTTCAGGACCTCAGGCAAGCTACAGCTGTGAAGACTGACTGTGGTTTCTTTCTGCTGCCGTCTATAAAGTCCAAAATAAAACACAGCATCAGTGCTGACAATGCTTTTCAGATTTTCTTCTGGATAGCTTTTACGGCTAGAGCTGACTTTCAATAGGCCCGAATTGCTATTCTCAAGATACTGTAAAGAAATCCTGTGCAGCAAACAGTGCACGTAAAATGAAAAATAAAAAGGAGGACCTTTGTCTGCCTTTAACAGTCCAAGTGTTTCCTCAGGCATTGTGGGCAGCCTGCCCTTCCTGTCGGGAAGGCTGGCTGCAGCAAAGGAGATAACAGCCTATCCTTTTATGGGATGCTACAGACCATAGGTGGAGAGCCCAGTTCAAAGTGCAGGTCACTAAGCTCCTATAAATTGTTCCTGACATCTCTGATAAAACCCATCCTCTCCCTTCCTCCCCACGTCTTCTTTGAGCAAGGGGAAAGGGCTGGTAGTAAAGATACTGTTTTTCCACTTCCGTCAATACTTTGATGTTCAAAGCTGTTTAATATTCATTAAAACTACTCTTCAAATGTAATTGCAAGAATTACAATTCCCATTTTTATGACTGTCTGTAAGCATTATGAGACAGGCAGTTAAAACTGTCTCTGTGATGGAGAGATGATGCATCCAGCACAGGGCTCTCCCCCCAGAGAAGGGCAAGATCAGACCTGGGATCCCTCTGCCCACTGATAGAGGTCAGATGTATGGGAGCAAATACATTGTTTTCTGGGAAAAGTAGTTTTTAAGTTAATTGAGAGTGTTTGGAAGTCTGTGCCGAGTGGTGACATCCCTTCCCTCCCCTCTCATGCTCCACTCCTGGGCAAAGGTTTATTTTGATATTTTTGGAAAGAAACATTTAGATTTGTTATTTTAACATAAAATTAATTTTGAAATTTGTCAAAAAGTTGTATATACTTACTTGTCTTTAAAAGGGTTTTGCTTAAAGGATGGAAAATCTTTGAGAGATGAAGTGAGACACAAGTCTGAAAATTCCAAAACAAAAACTTTTTACTTGACTGAAACTAAGAAAACTTGAAGGAAAAACTAAAAGTCTTCTCAAGGCAACCTAAAGCAATCTTGCTCATTGTTACTGACAATGAGTTAAAAAAATAAAAATGTCAACTGTTCACCCACCTTGAGTTGACTGCTGCGATTACAGATCTATTCTCTGAAAGCATCTCTGAAGATCCTTTCATGTCTCACTATGACAACACATTGGAACATTTGACAATGTTTTAATGTTTTCATCAGAATCTGCTCACAAGAAAGTGCTAATAGCTCTGTTTTTTCAATGGGAAATTGCTGAGAGACTGCTTTATTGCATATAATTTTAGTTATCTAAAAATTAAACATCTTGTCTAAGCTGCTTGTCTAAAGCCACATTGTAGTTGATCTTCTCCCAGTGTTAGATCTTCTCATTGGGACTGTGGAATGTGGGCAGGGAGTCTGTTTATGTCTTTAGGAAATTTCTGAGCCATATTATCAAGGGAGGAAGAAAAGAAAAGAATTCATTTATTTCTTCTTTGGTAGTGTAGTGCTCCAAGTGTCTTCTGAGATGTGAATTTGGACTTTGTGCTGCAGCTGTGAGAAATACTGCTCCTCTGGCCATCTGCTTTTAGTGGATCTGTAGTTAATGAGGCTGGGGAGCCATGAGTACTGGAAGGGAAGCCAACCACTTATTGTCTTTGTGAATCTGTGTCTGGGAGACATTTGCTAAGGTGACCAATAGGCCAGAGAGGCTCAGGTGGACCTTTCCCTGTGACTGCACCTAAGAGAGAGGTTGATAACAGATGCAAAAGCCTTGAAACATTTAAACTCAGCAATTAGAGCAGGTGACAAGACCTTTCAGGAGACTATTTCCACCTGTGATGTTAAGCTCCATTGGGATTTCTCTGCAGTCCAACTCCCTGCTTCAAGGACTGTCATTCAGCTCCAAATGTGCTCCAGGAGGTACAAAAGAGCCACTGTCCTCTGCTTAATCCATGGATTGTATGTCTCTGTTGGTGCTCGGCTGAAGTACAGTACACACAGCCCTAATAGAAGCAATTAATGTCAATCAAATGATACCTCCTCCCAGACAACATTTGAACAACCATCATAATTGCCTGAGTTTCTTTGCTTTAAAAAGTATGTTCTGCTTAATGATTCCTTTTCTAACACTCAAAGTCTGTTGTAGTAATGCTGTTTCTACCAAAAATAATTTTCAGCAACAATTCTCTCTCTCCCTGCTCCCTTTCAGTCCTGTGACTTTTGCTCCCTTCATCCCCAAGCTGTGCACAGACCAGTTGGCTCCAGCCAGTACTAATTTCCTCAGCTGTCCTGATGAAACACTCACATAAAGGCTCCAGCGTTTGACAGGGTTGTATTGTTCTGGTTGTGTTAGCAAAGCTTCTGAGTTGTACAACAGGGTTTGGAAATGCTCTTCTTAACTCAGGGAGATGTCCCGAGAAAGGAAAAGTGAATTGGCACACAAGGAAAGTCACATTAAAGCTGAGACAAAATGTTTCTTTTTAAAGAGCTTTAAAATAGTCCCTAATGTAAAAGCTTAGCAGCTGCAGCAACACAGAGCCTGAATAATTTCCATATATTTGCTGCAGCAACACGGAGCTGGAATAATTTCCATGTGTTTATGTATGTGCATGCTTACATGTGTATGTATTTCTTTTCCAATCCAGTTGCACCAGTGTTGTAATAAGCAGCACAACATCACGTGCTCTCAGGTCAACACTGACTTATTTGTCATTCAGGTGTGAAGAACAACCCATTGGGTTATGTCACTCTAAAGTGGGCCATCTGATTTCGATTCCAGCTCCCAACAATTAATGCCTTACACACAATTTCGGCACAATACCCAGCTTACGGCCTATTATGTTTATCATCAGACCATGAAGTATTAGTTACAGCAAGCCAAAATATGTCAGATACCCCTGGCTTTCTCTAGCATTCTTGAGAGTGAGTTTAAAAGAAAATGTTTCTTCTATGAACAGGAAACTGAAGCTTTGAAACCCATGAATGCACATGGTCAGTGTGTGAAACTTAGCTTCGATTCTCCTTGCCAAAGTGGCTGTAATGAATTTCAGAAAGAAATCAGATTTCCAACTGTGATTTGTAAGAAGAATGGTGTATTCTGTGTGATAGATGGAAACAAGCAGATATTTAGGTGTATCATAGGAATGTAAGATAGGAGTCACAAGGGAATTGGTTAATTCTATTGGGCATAGGAATGCACAAGTTTCTAGGCAAGACATAGATTTACAGTATTCAGTGAAAAGGAGGCTCTTGGCTTAAATTTGCACATTAAGACAAATACAAAGGGAGAGCATGCCGGCAACCATAGGCCAGGTGGGATAGGGAGTTAGCATCAGAGTGGGAGAGCTGAGAAGAAGGATGTGGACTCTTCTAACATCTCGGTCAAAACCCATGCTAGATGTTTACATTCTGACAAAGTGAATTTTCCTGAAAGCTCCTTCTTGGATATACTTTTTATCTTACACTTGCTTTTGGAATTTCTGGGAACTTATTAACTGAAAAGTCCTGATTTATGGGTCTGCAAGTTCCTCGCTCTCTGAACTTCTTATACATTGTTCTCTATAACCTACGGCATTTTAATGCTGTTTTTTCCCCCGCATGTTTCATACTGGGAAATGCAGAAGTATCTTACAAGTTCTTACCCTGTGCTTGTATTGACAGTGTGTAAGTGATCCTATGGTTATAAGGGACAGGCTAAAGCATGGGTAGGTAAGTAGGTAGGTAGGTAGGTATATAGGCACGTTTATATCATTTTAGTGGAATGGATGGAAAGCAGGGAGGTGGTGGGGTTCTGCAAGCTCATGGTGCAGAAACAGTCCATCATGTCCCTTCAAGCAAGTCTGAAGAACCAGACATCTGTCCTTCTATTTGTCTGCTGGTCTGTCAGTGTGGTGCTGCTGTCCTTAAAGGACCTGGGTGCTCCCAGTTGAAAGCAATGGCAAAGTGCTTACTGCACTCCCTGTGCTTTCACGGATCTTTGGTGAGATATTGTACCTACAAGAAGTGGTTGCCTGAGTTTCCCTTGCATGTGGAGGTGCCCAAACATAACAGCTCTCACATTCAGATTTTAATCTCTCTTACTTCAAAATATTAGTGAAGAAATTGCTTTGAGAAATAGTTTTGTTTTCTGTTTGGTGTTATTTTTTTTTCAAAAGGAGGCTGATGATGTAAATCCTTTGATGCATCCTGCTCTGGATGGGACAAGATATACTTAAGAAGAGCATATATTCACTTGATAAATGTGTATTTGTTAGTATCTCCACAGATAAGAAGGGAAAATAAAATCCAAAAATGACTGGCCCATTCAGTAAGAAAACAGAGTGACTTGCTGGGGCTAAGTGTTTGTCTTGTTGCTTGATGAAAGCAGAAGAAGGTTTCTCAGATGCTGTCATGATACTAGGAGTACTAAGAGTGATTTAGTAAAAGGTATTTTAGAAATAGTGTGGGCAATCCCAGCAGTGCACGTAGAGCACAACGCTCTCGTCACATCAAGATGATGCTTCACAAGTGGATGATTATGTGAGACATAAGGATGTCCCCAGCTGTACTTCATCTTATCCCATCATTTTGTGTTCTGTCTGTAGGTGTAAATAACCTTTAGCAAGCAGCTTCAATTTAGAGGGCTTCTGACTCTCCACTCAACTTTATACGTTTATGCACTCAGTAGCTGTGGGGGGATGTACCAGTCTCCAGTTTTTCACTAAGGATGCAGACTTTTGAAGAGATTATGGGCTATGCACTGGGTAATACGTCTTGAATGGATTATTACCATGAGAAAGTGCTTTTTTACTGATACACTGATCACTAACACTGCACTATTAAGTTCTAGATTCTTTCCTGTGGTTCTGTGTTCCTAACATGCTCGCCAATTCTGTCATAGCAAATACTCTCAAGCTACGAAGAAGAACTCAGCCCTGCTATGTCAAAGCTCCTTGAGTCTGCAAAAGAGGATGGGAGAGTTTTGAGGAACATGTTTTTCTGTCAGTCAAACATTTTTAGAATTGATCAGTGCATTTAGGTCATATTTTTAGACTGCCTTGAAAAGTCCAGATACTTAGAGAATACTACTTGCTTTCAGTATATTGCTAATGAGATATTCAGGTTTTGTTGCTTTATTGATGTAAAAAAGACTTCAGCAAAAGCTGTGTAGTGTTTAAAGTTTCAGTTAAATGTGTAGTGAAAATTAAGAAGGGAAGAGTGAGGAATTTGAACATCTATTTGTATGACTTCCATCATCATTAAGCACAACATCTTCTCAGTCACTTTATTTCTCCTCAGCAATATTCATGGCAGTAGGGAACTATAATCCTCATTGTATGCCCTCTAATAATAAAATGATAGAATAATTTAGGTTGGAGACACCTCTGGAGATCAGCTACTCCATTACTCCACTCAAATAACAGACATCTTCTAAGTCAAGTTCAACACTGAAGATAACATTGCTCAGGTCACCAAGGAGTTATTCTGGCAAAACCAAGAATTAAAGAAGTTTCTTGTCTTCTGGTGGGGAGTCCCTCAATTACACCTCTAACCCATATTTTGCAAGTGGTTTAAAAAAAAAAGAGTTTGAAAAATAGGCCAGTTTAGTGTAGTTTATGAGTTGGTAGCATCATGTATACATAGACAAAGGGAGCATTCCATGGTAGCACATCAAGTTGAAAAAGCAAGTAGAAAGGATGTATGAAAAAATGGGCATTTCACTTGAAATGCATTCAGGAAAAAGTTTATGATGCACACTGAAGGTTTAAGAAAGGCACCCAAATGCTTTCATTTTATACAGCTGATTACCCAAGGCAGTGCTCCAAAGTTCAGGCTTTTACTAGCTGACTAATATCTAAAGGCGTTTTCTGCTTGTTTTCTCTGCAAACCTCATTGCACTGACAAGAAATATATTGTCCATATGGGGTGAAGAATGGCATTTAAGTATCGTATGTTGAAATCCCATTCACTTTTACACATTATGCTTCAAAGCCCTGCTTCCTGGATACACAAGTAGTTGTGTTTCCAGCAAAAGGTTTATTTTACGTAGTTTAGCATGAAGTAAAAGCAGCAGGGTATGAAGCCAGTCATGTATAGAAACCATTAAACAATTTCAGCGCAAAGCTGCACAAAATGTCTATTAAATTTAACAGTACTATTAAAAACGCACATTTAAGCTTTCTTTGTTTCTAGGAATGAGGCTTTGACATGGAAAAATCAGTTAAAAAATCCCCAACAGTAAACAACCAAAACTTGGCCTTTGCTTGGTCCTTAATTTCATAGCAGAGATGAAACTTCCAGATCCCAGTGCTTCCCAATTCATCTTGCTCCAATCCTGAGCTGACTTTTAAGTTTTCTGCAGTGTAAATGTGCCCTTTATGAAGTGGGCTACAGCCAGTGCCCATGGAAGCCTCTCCTAAGGAGGTGTTATTTTAATATATGAAGGGCAGTCATTTCATTCCATAAAGATAGCTTGTTCCATGGAGGAAATAAACATCACACTTGACAGATGCTGGGACACTCCAAGATCCTCAGCTCCTGTGGGGGCAGGGGAAGCCCTATAAAGCTTTTCTGTGTTTCCTGCATTATGGTGCATGGGTGTTAGATGTCTTCCCTGAAAACCAATTCTGTGGTATAACTGTAGCCACCTAATAATTTTATTTTACTTTTAAATACCATGCATGAATGCCGTAGAATGCAGGGAGAAGCATGGTATTATGTGGAAGGGTGCTGATAGCAAATGGGGAAGGGTCTCGTGGTAAGCACATAACCTTCTCTGTGTTCAGGTGTAGTGAACTTGCTGGGAATTGGCATCAGGCAAGGTGTGAGTGGTTCAAAACCAGCTTACACATGGCCAGTTTATGGGAATAGCATCTCTGTTTGCATAACAGAGTGCAGGCTAATGGACTTCTGCAACTCTTGTTTCACTCAGCAATTTGTCTCCACCATCTGACCCAAACATGTAGGAGTCCGAGATCATGGATTGCCAAAAAAATTATTTTAAATTCCCTGATGTTGAAGATGTTGTGTCCCCATCCTGTTGTGGGTGACTGCCCCTTTTCAAGATGGGCACAATGTGTGTCTTTGACTGAATTCTTTTTGGATGTTGTGTGTACTCTGGGCTAATCGATGACTATTTCTGACTCAAGGTCTAGAGGCCGAAACGCTGGCTTAGCAGCTGGAGTGAAGAGTTCAGATGAAAGGGATGAGAAACCTCCTACCTTATCTATTAATCCAATGCTGTATTTGTTATCCAGAAATTATGGGGAGCTGGCTGCCAAGCTGAGGTGAAGCTTATCCAGAGTTATTCCAACCGCATTTCTCAACGTCATGTTTGTTGTGCTTGGAAGGAACTGGATCTCTCTGCCGTCGCTCTCTCTCACTCCCTCTTGCTGAACATAGTAGCTATACTATATTCTTACTGGAGACCTGTGGCACTTAATGGTGAACCAAAGTTGCTTCGTTTTCCCCTCATTTGATGAATGAAGCCAGGGTTGAGGCAGTAGTGGGAGTGGAAGTAAGGAGAGAAGGAAAATTCACCTTGAGAAAACCCAGTTTTCCTTAATGTGTGAAAAATGTTGTGCTGAGAACAACACATATTGCAGGAACTTTGTTGGCCAAAAAAAGGAAGAATGTTCTGTCTGTCTCTCAGTGCTTACAACTTTCTGCTGAGTGCAAAGTATATTGGAGAAAAGAAAACTGAAAGCAAGCTTAGGTAAATTCCCTCTCTGTCATTCCAGTAACCTGTGTAATGCCATTCTGTCATCCAGCATTACTGCTGCTTGAATGGATGCAAAAAGGAGAGATTGTGCTGACATCCATAGTGCTTTCCAAATAAGGCTTGTAGTATAGGAAAATGTAATTTAATTCCCAGGATAGAAAGCCCAGAAATGGAAGAATTTGCTTTTCCATGTACAATGTGTAACTTCTCTTGTAATAGAAATAATAATTTTGTAATCAGTACATGCTGTTGTTGGCACTACTTTAGCATTGTAGTGACAGTTCTGTGATGAAAGGATTTGTTATTCCTTTCAGGGTTTTTTTCCCCCCCCGTGATTCATCATGTATTATGCACCAGCCACGGTTCTTACCAGTAAAGGTGGCTGTGGAAATGACTTCTCAGAACACTGTTGTATGATGTTGATCCACCAGTGTAAGGGAATTTCTTATGAAAGAAGTAAACACCACAAAATTAGCTGTACAACATTTCAATTAAACTTCAGTTTCCTTTTTCCAAAGCTTTCAGAAATGGAGCATCCACTGTATATTTTTTCCTTGAAAATTTTTATTTCCTCTTTGAATTTTGCTTTTCAAAAGTTCATATTTTTATCTAAATTAGTTCAAGCTGTCACCAAGTGTTTTGGATTTTTTATCCACACAACAGTCTTCCCCAAGAAAACAATGCTTATTTCACTGCTTTGCATTTTTCTTATAGATGGTGTGTGTGTTTATCACGTTATTTATTTCAACAGCAGCCAGACAATACTATCGGAAAGGAGTCCTGTTGTGATGGAGGACTTTTTTTGGGTTTGGGAAAAATCTTGGGGAAAGCCAACCAGTGTGATTTGGCAGCTCCATTCTTTTTGCTTTTGTCTTCCTTGGACCAGATGGGTTTCTTACTCACTGCTTCCATTGGGACTTCTTGTGGGGTAAAATACTGCATAACATCACTGGAGTTACAACAATCTATCTGGCTCTCCCTGTGCAGAGATATTAAGAGTCCACTCCTCCCGGGACTAAGAAAATTAGGGAATCTGCTAAATAACAACTTTGAAATGCTTTCTCCTATATATATGTGGTTGTTTTGAATGGGGATTGGAGTTTCCTGGACAAACTCTGAGTAGTGGCCCAGCACAGTGGCTGGTCAGGTCCTAAACACCAGAAGTTGGGCAAGTCTCAGCCGTCACAGCCTGGCCCCTTGGTTAGTCATTTACAACTGTGAAAAATAAGGACAAGGTGGCTGCAGGAAGTTCTGATTTTGTACTAGTGGCGTGTTTTGACCACTCTGTGTTTGTTTTGCTCCAACATAAGCAACAACACAAGATGTAGGGCACAGTGAAGCAATGCCTGGGAATTTTGCCACTGATGGTAACGGTGTTGGTCTCTAATCCTTTTCCAGCAAAGGCGAGATGATGCATCAGCAAAATGGCCTCCCACACTGGGAGAGACACCAGGACCATTCACAGTTGCTGAGACAGTGAAACAGTATTTTGAGGAGGAAAAAAAAAGAAAAAAACCTCATTCCTTAATATACGGTCTTATAGGGTAAATATTTATCCAGCCATCTAAAGGCAGGAGTAATCGCTGCAGTTTTCCCTTCACTCAGAGACTGGAGATTTTTCCTGACTTGGAGAAAAAAAAAAAAAAAAAAAAAAGAAGTCCAATTCTGTGTATGTGAAGTAATCAAAGCATTGCCCTTGAAATGGGTTTTTCAGCTGTCCCATGGGTATTTTGGGGTTAGTTTTCACCACGTGAGGTTCTGAAGTGCATACTCAAAGGTTCAAACACAGGAAAATTGGCTATCACTGCCAGCTCTGTTGGGTGGGGAGAAAGAAGTTCCTTTATAGAAAAAAGGGGGGGCGAGGGAAAGGAAAGACTTTTTTCTTCTTCTTCTTCTTCTTCTTCCAAGGGACTATATGAGAATGAGCTGTAAGAAGCCTTGACTTTTATTATATCCTGTAATCAAATTTGAGCATCTTATTTGCTTCTTTTCTGGAAGACCACCCTGGCAGTAACAGTCCACACACACACACAATTTTGGTATGCATAAACCCATAAATTTCATAACAAAATATAGGAGTTGAGGTTGTAGGAGGACTGCAAGGCAGAAGGTGCTGAAATGTAAAGTCTGTGTGCATTTGAAGGGATGTCATTTATTACATACTTCTGCCTTTAAAAAAAACAACAACCCTTACTGTTACCACACAGACTGTATAAATATATATTGCCTAATGCAAGATGGTGTGGTGTAAAGATTTTATTGGCATGCAGTAGCTTAGCTTGAGTAGCAAAGGCCTGAGCAAGCTCTGTATCACCTGAGATGTGTGCCAAGAAAACATGTCCTTGGCATGAGCAATGAGAACATCCCCGGTGACGCTGCATAGGTGCAAATCTAATGAGGATAATAACCCACATGCTCCAGGGCACCAACCCATTACTGGCTGCCTGGGATTAGAGAGGAATTTCTCCTTTGGTTGTGTTATTCTAAAGGCATTTGTTGTGGGCTCCACACACTTCTCTCTGAAGCCTCTGCCACTGGCCACTGCAGGAAGAGGATGATGAATTTGATTGACTGCCTGGAAGGTAGACCAGAAGTCAGTCTGGGAACTCGTGTGCTCTTCTGCGAATTCTGTAATGATACCTGTTTTATGTGGTTTGGAAAATGTTCTGCTGGAGCACTTTGTGCACATCTCTCTGTAATGCCAGCTTCTGTAAAGCTTCTTTCATAAATGCGTGGAATGATTTAGGTTGGCAGGGCACTCTGCAGACCAGTCCAACACCCTACTCCAGGCAGGGCTGACTTCAAAGTCAGTCAGGTTGTGCAAGGGACTTGCCCAGTTCAGCTCTGAAAGAAAATCTGCAGGGGTGGGAACTTTGATGCTTCTTTGTCCATTCCTCCATGGGGAATTTACAGCAACTTCAGTGGGAGTGACACATCTGGATACATCTTTTGTGAACTGCAGAAAGGTGAAGTCTCTTTAGTCACAGTAATTTTTTCTTTCTGTTATAATCAAGGGAGAGAAATACATATCTCCTGGTGGAGTTTTTTTATCCAAAGATGAGTGGCTGAGACCACCCTTGGTATGAATAATTTCTGGCAAGGTATGTCTTTCTCCAGTGAACCTGGGAAGAGCACAGATGTCCCCCTTAGATTTAATACCTAAGTACTCAGCAGCAAGGGTTACCTGGAGTGAGTCTCAGCCAAAATACAAAGTCATCCAAGGTGAAGGGAATAGTGAGTTTATGTAATATAGCGTTATGAGCTGACAGTGGAAAAAAAAAAAGCCCCAAAACACTGGATAAAGTAGTTCCTTTGAATTTTAGTAGAACTACTATTCTGAGCAACAGGATCTTAAAGGCAGCAAGTTTCTCAATATGGCTTTATATCTAAAATCAGTGAACATTTATCCTCTTGAAAAATGGCTTTGAATTTCAACAATGCCAGCTAATCCTTGAACTTTGAAAGTTTGATGTGGTCTATCCTTATTAGAGCTGGTAGAAAAAGATCAGACTATTACTGTTTCTTTGGGAGAGAGAAACACATTTCAAATAAGATATTGTGAAAAAGTACAACTGTATTTTAAGTGGCAAGGAAAAAACAGAGGGAGGAAAAAGTAGGAAATTCCATCTGATAGAACACCAAGCAAAAAAAATCACAAAAAATTTAAAAGATTCTGGCAAGAAATCATTGGCAGCTCCTAAAATTCCACTGACTTCTAAACTTGTCCGACGAAATCTGCTTCCCTGGAACTGGATCTGGAAAATCCCTGGACATGGTGCTCTCCAAACAGAAAACAAAACCACAGGTGCTGTCACTTGGGGAAAAGAGTCCCCAAGATTTTGGGATGAGAGTATTCCAATACATTTCTTCAACAAATTTCTGATCATTTCTTTTACTACTTGATGAACAGAAGCCTAATGCTTATCATACAGTCTTTTATATCTCAGAAAGTTCCAGTGAATTTCTTGAGAATGAGTAAGTTTTTCTATTCCAGCCTAAGGAGAAAAACAAAAAGTCAAGGACAATTGAAAAGTCAGTTTTTTCCCCATCTGAGAAACTTCCATGGCTTTGATTAGCAAATCCAATTGAAGTCCTTCCTGCCAGGCAAACCCTTTGCACACCCTCTTATTTTTAGGATGCCAAGGAAATAAATGGAGTGATGGAATCTGGAAAGATCTCACTGCTATTTTGAAAAGTAACTTTCTTCTTCCTTTACCCCCACGTACTGCCACAGATGGGGAAAATTATGGGAGTAAGAAAAATAAAGCCTCTGCAATGTTAAAGCTTGCGGCTCTGTCAAATAGAATTTTCTGTATTTTTCCGTGAATTATGAAAAAATGTTAAAAAAAAAAAAAGGGTTCATGTGTAATTATGCTGCCCAGTGTGCCAGGCTAGTGTGGGCAACACACCATAGGAGTCCACACAGCTGCTGCATTCCTCACTCTGCACACATGGGCAGTGCGGGAAGGGAAGGGAAGGGAAGGGAAGGGAAGGGAAGGGAAGGGAAGGGAAGGGACGGGAAGGGAAGG
>JAWWEU010000005.1:7835263-8091766 GCA_035583155.1 Acropternis orthonyx
GGGAAGGGAAGGGAAGGGAAGGGAAGGGAAGGGAAGGGAAGGGAAGGGAAGTAGCAGCTTTGGCTTCTCTAGCCTGGGCACAGACCAGCATAGCTGTGGCTGGTGCTCCAAAGGTGGGAGAGCCAGGACCCAGCCGAGGGGGCTGCCCTCTCTCCCTAGAGCCAGTGAGAGACCTCAAAAATAGCAAAACTAAACACGGTTTCAGTTGCTTTTTTTATTGTGGGAAAGGGTCTGCTCCTGGAAAGCAGGAAAAGAGGTTTTTTATGCCTTCAAAATCCTGAAAAGGTAGATGTTTTAGCAAAAAGGGAAAAAGGAGGGGTCATGTTTCAGTTTGGGTACGTTCACATAATACCCCCTTTGGAGCTATAGTTTGGTTAACCTCTGTGGGTCAAGATCCCGGCTACCGAAACCTCTCCTCTGGCTTGCTGGCCAGAGAGCCTCATGAAGCAACCACCACCCTGGTGCTTTGTGGAAGATTTAAGCAGGGAACTTAATCTCTGGAGAAAAAGGGAACAGAACACACCCAAGCAATTACTGCACTGGGATTTATTTTTTTTTAATTTTTCCTTGTAAATTTTGCAGGAAGACTTTTTCCTTTCCAATTAACTCTATGTGCAGTTGACATGCTCATCCTCTGATTGATCCCCAGGCCACTACAACTGTGTTTTGCCTGTTGTTTGAAGGAACATGAAATACATGATTAAGGTCAATTGGGTTGTGTGGGTTTCTAATGAGAAGAGTCTTCCATCCTGTGGTTGCAAATTGTCCCTCCAGTCTCCACTTTATCTTGCAGGAGCTGGCTCCTCCAGAGCCTCTTTTAACGCTTCTGGTAAACCCATTGGTGTGCAACTTGTGTGCGTGTCTACAAAACACATATGTATGATCTTGTGAGAGGCAGCAGCCAGTTGGTGAATCTCATTCTTGCTATGTGAGATGTCCCAGGTGACCTTAGTGAGTGCCCCAGTAGACCTGGGTTGTGTTTGCAGTCATGCCACCAGTGTATTTTGGTGGCCTGGGGTAAATCACCTCTGCAATGGGGAAAAAACCAACTGCCTTTGAAAGAGAGATCTACTGAAAAAAATAAATTACGAGAGTTAGGAAATTATGATAATAATCGCAGTAGGAGTTTAGGTTGGACCTCTAACTGGGGAGTTTTAGGTATAGGTCAGTTGAGGAGGGAATACCAAATTATAACACTATGTGGTTTATATATACAGCTCTGTGAGTGTTCCAGCTACTAATGAGTGGTGTGTCTTTTCAGCCCCTTTTCTCTGCGCTGCCTGTCAGTTATCTGCAGCCTCTCATAGAGTAGCACACAGAGGTAATCTCTTTCAGATGCTTCTTCTATCTGTCTATATCTTGGCCAGATCACGAGTGAAAAGGGGATCATCAAAATCAGAATAAAACAACAGAGCAGCCATCCAGCATGAAGTGATGGGAGTGTGTGGGTGAGAGAAGCGGAGTTTCTGCTGTTGCTGTTGTGGTTTGTTTTTAAACGCAGAGGGCATGTCACTGTTTCTCAGCTGTCATTTGCTAAGTCAAAGCGATCTGTGGCTCCAGAAAAGCTGTGACGTAAACAGAGTAGAAGGGAAATATTTTATCAATTGCTGAAATGGGCCATATGTTGCAATCAGATGTGCAGGAATTAGGAAAACAAGAACAAGGAAACTTTGTGTATAGCATCAAAGGCGGCTTTGGCTCACACTTGGAAGAGCACAAGCCTGGCCCATTGTTTGTTGATTTTCTCCCAGTTTGCGTGCTTGAAACCCTTGAGCTCATGGGCACGCTGGAAAGCAAACCCCACATCTCATGGGTGCAATGAGCCTGTTAGGCAGCTGAGATATTAGAAATAGGTTTATAGTGACGTCCTGAGTACCTGGAGCCAGGACAAGGATACATCTGCAGAAAAAACGAACAAACAAACAAAAAAAAGGGGTAGTTTCAATGGAGTGTACAGAACCAGAGCTGATATTCAGAGCCATATGGCCACTATAGATTGTTAAGATCTCTCCCCTGGGCATGGAGTATCTACGCAGGTCTGTGTTTACAGATGCTGAGCAGAATCCTTATCACTTTTTTGTTCTGTATCAACTTGTTGTTGTTCTTTGAACATTTGACCCACTGTAACCAAATTTCTACTCGAAGTTATTTTTGGCTGGATTCTCACTGCTAGTAAGGGTTGATTTTGTGCTGTAGCCACACTGTTTCTTTAGTCATCTTTAGCAGATTTTTTCCCCTACGCTTGCTTATTTCTCTTCATGAAAGATGTGGGAGTTAGTGGCCTTACTCTCCCATCATTTTGATGGAAATGGGCCTAGGGAGTTAAAAGTTAATGGAGAGCTACTGTGACAGGTAGATCCAAAGGAAGCACAGTTAGATAGGGCAGGAGAAATTGGGCTATGAAGAGCATTGAATGAGGAGTTCAGGTTGCCGGAGAAAAAAAAACTTGCACAAAAAATTTTCGTGTATGATTTGTTAAAAGCTGGCAAAGTGTTGCCAAAACATGAGCAAGGTTTTATGCTGGGATGTGTCTGACAATGTTGACTCTTGACTGGAGGCTGATGTAACATCTATGGAAGTACGTTAGGTATTCAAGTATAACATACACTTCATCTCTCTTTCTACCTGATAATCCATATGTACTATTTCAAAACATTCCCATTTTTCAAAAATGATCTGCTACAAAATGCTCCTTCTTTTGTCCCTTTACAGAGCTTGGATTTCTCTCCCTAGCCCTGTGTGCTACTAACCCATAATGGATGCGATAAGCTGGCCATCTTTGTGTTCATCCCAGTGTCAAGCATGCTTCAAGGGATGTTTAGTCCTGAGCTATTCTTTTTCACAGCAGGAACAAAGCAACCTCCCCCTGATTTTTGCTGAATGATTGGAATCTTGACATAGACAACTTCTCTGTCCCTTGACAACTCTGACACAGTATCAGCTCTCGAGTCTGTATTCATGATTTGAGGCACACACAGCAGCTCTCCTGTGTCTCCTCTGAAGACTGGACTTTGTCTTCTGTGATTGTGGATGCTTTTTCCAGAGTTTTCTATCATTCTGAGGATCTCAACTTAATGGCCATGACTGAAAGCACTAACCGTCTGTGTTTCCTGAAGTTACAGCAAAGGAAACGATGGTTAAGGTGGGGAAAAGGAATGAAAGGGCACTAATTTCTTCCAATAATTTTGAAGGAATCATCAGTTTTATTTAAGACTAACAATAGAGATTTGTATCTAATAAAAGTGGCATTAGTGCAGAGCTAGATAATTAACATAATCATGTCTAATTTCAGTATAATTGGCATGTTGTAATTAGAAACATCATTAGTATAATTAGAACATGTATAAAATTAGCAGAAAGGTATTTTAAGGGTAGGATTTGTTGTGCATTTAGTTAATCTGGTGTGGTCCATAAAGCTGTTGCATTCTTCATTTCAGGTGGCTTCAGATGGGTAGTTCATACACTTGCATGGCAGAGGAGCTGGTGGAGGTTGGCAGTGGAAGTGATAACAGCTGCAGTTCTCTGCTGAGAGGTCTTTGCTGGTGGAGAGTGTGTTGTTGGGCTAATAATTTTCATGGGAGGATCCTCAAGCGTATAAATTAGTCCTGTGTAGATTAGCAAGATTTTCCTGCCTGTATCCAGCAGACAGCACATTTTGGGAATGGCCATGTTGTACTTCTGTGGATAAAAACTGTCCTGGATCCTGTAGTCTTTGGTGGGACTGTGTCAGTTTTCTCCAGCCAAAAGTGTACTGACCTTTTGCATTGCGTCTGGACATTCGTTACGGGAGAGGTTAAGCTGCATGAAGGCTATTTAATTACAGACCTGCAATGGTTTCTGCATGCTTTCCCTGGAATTCATTGTACGTTCAGGAAGGTGTGTAAATCAAACAACCAGCACATCAGGCAGGGGGTGGGGGCCGAGCAGGAGGAGTTATTGGATGCCCTCATAAAACTTTAAAAGGCTTGAATGTCAAGTTTAAACTCCTGGGGCCTTAAAACTTGAGTCTCAAGGCACTTCTACCTGCTGTTTCATCACATAAGCTTTTCACTGTTCATGAGCTGCAAACCCAAGATGATTATGACTTCTATTTCCCTGCAGTGTATTTAATTTCCCTTTACTGTTGTCATCATACCCATGTCTGAACCACCTTTCATCTCCTCCTACCACTCATCATCCTTTCAGTCGGAGCCAGTGATGCATAGGCGTTCTAAATAGAGTGTTCCTTGTAGGCTCTTATATCAAAATCTGTTTAACCTCTGGTGCTTTCAAGCTTAAGGCAAAATCACTGCATATTAGCAGTTCTAATGCGTAACTGCACTCAACAGGAGAGTTAGCAAATCTGCAGAGTGATACGGCGGCGCAGAGGGATCAGCCTGCTGCCAGCTGTGTCCGGCTGCTCCGCTCCGCGCTCCTGCCGCAGCCATGGGTGCCCCACGCCGACCCCACGCCGCAGCCAGATGCCTCTTGCACCACTCTGGTTCACCCATCCTTGCAGTGGAAGGACTAGAGATGGTCCTAAACTCTCCTGGCGGGGTCAAGAAGGCACTGGGCTCTTCCTGCATGTCACCACAGGCAGATTTTCCAGATGTTTTTGGTTTTGTCAAGGGTAAACACCAAGTGTGTCATCCTCTGCTGTCCCAAGGAACCCCTTTGCATCCTGTCTCCATGTTCTTTATCTCTGTGTGAGCTGTCTATCCCCGGGGTAATCTGAGACGCTTGGGCCTCTTCTCTGCCTGTAGTATTTAAGAGCAGACACTCTCCATGCCTCATCAAAAATACTTTACATGATACCCTAAGTGACATGGAGATTTACAGTCAGATAAAAATAGTGGCATCCACAGCAGAGCAATTAAACTGACAGCTCAGTGGTTCAAATTTGAATTTGGTTTTAGTTGAAGTTTAGGACACGTGCAGTTGAATCTCCCCTTTGATAAGGGTTGGCTGGAGCAGAGCAACAGCAAGTAGCAGTTCCTAATGCCTCTGCCAGAAACCAGCCCAGGAATGCTGGGTTGTGTTGTCATTTCTGTTTGGCGGCTGGAGTTTCCTCATATTGGTTCCTTCATCACCCCACAAACCAAATCCTTTAGTAGCAGCTGTAGCAAAGATGATAGAAAGTGTGCCTGGGGATGGGAGCCTGAATTGAACTCTTGGCTCCCTAGTTAGCTCATTACATTTTTGGGGTCAAAGCAACAACAGTTGTGACAGCAGAAGAACTTGCAGATAATGGTTCAATGTAGTAAGTTCCCCATAAAACATTCACTTAAGGCAAGATGCTTCAGTTAACACTTAAATCCAGGGAGAATCTTATCACTTGCTGATCATCCTGCAAGAGACAGAAAAATTCAGAGCTACACAGTGCTCATTTGCTAGGGTGAACAAGCTTCATGGCTCACTTTGAGGTTTCTTGCCTATTTCCATCCCAGATATTTATTCTATCAGTCCAGTTTTATAACAACCTAGGGATAATTCACTTGGTTTCTTTCTCGCAGAGTATCAAAATGCTTTGCTAATGAGAAATGGGCAAATGACTCTAAGGAAATAACTCCACTTTCCCTGAATATTTCCTCATGCCTGGGACCAAACCCAAAGCCAAGCTGAGTCTTACTACTAGGATGGATTCGTGCTTTTCCAGTGTTGTTTTTGATTGCTTCTCACATCCCATCCCAGCCTTGGAGTTCGGGTTTGGATAGAAGCAGCAGTGCTGAAAGGTTATGAAATGGTTGTTTCCAGCATGTCTCTGGCCCAGTCAGCCACAGAAATAGTTTGAAGTTTCGGTGGAGCCTTGAAAATTAATTTTCAGCCACGAATTTTGGGGAAATCTATGGATGGCCTGAGAGAGGCTGCGTTCTGGGGCTTTAAAAGCTGACTAGTGACATTATTGTTTTGGAGATGCAGGCTCTAAATGGGAGGTAAAGGAGATATATCTTCAGTTGGTTACATCTCAGCACCACTTCTAAGGTGCAAGGAGTAAAAAGTTGAAGAAGGACTCCCCTTTTATCTCGTCTTTGTGATGAGAAAACAGTGGGTGCTTTGGTTTAGCAAAACCTCATCAGTTGTTATGATTTGGTTTTGCAAACCTCAAACCAGGGAGGCTGGGATCTGGCTTCCATAATATTCTAACCAGAAAGTTCATGCAGCAGAGCTTTTCTGCTCAAAACTCTCCTGAGGTTGTCCTAAATTCAGTTTAATCACTGCAAAACCTAAACTCTTAGCCTTTTAGGCTCTGTCACTCTTGTTAATGTGCTACAATTCACTGTGTAGGGTTTGATAGACTAATGAACTCTGAGAAGGTATTTATCATACATGCACACAAACACACAAATGTGTATATACACATACATACATACATATGCATATATTTTGCAGTATTACAAGGTTCTTTTTCATTTGACCACAGTGGTTTCTACTTAGCCACAAAAATCTCATGCATATACTAGCCAGCTCCTATTTTCATTTGTGTTGGGGTGAAATCAAGATCTACTTGGCATGTTTCAAATGAAGGCAGACAGCGTGCCAACATCATGCCACCAAGGGAGAAAGCTCTGTGCTGGATTCTGTCTTTTCTGTCTTCACAGTGCTTGGTGAGCTGCAGCCTGAAGTGGACCAGAAAGAGCAAAATGAACATGGTGATTATGTGCTGGATGTACTGGATGGGAACAATATTGAGAAATTTAAGACCAACCCTTATAAATACACTTACAGTGCATGCATAGAACTAAATTAATAGCAGGCATAACTCTTTTAAAAGTCACTTGACTTTAATTGACATATCATTATAATTGGCAATTATCTTAATTGATATACATGGCATAAATATTGTGCTCTGGAAAGCTTCCAGTCCTTCTTTATTAGAGTATTAAGCCACAACACATGCAGATTACATGGAAATACCACTGGAGCATTTGTTAAAAGAAATTCCTTTCTTATGTCTCTTTCTTGTATTTTTATATACATGCGTATCTATGTAAATACGCAGGAAAAAAGTCATGAGGACATACTTGAATATTGTCAATACAGTCTTTTAAACAATTTCAAGTGATTCCAGTAAAGGGTTTCTACAAGTTTCACACTCTGCTTTTGTGGAAATCAGCTTTCAAGTCAGCCAGGCTAGAGATTAGATCCAAAGATTTAAAACCCCTATAGATCAAAAGCAGATGCTCTTAGAAGACATTTCAGCCAAGACAAGCCGTCTGGGGACATTGTTACAGAGGGAGAAGACAATTTATCATTAAAACATGAAAGCCTCTGTTCAATAATAACCAGATGTATCAAAAAAAAAAAAAAAAAAAAAAAAAAAAGGAAAAGGAAATAAAAGGAAGGAAAGGAAAAGGAGAGAGAAAGAAAAAAAATAGGGGTGTCAAGGTCTTGATTCATTTGTCTCCCACTAGAAATCATCTTTATCCCATACTTAGGAAACGAAAGCATATTCTTTGATGCCAAGACATAATAAAAGAAAAATTGAAACACTTCACATTGTAAATCCTTGGCAATTGTCAAGGAAATTTTAATTATATAAAAGTCTGTGATGCCTTAGGTAAAGATAAGGAGCAATCAAGTTAAAGAGCAGTTTCCGTGACTTAAAATACAAAGAGGGGGAAGATCTCACAGGAGCATTTCGGCCCCTCCTGTCTTTGTTTGTACCAGTTTCCACTTTTTCCCATCTTCACTCTGACCTAATTCAACTTGGTGACAGGGTTTGGCTATATCCTAAAACCTCCCCTCCAAGCATGTGCAAGCTTCATTTGAGCCTTCCCCATATAGCAGAGGGATTGCTGGGGGCCACGGGTGTGTAGGGACACCAGGGCACAGTGGGCTGGGATGAGTTGCCTCCTCATACACAGGATACCGATGGGAGAGACAGGAAGTGAAATTTTCAAGATCTATTTTTCCCATCTCATACTCTAACCACTAGAGAGCATCCCTTCCCAGTGAAATGTATAGCTCTGGAACACAGGAAATGCATCTGCTGCCAGCATATGGGGAGTAGGAAGTCCTCCTCACTATCCTTCTTTTACAGGCCATGCTATAAGAGAGTGGGTGTGATTAACAACAGTCGTTATAATATATTTAAAATCGTTTCCAGGTCTGTGGTTAGACATTTCAGGCTAAAATTCCCCAGGGAACGAGTACATTTAAGGACTTGGGGCGAGTAATGTGAGGTGAGGACATGAATTCTTTGCCATTGCCACCAAGTGGGTCACAGAGCAATCTGCCTGAGCTCTCCAGTTGTCCCACAAAATGAGACACAAACATCATTGCTGTTCTCCTAGGAATGTGGGAGGGAAATGCACACAATGTGAGAGATGGGAGGGAACGCGCTGAAAAATGTTTTCATTGATGTTGCTGGAAGCTGTTCATTCTTTGACATAGAAACTTTTGGGAGAAGTATGTTGATTTTGATAAAGCTCTGGGAAAACTACACTGGTTCAGGATAAAATTTTTGATGAGTCAGAAGGAACACAAAACTTGCAGGGCTCTTTTGATTCCTCCTATGAGCCAGGAAGATTTGAACTAAGGTCTCTGATTTGCTGGCTATCCTGAAGGAGGGGCTCCCCTATCTGAAAAAAACATGTGTCCTGGCCATGAGGAACCTTCTCAATAAAGCTGTTGTCAAAATCAATAAAGAGAGAGATTGCCAGATTCAGTAAAATGTGAAGCTCATGTTGCCTGTCATACTGAGTATCTCCCATGGGAAGCTGTGTCATCATTTGCTTTCTGTCTAAGCTTCTGCCTGTGGTGTCCTCAATAGGGGATTTGGAAGAAAGAAGCAACTCATCAAACAGGCAAAGGTGATGGTTGGCCACTCAAGAGGACAGGGAAGATGATTTAGAGAGTGTCTCCTAGATCTGTGATCAGAAACCCTGAAGACGTAGGACATGGATGTTTGTGTATTTCCGTGTCTCTTTGAACATGGAGTGCAACTCAGGTCAGTGTCACAGAGGTCTCTTGTCTGGAAGTGGCTTCTGGGTCCTAGTCAAGCCCTGCTACGAGGGTGCAAAACCAGAAGATTTTGTTAGGTGGGAAAACATTTTCCAAGGAAGGTATAAGGAAACTGGAGTGAGGTCTGGAAAGCGTATCAGCATGTCTGTCCTTTTGGAGCTGGAAGACTTTAGCAAACTAATTCCATTCCTTTTTCTTTGAATAAGAAAAGTAAGATATTGCCATCTTCTAGTCCAACAAGAACAGTTATGGTAGAAAGTACTGAGCTTTCTGGAAAACTCAACTTGGGTGAGCTGCGGAACTGTCACCGTGGAAAAAATGAGATTAATTATATTTTTGTTTCTCCTCTGTGTGCCAAGCACCATTCATTTCGAACAGATCTGTTTACTGTGCTAAGCTGATGTCAAGGATCAAGAAACCATGAGATGGATGCTGGCTTGGCTATTCTTTTGGTGTCTCTGGAGCCACATGTGGCAGTTTGGAGACCTGTGCAGACCGACAGACCCACTGGGGATGAAGACCCTTTCATGGCACGTTTGCAAGTTGGCTGAAGGTCTATGGTCTGGGGTGGCAATTTCTGGTCTTTCAAGTGGGCTTCATCTCTTTTCCTTCATTTGGGAAGAAATCTCTTTGCATCTGCCTTGGAAGGAAAATGTTTATAAGCAGTGGGGACTGAAGTTGAGAAATCAGGTCCAGGGCCAGACTAACAGCACTGCTGTCATCAGAGAGCTGAATACTGTCGTTCTTGTTCTGACTCACAGCAGAAGGTCTGACTTAATTGGATCCAGACTGCACCTGCACATGGATTTGGAAACCCCAAAAGTTTGGGAGTTCACATATGGGGTTCTCACCACAGGCTTAAAGGCAGGAAAAATTGAAGAAAATGGGCTATTCAGCAATGGGGGAAAGACAAGATCAAGGAAAATACAACTTACAAGGGCAGTGACATGTAGAAACATTTACCCTTCCATTGCTCAATGTTGTTTCAGTTGTACCTGTATGTTCCACATGTGATCCTTGGTCCCTGGTGCCTGGGATTTGGAAGGTGGAGATCCACCAGCACGTGGGTGCTGATGGCCACCACACTGACACTGTGGCTGCTGTCGCTGTGCCTGAACAGAAGCTCGTTTGGGTCACAACAAGTGGTTCATGTGGCCACAGACAGCATTTACACAGCGTGGGAGATCACACACGTAAAAGTCTAGTGCAGAAGTGCACAAGCACAGACTCATACAGCCCTCGGGCCTTTTCTGTTAACAATCAGGCCCATAAAGCACATAAAAATAAACCTGTTTTTACAGCTCTACACTGCTGTTCAACCAAGCATTTCAAGAAGCAAACAAAAGCACCCACTGCTCTCCAAATACGAGACTTCATTCTTATCCAGGAGCACAAATTGTACTCAGGAGGCAGTTGTGAAACCTTGTTTAAGTTCAGATTTGTATTCCATTTTGCATACCTTTGATTCACCCTTCTGTAGGAGGTGCTTTCAATTTTTAGCCTTTGATAGCTCTATACTTTTGTGGACAAACCATTTCCTGACAGTTTTTCCTGAGGGTTATGAGAGGATGAGGCAGAAACAAGAGAGGTTTTTGTCGAGTGTATACAGATACAGTAGGAAAGTATGTTGAAGTGCAGAGCACCCCATTGCCAGGTGTTTTATGGCTGACTCTGTGATGAGTTAAAGAAGGCATGAGAAGGTGCTCTCTGTCCTCAGCCACTCTGGGGCAGGGCTGTGTTTTGGGTCCCTGCTGATGGACTGTGCTGCACAGCAGCTGAACCTACCCATATCCAAACCATCCCGGTCACTTGGACAAGGACTGTATTTCTTGTCAGGCATCAAAACACTTCCTGACTAGAGAGGTCCTATTTGCATCAAGGGCAGCCTGATAGTGTGGATTTCAGGACTGAAAGTGGTGACTTTTGGGTGGACAGGCATCTGCTGTGAGAGAGGCATCTTCAGAGAAAAACCCCCAGCCAAATAAAAAAATTATGCTCTGTCTTCAAAACAATGTCTTATAGCACTAGAACAAAAAGGTCCTCATTTTGCTTGGAGATCCAAACCCAAAACAAAGGAGCATTTATAATAATTGATTGTAAATGCAGAATGGTTTGCTCTCCTTGTAATTTTTCTTTTCCTGCAGTTCTTTCAAATAACATCACAAATCCTTTTACATTTGTCAAGCTAAGTGAGCTACTCATTTTTCCCAATCCTTGCTTGCCTGCAAGGGCTTTAAATATTGCAACACTAGTCACAAAGCAAAGATTTTTGCTGATAAGTGTGCGTAATGGTTCAAAACTGTTCCAGAGAGCAAATCTGGTTTCTCAAAGGTAAATTGTACAAAAACCTGGCCTTCAATTAAATATTCCAATCATTACACGCTAATGGTGCATGAAGCTGTGATTTATCAGCCAAAACAATGTGCTGGAAAATGAACATAATTCATTAAGCCTGAACCAAACTCCGCTTGAGCTTTCCACTCACAATAATTCTTGGCTGAGAGCAATTGCTGTCATGCAGCAGAGGCCTGTTTGTAGGACACTTCTCATTTTTTATGCTGCTGGGCTCTCCAGACACGAGCTCTGCCACCTGAGCTGTGCTTTGTGGAAAGCAACCACCTGAGCGTCCGTGCAGCATCACCGCTCTGAACTGCTTGTGGGGGAAGTGGGGGCCATGGAGGATTGTTTTTCTTGCATACCTGTTTTAAGCCTCACGGTGCAATTTCAAAGGCACATTTGCCCTCAGTGAGCTCTTCTAAGAATGAGCAAAAGTGACAAAGTGTTGTTTTAACTCGTACTGAGTGCAGGGAGAGAGCTAAAAACTGCTGCTCAGCACTGGCATAGTGTGACATCCCCCTCCTTGCTGCTGGTTCTCATCTCAGCACTGGGAAGCTGCAATGCAGGAGGATGGACTGGTAGCTGATCCCCTCTCCTTGGCCTCCTGCCTCCGCCCTGTGGGAACAGTGCTGGGTGCCAATGAAATGTAATTACTCGTCACGCTGCAACTTGTTTATTTTTAGGCTTGCCGATGTGAGCCGGGGACATGGGCTGATCTGAAGTGGTTTTATGCTCTTTGCTACCTCCACTGAAGGGTGTTCGACAGTGCTGGAGCACCAGGCTGGAGATGGTGTGCCTGCTGCTAGCAAGACGTTGTCTGTTTTGATAACATCCTGGGGCTGGTTATCGTGTAACAACAAGGAGTTAGGGTTGTTTATTAAAAAAAGATGTCTGTTTTGTTACTGTGTCTTTGCTATAAAAGCAGTTGGGGGAAGGAGAGGAGAGGATGGCAAATTGATTGTTGGTGTAGCTACAGAAGGGGTTCATCTTTATAGAGATACTTGTTCCATTAGATTCAACTCTAAATGTACATCAGAGTCGGGGAGCAGTTTACTCTGTTCCCCATAGTCTCAAAACCTCAAAGCCACCGTGATTAAGTTCCGTCTCACCCACTTTGCACATCCAGCCGAATACTGAAGATGTAAACCAAAAGAATTTCCTGCCCTTCACATCACTTTATTTCACACACATGCTAGAGAAATAACAAAACTATTTACAAAGTTTAAGCAAAACCAAATCATCAAGCCCATGAAGCTTTAGAAGGAGGAAGGTATTTTTGGCCAGAGAGGTGTACATGGCATGTGGAATTTTTGCCCTGGTTTATTGCATGGTCACGGGACTTGTGCAGCAGCAGTGCCGGCACTCACCAGCTGCACCACTGCCCAGAGCAGCTGCCCCAGGGAAGCCAGGAGTCCAGATGTCATGGAAAAAGGGCAAGGATGCCAAGCAGTATTCGTGAAGGTTGTTCAGGACAGTGTATTGCATGAACATGGAGCTGCAGGATTGCCGTACTTTGTGCCCATGGTGCTGCAGCTTGGGGTGTCCGAACCGCGCTGGGCGCCTGCCGGTGACCGTGTGTGCTCCGCCCTGCACTCTGGGTCCCAGCCAGGACTGAGCCAACAAATGTGGCCTTGGGGTGTCACATCTGCTGTAGCTTTTCTGCTCTGGAGATTCCGGAGCTGGCTTAGAGGGGCCCCTTTGTGGAAGCTTGGTGTTTTGTGTAGGGGATGATGGATAGCTCTGCCTGTGGAAGTAGGTTACACCTGCGGTTAGCTGGCAGCGAGCACACGGCCCTTCTGGGAAGCTGATGTGCCACTGCTGCATTAGTGGTGTGATTGACTAATTTGCTTCTCCTTTGATCTAGCAGAAAGCACTTGACACTTTTGGAAGAGGAAAGAAGGGAAAACCCCTCTCACTTTGGTTGCATTGTGTAAGCAGAGTGTCCCGGGCTGTTCTGCTAGTGCAGGGAAAGGGGGTTAAAGAACAGGACTGAGTCTGACCTCTCGGGCAGGAATCAGCACTTGGCCTCTGCAGCTGAAGAAAAAGGTGGGGTGCTAATCCAGAGAGTGGGAGGGATGAGCTCTTGGTTGCAGTTTGGTTCTGGAAAATGGAAAGATTTTGGGGGTACTATAGGCATGCCAGCAAATCATTGGGTGGCTGAAGAGTTCATGGCATGGTAGATTTGAGAAGCACGGGAGATGGGGAGTGAGTTCCCTCACTGAAACCTAAAGTTGTGATGGATGTTCTGGTAGCTTTGTTGTGTGGACACCAGTCTTCCTTCACTTTCTGTGTTCTCTCTGCCACTGTTCCTCTTAGAGTTCAAATCAGATGCCAGGATAAGTGCTGTGGTCTTATGATATGACTGCTGTTTCTAGGGACAAGACCTTTATAAGTGGAGAGAGTGCTACAGGCATTGAGTCAGGGAAAGGAATGAGTGCAAGGAAAATCGTGATTAAACATCTAGGAGTTTTCCCAAGTCTGCCACAGACTCTCCATTTGACCTTTGGAAATTCCTGCATAGTCTTGGCCCACCTTTGTACAGTGGACCACAAATAATTCTCTGGATACACTTTACATTTTTGCAAAAGAATAAGACAATTCCAAATGTCCATGTGCCTGCATTGCTAAGCCCTCAGACAATATTTTGATTTATTGGAGAACACAAATTTTAACCTTGAGCTTCCTTCTCAATATTCATTCTTTACTTTTTCCGTTGTAGTTTACATTCCCTGTTGCTAAAGCTAACAAAATGTTCATGTTAATAGAAAGTCTTCTCCCTGCTGGGCCCCAAATTAAACATTCCTGGGAAGGCAGGAGGCAGTTGCTTTATTCTGCATTGCGAATTAGCATGTTTGCATAACTTAATGGTCAGTACATCAGACAGGAATTCCAGAAGAGATCAATCTTCAGCTCTGTGTTTGACTTCATGGTCCAAGCATCCTCTGTATGGAATTGCTGCATAGGCTGCTGGAATGGCCTTCTGGTGTGGGGCTATCCATCATGGACTTCATATCTGGTTTGTGTGAGGAAACCACAGAGAATGAGAATGTGTCAAAGAGCCTCCTGAAAAGCATGTTTACCACTTCTCAAAGCAGAGAGCAAGCAGTAGCACATCCCATTGAGAAAACCAGCTCCAGCTTATGAAGAAGAGTACTGAATTCTTCCACCTTCAGCAGACACACCTTGAAAAACCATCTTTATCTCTGACTGTAGCTCTCTTAGTGCTGTGAAACCCCATTTGAGGGATCTGGGGAAACTCCACTCTGGTGCCACCACATGTGTTGTCTCAGCTGCAGTGTATGAGTTGCTTTGGAGGAGGAAACCACCCATGAGCACATTATTTCCTGTCCTGTGCTCTGCAGAATTTTCTTCTTTAAGAAAACAACTCAGGATTCTTCCCAAATGTACATTTTTTGTGTGTGCTCAGAGTGTTTCCCTTGCCAAGCTGAGGCCCGATCCAGGCTCAGTAAGATAAAGGGAAAAAACTCCCCTAGACCTCCACAAGGCTGAAGGTCCAAAGGATGGTGTGGATTTGAAAGGTGGGGGGGGGGAGGTTGCTGTGCTTGTAGAGGTTACATTGAGTATGATGTGGCATCACCTAAAAAGCAGTCTCACTATTTCTAAGATCTGGGTGGTGCTACCAAGCTCACAAGGTGCTGATTGAAACCATGGCTGGGTATCTCACTGTTACCTTTTGTGTTAAATTCCTGAGGCAATCACAGCTTAGATGCCACAAAAGGTAAAATCCCCAAAATAAGCCCTGCCTAGGGAGTACACAGTCTCTGAGCAAGGTTTGCCCACTCTTGTTACCTGTGAGCACTGTCTTACCCTTTGTGGTGGTTCACTGAAGTTACTGTAAAGTTAGGAACACCTCATGGTTAACACTTGCAGGGAAAATGTGAGTTAGTAAATAAAATATGAACACTCTTGGGATCCTAAGCAGGTATTCCCACTGATGGAGCCCCACTCTTCATGTTACCATCTAGATCCACACAAAAATTCAGGACAGTTTCTCGAAACCATTTGTGGCAATCTGGGAATGCAGAAGAATGGGTTCTAAAAAGCTGATAGAAGAGTTACTGAATTCTCTCTTTCCTTCCTTCCTAGCAGAGTTTCTTCAAAATTCAGGTATTTTTAAAAATTCCTAGAACTGATTAAACAAACATTTTTTGCATCAGAAATATTTACCCTGGTTTCTTAGAACTGATAACACCTGTTTTTAAAAAATGCAACAACATGCAGGATGTTAATATTTTAAGCATTTTTGCTAGTTCTGCTTCTTAGAAAATTGGCAGCCTTTATATTTATCATATCGCCCATGTGGTATTTCTCAGACCAAGTCTAGAAAAGCTATTTCTAATCTAACTTTTTCAGTTTCATTCTACTGCCACTTCAGTACTTCCTTCCAGCTGGTACCCTCTTGCTTTTATCATGTTGTGTTCAGTCACCCCTCACAGACGACCAAGTTAAAATACCAGGCATTTATTCCTCTCTGGTAGTATTTTTGGGTCTTTCCTTTTGAAGATACAATGGTGGGCTTCCCAGACAGGCAGTAAACATTCTTCTTTTATTGTCCAAATCCACTTAAAATCATTGTAATATGCCTGAAGATTTTTTTTTTTAATGTACATCAAAAAAGAATCGAAAAATATATGGAAATCTACTGATAGGCAGTGGCTGTGCAAGACTTGTCTTGTCCATAATCTAGTATTGGAGTTGGCAGTCTAAGTCAACAAAATCCTGAAATATCTGGAATGTGTCTTTAAAAACCAGATACCTCATTTTCTGAAATTTACTGCATAGGACTGATTTTTTACTTAGTATATTATCATATTTTTTCACTTTATGTATTTGGGAAATATGAATCCAATATATGTTATCAATGCATAAGAGCTCTCCAAGTTCTCCTTTCTAAGAAATTCCCTCTTTTGCTAAAAGAAATGATTTTGCTTGGAAGGATAACCACTAACTCCTCTCTGCCACATTGCAAATTATGAAGCGGTTTTGGATGTCTGCTTTTTAAATGAGTGTATTTGATGTAATAAATGCCCAGACATAACTGTTGTCTTAAGCTGGTCAAATTATTCATTAGTCTCAAACTGGTCAAATTATTCGTTACAAAAAATACTGTTTTGTAGCGACATTAATTTTCCTCATAACTGTTCAGCGGAGAATTTATGGGAGTGCAGGCTGTGCCACAGGTTAATTTATAAACTACTAGGATATGCTTTTCATTATTTATTAATTTGCTATTAGTTACTTGAATGTCTGATGTTGACTCTGGCTTTTTTTGATGGACAACAGAAGTGTGATGAATAGAAGAATAATGACTTGTAAGTTCAGATTTGTAGTGCAGCAGCATCCATCACAGGTGAGTGATTTGTAAACGAGAAGGGCAGTCCTCGCCCCAAAGGTCTTCCAGCAAAGCATCCCCCAAGATGATGAATCCATGCAGAAAAGGATTGGGAAAGTGGACTTTGCCACAGTAGTGCCCTTGTTGCCCTGGCAGCTAAACCTCTCTCCAGTTTTATTTTAGGTGAAGGAAGGTTTAAGACAGAGGCACCAAAGGCAAAGAGATGAAGGAGAGAGCAGGAGAGACTGAGAGAGTGACTTTTTTTCGAAAATGTGGCCAGGGGTGTGGAAGGTATGGTGGGTCAGCTGGAAATGTAAATTAACCCTTCCATACCAAATGAGACATTATCAGTAGGAGAAGGTTGTCCTTGAAAAGACCTGGAGGTAAAGAAAAGCAGTTTTGGCTCAGTAGCCAGTGAGGCAAATATGGCAAAATAGAAGTATGTGCAAGATCATCAGCAGTTATTTGGAGGAATATGTGCCCACAATAGCTGTGTATCCCAAGCTCGGAAAAACGGACATCATCAGGACTCATGCAGGAAATGTAGAGAGACAGGATTTCAAGTGCCTGGATGGAAATGAAGGCCACATCATAGGGATGCTTTGCTGGAAAAACATGGAAGGTTTTGACTTAAGCTGGATGTGAAGACCTGCAGAGAGGTCCAACAGAGGAGAACACCCATGCAGGCTGTGGGATGTGCAGGAGAATTATTCTGACCTAGAGGGCCAACATCTCTCTGAAGGGTGGTGTGGTGGAACTGGTGTCTGCAGGTCGAATAACATCAGTTACAGGTATCTTAATGATTAAGGGAGAGTGCCGGCTGTTGCTCAGGAATTTGGTGAGGGTGGTGGTGTAGGGTGAATTTCATTTTAAATGCCAGAAGACTAAATCTGGTGATGTCCTCTGGGCAGTGCTCAGTTTGAGGCACACATAATGCACAGGTGTGTGAAGTTAAATGTTGTGAAGGCTTTCTGTCTTTGTACCTTTCTTTCATCTTGTATTTAAGGAAGTGTGATCAGGTTAGATACAGACCTTGCAGTAATTTCTGTAATGGAAATACAGATATTTATGCTAGGAAACACGGCTTTATTGGATTCTTTAGCTGGGAGACACACATCCAAAGTAGTGCAGACAGCAAAATATTCTCAGTATCCTCTGGTTGGCCAGTAATGCAGGAGAAGGTTGAAGCCATTCAACAGTATCTGTCATGAAACTGCTATTTATTCATCTTTATTATATAAAGTTCCATGTGTTTTTGCTATTCTATGAATATTCTGGTCTGGCAAAGTTCTTTCAGATCCCTAAACAGGTGACTGGATTTAGAATTATGTGTTGTTTCTGGTTTCCTTTTTTTTTTTTTTTAAATTTTATTTTATTTTTTCAATGGCTAGAAATCAATTGATCTTTCTGTAACTGGCAAGCTGGAGTTAAGCATACTTAGAAAAAGCTATATCCCATGGAATTTTTGGCTTGCTTTCTTAAACTGTGGCAGGACATCCTGATGCTATGAAATTACATAGAAAAAAAAAGTCTTGGAAGAAAAGACTGGGATTAGTAGCTTTGTTACTGAATAGATTTGATGAGTTCCTTCTTTGATAGAAACATTATGATGTTGAAAAGTAATGAAATCTTTGAAGAGCTCTGGTGGATTTTGAAATGAAAATTGAATGCAAAACTCTGGAACATTTTAAAGAACAGGCACCTCGTGTTTATTAAGCCCCCTCCATGAGTTACAGGTACTGAGCTTGTCTTTACAACAGAAACATCTGGCATCTTTGCTGTCTCTATTAAATTATTCCAGTGATTCAGGAAAAAAAAATAGCACTGAGGGAAAAGGGAAGTAAAGGGAGAAAGATACATTTGTGGAGAGGGACGTGGAATAATGCAGTAATTTCCCTTAGCTGCACCCTGAATATTGTATGGAGTGAGACTGACACAAGGGAAAGGGGGAGAGCGGACATCTGGACTATCATTTTTTCAGATTACCAGAAATTTGGGACATGTTACTTAGAAAAGATGTAATTAAGATTTATTTATTTTTTGAATGCTCTGCTCTTTTGTATTGTTTTAGCACACATGGCATTCATATAAATCAATTCTAGTAATAATGGTCTTATGCACACAGCATCTCATCCACAGCGCACTGAAGTCTATGGGAGGGCTTTCCACTGACTTCACTTGGCACTGAGTCAGTCTCACGGAGGGCCTTTGATGAGCCAGTAACAGCCATTAAATTCCCTCTCGTCCCTCTGTGAGGAGAGGTGGCAGGTTTCATTGCATATTTTGAAGGGTGACTGGTGCTGCAGGAACTCAGGCTTCTAGGTCTCCTCCACTGTGGGTCTCTTGTGGTTGCTGCTGATTGGGAGGATCATGGAAAGTTTGTGTTGCTGTGCTTAACAGGTTCATTTAACTGCTGGAAAGCTGAGAGTCATGAAAGTCTTTGTATATGTGTAGTCACTCTACACAAAGGAATGGGAGATACTGGAGTATCTACTGAAGTCTGATCACAGAGTCACAGAACCATTAAGGTTTGAAAACAACTCTAGGATCACTGAGTCCATTACTCTAATACTGCTAGGCCCACCACTTCACCATGTCTCTAAGTACCACATCTACATGTGGTTTTTGAACACTTCCAAGGACGGTGACTCCACCACTTCCCTGGGCAGCCTATTCCAATGCCTGACCACCTTGTCAGTGAAGAAATTTTTCCTAGTATCTAATCTAATTGTCCACTGTTGCAATTTGAGATTATTTCCTCTTATCCTGTCACTTGTTACCTGGGAGAAGAGACCAACTCCGACATCACTGCAACCTCCTTCCATTGTGGAAAATGATAAGGTCCCCCCTGAGTCTCCTTTTCTCCAAACTAAACAACCCCAGTTCCCTCAACTGCTCCTCATAAGACTTGTGCTCTGGATTTATGGAGCTTTGCTGGAGAAGCCCAGCAGACCACTGGACACAGTTGTAAAGGACCCACAAGACACCAATACTCTGAACTGTGGTACCCGTGTTCCCACCAAGAAGGTGTTACTGCCAGAAATGGTTTTGAACCAACCCAGCCCACTTCCCAGTGTGCTGAGAGCCTGCTATGGCAGCTCAGCTGACAGCCCACAATTGCTTTAGTTATGAAAGACAGTTTGTTTCTGAATGTGGGACCATGTGTAAGATAAACATGGGGACTGGGAAAGCAGTGTAACAAAGGCAACATTATCCACTTGGTTTTAGCCAATAGGAAAAGCAATCAACTCATCTTCAGGTCAGCTGTGGTCTCTATAACTCAGTTACTGTCATTTTCCCAATAAATATTTTCTGAGCTAGGAAAAGAATCTATTGTTTAAGTCAAACAATTTGACACCACATTAAAGACAGTGGTTTTGTATTTATTATCTGTTGATGAAAAGAAAAAGATGTCTCCCCAAGAAAAACACTATTACATTAAAATAAGAAATTATGGCAAAGGAATCAATCACATTTCCTATGCACAACATAGCAGAAAAGAGTCCTCACTTGCCACTGGCTCTCCATCATCAGGGAAATCCAAACTGCTTGGAATTACTTTTAAGCATATGCATTCTTAAGTAAAGAGAGAAGGAATAATTAATTTGATTTTGAGCAATTGTCTTCCAAATAAATTCCATTCCACAGTGTTGGTAGTGGTTATTTGGTAAAAGAGAGCAACAACAACAACAACAAAAGAGCCAAATCCTGCCCAGGCTCTGGGACTTTGGGTTCATTTTCTAAAGGGTAAACGTATTTTGTTCGCTGTATCTTGAGCTTGGAACAAACAAACCCAGACATGTTTAGTGTAAAAGATATTGCACTAGTATGCTGTTGATACGCCAGAATAGCCCTAATCCAATGCCTGTTAGCATTGGTCGGTGAGACACTGTTGACTCCAGTGGGTTTTGGAGCAGACCCAGAGACAGTTTCATGTGCTAGTTAATAATCCTACTACAGGGTGGATCCTGATTCCTGGCATTTGTCAGGAATTTCCTAATTTATTTCATTACTCTTTGAATCAGACCGATGTGGTGATACTCATCTATTAACAATCTCAGGATTCGCATCTCATTTAGGCTCACTTCTTTATCAGAGGGCAACACAGACACTTTTGGAGAGCAGTTCCCATGTCTCTTGGCTTAGTAGGATGGAAGGAGCCGAACTGGAGAGATGAGACAGCTGTCAGAAAGCTGAAATCAGATAAAATCAGTCCCACCTCTTTTGATCCCTATTCAGCTAACTCAGGGTATTCTTAATGCTTGAAAGACTCAGATGAATTACTTGACACTTAAAGGTCATTGAGAATGTCATAGAGAATCAAACCCAGAACTTTAATTTGAGTAGTTTCAAGCATAATAGAAAAAAACTGTGAGTACAGTGTTTCCTCTGTCCATCCAAAAAGTGATTAGTCCCAAATGTGTAAGGAGGAGGAGGATGGGACATAGACAAATCTTTAGCATTTACAATTAGTCTGAAAATACCACCATTCTGAGAATTACTTTGATTAGCAGCAGTATCAAGTTTGCAATGAGATCAGGATTCACTGCAGAGGATACAATAAGGGGTGTCCTCTAAAGGGCTTGGAGACTGCTAAAAAGGAGAAGCTAAAATTTGGGACTTGCAGAAGTTTGCTGTGTGAGTGAGTGGGAGAGCCCAGACGAGGACCCCACACTTCTTTCTCCTGTTTGCTTCTCTCTTCACCCACTTGAGGGACAAGTCAAGAGTGGAGATTTCAATCCAAACTAAAATTATTGCCTGAAATAGTTACACAGCCTTAAAGAGAAACTTAGACTTGTGTTTGCAGTAGACATCTGTGCTATTGGTAAGGAATGACACATTCTGCTACTCTTTCTTTGCTCTTGAAAGCCCTTGGTTGGTTTTGCCAGCACGTGTGACTTCCCCCTGGCCTACAGCCATTGCTCCTGGGGCTGTGCTCTCACCTTATCTCACCTGCTAATCAGGCTCAGGCTGATCAGTCCTTTCAAGCGGGATTGCCAGGGAGAATGCAGGGTGCCAGAGGATCCAGTAGTGAGGTTTGTGAGGAGGGCTTTCTCCCCCTGAGTCAGCGCTGAGCCACTAAGTCAGCCCAGGTTTTGGGGGTGGCACATTCCCTCTGCAGTCATGAGTAATCTGCTGTTTCTGCTTAATATCAAAAGGATGCAGTGAATTGAAACCAAAACAAAAAACAAAGCTGAAAAGCAGACCTTTGCCTTAAATAAATGTTTGGTTTACTGATACATATCTTAGATGAGCAAGGGAAGCCATGATGAAATACAGTGAAATATGTATGCTGGGGTGAAGGCTGGTGGAGGTCTGCTCAGTCTCCTTGCTCCGAGCCCTAGGAATATTCTGGGAAATCAAAACTGGATTGAAAATTAATGGAGAGTTGCCTTTTGCATGTAAGATGTCATCATTGAGCAGTAGAGCCCACTGCTGTAGGAGGGTACCTGGGACGTGAAATGAGCTGGACTGACAGGGAGGATGCAGAGATCGGTGTGGCCACGCCAGGCTGCACCCAAGGGGTGTCACTGGGGTGCTGCTCAGAGCCATCTGCTTTTGCAGCCACGGCACTCAAGAGCCTTGAGCATGATTTTTGGGGAGGGCTGAGGGATGCAGGCTGCTCCACCCTGGGGAAGAGAAGGTGTGGGCTGGTCGAGTAGCCTCCTAGGGCTGTTTGAAGGGCAGTTACGAAGATGTCAGCGTCAAACTGAGAAAGCCACACGACAGAACAGTGAGCTGTGAGCAATAGCAGATTGCAGCTTGGGAGGTTTAAATTAGACATAAGGAAAAATTTTTCGCGAGGAGGGTGGAGCAGCACTGGAAGCACTTCTGGTTGCCCAGGCCATCGTGGTATCTCTGTCCTTGGAGGCTTTCAAGACTTGGCTAGACAAAGCATTGGCTGACCTGACCTGCTGTCAGCAATAGTCTTGCTGTGAGTGGAAGGTTGGACGGAAGGCTTTCAGAGATTGCTTCCAACAAGCATTTCTGTGATCTTATGATATCCAGTGTGGAATTTCCTTAAAATTATGTCATTAAAAATTGAGTCCCTGGAACTTGCCAGTCTCCATTACAAATCCCTTGTCCTGATTTCCCTTCTTGCTGGTGTCTTTTTTCATCTACACTGCCAAATCACATCAAACCCCCTTGCAGGGTATGTCAGCCAGTGCACCGACCTGAAGAGTATCTTGCTGAAAAAGTATTTGCAAAACAAAATTTTGCTTTTCATGGTGATTGCATCACCTTCTGCAAGTCCATTTGTCTGGCTGATAGCCTGAAAAAGCTTTTTTAACCCTACATTTCATTGCTTATGCCAGCTTTACTTCTAGTGAAGTTTTGAAGTACTTCCCGGATTTTCATGTGAATTCTTTAGTTACCAGCTTCATCCAAAGGAAAGACAGCTCCAACTTTAACCACTTGAAAAACAGAACAGGTTACCTAATACCACTCTGTTATCCAGCCTTGTGGCAAGAAGACCAGTGAAATCACGAGAAAAGAAGGAAGATTTGAGGCTGTGCAGGTCTGGCTGCCACCTCTCACTGCTATGGCCATAGAGATGCAGCCACAGCAGGCCCCCATTCAAAGCTGAGCCAGACATATTTTACTTAATAAGAAAGTATTTTGAAATGTTTAAGCAGATAAGTGAAAGCAAGTGGCAAACCTCTCCTTTTATTTTATTTTTTTATTTTTTTTGGTCACTGGCTATTTGCTTTCTGGGATGGAATAATTTATTGTTCCTTTTCTGTCCAATAGGAGAGATAAATAAGGGTGAATTTTTTCAATGAGCAAGACGTACATTTGGAAACATCATTTTAGCATCAAAATGAGATTTCCATAAGACCCTTCTGAGTGAAGCTGTAGCAGTATGTCTTGATCCCTCACTAGGAAAGGAAAAGCAGCCAGAAATTTCAGGACTAAATTGCCTTGTAGTTCATCTTTCTTTGTTATTTTTTTGTTTATAGAAAAAGTGAATTTATTGAGCATGGAAAAATACCAGATTGACAGCTCTGGAAAAATAAAAGCCTCTCTTAATCCAGTGTGCAGATGTGGCACAGTCAGTATTAACGCAGAATGCCTCCCTGAGATCCAAAGGAGTCATTGCAAGCAGTTTGGCAGGGACAGGCCCTCTGCCCCAGTCCTTGTCCAAGGGGGTTTCAGAGAGCACAAGTGCCAGCCAGTGCTGAAGTGCTTAGAAGTCAGTTGAGCATTTGCATTTCTCTGTGCCACTCTTTTTGCCCAGCCACTCTGCCAAAGGGAGCATGGAGTAAGGGAGAGTGGCAGAAGGACAAAGTGAGGAGGTTTATGCCTCTTAAGAAGTCATGTAGCTCACCTGTCAGCAGTTCACTGTGGCAGAAATGGATGGAGATCTGGAGTGAAACTGTCTTGGGAGGGTTAGCACTGTTTGAGCAGAAGGAAGCTGAGTTTTGATGTGTAAGTCTTAGAGTTTGGAAATCTTCACTTCCAGGCTCTGGGGCTCACCACCTCTCTGGTTCAGAGTTGTTTAGTGCTGAGGTACACAGGGACAAGGCTTCACTGTCTGGCAGCAAGGCAGCACAGCCAGATGTGTGAGTGTAGCTGGAGACTTGTCACACACCCACAAAACACCGAAATCAGTGCTGCACCTGAAGTGTGGGTATTAATGCATTCTGCAGACACCACGTGCCCTTGATGCTGTCTGTGTGCTGGCTGTGCCACGGCTTTGGGTCCAGCATGAACCAGGTGATGTCTCTGCACCTGTACAGACATGGGTGTGGTGCATGGGCCATGGGAAGTCAGGGAATTCATGCGATTAAAAACAGAGCATCCTTACTCTTGCTCAGAGTTGCCTCTTCTCATAACAGCCCTGTAGCCTGGGGAGAGCTGTCTCTGGCAGGAAGTTGGATTTGGTGTATCTTTATTTTGCATGCTTCAGGGGCACTCTGTTTTGTGTGGGGAAGGTTGTTTGGTTTTATTTTGCATTTTTTCTCTGAAGTATATGACTTTTTCATCAGGGTGAAAATCTGTCAAATGAACATTTCAGACTTCCTAGAAATTATGAGGTTCTGGAATCTATTAAAGCATAAACGTCAGAAGAAAATTACTGCAGAGTTTGTCTGGCCTTTCTTGTTTTACTCCTTGATGTGAACTTTCCTTGTTTGCTGATGTATGCTTTTTGTGCACGGGTTACAGTAAAAAAAAATCTTAAAAAAGATGCTGCAGTTATTAACTACTTTTGCATGTCTGCAGTCTGCAGTCTCTGTATGTGTATATATGGCTTTCCATCAAGATAAACCTGCTTAGAAAAATGTTGTGGTTAAAAAAAAAAAAAAAGGAAAGAGAGATTGATGCCAGAAACCCAGACCTAAATCATTCTCTTTTTTTCCCCTGTGAATATTTCTGAATTATACTTGTAATGCACCATAACAACAAACAACATGTTTTCCTAAGTGTAAGTAGATTTGCTGTTGAGGAAGTCTGTGCCAAAGCTATTTTTGAGCAAACAGATGTCGAGGGCCTAAACAAAGCCTGAAGTGTGCATAGGCATTATGAATTGCACTTGTATCAGGGACAGACTGAGGACAGAGAGCTTGTTAAATTTTACTAGATTGTCTGTGAAAAGATGCCGTTTTTTGCATCTTTTGATGGTGTGGTATGAGATTGATCAGGACATGAGCTTTCAAAGCTCACCCTGTACTCCTTGATTTTCTTTTAGATCACTTTGTTCTTCCAAAATACAAATGAAATAAAATTCAAAGAGGTCAGGTCCTATGTCGGTTGACAAAACTCCCCCACCTATTTCTGCTAGCCCTGAGGGCACTGGAGACTTGGTGCAGAGTAGGTGCCATCAGTGGCTGAGGGATGTCCCAAGGAGAAGGAGACGAGAGGTACCAGCAGCAAGTGCAGAGAGGTGATGTGTGTCCCTTCTTCTCAAATGCTGGAAATCACTTCCATGCCTAGAACAGTCATCAGGGGTTACTGGGAAAACAATTTTACCAGGCAGAATAAAAGACATCCCAGAGTTCGACTGCATGGTGAGCTTTTCTTTCTCCAGTTTACTTCTGCATAGATGTGTTTAGTTTATTGCATATTTCAGTATAGCACTGGGAAAAGGTGTGGGACAGTCTGGAGGTTCCAAGGATTTAAGAACTGGAAAACCTACCATTAATTTTTGTTAAGGAATTGCAATGGATTTAGATGTTTTAAGCAGCAAAGTGTGAGCTAAGGGCCTTGTGCTGTTCAGCAGGGCTGGAATAAGTCCAGGCACAGTTTGCTTCTGGGAGGGAAGTTATAACAATACCATGTCTGGAAGGACAGGACAGATTCTCAGTTGGGTTTAGCAAAGCCTGGGGGCCCGATGCACATTCACATTTACACAAGTGCTCCCTTGCACTGAGGCGGAGGCGTTGATTGTTGTCAGCCGGCCGCGATGCCGTAAGTGAAACTCAGATGTGTTTTACAGGGAACACTGGGAAGGTTGGCAGGAGCCCCTTTTTCCATGTTTGCAAATAATGCAATGTGAAATTCAGCAGCTTTGTGGCCGCAGAGAGTCTGTCAGGGCACATGTGTTTCCAAACTCCACCGATGCCAGGATACCTCCCAGTAGCCGCCGCGTATCAAAGAATAAGGCATTAATTTTCCCCAGCGCATGCTGTAGCCCTGAGCTGCACCAGAAGGGGAGTTTATGGAGTTCAGTCTGATCCGTGTAAGTCTGCGCAAGGGATCACTAAAACCCAGTAAAATCACATTGTGGTCCTTAGAAAGTACCCTTGGTGAGCCTGCAGCAATACCACATCCTGCTGATCCCCTTGGTAGGGCAGCCATCACGAGGAAACACCTCTTGTTGTCTAAAACACTGTCCAGAACTCGTCACACGTTTTATTATTACCTCACCAATTATGTCATAGGATACGCTTAATAAAATACTTCAGGGAAAAGGTTTAGCAATTTTAATATATGTGCAACACCTTCACTGTAGTGTGTCTCTTGCTAGTTTGTGATCCACCAGCCATTTGGTGTGATTAGTGTTGGCCATAAAAGCCTCGAAGGCCTCGCAGCTGATCCCAGAGCCTGGCTACAGATATGCATGAGAGGGTTTAAAAAAAAGTGTTATTTTCCTTTACTTTAGCTTTATGGCTCTTAAGCAGATGCTGAGATTCTCAAAGCATCTCTGAGTCTAGTTAGCTGCACAAACTATCACAGTGGTGATGGCAGATATAATGCTTGATTGCTTTTCTTTCTTGGAAAATCTGTATATTTAAAATGCATAATAGTTTTTCCCTAGGCTCTTTGAAGTTCTGGAGAAAGTTAATATTAGTCCCAAATTTAGAACTCGAATTTGATCCTTTTTGTTCTGCTTCCCATGAGTTGAATTAGCTGGAATTAAAGTGAATAGTTTCTTGTATTTCTACCAGCACTGAAAATCAAATAATTTGGGGGTGAGCTCCAAAGGAAAAGTTTTTTTGTATCCTGGGTAAATTTAACCAAGAACAGCTTTATTTGAAATATGATTTTCAGAATGCAAGATTTTCCTTGACTGCTGACAAAAGCACTTGTAGAGCATTTTGAAAACTCAAAGTGTTATTAAGGTGGATCAGTCTAAGAATCAAAAATATATAATGATTTATTTTGAAACCTTTATATTCAAATGTTTTTAAATAATTTACTTTTCCCATTGGAACACTTCAGCAAATATTCTAAATTAATTTAATTCTGTACATTTTAATTTATTTATATTATTTATATGATTTTTAATAATTTAAGTGAAGGTCACATAAATATATCCATAAAATAGACACCATGTTCACAGTTTCTCAAACTTCTAGAAGCAGACATAGAAGCACAAAATTGTTTCTTACTTACTAGAAACTATATAAAAGCTTAGAATGAGAGAATGCATTTGTGAAAACTCCTTTCAAGATCTTACTTGTAATTTTTCCTTAGAATGACAAAATTCATTGAGTAAATTTGGGCAGGAGATGACATAAATTAGTCTTTAATAAATCCATGTACCTCTGAAATCTCAGAGGCTATGAAGTGGAAACCAGACATACTATCTACACATTGTGCATGCTTATTGCAGCTGAGGTGGTGCAAGCTGAGGTCCTTCCCCTTGTAAAAGTGATCAAAGGAAAGGCATAATTTAGCTGAAATTATGACTGTCCAACCCAGTGCAGAAGGAAACGTTCCTGAGATACTCCACCATCTCAAGTTGGCTGGAAAGGGACCTGAGTTTTTTTTCTCACAAACTATGAAAAGGAGTTACCAAGAAGATGACAAATCCATGTTATGGCTGGAAGGCACAGCTTCAGCCCCTGTGAGGCCAAGCAGGGCAATTTTACAGGTGATTACAGAGCTGTGCAGGACACCACCAAGTCCAGGACCGCAGAGGGAAGGACAGCGACACACTGGAGAAGGCAGTCTGGGAGCATGTAATGACAATAGCAGTCTTAGTCCTAAGTTTGTGAGAGGAAACAAGAAGATTACCTCAGAAAATAAATATTACTTAAGCTATTCACTTAAGAAAGGAAAGTTAATGCCCAGGCATGATGCCTAAATCTAAGAGATTTATCCTCCTCTTAGAACTGTGCTGATTCTGCCAGAAGTTATACGTATACGTTACTGCATGAGGTTCTCCTTTGGGGCTGCATCACCATCTGGTTCAGCCTATTGTTCTAAGGGCTTTCAAGACCATATTTAAATGTCTGAGCTGCCCTCTGTGTGGAGTTACGTGTACAGTTATTTACACGGATACACATGTGCACGTGCTGTTTATTGAGAAGAGCTGAGGCTTATGACATGTCAGCAGTGCCCTGGAGGCTGTAGTGAGTGTTCATGAGCCTTCCAACCCAAGGTACAATGGTTCCCCTCATAGCCAAAATCCCCAGTTAGTATAAGTTTTATTACACTCTTTAAGAATGCATTTTCCTCTCCAAATCTGATTCATTTCACTTACTGTCTGTTGAAACATCTCTTTTCTGTAATTCAGGGGGACTTACAAGACCTGTGGCCAGTGGAAGGACTAATGAAATCCATCCTGGGTAGAGAGGGAGAGGCTGCTGCTGTGGTCTTTTTCCCAGTATACAGTGGTAAAGGCAAGAATGGGTATAACAGGAGATCTGTACCTAAAACAAGCCACCATGGGAGCTGCAGGCCCTTGTGTGGGAAGACAGACTTGATAGAGGTGAACTCGTCTGGAGCACTGAAAGGTGCTGAGAGGATTGTGTGTGCTGGTGGGAATGGCACTGAATCTCAAGATGAATCTCCTCACTATGTCAGGATCAGTGCTTTGCTGTCCTTAGTAATACATGTTAAAGCCAGGGAAGTCTGGAGTACTGAAGCCTCTCCAGGTTAACTGCACGTGTTCACAGTGGAAATGGTGTAAAAACTCCTGAAGCCCAGTGGGAGATGAGGGTGATGGGATGGAATGGCTGCTGCTGGAGACAGATTTTCTCATTACACACACCAGTGACTCTAATAAAGACCTAACCCACCTTCCACCTGAGAGATTCTGGTCATACACACCAATGCACAACAAACACCCGTCTATTTGATTAGCTTTCTCTGGACCTTGTTCTGTGGGCTTTAGGGTTCACTGGTGCAGTGAGTCTGCAGGAGGTGAGGATGTTCAGTGCCTCTCTAAGCTGGGACTTTAGCCAGGAAATCCAAGGGACTTTTCTCTCCAAACATGGGTGCTTTCAGCTACTCATAATTGCTCTTTAATTACTTGAAGTTGAACTAAAGTCAAGGCATTGCTACTGCACAAGACAAAGTGCTAGTATTTGGATCCTGGCTGGGGACATAGTTGCTTGTAGACGATTTATCCCTGCAGGTACAGAGTCATTGGGGTGGCCCTTTGGAGTCTTGGACAGTGCATGTCCATATCCAGTGCATCCCTCAGACATTCAGGCAGACTTTTCTTTCAGCTTGAAACCAGTAGAGTATAAACATCATCAAGAATCAGGGTGTATGAACATCATCTACAGCCAGGATGGGAGTGTGCTAATGATCTGTGTGTGCACGTGTGCTGCTGTCTGGGAAAGCATCGCTGCATCCACAGATGGCTGTGAGGGGAGTAACCACAGCACTGCAGAGATCCTCTTAACGCTGTGGGCTGGGGCTTTACAAGCAAAATAAAACCCCAGTGAAAACAAACAGCCCTCGGGCTAATGATCTGCTGCTCCTGTTTTGTGAATGGGGCTGTGGGAGCAGGATGCTGGGGAAAGGCAGGGTGGATATGGAGCTGTTTAGCGTGCTCAGTAGCTGGGGCTCTTTTTCCTATCATGGCTCAGTCAAGCACAACCTCAGGTTTCAACAGCTGGTTAGCCACATCCATTCCAGGGTTTATTTTCTGTGTTTTATTGTTATTGTTATTGTTGTTTTGTAACCAGAAGGGCTGCAGTGGTTTCCAGCGTGCAGACCTCTCTGCAGACCTTGTGAGCCTCTCCTGTATGAAGTGGGAAGGAAGGAGAAAGATGTGTTCTAAGCAAAAACAAAATAAAATAAAAAAAAAAAAGAGTGCGGGTGTTTGCTGAGGAGTGCTCCCCACAATGTTGAAGTTGCATAAGTGTCGTTCTTTGTTTCAATCAATAATCTGCTTTTTGGGTTGAAACAAGGCCACCACTAACAAGTCCAGGAAAGAAATTTCCTAATGACTCGAAGGGAAGTTAGGATTTTGATGGCGCATTTGGTTCTGGGTATGGTACATATAGCTGAAGAAACAGAAATGCAGGCTCTCCACATCAGCCAATACATACACAAATGCCACAGTGCAGATACAACCAGGCACTGCACCCTTGCCACACAGCTAATGGGTTTGAAGGGGAACCCTACTCCTCTATGAACAGGGGAAATGATGAAGTGACAGATAAAGGAACTCAAAGGGAATTACACCAGGTATTTTGCAGCATTTGGGATGAATTTTGTGGTGAGGCAGAGGGATTACAGGCGCTGTTACTGGGCCATACAAGTCCTCAATGGCAATGAACAAGCTCAGACTGAATTTGGTTTAGATAGTTCATTATAGAATCCTCTGCAGTTTGCATGGACTATGTCTTTCTATCTGATTTTTTGCCCCTTTTAAGTCCTTCATTTCCTTGGTCAGTTCCTGAAACATTTCCATTTTCCTCTTTTAACATGCATCATCCTGAGAACTAGTTTGTGAGTGATGGGCAGCCTGTACCACTGAGTGTGATGGTTTTCCTGCTGTATTCCTGTCTCAGATCACCCTTCTGACCTTCCAGGAGAGAACCAGATGAAACTGCCACAAAACACAAGTGCTGTGGCACACATATTCATTATTCAGATGCAATCTTCTCTACCCATGGGTCCATTCTACACCCACCCTGTCCCATAAGCAAACCATCTCCCTCATTAACCCAGAGCTGCTTCCCAGAAATAGGGATGTTGTCACTGTCATAGTGTTAGTCCATAAGAACTGGGTCAGATCCCACCCAGCCATCAGACAGGAGTTGCAGGGAAGTATTTGGTTTGTAAATGCAGTGATCTCTTCCCACGTGTTTTCTGGCTGGTTTGGGGCAGACAGGCATTTTGAGAACTTCCTGAGTTGGAGGCTACATCTGCAACAGATATGTCAGACCACTCCCAACAGTACAAAATATTAGACAACTTCATCCTGAGGAGTCTCTGAGTAGCCCAGGTTGCTTTCCCAGCAGCTGCTAGTCAAATCACACCACCTGAAAGCAATGAAACCTGAAAGGAAAGAATGGAGAGAGAGCAGAAAACCACTATCCACTGCTTTCATAAGCACCTCACCTTTTCTTCCTGTACCAATAGTTCTTTCTGTCCCAGGTAATTGAATTTGACACATTTTAGCCATGCTAACCTTTGGCTTTCAACACATCTCTCATATTGTGGTCAATTATTTTTTAGCAAGGAGAATACCATCTGCAGTTACGCTGGTAAAAATAAAATCACATGGGCCATCAGTTCCCCTGCTTCAGGCATAAGCTCACAAGGGTTGAGGTCATGAAGGAATCACACAACTCATAGCAGATGGAGACTTTGACACCCTCTCCTGTAGCATTTGTAAGCAGCAGCTGCTGGAAGCAGGATAATAACCCTACTGGATCAAATCCTGCTATGATCAAGAGCAAGTCTTCATGAGGCTTTACCACTCCTGAGTGTTGTGCTTACTACTCTGTTGTTTCTTCTTTGTGAATTACACCTACATGACTGGCACTTACAGTTGCAGCAAGAGTTGGTCACACAGGAAACGTGTGGCACAGCCAGAAGTAACAACCCAACAGCTTTACCCAGTTGTAGGCAGAAGGGCCAAGCCTAGATTTCTGTCACACATAAACACACAGCAAGCTATTTTAATGAGAGCATCTCAGAGGGGTTTGCGTGGGTAGCAGATGAATGATGCAGTGTGTGTCCCAGTGCAGAGATTCCCTGGACAATGAAGCCAGAGATTGAGGATTTCCAATAGCTTGTGATTTGCCCAGACAAGCTGTGGATGACCCATCCCTGGAAGTGCTCAAGGCCAGGTTGGATGGGCTTTGAGCAACCTGGTCTAGTGGAAGGTGTCCCTGTCTGTGGCGGGGAATGTTGAAATTAGGTGCTGTTTAAGGTCCCTTCCAACTCAAACCAGTCTGAGATTTTGTGATTCTAAGCTTTGTGCAAATTTCTGCCTCAGTTTCTCCACCTAATACAGAGCCTGATGGTTCTTCCTTTCTGTTGCTCAGTAAATTGAGATCTCTAGTTGAAAACTACTGAATATTGTTATGTTGGAACTTTCTTTAAGGGTGGCAGAGTGCGGTATGCCTGGTTTATTGCAAGAAAAGGAACACGCCTTTTCCTCTCCCAGCTTTGTGTCCTGACAGGTTGTGCCATGGCCAGGAGGAGCATCATTGCAGCCTCAGCCACACCAGAGGCTTTTCCTCATGGATACAGCCAGGTGGACTGGTGAGGTTCTGTCTGCCTCTAATGACTGCCCTCCGATGACATTGGCAGATTTCCTTCCCTTAATCACGTAGAAGGGATTTGACAGCCTGTATTACAGATTTACAAGTACACAAGCTTGCAGGGAATTTTATGGATGAAATAAATCTCTTTAAAGAAATGCCAGGGCTCTAGGACACTTGAGATTTGGGGTTTGAGTGTGCATATATTTGTTTGTATATATTTGTATGGTTCTCTGTTTTCACATGTCTCCCTCTGTGGAATAGTATGATCCTGCAGATTCCCTGCTCTCATGACCACCACGAAATGTTGATACATTAAACTGCCTGAGCCAGATGCTGATGCCCTCCATCTTCTCCTCTGGGGAGCCTGTGCTTAATGGGGCAGCGGGCTGGTGTGCTGGTGTGAAGCCATTGCTTCCCCACGGAGAGAAGGCTGCGGGCCTAACGAGCATCCAGCAGCAAAAGGCGGATCTAAGAGCTTCTGGGTGGTAATATTAACACTTCAGTAATGGCTTAGAGGAAAGCCCTAAGTCCTCTTGGACCTGGCTTCTGCCTGGCCGAGAAACCACGGAGCTCAGATGAACATTGTTCCAGCTGGAACAGAGCCTCCGAAATGCTCCGTCCTGGAGAGTGGGACAGGCAAAGGAGGGAAGTGAAAACAAACAGGCAAGGCAAGATGGAAATATCGTAAGACTCCATGAGAGGCATGAACCCCTTTTGCTCTGCAGATGCTGCTGAGCCATCCCTTTCACCTTGAGCTGTTTTCAAGAGGAAATGAGAGGGAATCCAAAGTTGCGCTTGTGTCTTCACAAAATTTCCCAAAGGGTGTCTCTTCAATTACAGACACAAAGATGCACATATACATTTCCAGATCCCTGTCTTGCACGCCTCACGTGTTCAGGAATGTCTTGCAGGGTTGTGCTGTCAGCATTTCCAACAAAGTCAGTTAATATTCCTGTGCTTGCCAAGTAGTGTGTGGATATAGCTTGGAGAACATGTTTTTGTTTAAATAGCAAAACAAGCGAATAGGTTCCCCATTCCTTCCCTCCTCCTGTCTGCAATTCAAGTGGACTCCTAGTCCTCGGGTATTATTCCTGGCTGAGAGGGAAAGTTTATGTGTCCCTTGTTACTGCTCTTGGCAGCTCATCACACTATTCCTGTAACACTGCAGCAAAGGACTGGCCACGGAGCAAAGTGCAAAAGAAGATGGGAATTTGGAAGAACCAAGAAATGCTTCAGGTCAGGAGCAGTATACCATGAGGGGAGACGGAGACAGTAGGTGTGGTGTTACAGATAAGCCTCCAATTAATGCCCTGAGCTTGAGAGAGAGGCACAGAGCAGGGAGAAGACAGCAATCACTTCATGGAAGTGTTTTACCCAGATAAAACTCTTTTAAACCACTTTCTGAGTATATCCATTTCCAAATCTGGAAGTCCCTGAAAAGAAAAACCAAACAGAGAAGACAGGAGGCAAATTGTTGCCCACTTTGTACAAGACTTGAAGTTCTAGGCCTTAGGCACAGCCAAAGAGTCAGGTTTGACCTTGGTAAGGTCTTTTCTAGCAGTAGGGTTGGCATGGTTTGGGCAAGATGTGGAGTTTCCACCATGAGAGATTTTTCAGGGGAGATTAAACAGGCATCTGTCAAGAACTGCCTTATTTTATGTGATTCCATATTAGATGGAAAGATACCTCTGCATTACAGATCCCAGGAGACTAAAATCTGGGCTGCCAGCAGACATCATGCTGATGGCTCCCAGAGCAGCAGAAGACTGCTCAGGTGATACACACCTGGATAAGCCTTGAGGGACCATTGTCTGCCATCCCAGAGGGTTTCTTTGGATTGGGGTAGAGGGAGTTCAGTGTATCCACACTGTGCATACCGGTCAGACATGTGTTTTCTTTACCCAACCTGCACTGCTGATCTGGGCTGCTCAAACTCTGCTCTTTCACTGTTGCAGCTTCTGGTGTTTTAAGAGAAAGCCTAGAGCAAAAATAACCTCTGGACATTTTGTGTGCATGTGTATGGGGGAGGAATTCTTCCTAATCCTGAACACATCTGAAGTCCTGAAACAGGAGATTTTGTTTTATCTGTTCCCTGCAAGCAGGGCCAGGATTAAGACAGAGTATGTCAGAGTGAGTCCAAACAGCCCCATTCTCGTCAACCCCATGAAAGATGAGAAGGAAAATATGGACACTCATTTCAGTTGCAAGAGGGGCCGTGATGATCATCCAGCCTGATGCACTGAAGCTGGTTTAAGTTGTGCTTTCCTGAGCAGGTATCTGCTCCCTAGATTTATTTTTTGATGTTAAATGCACAAGACAGTAACTCCCTGACCATTCAGTTTAGCTGCATGTTTCACGAGTAATGCAGACTGAAGACATTTTCTCCCAGAGTATTTGCCAGTGTAGTCTGTGAGTCATCCTGTCTTTAACTGGCATAATCCAAAATCACTCCTGTGATTGCCACTGTGAGGAATCTGGCCTGACTTTGGTGCCTGTCATGTACATTAAGTTTGTACTTTGGATAACACAAATGGGAACAGAATTATGCAATGCATGGCAATCACTAAATTTTGGAAATGTTGCCAGCAGAGGTCTTAAAACTTCATCTCTCTACCACCCAGACCTCTCTTCTGTGCCTTTGGGAAGGATGCCTGACATCCTGAACGTCTGTTTTATAAGGGATGTTTGCCTGAGAATAATCCTGTGAACATGTGTGGCTTTCATGGTAATTAATTTTAATACAAGCACCACTGTATATTTGCAGAACTGTAAAAATATGGTCAGATCAAAAGTGTTAGCTTTTGCCTTTGGATGAAAGCTGAAGGCAGCACATGTTGGGTGTGCTCTGTGCCATATTTGCTCCTTGAGTAAGACACATAATGAATATTGAGGAGTAAAAGGAACAGCTTCTCCCCTCCAAATTTTTCTCCCATGTATATGAGGTAATTTCAGTAGTGCTCATGAACCAATGATTGGGCATGAAGGGTTAATCCCTCCCTCCCCCTCTCTCTTTGTCTGGTGGAAGCTTTACCTTCTCTTCCATGTTCATCTTCCTGGGTAGGACCATGACATACAGGACTGGCAGAGATCTCCACCACTGCATCTGGGCTCCTGCTTCCTTTAGCCAGCAGACTAATTATTTTTTCATAACTGCTATTAAAGGTATTAAAGGTCTTGCTATTAAGCATGTATGATATATAATTATACACTTAGGATAATAATGACAGTAATAACAGACACTGTAACTTTACTTTCTCCCCTCCCACACATGGGCAAGAGAAATGAGACAGGTCCCAGATGGAAGAGGAGGGAAAAACAGACCTGTCTCTCTCTCCCTTTCTCTGCAAACTCCTGTGTTGCAGACACCTCAGGCTGAGCTTGGATTTTCCACCCTAAATCCCATTAAGCTCCTGATCCCTCTAGCAGGGAGCAGCAATGACACCATATTCCTGAGCAGTGGAGCAGAGGCTGGAAGCTTCAGGCTTGGGATATTAAATCAAAGCTTTCTCCCTGGATGTAGGTAATCCTAATGGGCACCATTCCCTTTTGTTCACCAACAGGCTCCAGGGGGTGGATTCTCAATTATTTTATTGGACAGGGAATACAGAAATATTTTAAAAAGAACTAATAATAGGCATATTACTAACACATCTGGAGACGTATCATAAATTAAGAAACTAAATGCCTATGGAGAGTGACTCTTGACCATGTGAAAATTTCTGTTGTCTTTCTTCTTTGGAGGATAGTTTATGCATTTGAAATAAAAATTAAAATGCTTCCTGCTAGGAAAGAGGAGTGCAGAAACCACAGACATCCCAGCAACTTACCCTTCTCTTCACTGCAGCAATGGGTGGTTGTCTCTTAAAACCTCAAATCTCACTTAGGGCTGGGAGGAGGACTTGAAGCCATCCCTGGAGAAGACACATCCATTCTACCGCCCCCACTTAGGAGGTTGCTTGAGGGCATTTCCAAATGAAGAGCCAAGTCCTGCATTACTGAAGCCCTAAGAAGCTGGGGTTGTTGTGCCTGGGTTGTCTGCTGTTCCTATACATGGTGGTGGGCTTCACCTGCCAGGTGAAGATCATTCCAGCAGCCACATCACACATACCTATTTAAATTCAGGCCACTTGGGGAAGACTGAAGAGGTTAAGTTGAATTTGGAAATGTCTGAAGTTAGTATTTCATGAAATTCAGTTGTTCCAAATAGGAGGCTGAGACCCAGGGTGGAGATCTCTCACAGTGTGGACGGGGGAATGGGGTGGCATCAACATTTCAGTCTGTTTTGCACTGGTAGCCAGTCTTTGTGTCTGGCAAAAATTTCTTTGGAACTGTGATGGGGTTTCTGATGAAAGACTGGCACATTCCAGGTCTCCAAAAATCTTTCCATCCCACAAGGTACTGGTAGCCAACACCACTTCCCGACTCCTAATGGATCACTGGGTGGGAAGGATGTCTGTCCAGACAGCTGTACTGCACGTAGGTGTATTTGATGTGCTGCCACCAAGTGCCTTCTGATCAGAAGCCAGCTGGGGATCCAGAGTAGTTTTGGCTTTCTTTTCTAATGCATCATTAACAAAAGGTCTGGCTATTGCTAGAGCTGGACTTTGCCTCCAGCTGGACGTGGGAGAAAGTAAAAACACAGGTGACGATGGTGGCAAGACAGAAGTTATTTCAGGACAGACTTCTCTTGGAGCAACTTGTCTCTGTGAAACATGTAGTTGAGGGGGGAGAGAGCTGCCTATCAGCTACTGGTGCAGCAAAGGCTTGGGCTTGCGTCTCGCTCAGACTGCAGCCAGGCTGGCTGGAGATGATCCATGTGTCAGACAAAGGTGGAAATCCCCTCAAGTGTCACAGCTCAGTTCAGCTTGGAAGGCATTTCCAGAGGTCTGTGGTCCAATCAATCAGTGAAAACAGGATAGCTTTGAAGATACAACCCCTCTGTGTACTCTTATGAGCATCTGGGTTCCTCTCAGGCCAAGTGAGCAATGTTATCGTTAAAGAAGTGGTCGTGTGCTCGCTCCATGTATTCAGAGAGCAATGGGTTTGGGGGTGTTGTAAGGCACCTCAAAGCTGCCCAGTCCCAGCACCATCATAGCAGCGTGGCTGTGCATCTGTGAGCAGGTCATCAGGGGCTGGAGCAGCTTCAGCTGGAAGGGAGTGAGTGAGCACAGTGCCCGCCAGGGACTGGAGTTCAACTGCCAACACAGACAGAAAATGTGGAAAGGGGAAAGAGAAGTCAAGTTAATGTGCACAAAATCCACAAGAGAGCTAGGAATAGAAAAAAATCCACAGGATTTGGGAGTAATGGGCTGGGAATTATCCAGTTGGCAAGGCCACCTCTCCAGTATGGTGTGCTTTGGCCATGCTCTTCTGCATGAGCCCTGCCCTGACATCTCGCTTCCCCATGCATGTCTTGACGACTTCAGTCAATGGGCCTCCAGGGAAAGGGGAGGCATTTCTGCTGGAGAGATTCCATCTCATTGTCAGGAAGATTCTTCCTTTTCTTTAGGAAGAGCTTAACAAGATTGAAAAAATAAAATGGGGGGAGGTGTAGGAGAATGTTACCTGGGGCAGTGCTGGCTGGGGCTCAGCAGAAGTGGGTTCTGACACTGGCCAGGCATGTGCCCATTGCCTTAACATCCCATGCCTCAGTTTCCCCATCCCTAAAGCAACAACCAGGTGTGTGCATGCTCACTCACACTATGTTTGGGCCCCACATTTTGTGACATTGAGGACCTCTCAGCTCCCCTGCAGTCCAAATCATTGTCGGCCCTGGGCAGCAGAGGCAAGAGAGGGGTCTCATAAAGCTTGGTTGGTTCAGCAAGCAGATGGAAATCAGCAGCAAAACAGATGAATGAAGGCATGGGTGGCAGTCTTCCTCCATGGGAACAACTTTGGGCTAGGAGATAGAGGATGGGAAGGAGAGGGTGCAGCAGAGGTGATGAGTGTTCCTGAAGGTGGAGAGGACATGCTTTTGCTCCTTTGTGCTGGGCTGGTTGTCTTGGGGAGGCCAGATTGGTGCCTCCAGTGCCATTTTTAGCAGAGCTGGCTTGTTTCTTTTCCATAATGGAGACAAACCATTGCAATGCACACATTTTTCCAGGCTGGCACCCTCTGGTCAGAGCAAGAATCATGCCTGCATGCTTCTGCTGTTGTCCTTTAGCACAGGTGACACTTGGGACTAGGCAGGGTGCCATCAATCAGAAGAGAAAGTCCCTTCTCCCTGAAATCGATAATGTGTTACCAGACCCACTGACAGGAAACCTTCAATATCACCAGGAGACTAGAGACATCAGGCACAGGTCATCTACTGAGATAGAAAATGGAAATACAGGTGGTTAGGGGGTTTTATTTATTTTTTCCTATCCATGTGCTGTTTTCCTGAAGTGTCTGTTCTGCCCTGGGAGCACTGAGCAGTGTTCTCAGCAGCCCTTTCTGATGGCTGCTCTTTGAGCATCACGCTGAGCAAACAGAAATCACTGGCGGTGCTGAGTGACCCTCGCTCCGCTTGACCCGCTGGCTCGAGATCTCTTTGGTAAAAGTCTGCTATGTGTTAGCAAGTGACTGTTCAAACACAGATGCTGCCTGTGTCAAGGAGGCTTTCACTCAGAAAGTACAGACAAATATTGATCCTCTATTGAGCCTGGAGAGCAGGCTGGAGCAGCGCAGTGATGTGTGATCGGAGCTGAAAGAGGTCCCACAGCACAGGAATTGAGGATACTAAAGGGCCTCTTATTTGCTGATCGGGCAAAGCTTGACATGTGTCTAATCCCCCTGGCCAATGTGGTCACAGGGGTTTAGCTTGAACCAAGTTCTAATTAAAAGTGTTTACAGATGAGCACTTTATTTACCCAGCATTAATTATAAAGGGCTTTACTCTAGCGGGGAGCAAACGAGTTTCCTGTCTGCTGTAGCAAACCCCTTGCTGGGAGCTGGCTTTCCCCAGCCGGTCCATAATAAAGTTATTATAACGTGAGTCTTTGTGATGAGATCCTGAGCAGATGGGGGCAGGAGAGCTGGGAGCGTTTCCACCGCACATGCACCCGCCGCCACAGGTTTAGGAGTCCTCTGTTTCCATGTTGTCTGCCTGGACACTTGCCAGTCACCACCCAAGGTCTTGTGGGTCCAGAAGTCATTACTTTAAACCCCAATGTAATCAGGTATTAAGTTATACACATGTAAAATGAAAGCAGGAGGATATTGGCTGGTTTAAGATGCTCTCTGTGGTTGGAAAAGGGCTGGATACGCAGCAGGAACATGGGATCATGGCTCTGCGGGATCATGTGTGTCCATAATAAACAACTGTGTGCCCCCCAGCAGATCAAACTGAGACAAACATTAAGTATATTTCATGTTTATCTGCTTTTTTTCTTATTATGAAAGAAAAAAGCTTTCTTCCTTCACACCACGCCCATTTTGACATGATTTCTAAGAACGAGAAAGGTCAGTTGGGAAATTTTCATTGCAGAGCAATTGTGACCTTTGGTTCCGAAAAAGAAAAGTTCATTTAAAAATACAGAGTTTAACAAATTATTATTTTTTTTTAGTTTCTCAATATTTTTTGTCTATTTTTTGTCTGTATTTCTCTGCTAGTAGTATTTTATTGTATGTTGTAACAGCCTGTAATTCTATACACATTTGTAGCAAAAAAAGCTTCCAGAACTGCTGTACTTGAGAAGTTTTGGTTCCTGGGAATGCAGGCTGCGAGATGTTGACATTTCCCACACAATTTGCTGTTCTGGCAGTTCTAGTGATAGCCACCACCGCGTGCAGATCTGCTAATGGGGTGTGTGGGAATAGGCAATAAGGTGGTAAGAGCCAGCTTCAGCCTCCTCTCCTCACAGTGATGTTCGCTGGTTCATTAAATAAGGAAGTTTGTTGGACTTTGTCCCAGTGTCAGACTTTTTGCTGCTAGTTAAAATTTATTCTTTAACTTGTAAAAAAATTGTTTCTTTAAAATTCAGAATAGAAACTCCAGATACTGTAGCCAAGGAGGGACATGAAAAAAGGAAAAGAGACTGATTCTGTGCATTGCTTGTATACATCTATATTGAATTCAACTTTGTTTTTAAAAAAGCTGCCATGACCTAATGCCCAGATAATAAAATAGTTAATTATTCCCCTGTGACTGTAGTGGTGTGCTTCAGATGGCTTTTTCTTAAAGCACTGAGCAGCTTGGGAGAGAGACATTCTGGTGTAGAAGTGTATTTGATCATGCACAGCACACGGGTTTTAGGAGCAGTCTGTAAATCAGACATCTTCTGCCTTACATTTCTTTCATATCCTATATAAGATTTTGTTCTTGCCATGATCCAGTACACAGCCTTGCTGTGGTTTTGTTTAAGCCCTCCCAGTCTTACTGCAAAATATCATCAATGATAATAATATGGGAAAAGAAGGGAGGGTCCAGAAGCCATAATGAAGAACCTCATAAATCTGTGCATCACAGATCATTTGGGCTCTCTATCAACCAGCTGCGTTTGCTGCACTGTGGACCAGCTCCTCCCTGTGCCCTGCTCTCCCAGGAAGGATGCTTTTAGTAACACTCCCAGCCCCGGCTCGTCCTTGCTTGCACACCCGCAGAGGGATGTTGGCCAGTGGTGACAGCTCACCTGTGCCTGAGGTGGGGGACTTTGCCTGGGCTTTATCTGTGAATGTGTGTAAGGCTGTATTATTCACCTCAGCAGTTGCTCAGCATCCTTAGGGTAAAGCTGTGTTCTAGGCTGGTGCCCTGTCTGCAGTGAATATGGCTGTGAACGCCCAGTTAATGCCAAATTATACTTGGGGGAAATCTTTACCTTCAGCTATGATATTGTAAATTATTGAATGCTGCAGAGAAAATTACCACAGTCTTTCTAAAAATACCTACCTCTGTCATAGTCATACAAGGCTTCAAAGGGTTTATTGATGGGGACTGGGAGATTAATTTCTGTTAAATTTGCAATTTCCTTATTTAAAAAAAAAAGTAATTTAAAAAGTGCTGTAAAAACTAAGGTAAAAATAGAGGGGAATCATATGAATTCAGGCCATGTGCTCACTGCAGGACTTGTTGGACTTGAACTGTTCTAAAGCAAGCGAGTGAAGGTGAGATTAGGGGCCAGTGATGGCACGTGAGACCTTTGTGGAGCACATGATGCAGTTCCTGTCTTTGAGCCCTTGGAACCAAGGGATCAGCCTGCACAATCCGTGATGTGGTGGGACCAGCAGAGCAGCTCCTGGTGTGACAGGGGCACACAGCTGCAGGCTCTCTGTGGATGGGCTGGGCAGGGATCCCAGCCTCTGGTCTGCTACAGGATCCTCTTGGGGTCCCACGTGGTGTTTGTGTGACGTTACGTGGTTAATCCTTCTCAGGCATACCTGGACAGGCAGTGGGACGTCCTCTGCTGAGGAAGCCCCCATGCAGTTGGGCAGTGGCCCAGCAGGTAACAGGTCTGATGGGCTCGTGACCATGGCTCCAGAGCTGTGTCATCTTTGTACCTACTGCAGGGCCTTCAGGATTACCTGAATTGCAGTGAATTGATGATCAGCTATTCCCAGAGAATTGTTCACTTGGTAAAATGTGCGCCGCGAAAAATACCTCCAGTATTGCTGGCAGCAGCGGGCAGATACTGGGATGGGTTTGGGAATGGTCATTGGTGGGACTGTGATGAGCACTAACTCATAATGCCAAGGGAGCTGTTGTGCCTGGCAGGTTGTCCTCAGTGGATACAAACCAACAACCAGCTGCCAAAGGCAGGCAAGGCAGGCTGCTGGCTTGCTGAGTGAGCTTCCTGGAGCCTCTGGCCGTGGCAAGCAAGACTGTAAGTGGATGAGCAGAGGTGGTGAGAAGCACCTTTCCTCTAGGCGAGTCCTTGGTGTGGTATTAGCCACACAGGATGCTTTATTTTTACCTCTGTAGTATCCAGGCATCTGGGTTTCTTTAAGTGTGGGTGGGGCCTCGAGTCCCCGTAGTGAGCAAAAATCCCCAAACTCTAATCCTACTTACCTTCAGCGGCTTTTTTGTAATTTTAATCTGACATGGAGGCCCATTAGCCCATGCAGGCCTGTGGGTCTTAAAGTCTTTCCACACCAATTTACAGACTGTAAGTAATGGTTTTGTCAGTCCTCGGCTGTAGGACCTCAGTGCAGAAACGTTTCGCATACAGATCCATCGTATACCCCTGTCTGAGGCTGGCAGGGTTTCCTCGGCTGCCTTGTGCTCACTCACTACGTGATTTCATTTAAAACAACGGTGAAAGACGTGAAAGAAGATACACACAGCAAGATGTAAAACCCTCCAGTCTGTCAGCATGCCTCAGGATAAAAATAAAACCCCAAACCCCTCACAGGCAGGAGTATTGTAACCTGAGAATTGGCAGAGTCAATATCGTCAAAATTAGGGTCTAGCTTTGGTAGGCAGAGAGAAGTTTGGATGGTGACCCAAGGTTTTATTAACAGCAATGCTCCCTGACCATGGCAGCATTGAGATCTTGGCCCCAACCAAGAACAAGGCTCCTTCGTTCTGCAAAGCCAACTGGAAATTTGAAGAGGCTCATAATGCTTTGCATTCTGACAGCACTTCTTCAATCGAGACACCATCTAGGTATAAAAAGTAAAACCTCTGACATTCTTGCTCCGAATAGAACTACATGGCAAATGGATTTTCCAATTTGTTGAGGTTTTGGGAAGCAAGCAAAAGAAATTCTGTTCCGTATTGGAACAAAAAAAGTGGAATTGTTTTTGGGTCATTTGAAACATTTTCTATATATTCAAAGCACTTCATTCAGATTTCAACCCCTTATAATTTAATAGAAAGTGGAGTCTATTTTAAAGAAAGTAATTTTGCAGGAAGAAACCAAACTTCTCAGTGGACATATGGAAACAGACCATTTGAATCTTAAAAAAAATATTTCCCTAAATTTTTCCAGTAAAGAAATATTTTCATAATGACTATGATTTTATTTTTAAACTGCTTTAATAAAACAAGAGTTTTTCTAAAGAAAACTAGAAATCCAATGGATACTTTGTGTCAGCTCTGTCTCTTCCTTGCCTTCTTAGGCAGTTTCCCTTCTTATTTGATGTAATTCACAACCATGGCCAAGTGCAATCCCTTGGTTTTCCTTTTTTTCCAAGGGAGGCATCCTGCAGCCACCACAGTTAAGAGGATTTCCTTAGTGGTCCCTTTTCCCAAGGGACAGTTTCAGGCATCACCCTGTGACTGTTGAAATTCCCTTCTTGGCTTCAGAATATTTTATGATGAAAGTTTAATGAAAACTGATGCATTTTCATGGAAATTTTACAATTCTAACCAATTGGTATTTTCTAACAAAGAACATTTTGTCAAAAACATGCCTGTCTGGATTTTCTGCCTTCCATCTCAATTAGATCATTAAAAAACAGAGACACAAGCAACACGTGTATAACTGGATAACAGCATGTCAGTAGTCTAGGAAGGGGGATGAAATCTGAAAAGGGTTGGGAGAAAACAGGGAGATGGCTGTTACTTTTAAATGAGGTGGGGGACATGTTCGCAGCCCTGAAGATACAAGATCTGCTCTTTCCCACATGCGTGTTTCTGTGAGGACTGCCACGTTCCATCAGAGAAATCACCCAGGTCGATGAAATTTATGAAGTTGCCCAGCGATGGGTCTGCATTGCAAGTAAAGGCAAATTAGCTGGCAGTATGTTAGCACATATTTCACTCGTGTCACGGTGTAATAATGAACCTTGTATCAAAGTCTGCAACACCATCTGAGTTTTATATGCCCCATTTCCTACATGTTTTGAACAGTGGAACCAATTTATAATGTAATGATTTTTCCATACATAATTTCTTTCTTATGATTTCCATAACTCGGGGTTTTTACTATGAGTAGGGCTGAAGGCAGCCTCATAAAGGATATGAAAAGAGGGCTGGCTAAAGTGTCTCATAAAAAAATAGCTCGAGCGATTTACTAGTGATTCTCTATGGGTTTGATTGTGCCTTGAGTTTTGGGCCATGCCAGGAACCGGCAACCTGTGTTTGCAGCTGCCTTCACACTGTGAGCCTTTCACACCAGGCGTTGCTGTTTGAGGGCAGGAGACGGGGAAGTGGGGACTGGTGGGCCTGGAGGAAAAGGGTAGCTTGGCTACCTCTGCTCATTCACTGGCCAACGGGGAGGAATAGAAATTTACTCCTGGTTTAAGCCAATCTGAGGGTGTGTTGATGAAGTGGTTGGAAAACCTCAGTGTGTGTGTGTAGCCAGAAGCTCAAGTACATGCCCCGCTCTTCAGCTGGGCTCCATCTCCTGTCAGAGATAAAAATAAGCTGCAAAAGCAGCCGAGTCTTAAGAAGGGCATTGGAGATGTGGTTTGCTGTGTTGCTTTGCTGGGTGCTGTTAGTACAGGAGCCAGATTGTCTTTATTGTGCGGCACAAGGGGCTGGGGTGGGTGTACCTGCTCCTCTTTGCTCTGCTCTGCTCTTTGTGAGCATCTTGGAGTCGGTGGGTACAGACCCACCAGTTTTAGACAGATGAGACAATTTATGAAAGCTTGCCTGGTGGTCAGAGGGCATCCTTTGACCTATAGAGAGAAAAAAAATAGAAGAGAAGGGGAAACCCCCCCCGGTTTTTTACAGCCATTTCAAGACAAAATCCTTCCAGTTTAGGTGGAATTTTAATTTAAGCAAGTTTAGAAAAGTAAAACTTTCAACAGTGAAGTACTTCATTTTAGGCTCGAACAAAAAGTGTGGTTTGGCCCAACTGAAAATTTTGCTTATGTTTTAATTTTGTTGCAGGTGCTTGATTAGCTGATGCAGGACTTTTCCTGGTCTCTCCATCCTTGCACAGGATGATGCCGAGGGACCAAGTGGAGGCGGGGAGAGAGGGATGGGGAATAGGGAACACCTGGCTTGAGAAACACCAGTTTTATAAAACTGTGACATTACATGATTTGGTATGTGTCCTTCATATCTTTGCAGAATCACTTCCACCAAGGTCAGTTTGAGAGTTTACTTCTCTCTCTTTCTTTATTTGATAACCTTCCCTAGAGTTAGACTGAAAAAAGTTTGAAAGGCATCGTTTATTTGTCTGTACAACTACCAGATCCAAGTGACTGTGGATCAGAAGAGTACCCTGTTAGTACTACAGTCTGAGCATGTCATAGGTAGAAGTTAAGAAACTGTCCATTTAACACATCAAGTGATTCAAGTTTTGCCCACACTAACAAGCATCACAGAAAACAAATTAACCATGTGGCAGACAAGAACATACAATATTGCTCCCGATTGGTTTCTTCATTTTTTATTTCCACAGTTTCCTTTTGGAAGAGGGAAGACTTTCATCCAGGTTCTAACTATTAGGTTGTTTATTCAGTGAGTGAGAAATTACACCATGTTTTGGGCATGGATGTGGTAACACAGGGATAGTGATCTGCTCTGGAAGCCACTGGAGCTCCAGTTCTGCCCGAGCGGATCTGAAGCCCCTACAGACCCTGTGTGATGGGTGAGTAAAAGCACAGCTGCCATAGAGAAAATACAGGTTTAAGTAATGTCCTCTGCTCTGTTTAGAAATCGGTGTGTACAGTGTGCTTGTCTAAATCAGGAATTCCTCCTAACTGACACATCTGTTGGATGCTAATGATGTTCTTTTCCTAGAAATGTATTACTTTTTATCTGGAGAAATCTGTATTGTGGGTTCATGCCACGTGACTTCTGTCTCAGCTGGATAAATAGTGTGAATCACTTTCCACATTCAAAGCCTCTCAGCTGCTCATGCTAAATACCCATTTAATCTGACTTTATATGTTAATAAATCACTCAGGATAATTAAGCATTAGCTCCACATGCCAGCAGAGCGCTAGGAAGGCGAATGGGCTGGTGCAGTCCTGTGTCTCACAAACCCTTTCACACCATAACTGCCTTTCCCAGGGTACTTGGAGCCCGGGACTGCTGTGTTTGCTGGGGCTAAACTGTGTTCACCTTTAAACTGAGGACTGGCTGCTGAGTGAGGATGTATCCCCCCGGGGATTAGCAATAGCTGTGACTGTTTGCAGGATGAAGAGCAGGTCCCTTGGTGTGCTGAAGGAGGGATAGCCCTGAGCTCAGGGTGTGATGGTCACAGAACTGCTGAAAGCCTTGCTGTAGCTCAGGCTTAAGGGTGGGCAGAAAGGGGACTGTATCTCAAGCAACTTCAGCCACCAAGAAGCTCATACAGTTCAAATGGTTTCCTCAGTGAGCAGTGAGGAGGAAGTGTGTATAGTCCACGTGTGTAAGGCACGTTAAGGGCACATTTGCTTTTTGCTGAACAGAGGTGAGGTGTGGATAATCCCGTGTGCCCATGTTGTGTTTATGCAGAGCCGAGATGGGGTTGCCTGCCTGTGATTCAGAACCACCCCAGCCTGGCACTGTAGGTGTGCTCAGGTGCTGACTGTTGCAGGTTTATGTGTTTCATAGCTGTCCCAGTCCTAAGGCAAGGTGCATTTGCAGAGCCACGGGGAAACTCCGTAGCACACAGACAGGTTTTTTGGGTTACCTGAGCTGCCCTGATGTGCAGATTTGTCCTCTGTATTTTAGGGAAGCTGGTGTGAGTATGTGTTCCCCAGGCAAGCTGTGCATACCTTGAGCTCTGCCCGTAGCCACTAACTCAGTGTCAAACATGACCTGACAGTCACTTTGCCTTCTCTTGCCCTGTAGCTTCGGCCACAGGTTTTTGAATGAGAGCATAACCTGGCCTTGAACTCTGCCTTCTCTCTTACTGTGATGTAATGGTCTGTACTCTTTAGCACTGGGCAATTCATGTTTCATCTTTCAGAGATGCTGCACATTCTGCTCCACCCTGAGTCTCTGAACACTCGAGCTGTAACTGTGGCCACAGCAACTTGTGCTTCTGGATCAGTGTCTGCCTCTTCCCTCCAGCCCCGAAAGCTGTGGGTGCAAAGTCATATGTCACTTTTCAGTCTGAAACATTTTTCTTTGATTTCATAACCCCCTCATTCCTACCCCATGCTCTTCAGCTTTTCTGTGAGCAGAGATTTATACACAGGAAATGGAGAATATGACATTTTGTTTGTGCCTCTGTGTATGTGTAATATCTTCAATATGAAACTAGTTGCCACTTAATTATACGGGCGAAAGACCTCCATTCAGTGTGTTGTATACAATTTATGAGCCTCGGGTCTCCCAGACACACATTACAGCCATGTGGCAACACCCAGGTGACTAACATTCCTTTTTAATTTAATTTCCTTACATAAATAGCTTCATTAAGGATCAGTTATTTGGGCAGAGAAAATACTATTTGAATAGGTCAGACTAAGCCACTGAATTTAGGACCCTGCTACTGTAACTGCTGAGAGCAGCACCGTACTGTTTGCTTTTTTTGAGACCAGGAATCTCTCTGGCAAAGGGTGGACTTATTTCAGAGTTAGTTCAATGAGCAAGGTAGAATTGGAGCTTTTACAGGAGCAATACTGAGGATGTCTCAGTCTCCCAGTCAAGATCAGACCTTTTGCTGTGATTTCCAATTTGTTCATTTTTATCTCTTTGATAAAAAGAAGTTCCCTGGCTTGCAGAGCTCATTTGCACAGCACCTAGAAAATGATTTCCCATCTTTGAACCTCAAGTTTTACACCTGGAAACAAATGTCTGAAGTCCTTGGGAAGCTCCTGTGGGTCATGTCTAGGCACTGCTATGTTTTTCCCTAGTCACTGGGTGCAGATGCCTTAGGGCTCACTGGCCTCTGGTCCCAGCTGTTGGAAAGGAGGGAGAAGCACTGGAAATGTTGTGAACAGAGAGTTATCTTTTCATTCCTTGGACTCAGATTTGCAACACTTGCACTGCATTGTTGGTGTCAAAATACCTGCTCAGTCTGCAAGGGCCGATTAGACCCACATTTCCAATTGATCATGGAAAAGTTATCTTCAGGCTTTTATATTAGGGAGTTTTTCCCTGTTACAGTGTTAACTTACCTCTTTCATGTGGACAGAAATATAATTTACATATCAAATTAACATAAAGATAATTTTCTGAATAGCCAAGATTTTTCCCCCCAGAACTGCCACTGCATTGCCAGCCCTTAGACTTCTGCCAAAGCTGCAAAACATTGCCAGAAAGGTAATATCATTAATGGCTTTGCCATTTCCAGGCTATCTCTACAAGATACTGTCAAAAGTATATTCCAGGAATGTGGGAAAATGGGAGGAAAGTTGGACATTTACACAGCTCTGCTCACTTACATGACATAGCGTAAATGTTTGTAAGTGGTATAAACACTCTTTGTCCAGGATATAAGCCAAATCCAAGCTGTCTGCAGGTAGGACAGAGCACTCTCAGCAGACATACTGTTACATCAATATCTATTATGTAGAAGCATCTGATTTTTATTACTCTCTGAGTTAGGATATCAGGCTCCCAGAACTATCACCCTGAATGTGTGTGCAAGGCATAGGAATCACTGCTTCTTAAAACACTGGCCAAATGTAAATCTTACCAAACCCTTTCAAGATGGGTGGTCTTGCTTGTTGGATACAGGCTTTTGCTTTTCAGCAGGGAAAGGGCTGAGTGATGATTATCTCTCACTTTTTCCCATTCCATTTCTTTTCATGATAAATAAAAAGAGCCTTGCTTGAAGTGATTGCTTTTTAATGATGCATGTCAGATGTGAAAGCAGTATCGCTCCTGTTTGAAAAGGGCATGTAATGTAACAAGCTGGCTGAGTTTCATTCCCAAATCACCACCCTTCCCTCTATCAGCATAGAAATAAATGAGTTCTTATTGCCTGAGGTGGCTGAGGGGATCTTACCTTGCCTAGGTATTACCTCCTTGGTCTCGGTGGGGGAATAAGGGTTATAAAATAGCAGACTCCCCCAACATTTTTTTTCTGATTGCCAGACGACCTCCAAGTAGAAAATACATGTGATCCCTGAATACATGTCCAAGTAATTACATTTCTGTGAGGCTCATAATGCCATTAATAACTGAGTTCACCCCCCTGTGGGGTCCCAGCTCTAGTTTGGATATTGCTGACCTAAAGAATAGGTTGAGTAGTGTGGAGAAGAAAATCCTAGTGGCAGCTGAGCCTGTGAAGAAGCTCTGAGTAGGTATTTTGTGTTGTCTAAAGGTTGTTCACGTGGGCACCACTGACTGAGAGCTTGTTACTGCTCGTTGGTATTGTCAGTCTGTGGTAAGTGTGGATTAAAATGGGTTAACGGGAACTGCTGTGGAGGACTGCGAAATGATGGAGCTAAGGGGAGGTGAAGGCTACCTGAGTAGGTTAATGCCAGGTATGGACAGTGAGCGTTTTTGTTATGTTCTTCAGTAATTGGCCTGTGCTGCAGGTGGAAGATAAGCTTGGGCTGGATTTGAACCATGAACTATTTGGAGAGCAGGTCATGAAAGACACCTAGTCAAAGAGGCAGAAATGTGCTGTACCCCTTCATCCTTCACATTCAGTGCATAGCCTCCCAGAAACCAGGATGCTTTCCAGTGCATTATCCAGTCCAATTTGAAATGACCCAAGCAGTGAACCAGCAATTCCCCTGGCAGCTTGTTAGGATGTTTTCTCCTCCTACCCAACTCATATTTCCCATTTCTTTATTTCAGCTCATTACTTCCTTTTGCCTGGCTGAGGGCAAATGTGCTTCACCACTAAACAGCCCACAGCAATCAGGGCTTCAGTCATGTACCATTAATCCCTGGAGCACAGCACTACTTGTTCACCCTGCTGCATGCTCCAGGAGAGAGTGAATGATTGACACTGGTCATAAATGCTTATAGTGTTAATTCTTTAATATCTTGCTAATTTTAATTTGCTCTGTTCAGGTTGGGAGGGGTGTGATAACAGTTGTTGGACAGAATTCTGCTGCTTATCACTGTTGGAAACATGCCTCTCCTATCACAGTTTGCACAGCCCCCAGGCATGGAACAAAAATGAAGGCTATTTTCGTATAAATAAACACCAAATTGCACAGAGTTCTGCATCTTTGGTGGCCAAGAAAAGGGATCTGTGTGCTGGAATCTGCTCTGTGAAGTAGGCATAACCTTTCTCATGCCCCTTATTATATGCAAAGGTTTTGCCTGGCTACTTAAACGCAGTTTCATTTGTAGAAGGCCTTTATGCATTGAAACCCTTTTGCATTTCAGCCTCAGCCTTTGCCAGGCACTTAGGCAGGTGGAGCATGTGAGGGCCATGGGCTGCATTACATGAGATGGTGCCTCTGCTCATTTTTGCTCTGCTGGAATATGCTCTGTGTTCACCCAAAGCAGGTGGCTACATTGGATTCATCTGCTCCCTCAAAATAAATCAAACATTGATTGCACAAAACCACCTTTTTGGTTAATGTAATGTTGGTCCTGTACTTGTGGGAGAAAGTGGAATGGACTGCATAGTTCAGGTGGAGATTGAGGTAGGGCTGATGAACTGGTGGAAACTGGAGTAATCCCATTCCAGCTTTTTGAGCTGCATCATTTTGTCATGGCATTTCTTAGCAGATGGCTCTGTGATGCTGAATTTTCATTTTCACAGTGGTCCACGCCACACTTCTTAGGCTGATCTCATCAGCATCACACTCGAGACCTGGATTTCTGCAGATTCCAAGCCCTCTCAAAACCACTGAGCTTGTGTAGTGTTTTGAATGAGATGCCTAGAATGGAGAATGTTTCCACTGAGGGCAGTGATTAGGAGAAAGTTCAGTTCATGATGGTTTGAACTGAAATTCATTCATCTTGATGGGATGCTCAGGAAGAGGAGCACCCTGTACATGAGGACAGAGAGCTCTCTGAAAAGTTCACAGGGAAGGAAAGATGAATGAGTTTATGCCTGGCAAGTTGGATAAAGGAATCATTTCTCCTGTCTCTATTTTTGCTTCCAATTTACAACTAATCACAGATTTCCTTTGTATTTTTTAAAATATCCATTTTTAGCCTAATTGCAGACAATAAATCAAACCCTAAAGTAAGCAAGAACATCTGACTGTCAGCAATTGCAAGGGGGAGATGTGACAGCAAACTGGCCTGGCTATCCAAGCTTACATTTTTAAAAAATATGTGAAAAGTGGTGGGATGTGATGAGAGATGAATTCCATGAGTGACCCTGTACTTTTCTTTCCCTTTGAACAGCATCTTGCAAGTACCACGGTTAAAGAAAACATTATTTAAAAATCAGCCAGGGAAAGAAAGATCCACTGGGCTACACTGACTTGTAGCTAATTGGGCTGCAAAACTTCAGGAGGTTGTTTTGTCACCTGACTACTTCAACAACAACTGAGGATAGCTCTGATATCATCGGAGAGGAGGGTGATGGGGCTTGCTGGCACCCTGGTATCCCTTATATTTGTGGCTACTGATGAACATCCAGTGGAAACCTTCTGTTCCTGAGCCCAGGTAGCAGTAAATTGTACTTAGCAAAGCCTGCAAACCAGATACTTACAAACCCGAGAGGGAAGCCATGAAATATTCATGAAGTCTTTCTTATGAAAGAGGCTTATTCATATATTTATATATGTATATAAAAATATGTGCACACTTTTGAAATCTATTCAAACCAAATAAGACTTTCTTAGTCACCTTGCGTAAAATAGGAAAGCAGATGACTTTGGTTGTACCTCTGTTACACAGTCATAAGGAGACTGAAATAGCTCTGGAAAAGGAGCCTCTGGTGCTCTGCCACCTTCCAAAGATGTGTCTGTGGCTCTGCTGGTGTTTCAGCAGCCGCTCTGGGAAAAAATCACTCGCTGCTACCTTGATGTAGTAAATCAATCAGCCTTTATAATTTATCACCCTCTTTACAAAAATGATGTGTAACTGTTCAAAAGTATCAAGGGATGAAGCTTTTAAATATTGTGGGAATGGCAATGGTGAAGGGCCAGGCTGTGACCATGCACTTGCTGCCATGCCCATGTTAGGGATGGGCTGTAAATCAGACTGGTGACTCCAGAAACACATCTGCACTAGGATGGGTGGGAAACCCAACAGAAAACGTGTCCCTAGGAACGGCTTCCAAGCCACACAGAAACCCAGTTCCTTTTCCAAGGACTTAAATACAGAGACAGCATCTTCTGTGCTTGTGTTGCTTATACTCCATCTCTCAATAAATACTTCATTTTTTTCACTGTCATTAAAGTCCTTTTTGGAATCAAGAGAAGGGAGAGAGAAGACTGCAAATAATATCTGGCAATAGAATGTAAATGATGTAAATAATAAGATTATTATAGGAGTTTTGCTTGATGCCTGAAAACAAGTAGCTCTGCATTAGACTCCCACTTGCCTTTTCATCTGATTTAGAAAAGAGCATTTTATTCTTATCCTTATTAAAACATAAGAGAATGTTTGTGGTTACATTTGCCAAAGTAGCTTTGACATTTTCTTTCCTGGGAAATTCCTTAGCAAAGTTTGCCAGATGCTGTCTGTGTATTCTGACAGTGACAGAAGTCGTAAGTTAGGGAGTGAAATTGCTGATGGCATTACTTTAACAGGGAAGAAACAGCTGATTTTGTTTCGATTCCAGTGAGGAGTACGATCCTGCTCCCTTTTTTCATTCCTAAAATGTGAGGTGCCAGAGTAACCAAAGAGCTGGAAGGTGTTTTAACACACGTATGAACATTTTCCTTCTTGATCACAAGTGTAAGGGTCTCTTCTCTGTATTTGGCATCATTCTAGGCTGGCACAGGTTGTCCTTTGCACCTCTGTCAGTGGTGGGGAACTGTGCATGGGAGAGAAGAGAGAACAAGCTTCTGCTCAGAGGAGCTCAGCAGGGCAATTTGCCACAGCCCCACTTAGCTGAGGTGTTTTTTTTAATCTCTTGGGTTTCTTTCTGGCCCCTATCTTCCTAGGCCTCAGCTGGTAAATACTTGTGGAGTTGTTATAGCCAGAGATATGTCAGCTTGCTGCCTAATTAATACATAGTAAATTCAGAAACTGTTTCTCACCGTGTTTGATGCAAGTTCACACGGTATTTTCAGTTCCCATGGGACTTGCCCTGCTTGCTGCAGAGACATCTGGCCTACCCTGGTCATTTGGTTTCCCTCTCAAATCCATGGCCACAGAGGGAGTGGAAGGCTTCCTCCTGCAGTGACAGGATGGGCAGAGCTGCCAGCTGGGGTCTCTCCTGGCTCAGGTTCGCTGTGTGAAATCCTGCAGCTGGTTTCAGATCATGCTAGCACAGCTCGTGGGGTTTATGCTTTTATCCTGTTTGCAGGAGAACATTCCCCGAATGGTGGTTTCATGTCAGGCTTGGTGGGATTTTGAAGGTCTGGCCTTCTGACGCCTGGACCATGGTGTCCTGGTAGTGAGGGCTTTCCTGGATCAAGGAGTAGAGCTGTCACACAAATATACAGTGGAGCCTTACACCAAGTCCTTGTCCCAAGTTGGAAAGTGTTTTAGTTTGGGCAGAATTATTTTGTTTCAAGAAATCCAAACTGCTTGTTTCCAGTGTTTCAAAACCACACTTTCCCTTGAAACCAAACCCTACCAAAACTCTACCAGATGGAGATGCTTTTTTTCATTCCAGTGGGAAGTAATCTGTTGCTTTTTACCTTTTGTTGCTGCTGGAAGAAAAAGGTTTTGAATAAAGAATATGAAGGTCCTGCAACCTGACTTGAATGTGTCTATACAGAATGAGAGAAGAGCAGGATCAGGGAAGAACATAGCAACCTGAATTTGTGAAGCAAATTCCTCGCCTCACCAGATGGGATCAGGGTTTTAAGGATCATGCTTGCTGTGGCTTCAGAAGTGAATTTCCTTGCCTCTTTAGCTGCCATCAGGTACTTAGGCAGGGCTCTCAATGGCCATGGTGATTTCCTTTCCCTTCCCAGGTATTCTTCCACTCACATTCCAGTCCACAGGCTTAATATCTTCATGATGTTTTATCTGTGGCCAAGTTTGGCAGCCAAACATTTGCTCTCACCTGTTGCTTCATTTGTTTCGCATGCACTCCTTTCACAGAGAAGGTATCACTGGCAAAAACAGTGTCTGACATCACCATGCCTGGGGTCTGTTTATTTATCCTTTCATCACCTAGTAAGTATCTAGGACAAACAGTATTGAACTGAGAGATGCATATGTACCTTTCATAACCTCTTCATTTTCTTTAAATGCCCCAGCCTTGGGCTGTATTTAACATGAAGCTCTGGGAACTGCATTCATAAACCAGATACTCAGCTGTTGTAAGTTACTGTAGCTCCATTACAGGCAGTGATACTGGCCTGATTTATAGTAGCTGACCTGTGCAGGAGCCAAGGAGAACACATATAAATGGCAGACATTCCAATAATTAAATTAAGCATGGGAAAATGCAGGCTAGCTCCTTGGAAAATTTTCCTAACCAGATCTGTAAGTGCCTGGAACAGGTACCCAAGCAAGGTGTTGGAAAGTTTGCCTTTTGTGTGTGTTGCAGTATGGCAAGACTGGAGTGTTTGGAGAGCTAGGAACTACCCAGAAATATATTAACCAGATGCTGCACATGCCTGGGTAGAGTGTAGTAATAAAATTACTTCACTCCTGAGAAAGGTGCTCAGACTGAAACCTGGCCAGTTTGTGGGTATTTCTGCGTTGAGTCACAGCGTTTGCTGGATGCACCTCCAGATGCTGTTCGACAGAACCAATGACAACATAAATATGAGATAAAAATTATCAAACTCGGTGTGTGCAAGGATCTGGCTAGTTCAGCATCCAGTGAACAGAAGTATATGTGCATGCTGATATATAGACATTGTCCCCATCCCCACCTTCTGACAGTGTGCAGCCCTCAGATCAGAGCTGTGCTTGTATTAAATAGTTCTGGATGGCTTCTCCCTGAGATCAGACTGATACTCTCCCCCAGTCTGCACTGGCACTGTGCTCCACCACTGTGGGGTTGTGTTCTGCTCTCCATGTGCTCCATGTCCACGTGTGGGGGCAGCCTTCTGACACATCACACAACTCAGCTTCATGCCATGGTATGAGGAAAGGGTGAACTTATTTTGTCCATCTTACATGACATCATCCACCATCTCCTAAGGCTGGTGCAGTTTCTGCTGTTGTTTTAAATTAATACAGATTCAGAATTCACTTGTGCTGAACTGTGTTTGTTGTATTCCAACACCATTCAAGTGGATATTGGAATTGAATGCAGAAAATGCTGCGAGAATGCCTAAAGGTGATTCATGTGAGAAGTGAGCAAGAAAGCTCTCCCTGTCCTGAGGCTGGACCTGGCCTCCATGCCCTGTGAGTAAGATCCATTCCAATCTTTCTCTCAGAGGTGATTTTCTCTTGGGCTGCACAGTCCTGGAGAACGTTCTGCTGTGTTGGCTCAGCTCCAGGCAGTTCTTTCCTGGACTCTGCCTCGTGCCAGCAGCTATTTCTTCCATCAGAATCCTTCCTGTAGTCACTACCTTGCTGCTTGCTTAAACCATGCAGTGTGGGATCCCTGCTTGTGTGTCATCATCGCTCTTGCCAGGAGACTTTTCTCATACTGGTCACCTTGTGTGCCTGATGTGTGTCTCAGGAGTGCTGCTGGGGTCTCCTGCTGCTTCATTACAACCTCATAGGGTTTCTTGAAAGAGCACAATGTCTTTGGTGACAGCATCCAGTATGCACTGTTACAAGGATGATTTGGGGCTTGTTCAGCATTTCTCATTGAAGTGTCTGCTGATGCCTAGACACGATGTAGAGCTCCTTCAAGGGTCTGAACCACTAAGGATGCCCATCCTGTCTTCTGTTTTACACACCACCAGATCTCAGTCTGACGAGTGTCACGTGCACACCCAGGCCCCTCAGGCTGCTGTGTAATTAGTAAATGAGGCTGACCAGTAGCACCATGCAGAGCTGTTCATCTGACCTTGCTCTCCACCACTGTGGGTTGTTCCAGGGGGCACTCCATTTTTCATTCCTGCTCTTGGCTGGGCAGCACGCAGTCAAGTTCTGGAATAACAAACAGTGAAAAAGGACCGGGCTTGTGAGCTTTAGGAAATAAGGCAGAGAATAAAACATGGCCCATTAACCTGCCAGAAAAGATACATGGAAGACATAGGAATGACTCCTAAACCACCCTGCTAGAACATGGGATTTTTTTTTTTCCTAAACTGATTTCCTTATGAATTATTTTTTTACTGCATAATAACTACCAAGAAAAGCATGTTTTAGTTATTCACAGTGACCTTTTAAACTTCCAAGAGAACTGCATATTTTCTGAGGCCCCATGTAGGGCCTATTAATAATTATGCACTCCCACTGAGCTCCATTGATTAGTTTGGGTCCTATTTCACACTGTAAAATGAAAAAAAAGAAAAGTCCCTAGTGTTTGTGTATGTTTTTTTCTTTTTATACTCAGCTCTCCTCAGCTATAGATCAAGTTTTGCCCTTAGCACGGGTTTCGGGCCGTGTTGATGCGTTGCTGTACTGTGGGCCCCAAGAATCAGGGAAAAGGCAAGATTGGATGACAGAAAGGGGGAAAGGTGAGACCTGTGATCCAGCAGTGACACCAGAATTCAGCTGGTGTGATAAGGGGCAATGTGAGTGACAAGACCATGCATTAGTATTCTACAGTCCCACTCATGCCTATGCTTTCATTTCTGTTAGCAAACATTTCTTTGTGAATAAATCTACTTTCTTGGCAATACTGTGTTAGTGCTTTAGTTTCGTTAAAGAGCCTGGAAACACCCCAGTGGTTCAGGCTGAGATATATAATACTGCTAACACAGATTTGTTTCATAACCCACAAACTATTAAAAATATTAGTGTCCTCCTGGGAGTTGCCTTTCAAGATTCCCTTTCTCTTTCTCACTTTCAGAGCTGGGCTAAGACAGCCAGCAATAATGCAAAGCAAGCTCAATTTATTCAGCTAAAAAATTAGATAACACCGTATTTTACTACTTCTGAGCACTTTCTTCATCTAAATGTTGCTTTGTGTTCCACTTCTTATCCAATGTAAACAGCCATAAAGGAGAGTTGCTGAGACAACATGTGGGCATTTGAAAAGGTAGACTTTACCCGTCCAAAGGGAGATGACTTTTTGTTGGGAGTGAATTTAGTCTGGGACTTTGTAATGGGATATGTTGGTCCCTTCAAGACTGAGCAGGGAGCTACAAATCCCTTCAGGACCGAACAGATCTTTGTATGTGTTAGGGGTCTTTATTCCACCCGTCTGACAAAGAAAATAATAACTGAAAGGAAAGTTAGTGGTCCCCGGAGGGAACTCAGGAGGTGAGTAGGTCCAGTGTCCAGGTGAGGGCTTTGGGACATAGCAGAAGAAGTTTCCTGGGAACTGCAGCTGACGGGGCTGTTGGGACCTGTGAGTCTGGGAGCAAGGACAGGAGGCTGACTCCAAAATCCTCTCTTCAGCCAGCCAAGCTTCCTCATGGGGGCAGAGGTGCCAGCAGTTTCTTCCCTGTGGTGATACATCTACCAGCTTATGTTGTACTTCTGGTGCCAATGCTGTGTTGTGGGAAGGAGTCTGAGAAGCTGATGAGGATGTTAAGAGGAAATAAGCTCCTGGAGGTGCATCAGAGTTTGGCTTTGAGTTTTGAGGTGTTTGGACTTTGCCACTGGGCATCCAGGGGGGAGATGAGACAAGGAGGACAAGGAACTGAGAGTTGTGTGGTGGGGGTGCAGCCTTGCTGTCCAGAGCATCCAACAGCATCATGGGTGAACTGGAGCACAGTCTGTTAGAGATGGGCAGAAAAGGCCCATATTTCAGGAACTAATAGCCCATTTCAACCTTTAATTTGAATATTCAGTTAGGCATAGTGAACATAAGCTTTCACCTTTGCTTTTCTTCTCAGAGAGTCAGAATTGGGGGTAAATTGTTACGAAGACCCCTTGTTATGCAGCTTCTCTTTTCAATGTCCATCACAATGGCACCAAGGGGTCCTAGCAGCCATCAAAGCCCCCCCAGCCCACTATTCCGGTCTAGTTTCTACGGATTGCTCACATAGCACAGGCTACTTCAAGCTAGTTAAGGAAAAGAAAGAGTGGAGGAAAAGTAGGCTCTTTGTTTTACAGAAAGGGGATGGAGCACAAAGAGAAGCAATAACTTTCCCAAAGTCATGCAGGGAGCCACAGACAGAACTGGGAACTGTGATCTATCTCTCTCTTTCATCCCAGTCAGTATCCTACCCACAAAATAATCTAGTTTAGTTCTGCTGAAAAAGCAAAATATATAAATATTTGTTTAAATCCTACCTATTTTGCATAGCAACCTGATTCATGTAAAAGTTTTTATACAAGATTGGCAAGTCAAAGCTTGAGATTTTTTTTTCTGGGTCGTTTGAAGAAAGTGTGAAGAAACTTCTGAACTGCCGAATCCAAATCTGAACCAAATTTTCCCTTCTTTGAACTCTGCTTATTGCAGACTGTAATAACATTCATCCACATTTCACAAGGTATCCTTGCATATGGAAGGAAATACAGTAGCACTGTTTGACACAGAAGAAATTAGATTTACGTGAAATTCCCTTTCCCTGTGTCCCTCACTTTATTTCCAACAGACCTACAGTTAACAATCAGCAGTGTTTCACTTTCAGACAGTGTGGTTTTCATTACAGAGGCTAAGGGAGTTTAAAATACTCTCCGAGCACACAGCATACATAACATCCTACCCCATTCCTTTTGATTTCCCTTTGCAGCACTAGCGTTACAGATGCTGTGCAGAAAGTGTTAGAGGACACTGCTTTCATTTGCCACCGTTACAAGGAGGAAATATGTTTAGAGACATCTGTTCAGTCTGTTTGATTCAGCTGAATGTACGACATCTTTGATGAAGAGTTGGTTTTGGAGCATGGTCGTGCCAAAGCCTGGCAGCCGTGTATGCCGAGGGAATATGGCATCGCAGCGTGCCTCCAGCCTATCAGCAGGTGCCGACAGCACGGCTTTACCAGGGGTGGAATTTAAGCTCTCACCTTGTCAGAGTTACCTTTCCTTAGTGGCAAGTTCAGCTCTGTTTTGTTTTCATGTGGGGTCAGCTCTAGAGGAACCTCAACGTGGGGAGCAATCCCGTGTGCTGGAGGCTTCCCCCTGCACGGCAGCGCAGCAGTGAGGGCGCGGTGCCTCCCCTGGCATGGGAAGTGTGGGCATCCTTCTTTAGTCAGGTTCAGAGCCTGAAATAAAGTAGGCATCATGTTTCTGGAAGGTGAAGCATGCTTTTCCTAGAAGCTTGGGTATTTTAGGAGGTGCTACTGAGACTGAGCTGAGCAGAGTTGTGCTCCGTTTTCCAAAGAAATGGCGAAATTTCAAAGACAATACTGGAGCTTTTGAGGAGCCGAAAGGGTTTTTGAGTATAATCCCTGTCTGTTGACTTTTAGATCCATGCCTGGGTAAAATCTAGGAGCAGTTGTTTTCCTCATGGGGGCTGAGATACCTTCACACATTGGATTATACCTTGCAGGAGCTTGTTTCCAGAATAGCTCCTTACATGATGCCAAGACTTGTAAGGATGAATTATATGGGGTTTCTGGAGCCGTGAAAGGCTTCTTCTGACTCTGCTTCTGCCCACCTGATCTTTAGGCTATATTACTGTCATCTACTCTCAGCCTCAATGGAAAAGGGCAAAAAGAAAGATCTTAGAGATTAAGTACTATATAAATACAGTTTAAGTTTTTTTCGTTTTTACCCAGTTTTACTGTATATCTCTGAAAGAAAAAGATACGCCTTAAATAATTTGCTTCCTATGTTTGGATTTCCATAAATATGACAAGCAATATTCAATTTATGTAAAGCTTTTTTAAAGTTGGCATATCACACAGCACAGACATCATATGCCATTGTAGGACTTGATACAACTTTTGCTCTTGCTATGTGGAAACTGTATAGCAACACAAATGGCACAGCTCACTTTTAGTGAACTAATGCTGTACTAGTTTTTCATCAATATGGGTAGAAAATGAGGCTTTGAGGTTTAAAAAATCATCAGAAACATCCTTATTTCTCTCAAAATAAGACAATTTGGGATAAGAATAAAGTTAATTTTTAAAAGTTCTGTAAATCTAGGTTTTCATCTTTAATTGCCACAGGTAGGAAATACTGGAAGCTTCATAGCTTAGACTTTGCAGTGATCAGGGATGATCCAATGCTTCATAAAGCTTACTTTTAGTCTTTAAAGTGCTAATCTCATATATAGTTACTTTTAAAAGCAGGGAAATCCTCAATGAAAATTTTATAAGCACATTAAACAGTTTCTGGAACACTTCTTTATAAATAATAAATGAAACCAAACACTTCAAAGTATATAAATGTATGTAATATATATGCAGACATATATAGAGAGATATATATATGGAAAGAGAGATGTGTGTATATATATATATATATAAATCAGGAACATTAGAGCAAAGCAGTGTGGGTTACACCATTCCCTGGAAAATCCTCATCAGCAGAATGCCAGGCTGAGTTATGGAAAAGATCCCTGGTGTTCTCTGTGCTAAATGTTTTATGGTGGAGCGAGTTCATTGACTTTAGTGTCAATACCAGTCACATACCCAATACAGCTCATTTAAAAAATGCTATCAGAACTTTTATGGTGATCACCTGAGTTCTTGACATATAACTTCTTGGGGTTTTCACTCTTTATCCAAATCTGTCTGTTTTCTGTGAGAAGCTGGATCCATGTTGAACACCCATTGGCCAAACCTAATATTGTTCATTCCAAGAGACTTTGGCAGGTGGCCAAAGGATTAGGGATTTTTCAACAAAATTGCAATATTTTCCATTATAAAAATCCCCTGCAATTTTCTGGGAAACTTTAGTACTTAGCTTCCCATGCATCTTCTCTTTGTCATCATTGTCAGAAACTAACTGGCATTTCTTGCTGACATTTTTAGAAAAGAATATTTATATAGAAGCAATGCAAATAAAAATTCATTGGCAGAAAGGAGTGACATTTACAGTATGATATAGTCCTGACATTTTTATGCCACCAGTGGGAATTTTGCCTGTTTGATGACTGATTTTGTCATTCCTCCATCATCCAAGTAGACCTGTTCAACTCAATACAACTATTTAAGTAACATCCCCTGTCTCTCTCTAGTGAAAGTCATGTCTGGAAAAGGAGGTGAAAGGAATCCCAATGTTATAGATAATGAGCAGTGGTGTTGACCGACCAGAAAACTTAAGCTCTACTTAGTATGTAACTAATTATGTCTTCCAGTTCAAAGGAATAATCAGTTCACGATCTCTATGGAATAGTGACAAAGGGTCCTATAGGACATTATTGCTACAGGAGTGTCAAAAACTGTCTCTAGAGATGAAACTGCCCTTTATGCCAAGGAGTAGCATGACGAATATGACTGGCCTTACCTAGAGATGTGGCTTTCACTTGAAGGGTTTTCCAACGTCCTTCATCCCTGTTGAAAAAAAGGAGGCTGAACATTTGAAGATGGCAAAAAGGAGATGTGCAGGAACAATGAAACTTGGGAAGTTTCTTCCACTGGTATACACAAAGATCTTCATCTGTTCAGTGTGCAGAGTGGGAGGTAAAGAGTCACCTTGGTTCCATGACCTGGTAGAAGTACTGTGTACTGAGTGACACTTGTGTGCACCCAAGAGTGACATAACTAGCACCAGCAGCAAGGGGGAAACTCCTGTTGAAAGAAGGGCACCATTTCTGGTAGCCACCTCAGTTGCCCACTCTGAGATAAATTACCAAAGGCAGGGCTGGGTTCTCAATCTCCTTCTGAGTTTTAGACTGAGTGTGATTTTCACATTCAACCCAGTGTCTTCCTGGAAGAGACATCCTCTGTATCTCTGGTGGGGGTTGGCCTGAAGACCATATTGAAACTGCAATCAGTCTGAGCACCTGTGATATTTTATGTTCATGTTATTTCAGACTTAAGCATCTAGGTAAGGTCTAATCAAATAATCCAATACTCACTTCTGACACCTTAAAGTGATGAGTCTGGGATGAAGAAGAGATGGTCTCCAAGGAAAATCTGGGTACCCAAATACTTTGTTTATTTTTTTCAAAGGACTGAAGCTGTTGTAGGGAAGAGATACTGCATAATCCAAAAAACGTCTCCAGCTTATAAACCCTCCATGGAGTTTTGTGATGTTGAGGAAGACTAACATTATTTCATGAGGCACAAATAAGTCAACACCAGTGGAATCTGAGAAGTGATGAGAATTTACCAATTAAATTCAGACTGAACAGTTTTTCTTAAAAATACGGCACATTCATTGACATTGAGTGGGATTCACTGGCCTGTGTTGATTTTGATGGCAAGTGAATGACTTCATATTTCATTTCACTAATGCCTTGATACAACTTAGCTTTATTCATTTCATTGATTTTTTTTTTTCTTTTTGACATTGAATGCCTTCATCTATTATATCCCAGAATTAGAATTAAACGCTGATAGTCTATCAAAGGAAAAGGAAACTATTTTGCTGTTGCTGAAATGAAATGCTTCAGCAGGTTCAAAATGCATTTTTTGTTGCTGTGTTTCTTGTTATTTCCCAAGTTTTGTGCCAGGAGAAATTTTGAAAACTGGTTTTTGTTGTTCTCAATTTGGAACGAAGACAGGCTACGTGCTTGGTCTCTGCATGAGCAGAACTGTGGCTTCCTTGCATTGTGGAGGGAGAACATACAATAAAATGATGCTGACATCTCTGGAGGAAAAGCCCTCCAGGTGAACAGATCTTAATAGCTGGAAAAAACAACAATATTGGAGTGGGAATTGGAATTCAAATCCATTTGGTCCATGTCTGGCTACAAAAAAAAAACCAAACAAGCAAACCTGCTGTGTTTTGAAGCGATGGTCTGGTGTTGCTTGTTCCTTTTGCTTGACAGAGTGCCACAAAGGAGGTGAGCAGTGAGGCTGAGGAGCCAGGCAGAAATACATTATAGCTTTGCAGTTTTGGAGACCAAGAGGGCAAACAGCACTGATTTTTTGAGCTCAGTTCATAATCAAGAGAGACTGGAAAGGGTTGTTTAAGAGGACAAAAGGGACAGAAACAGGTCAGCTGAAGGCAGACCCCGATGACACATTATTTATCTGGTTGCAAGGAATTTCTGATTTTTCCAGGCCATGAATCTACCCACTTCAGTAAAACAAAACAGAACACTGTGGGCTTTCAGACGAGAATTTTCTTCTGCTTAGGTGATGACAAACTAGGGAAAAAAGAGGCCAGCTTCCAATTCCTAAAACAACAAAGAAGTCAGGAACTAGAGGTGGGTGATAAACAAAGAGAGTTGGTTCAAAATAATTCAGAAAAGGTTGAGCTGGTGTTCCTTGGAAGGCTCTGAAGATTGCAGAGCTTTATTCTCATGTTCCTCTCAGCAGTGAGAACTGCATGTTCAGGCACAAATTTTCAGAGGAATTAGGTTTGCTGGTTTTGACTGGCATGTGTTCTGGGAAGAAAGAGATCAATAATTTGCAGGTGTCAAACTAGTTAGGGCAGCCAGGTAGCCATCAGAAAGAAAGACCCCTCTCAAGCCAACTTCTTCTAGAAACCCAACCACTTGTTCCATAAAGCAACCCACAGTTCCTAGTATGCTAAATTTTATAGTCCTTAGGAAAAAGAGAAACACAAACACAGGAAGGGAGGAATGCCACAGAAATTCTTTTGTTAGAGGGAGGTTGGATTTCTCTTCCAACACAATGTTCTCCGTTTTGTTGTTCAGTTTTGATTTTTTTCTTCTCCTTGGGTTAATGGCACATGTAGCTGTTTTCGTTTTCTACATGCCAGGTAGTAATTAAAATTAGCAAGCTGGTAATCAGTATCTTGGCCTTGGGCACTAGAAACAGATGTAGGAAATAGTGCCAGAAGTTGTTTCAAAACCAAGAGAGGATGATGTGAGGACCTGTACTGAGGCAACTGCTGAATTCGGTGCATCCAGTTGATTCATGTGGGGGGTCATGAAGCCAAAAGTTTCAGTCAGGTCTTGTCATCTGCTGTCCCTGGCACAAGGTAACAGGTTATGTGAACTTTGTCATGACTGGGCCTGAAATTTTATGAGTAACATTTTGTGATCAAGATCCTGTCCCTGAAATCTGCCCATGGAGATGAACCAAGCCTTGCCACACAGCCCAAGCCCTGGCTACACAGTGCAAGCCACATTCTGCTGTCCAAGTCCTTTTTCTTTTAACTCTTCTGCAGTTCAGCAGTGGGTGAGGAATCTCTGAGAAGGTTTTGTTTCCCTGGGAGAAAGTCAGATTGACATCAGCTTCACCCGCACTGAGAAGAGAGAGCGAAGGAACAAGTAAAACCTCAACCTTCCCTCCTGCTTGACATCTTCTCCCTCCCTGATGAGAAGACAGGGACAGGGAGGCAGCCCTGAAACATCTTCAGCAATAGAAATTCACATTAGCCAGCCTCATGCACATCTCACCCCTGCAGGAAAGCCTTCAAAGGGACCCAAATTTGATATTCTCCTGCCCTTATCCATCCTGTATTTTTCCTGCCACTGAGTCCATGCAGAAACAGTGATGATTGCAGGGCAAACTGGGCCTGCTGTCACCCAGGGGTGGCACTGTCCCTCTTGCCCCTGCAAGGACTGATGTCCTCTCTGCTCCTTCCCCAGGAGTCAGGAGCTGGGCCAGAAGGGCCAGACAGCACTAAAACCAAACTGTCCTTTTTCACTTACTGTGTTACAGTCTCTGAGAGCGGGCATTGGCTGTGTCAGGCGGCTGTGGTCTCAGCGGAGTGTGTTTGTGGTGAGGCACTTGGGATTCCTGATTTCTAGTTCCTGGTGCTGCTGTTTGCTCAGTGTGTGGCCTTGGAAGGCTCTCTTAGCTCTGCAGCACAGAAGTTTTTCCTTCTGTCGGATGGGGAAGTGACACTTGCGTTGCTGAAGGGCCAAGCCACAGCTGGGATGAACAGTAGCATCCTGCTAAGGAGTATAACCTCTCACACTAGCAGCTCAGAGGGAAAACATGAAAATAAAGGGTGTGAAAATAAAGATGTGAATCCTGCAGTGGTTACTTTCTATCCCAGTCACAAAGATGCTGTGATGACGAGTTTTTTGAAAAGAAGGTGTGCCATCAAATTTCACTAGTTGCTGAAAGTTGGTATGTTGTCATATTTTTTTCAGGGTAAGCATGGGACTGATCTGATAGAAAACACTGAATTAATATGGTATGGGAATGACAGGGATGAAGCTCCTCCACTGCCCCTTCCTGTCTCTGCAATGCTCAGGAATTGTGCTAGGAGGTTAATCTGCTTGAGGGTCTCCTAACTCTGTCCAGGGAAGGTTCTGGTACTGGATGTGTGTGCCATGATGGTTAAGGACCCTGTTCTGACTCTTGGATGTTGGAGTTGCATGTTGTAGTTTTGGGGGAAATAGTATCGGAATTTGTGTTCCCTCATTTAGAAAACTGGGGGAAACTAAACTTTGTTGTGGCAGCCTCTGAACATCTTGCTTAATCAGCAACAACATGGTTTCATTGAGATGACGAGAAGTGCTGCATATGCAGAGTTGTGTGCCTCAGCTTCCCCAACTGTAAAAGGGAAGGGATATTTTTCATTGCTTTAATGAGAGGGGATGAATTACTGTAGCTTAGATGTTGCCTAAGCTAAGTTCCTGGATGGAAACATCTTCTCCTCTGCCTCACCTCTACAAACCTACGTGTCCCTGTTGTATCTGAGCCATCAGGGGAACCAGAAGTCCTGAGTCCTTGCTGTGAATTGTAGATGATGCTGATGTCTCTGTAAAGACAGATGTTTCAAGTGCAAAACCCAGTGAGAGGTGATTCCTGTGTATGTTCACATGTCTTAGGAAAGAGTCTGCTCCTCTTGTCTCAAGAAGGAGCCAGGTGAAGCAAAAAGTGGTTCCACTGTATTTTGTTTGAGAGTTTGAAGCATGTATTGGCCTGTTCCTTGAAGAAGTGGATGGAGGGCTGAAAGATCCAGGTTCTCATTGCATTTGGCTCCCTCCATGCCTGTGGCAGTAACCTCAGCAGAATCCACCATCAGCTGCTGCAACAGGAGATCTTTGCAAGGTGTGAAGGCATCAAGCTCTGGAAGTCTATGGTAAAACAATACCACATGTTGAATGCACAATAGGAATAAGTCCATTTTGGCACAGTCTTCCACATGAAATCCCCTTTAATTTCAGTGACGTCACAGTCCTGGTCTCAGGGAACCTACAGCAATATATTCTGTGCCATAAATAAATCCACTTGGGGACTAATAAACTAAACTGTTGCTAATTTGTAATGTGCCACTTTTGCAGCAGTATCCAAAATTCATATGCACTAAGATTCCAGGGCTGGAAAGAATGAGGTGGCTTGTCCCTAACCACTGCTTAACTTTTTAAGTTACACTGGTGAGTCGGGTGCAGTTTGGCTTTTAGTGAGACCCCTGGGGAAGCAAGGCCATCTTAGCCTACAGTCTTAAAAAAGGGCTATTAAAATAAAAGCATACTCATAAATAAAATAAAATGCAGGGAAAGGATGTCTTTGTGACTGAAGCAGGAACACTTGTGCCATTCAGGGACGACTGTTGCACTTCTGACTATCACCACTGATAAGCACGAGTGACTTTGCCTCAATATAATTTATAGGCACAGGTGGGCCCTCTTGCATTTAAGGTCTCTCTGCTTGGGATTATTGCTTGGCCCGTGGAGGCCTTTCTGTCTGGTCATGAGCAGGGGAAGTGGAGTGTGGTACCTCAGCAGGGCAGGGTGGTGCTTTCTGGCATAGCAGGTAACAGCTGGTTATTGTTCTGATTGCAAGGGTCCCGTGTGTGTGCCTTAGTCTCCCTCTTTCAGAGTGTTGTGTCTGCTTGTTTGGACCAGCTTTAGATTAGGCTGAACTTCTTCCAGGATAAAATTAATAATTCAGGAAACACGGTAATGCTGCTTGTCCAGGGCAGACCTGTGTGAGAGCTGTCAGGAGACTGTTTTGAATTTTCCCCTTTTGTTGACACCAGAGAAAGTGATGTTCTCTGTTTTGTCACACTTCAGAGTTGAAAATTTTGCTCTTTCAACTTTTTGGGCTCATATCAACATGAAAGCAAGCGTCAGAGGACTGGGATTTCTCTCAGGACACAACACCTTTTTTCTGACAGCTCTTTGGGTGGTTCTTGACTAGGAGGGTGTTCAAAGCAACCTGAGACAGCTGAGTACCCTGCTGTTATCAGAGAAGCATCAACCCCTTGCATAGCTTTGCCTTCTCCTTGTAAACCTCTTCTGCTCAGAACTGGGCCCATCCTCCCGTTCTGTAGATAATATGCAGCATCTCTCCCAGTGAAGTGGCAGTCTTTCCCAGCATGAAGCTGATAGATCCTCCTGCACAAGAAAAAACAACAGCAAATGAATAATCAGATACACTGGGACTGTAGTTTGCTGTATGGTGAAACTAAAGATGTTCTGTCCTGAAGGAGCTATGGCCTGCCATGGACTTCCTGTGTGATTCTGGGTAAATGGGTTAAAGTGTGTCCCTCTTCTCTGAGAAGGGACCCCAGATCCTCTTTTCAGTCTCACGTTGTCACTAAAAGGGTGGAAGGGACAGCTGAAGTTTACACATGGCAGTGGGCTCGGTCTTGAAGTCCATAACTAATGCACAGCCAGCAAAGCTCCTCAGGATCTTCCCAGCAGTATCAGCAAGGCACTGAGAGAAACACTGATAGTGAAGGTTATACAAGCACCACAGACAAACAATGCCTGACAGTCTGGGCTTCTGCAGTGTTGGTTTTGTTCTGTATCTTCACTAGATAAGAGGTTGTGTTATGTTACTCTTTCCTTGGTGCTGTATGTCAGCCCTGAGGTTCTGCTGCACCATTTGGACAGGGAGGGCACTGCAGCCCTCCCCAAAGGCTGAAGGAGTTCTCCAGGCGGGACAGTTCTCCACTTTTAGGAGTTTCTCCAACCTCCTGTCTGTAAGTGAATAATTTGCATCCATCTGGAAAACCTTTTCGTATCTTCTATCATGATCAAATTGATCTTCTAACTCAGAAGGGACCCACCAATTGTGTGGTTCAGCAGATAAACCAGTGTAAGTTTAAGTAAGTCCTAATAGGAAGAAGTATTGTTGGGTGTTTATTGCGGGGTCAGGATCTCTCGTATTAGTCTTTCCTTTCAGCACTGGCAACCCACCCAAAAGTAACATCTAGGAGTTCAGGTATATGGGGCCTTTGGGAGCTCAAGTTCCTGCCTGCCTGCAGAGCTCCCTAACAGGCTGCATGACTGCTCTTAAATGATGATTAAGTCAAGTTACCTCCCTGTGCTGTGTGGCAGTCTAAAGGTTGGCATGTGGACAGCTATTTACACTTTATCTGATGCTAACTTTCTTTATCACAGTAACTTCAACTGTGGTTTGCATGCTTAGCATGACACTTCTATCCCTCCCCAAAATGGCTATAAATGATAGTGGCACTTAACCTAGTCCCCACATGAAAATAAATTTGGACATGTCCACATCAGCATTTAGTTTGGATTAGGAGCTTGGTTTTGAAATATATCCCTCAGTGTTACCCCTGCTGCACTTTGGTGCTTATTGTGGATTCAACAGACATTCAGTCCATGGGACCAGCATCGTACTAAGCCAAAATAAACCTCCTGAAATGTATGTACTGTTTATGTCAGGCCCTACTTCTCCCCTGATCCATTCCTCTCGAGCCACACTACTTGCCAATTTAGCCATTTCAGACTCCGATTTTTTAACAGCTCCCCCCAACCTCTCCTCCATCTCACACATTACAAGAAACCCTTTTCACTCAGTTTCACTGTAGTCCATCTGAATTGGTGCAACTCACTTGATTAGAAGTTGTGCAGTATGGAAAATTGTCATTGTTGAGTCTTTTGACTGTTGTTAGCTGACCTAGGCTGACTTGTCCCAACTAAGTCAGTTTTTACTTTGTTAGCTGTATTTTTGTGTTCATTCCCATTTATCTGTATTTTGTGCTAACAGCATTATTATAAAGCCAGAGGATTATATTATACAGGCTGTCTGAGCTCATCACATCTTGCAATGCTTTTAATTCCTTCCTCATTAGTAAAGGATCCTGAGTTATTAGCGAGTATGTTATAGCTGTGGCCAAAGTAAAAGTTCTTTCCCTGACATTATTCAATACACAGAGTGGTAGTAGAGCTTTTCCCTTTTCCTCTTCTCTCTTCCCTTTTCCTCTCCCCTTTTCCCTTTCTCCTTTCTCCTTTCCCCTTTCCCTTTCCCTTTCCCTTTCCCTTTCCCTTTCCCTTTCCCTTTCCCTTTCCCTATCCCTTTCCTTTTCTCACCTTCCATTTTCTTGCTTCCCTCTACTTCCCTTTTCTTTCCCCCTCCCAGCACCCAGCCCTCCTGCCTGGTCCTTGTTGGGCTGAAAAGTCACAGAAGCAGTTTTCTGTCAGTTTGTTGATACCTTCTTCCCCTCCTAGCCTGGCACAGAATCTGCTTTTGTTAGCTTTCCTTTCAGGAATACATGTACACTTCAGCATGAGGTCTGACAACCTTGACCCTCCAGGCATGACTAATTCCCGTTTACAAGACCACTACAAAATCCGTCAGATGAGAAGTGTCAGGGAGTCAGGAAGAGCCCGGTGTGTAGGGCAGGCTGGGGCTGGTCTCCCTGTGCTGTGTGACAGCGTGTCCTCAGTTGTCCAAGTTTGGCTGCAATGAGGTCAGGGAGAAGTGGTGCTTGGAAGGAGTGTGAGGTGGAGGGAGGGAAAGAGGGTTTCACGGGCAGGCAGTGATGTATTGTTTAATTCTGTGCTGTTCGTAGCCAGACACTGTGGCTCTAGTAACAACCAGGGTTAACACAATGATACAGTTTGAAACTAAGGAGTTCAAGATGCCTTGTGGTGTTTGAAGGCCTGGGGCTGGAGACTTCTGTGGGGCTGAGGTTGAAAGCAGGGAAACAGCCGCACAAGACTGCTAACAAGTTTTTGGGAAGTTGCCTTCAAAGGTTTATCTTTGTGCTGTTCAGGAGTGGTGGTACTAATAATACCAATTAGTTGTGGGGTTTACGTGGGTCGGGGTTTTCAATAGTGTCTTTATACAAGCGTGTCTTAGAACTGAGAAACAGGATGAGTGTCCCACAGATGGCTTTGATGGTCTTACCCAAACAGCTGCTTCACAACCAAACTCTGGGTGACTTCAGCTCTCAGTGAGGCCAGCTTCGAGTGCTCCTCAAAAGTCCCACCCAAAGAGACAGAAATCAGTGTGACACAGGCAGCCTGTGAGATGTCAGTCACAGCCCACAAAGCCAGCATAGAAAAGGAATAAAAACTTGCACGAAAGTGAGGTCTGAAAGAATGAGAACCCTCCAAGAAGGAAGCCTCGGGAGGCAGGAGGCGTCCTTGCGTCACGAAAATGAGGTTTGTATTTAGTTGCCCAAAGGGAACTGGAAAAAAGAGAGAGAGAAAAACAATGTCTAAGAGGAAAAAACCCTGGAGAGAAGGCAATACTGAAAATAAATGAAGGTCTCCATTTCTGTTGTGGGCTGCAGCAAATAGAGTTTGGTTTTAGGGACACAACTCTTACACAGATCCAGTCTGGAGTGTAGGAGAGGCATAAAGAGAGCTGATTCAGCAGCTTTGCTGCCTTTCAGTTGTTTGATCCCCTTTTCATTTTCCCCTTTGGACTTCAGGAAGGGAATTTCAACATTGTTTGAAACCTTCTCAATCACGTTTCTGAAACCAAAACCTGGTATGAACTGTGGGAAGGTGTTTTTGTAGAGCTTGTGCTCTAACCTGGAAAGTACTGAATTCTGTGTGGGCTTGATCCAAGATCCATAGAAATCAATCTTAGGTTTGCCATATACTTTAAAAGAAATTGGACCAAAATGCAGAAGTTTCCTTTTGCTCTGGCCCATTTATTTGGATTTTTGCCCACTCAATTTTAAAAAACAATTTATATCATGAGGAACAAACCATTTTTGTTGTGTTTTTCTATGTTTGGACATTTTTGCCTAATATTCTTTCCTTACTGTTACTGATGGAAAAATGATGGCTGTGACTTTTTTTATTGTTTTAATGTGTCACAAGGAGGAAAATTGCTTTAAATATTTGCTAAAGGAAGTTTTCTCATTCAGCTTGAAAGTGGAAAGGTTGGTGTGAAGGTTGCTCCACTTAAGTACTTGGAAGAAATGAGGTGTCCACAATTTGAAGACCCATTCCTGTGCAGTGTCTGAAGCTTTAGCCTGGAAAGCAGCAATGCTGTGGCAGAAAATTCCATGGTAATTGAAGACAGCTCCTCTCTGTGACTGGCTCTTCCCATCTCCATGGATCACAGTCCTTTGAGACGGGAAGGGGTGGGGGGGTCAGGGGGGGTGGTTCATTAGGCTGCATCAAGTGACTCATCTCCATAATCTTGTCACTCCTTCAAAGAAGGAAACCCATTGTGTCTCACTCTCCTCTTACCAAAGGGGCTTTATCCAAACCCACACCAGGAAAGGTAACCCACATCTTAAACAGAAGTTGGTGTCTTTACCACTAGGCACAAACTTTCTTTCTTTCCAGCTCTATTGCAAGTCACTGCTGAGACACTTTGGCAGAGCTCTCATATGAATTAGGGCTGTAACAGAAGAAAAATGGTATGAGCAGTTGTGATAGAAACTGGCCTGACCACGCTTCTAATTCAGTCCCAGCTGAAGCCCAAAGACCTTGTCTGAGCAGAGCAGAGCAAGGGGAAGTATCATCTCCAGGGTTTGCATCTCTAGAATGAAGTCCTACCTGGATTTCTTGAGGGCTGAGTTTACTGTTCAACCTTCCCTTCACATCATCTCTGGCTCATCAGCTTTTTTCACAGGACTTGTAGGAACATAATTGCTTGGAGACCTGTACCTTGTCCATCACCTATTCTAAGAACAGGCAATAAATTCAGTAGCCTTGAACAAAACCGTTGCACCACTAGCATGGGGACAAGTGCTTTCTCACCCCTTCAGGCTTCCACTGTCTTATACACTTTATTTACAAGGGTGAACAAACATAATGGAAATCATCCACTTACTGGCTGCAAGATAAATGCCCACTGATGGAAGTGAGAGGGATCCTTCATGTAACCTGTATATCTGCACAACAGGAGCCCAAGGCCCTACTGCTCAACCTTTTACTGAGATGCAAGTGTTGTTTCTTGGTTTGGGTTTAGGGTTTGGATTTTATTTTCCATCTTAATGTAGTAACTCAGGAGTAATAAATATTTTAGAACAAAGTTGTGGAGTGTCTCATTTATGGTTAGTTCTGACCATAAGCATGTGATGAATGAACTTCAATTTAAATGCCAGTGGTTGGGATTAGCGGCAGGCGGTGGCTGCCACTCGAATCCTACACCATCAACATGTTCCAACCACAGGGGACCTCATTTTATGGAACAAATTTAGTGGGGAGTTAGCCTGGCCTCAAGGATTTCTGAAGCTTCTTGTAAGAACCCCCACTAAGGAGAAAGGAAAGATGTCTAAGTAAACATGACTGTCTGCAGGAAATGTCTCCATTGCCCACAAGGAACTATTAAACTTGGTCCTTCTCAATTTGTCCCTTCAGTTGATTTCTGTAATGTATAGGCAAAGAAAGCAGGAGTCCCTCACTTCATGGTGTCATCGATGGAGTGGTGTAGCTTGGTGCAAATCCATCAGCTTGAAAGAGTTGCTGCTGTATTATACCAGTAAGAGCCTGAAATAATACCACCTGTAAATAACTGCTGTAAAGGCAAATGTTTGAAAAACTCAAGAATGCTGAGCTCTGATTTACACAGCTCAATTTCAGCCAGGCCAGTATTGGTCTGAGATGAGTTTTACTGACAGGAAGCTGCTCCAGTGAGGCAGACTTCAGTTCTCCTTGTTGACAGTCAAGTGAAGACATGTCTCTGAGTGGTGGGCTCTGCTAAAGTGTAGGTGGTGGCATTTCTTGCTTGAGCCTCTTCAAGGAAGTGTTGTGGGGGCCAGGTCCTTAAAAAGCTCCTCTGATGTCAAGGTTTGCCATAATCTTCCTTTAAAAGGGTTGAATTGTGCTGCTCAGTGACCTGAGAGGGTACAGGATTGTGCTCTGGCTGGGTGTTTAGTTCAGAATATGAATTGCCAAGCTTGCTATTATGAATCTAGCATTATTATGAGTTTGCATGATATTAATCAACAAAGTGATGATACTGGGCAACAAATTATCTAGAAGGTAATAGTCAGTGATTTAGTGCTTGTTAAATCAACTTTTGGAGGAAGAAGAGCACTTCCTGAGCCTGGCTTTGCCATTTTCCATTGAGTAAACACATTTTCTAGTTATTAGCCTTTTTTAATTAAAAGTTATATAAGTCTTTTGGGAGGTAGAAGGGAATCCAACAACTGTAGATCTTTTAGAGAAAAATAAATAGACTCTGTCATCTGTTACAGCACTGTCACATTGGTTTCCATTTACAACTGGAAAAAGAAAGAGGCTAAAGACAGTTTATTCCTATTATTTTCCCTTGATTTCTTTCTTTCTTTCCTTGCATGCGTGGGTGGGTTGCTAAGGTTTTTGTCCTGCTTTGTTTTGCAACTTTTTATGGCCCACATTCTGATGTGCCGCAGCCCATTTGCAGGCTGTGAGGCACATGAGTGTGGGCAGTGTTTGAATTTCTGCTTGTAACTCAAACAGGTAGTAAGTGGGTGGGTTATAGTTTAGGGAGTAGGTGAAAGACAGTAAAACTATGTTTGGGAAATTTTCAAAATGTCCAGTGAGCACAGTTCCTACATAGGAGAAGATGTGCATCCCTCTCCTCATCCCATTTCTGAATGGTTTTGCAGTATGGCTACAACTAAGGCTTCCCTAAACTGATAGTGCTGCAGCCTGGGATGATAATCAAAAAAGATGCCTGTTGTTATAAACACTCAATTATTTTCCTTCTTTCTTGTGGAGTTGCTATTAAGTCGAGAGGTTCAGAAGTTCAAAAATATAAAGGAATAATTTGTACAAGAAAAGAAAGGAGTCTATTCCACAAGCTATTGATGCTTCCACTGGGAATTAGCAGTAGCTGTTAGAGTAGCTGGGGTCATACAGAGCAGCCATGCATTCTGCTCCCACTTAGGAAACCCCTAATTTTTAACTTTTTCACAGCCACAAGCTTACGTTTCTGCCAATGAAAAGTGGAGGGAATGTTTGAGGAGCTCTTATTAAAAAAATAAACTTCAGATGATGATTGACTCCCCTTTTATGTCTCTAGAATGGGGCCCATAAATCTCAACAGTTTTCTCTTCAATGGCTACTTGTTCTTCTTGGTTGGTGACAACTTTTATTTTAAGCAAGCTCAATTCTTAAATTAACCCTTGTGTTGACTCAAGCCTCCTTGTTTGTCTTTGCTTTGCCTCCCAGGGATGGAGAAATACTCAGCATATGGTAACAGATCCATTGCCATTTCATGCTTGACATGAAATGTGGGCATCAGTGTGTTGCTGGAAGAGGGAGGACCTGGACTTCAGGAGATCTGCTTCCAAAGAAAGCACTGAGCTCACAGTTACTGAGGGTCCCCTTTCAGTCCTTGACACTAGATTGCTGGCAGAGCAACGAAGGTTTAACTTACTTAAGCCCAAATATTGAAATTTACATGTGGGCATTCTGACATCCAGTCCCATCCAGTATTGGTTGGGTTCTGGCACCGCCCCAGTATCATTCTTTTAATAGCAGCTGTAGGGACACGGCTGTCCAGCTGTCCCTGGATTTTTCCTGTGTATAGAACAAAATCCAACCTTTGAAACCTAGTAAGGAAACAGCTAATAAAAACCCCATGAAAATCTCAAGCAGCATCAGCCACTGAACGTACCAGAAGACACAACTGGAAAATGGTTTGACAAGGGCTGTGCCCATGGGTGTCCATAAGCTCCCGGGTCTCCTTCACAGGAATGCAGGCTCAGGGAGCCAGCAACACGCCCACTCCCGTGCCTGCCTGTGTGTGGCCACCCGAATTTGGAAGCTCTATCTTATATCTTTCTGTCAGTGACCTGTTATACAGTCCTGGGGCCTAATGCTTGTGTCAACAGAAGGTTAGGTTTCATGGCATCCTGAGCAGAGCAGGAATGTCCTGGCTTATATTTGTCTCCCCAGGAGAGGGAGAGGGTGGGAGAAAGGCATTCAGCAGCTACTGGACAACCTTCTGCCATCTCTTGACAGGTAATGATATAAATCAGAGCCTTGAGTGGGATACAGAGGCAAGACCTTGTTGCTCTGCTCAGATCCCTATCAGCCGTGATTAATTCAATGCTATAGGTGGAAGGATAAATGCAGCTTCCTGTAATCTTAATTGTTTCCACCAGCCTTTGAACTGATGCATCCATCTGGTAGCATTTAGTTGTGAATACGAAGGGTCAAACTCTGTCCAAGACTGCATGGTAGGCAGCAGGGCCAGTTCTGAGGAATGCCAGTGCCAGCTGGGAGTTGGTCTCTTGGTCATGCAGTGTAACAGAGGCAAGCTAGCCCTGAATAGGTGGCTTGCAGTATCATCTGGAAACTTTTAGGTGCCAGAGCTTCTGAATTTTTTAAAGAAGAGGCTGGCAAAAGTGCTAGGGTTGGGCCGGAGCCTTCATTCGATGCTACAGGGACATCTGCTCTGCTGTTCCCAATGCTCTTTTGAAAAGTCCAAAGAGAAGACAATGGGGATTGCTTTTCTTGAGCAACTCCCATTGTAATTGAAAGGGATTTTGTGGATCTTTTGCAAAAGTAGTGTCTTCTTGCATGATGAGTCCTTCCCCTACTCTCAGGATTCTCTTTAATGGCTCTGGTCTGCAGTCTTTGCAAGTCACTGGCTCGTACATTCATCCCTCTACCTTCAGAGCTGTGCACAGGTTTGACTTCACTCTGACGTTCCTGTGTACAAAGCAGTCCCGTGATAATAGCTTGAAAAATACTGTGATAGTTTTGCTCTCTCTTTCACATCGCTGTGTACCTGTGGGAAAGTCTGAAAAGAGCAACAATCTTGATATATTTGGTGGAAAGGACGTGTTTTGAAAGCAGAAAGATCTTTGGCAAATGCAGCCTGCAAAGACAGAACTAGTTTATTTCAGCTGACAGCTTTGGAGAAAACCAGCCTTGCTAAGTTTCAAATTAGTGTGGGTAGACACTAATAAGAAAATTTAGGGCTTACAATTCAGAGGGAATAGTTTACTGCCTTTTGGTTAATCTCTTTTCAATTTCTATCAGCATAGAAAGAGCAGAGCTTTTTCTCTCAGTCATTTGTGCCCAAAGCAAAATGTGATGAAAACAGGCAAACCAAATGTAATTTAGTTGTCTAAAAGCAAAGAGAAGTCACCCCATCAGAAAAAAAAGAGTCAGAATTTGCAATTTAAACAAGATTCCACAAAGTCTTTGTCATAGTAATGTTTTTATCCTAATGCCTTGAATCCAGTAACTTCTACTTACCAGAGCTCAGTAAAGCATTTTTCCCGAGCAACTTCTTTTGCAATCTATTCAATTTTTGTCTCTCTGTATAAATTCTCTGACAGTTTTCTCCGATGTGTTTATTGTTTGTGCCTTCACTGAATAATTCCAGAGCTTCACCTCATTTCTAAGTGGCCATGAGCATTTGCTCCTCAAAATCAAAGCTAAGTTTCTTAGAATTTTGTAATTATATCTCAAAATTTGAGGTACAATTAAATGGCAAGCATAACTGCCCTTGTACAAAATATAAACGTGGGGCAAAATTCCCTGCCAAGTGAATTAGTAAAGCATAGTTGGGGCATGTTAAGCTGATCAACTTCCATCTGCAAAGAAACTGGTCTATAAAGCCACCTGAACCTACTCCCCATCTCACCTACTTTATGGAAGGTAAAAAGATCATGAGCAGGGAAGAAATGCAGAACAGATGTTATCTTCAGAATGAGCTGATCCCCCACAGGTTTGTGGAGGATGTCATTTCCTACCCCCTGCATCATCCCCGTCTCCTCCTCCGGAGCGTGCAGACAGGATTTCAGCGCATGTCAATCATCAGAATGATGCTAAATTACACCAGATGAGACTGGCTCTGAAACTCCTTGTGCTCCTACGAGTCAGGCTTAGGAAGTGAAGTCAAGCCTGGAAGCAATCCTCTGTGCTCTGCTCAGTACCCACCCCACTGCTTTGGGATTCCTGCCTGGATGTCTTCCCTGCTGTCCTGAGGTAGAAGAGTGGGCTGAAGCCTCTGAGCTCCAGCCCCACAGTCATGATTGTGCAACAGGCTGCTATTCATTTGTATTATTCCAGGGTAACAGCAAAGACATTTGCTTTCAGGAGTTGCTTTTTGTCCCCTTGGGGTCTTTAGAACTTGTCTGAGCTGTGTCCTCATGTACGATGTCTTCAGTGGCTGTAGGATTTCTGGGAGTCTTCCTGCTGAAGAACAGCTGGAGAGAGAAAAACCTGCTGGACATTTATGGAGTGTTTCAGGGGATGGCAGTGTATACTTGCTTAGTTGTTGGTGTATTTACAGAGCCACCAGTATTAAACAGGCAAGGAAAAACAGGAGAGGGGGAGTTTGTTTGGCTAAACTTCTGGAACTGCACCTAAGGAGTGGGGAGTCAGAGCTAAAGGGGCAGAAGATGAACCTGAAGCAGATCTCTTTCAAGTTTTTTTACTGCTCTTTCTGTGTGTGTGTGTGTGTGTACCAGAATAATGCCTGATAACAGTATTAATTACCCATATTATTAATTATTTATGTGAGGGAATATCCCACGTATGGGAGGAATATTTGAAGCTGTGAAGTGAATATTCTTCTAGATCCTTTCTTCTTAGTAGAAAAAAGAAGACAAAAGTGTTACTTGAATGAAGTGCTTTCTTTAGAATTTGCTGATTTATCTAAATATTTTACAGCAGTATCTGATTCTTGGCTCTAGCCTGGAAAGCAAAAGTCTGAGAGCACTCTTCTTGATTCTTTAGCAGCATATCCTCACTGGTAGCTGATTTCATAAGCATTCTCTGACTGGAGTGAAGACTGTTTAGTCTAGGCTTAAAAGAGCTTCAAGCAGTAAGATCTTTTAGTTCCAATGATAATGAAAATATAGCAGTTATAGCCATCTCTTGAAAGATAATCTACCACAGTTCATAAACAGTAGAATTAGATTGAGGAAGCCTAATATATAGTAGAAAATAAAGTGTCTGAATTTATAATTCTGACCTTGAAAGGTCAGAGAATTTGGTTACAAATAATTAATTTTATACATTTTTTCTGTCTTGGCAACTGGACTGCAAATAGATTGCAGTTTTATTGAAGGTATTTGTTAGCTGAATTTATTTGCCAAATAATTGATGTAAATATCTTAGTGAATAGTAAGTAATTATTCTTGGCCTCTGCTTAATTTGAAGGCAAGTGTTTGGCTACAAGTAGATATTAGAAATTTGAGCTGCTGTGATTTGATGGGTAGGTCACCTTCTTTCCCTGCCTAACTAAATTTTGAATAATTTTTATGTAACTTGCTCCTTAGAGGCAAAAATCCTGTAGACTGCGTCAGGGCTGCAACATGCACTCCCCAGGCCATAAGGGATTGGTTGCTTCCCGTCTTCCCCACATGCCCTGAGCTGCAAAGTGACTTTTTTTCCCTTGGTCATCTCTGTCTGCACATTTTTCCTTTGTTGCATCTCTCTCAGAAAGGCCCCTGAAGCAGGAATTGCTGCCTTTATTTCTTGGTAAATTCCTGGCTCTATCTGTAACTTTTTGGACCCGTCCCCTTCAACAGAGACACTGGAATGAGGTGCGTGGTGGCAGCTCCTGTGGCACAGCATGGGCTGGTTGCAGGGCTTGCGGTAAGGGTGGCAGCTCTATGTGTCAGCCACAGCATGTGGATCCATTTGAGCATTTTAAAGGGTCATTTTCAGTGCAGGCTTCCCCACAGAGGGACCCAGCAAGCTGCCTCTGAGGAGTACACTGGTGTAGCTCCAGCTGTACCCACCCAAAAAGCGCCTGCTTGTCTTCCTGGTGAATTATGATTGATCACCTTCAGTGCCCTTTCCCAGGCTTTGATAAAAAACGCCTCGAAGCAGTTGTTTGTAGTGTTTTTGTGGCCATCTGTTGTTACCCAGGGCTGTAATGCTGCTGCCTTTTTGCTGAAGGGGGAGGTGGCCTAAGGCATGGGCTGTTGGCTCACATGCTGTCTCTGCACCCCAAAACCCTCTGACTGTCAGTGGGAGGATCGGACTGCAATTTGGGGAGCATCGGCAGCAGATCCAGCCCTTCATGATTTGATGTAGCAGCTCCAGGAGAGGGTGTACAGAGCACTGCCAGTCACAGGTTCTTTACAAGGTCTGCATTATAACCCTGAGGCTGATCCTGAGGATGTCACTGTGAATTTCCAGGAGCAAAGAGGGTCTGTCCCTGTAAGGCCACCTGGGGTCACTGTACCCTGTACAGCTGGCACAGATGGGGTCCCATCATCTGTCCTGGTTAATGACAGGGATTTTCTCCAGATGAGGAAGACCTGAGGAGAGCAGGCTGCCAGATCAAGCCCATGTTTATTAACAAACATGGGGTACCCTTCGCTTGCTCACTGTTTCCCGCAATGGCAAAACCATGTTGCATAATGAAATTAATTCAAACTTGAGATAATGCTAAGCTAAAAGAAAAACTAACAATCCACAACAAGCGCTTATCCCTTATAAGCTCAGCTCCCTGTTTCCTCTTTAAGGTTTCCATATCTCATGTTGTTCCAAATCTTGGGTTTTTTTTAATTTACTTTTCTTTTTTCCCCCTTTCCCTGTGGACTTCACGGGCTTAGGAAACATTCGTTTTTCTACAGCTGCCAACTCATTCATGCTCACATGGAGACTAGAAAACTGGGACAGTTGTTGCCCCACAGTGTTTGTCCTTGGCCAGAGGTTGCAGCTCCATCTGGCTCACTGGAAAGTGTTCCCCTTCCCGATGGACCGTGATTTATGCTCCAGCATGCTGACACATATTGAAATTGGCACCTGCTTGTGCTGATACCCTGGGCTGGGAGGTGGAAATTCAGGACATAAAGACATACGTCCCCTTCAGCAGTTCTTGATGCAGGCACAGCAGCCTGGAAAGGGGCCGTGCTGGCATCGCGAGGTGTTAAGCTGGGATGGCTGAAGGAGTTAATCTGCTGCCTCACTGTAATATAATAGAAAGAAAAACATGCCTGTGGGGCTAGTCCATTTTACTATGTAGCTTCAGCTGGTAATTAAAAAGCAACAGTTCAAAATTAAGCAGTAATATGAATAAACCCCAAATTAAATACACCCAGGACAGGTTGCACTTTTCAATGAGTGGATGCTTAGCCTATCATGAAAGCAGACTTCTTAAAAAATTTCTCAGGCTGGGTGCCTAAAACCAGGAATTCCCCAAACTGCCCCAGAGCTTTGCTTTTTCCCATAAGGGTGCCCCTTTCATTGCAGCTCACTCGTCACCAGGGTGAGTGGTACGCTCTGCTCGGGGCATGTTCCCACATTCCTTCTGTTACGGTGCAGACAAAAAAGAAAAACTGAAACCCCAGAAGGGCCCAGTAACAATTTTACTCGTGAGCCAAGACCACAAATGCAGTTTCAGGTTCTTGGGAAGGATTTCATGTGACCCCTTTGAAGGTGAAGATCCTGAAAGCAGGGACAATGTGCCCATTTAAGGTGGAGAAAAGTGATCATGGGCACTGCCCTTTGTGCGTCCTGCCAGGCATCCATTTGGGAATGCAGTTGCTGAGCAAAGTAGCAGGCTGTGAGCTCCTCTGTGCCTAGATCAGGCAGATGGCTGCTCTTCAATAGCGTGGTGCAACCAAGCACGGGGATAACTTTGAGGTGGAGGCATGGGGAGCAGGGAGGTGGGGGTGAAGGAGTGATAGGAGAGGAGGTATTTTCATCCACAAGCTCCCCAACTGGCAGATTTCCAAAAGATGGAAGTGCTGTCTGAGAAAAGTTCACCCTCTGCTCACCTCATTTCTTACATGCTTTCCCAAAGTATCTGTTACCAGACACTTTTGGGGAGTGTTGGAGTTATCTGGGATGACTGTTCTTGTTTCAATGACACCTTTGAGCAATGTGCTACAGCCCCCATGGCACCGTTCCTGGAGCACTGCTCTTCTCCAGAAACTTCCTCACAAACTTCCACTGCCCACAGAGCTCTTGTGTTACATGCTGGGGAGGGGGGGCTTTCTCTGACATTGAGACAGCATTTGGGTTTCAGAATAGAGAGTCTTCCCTTGACTAGCAAGTGGTGAGATACCCCCAGGACAGGAATGACTAAGTGGAGCTGGAGGCCAAGCTGGGCTTGCTGGGGTGGTGGCACAGGAAGAAGCAGAGCAGGAACTCAGAGGACCCAGCCAAGCCCAGGGCATCACCAAATAGACAGCAGGGCCATGTCCAGTGAACCTTTTTGTTTGCAAGATCTAACACTGCAGTAGTCCAGAAGCCTAACCAGTGTCACTTGGACCTGCAGTCCATCACTACTGTCCAGAGTGTTGGTTACTGGAACTGGTTGCACTTCATTGAAAAAAACACATGCAGAATTAAACTGCTCCGAGCATAACTCATTTGGTGAAAATATTTAGCCTTTTAGACAGGTTTACTCATCAAAGTTAATCTACTGAGCTCAGTACAGCTGAGAAACCAGACCAATGCAGAAGTACTGGATGTGAGTAAATCCTGCATATAAAATCCACACAAGCCCTGCACTTAGACTGCAAATTTAACAGGGGTAATTCTGTCCCTTCCACTGTTCAGTTTTGATTAAGTTGCAAATCCGTCCTCCTGTTATTTCTTAATTTATTTCCCTCAGCTTGAATTTGGGCATTGACCAAAGCAGAGAGTTATCCTACAGAGTCACTCTCTTACACCATGACTGGTTGGACATCAAGCTGACTTACTGGCAAAAGAGACTGTGCCTATGATGTGGTGAGGGCATTGAAACTGAAACGTCCTCCCCCACCACAGTGTGGTGATTCACAAAAGGGGAAAGGATGAAAATTCCATATCAAAGCTCTTTCTCCCCCTCCCTTTCTCTATGTTAATTTGGATTCTGAGTGCCTTTATAAAGTAAAAGAGTTTACTACCTTTCAATGAAGTTTTCAGACCTTATCCTCCTTCCAATAGTGCCTTTGCTACAGCTGCTGATGGCTTCAGTTTATATATTTAAGACCTTTTTTGGGTTTTTTTAAACCAACTGAAGGTGGGTGTGGTGTTTATAATATGTGCATATATATATAGTATATATTTTTAGAGTGTTTTTAAGACAGAAGTTGATTTCATGATCTTTGTTTGTTGTCACAGTGACCTTATGCAAGAGAAGACTTGCATCTAAGAGTGGAAGCTGTAGCTATCTTGACTGTTCTGTCAAGTAACCCACCAAAACCCCAAACAGCTGCTCTTCAGGCTTGACCTAAACCATTTGCCTGCCCCAGCCCTGCTGAAACTGGGAACTTGGTGCAGAAGCAATAGTGGAGTAGGGTCAGCCCAGGGAATGTGTGACAGCTGCCATCAACCAGGAGAGTCCTCCTTTGGTTTTGAGGCCTCGGGGCTGAGGGAATGGGGGGTCACATACACACTGCAGTGTTTTCTGTTTAGAAATTTTCTGTTGTTTTTAACTGCCTTGATTCAGTCAAAGCACAGTGAAAGTAAAATTAAAAAAAATTACTTTAGCACATGCAAGTTCATCATGGGAACTCTGCATAAAGAGAAAAGTCAGTGGGCTGAAGTCAGGCTGTTGGAAATCAACTTCAGCAGGAGCTTTGGGCATGCAGAGTTGAAGGCTGGATTCCCAGTCTCCCTGCAGCTTTTCCAGAATCAAGAAAACCAATCTCAGTCCTGAGGCTGCACATTAGTAGCGTGACTGCTCTGTCCTACACCATGCTCATGTGTCACTGTCATGGATAAGCCATAGGGTGGGTGGTGGTTCGGGGGTTCTCCAAGCACCTTGATCAACTGGTTAATTGCAAGTTTGAAAGGGAGGGGGGAAAAGCAAGGTCCTTAGGTCTCCCTGGTCAGTGCCAAGCCGCAGACTGTTAACTACTCCTGCCTTTCAGAAGCAATAACTGCGGGTTTGGGGAACATATGGAACTAACTAGCTGAAAGGCTTTTATGAGGAGCTTTAACAGGGGGCACGGTTTGTGAGTAGAAATTCCAGTGGATGAGTTAATAGTTTCACTTTCCTTAGCTGTCCCTTTATAGGAAAAACAACAACAAAGTCGGGCACGTTCTTCTCACAGCCCCGGCTGTACAATGTGCCGATGCATCCAGGATTTCGTTTGGACACTGGGGGAGTCCTTTAGTAGATCCCCCAGGACCTGTTTTTTTCAAAGCTATTTCCTGATGCTGACCTCATTAGGTGAGTTTCACAGCTCACTAATTCCTAGCAACAGCACAAGAGATTCAAGGAAAGGGGAAACCCGTCTTCTGGAAACCAATGGAACTGAACAGATTTGGGCAAGCACTTTTATTGCTTTTCATTAATCTGGAAAGTCAGGGACTTACATTTTTCTTTCTTTTATTTTTTTCCCCCCAAGTCATTATTTTGACCTGAAACTGTATATTTGATTTTCTGTTTGATTACACACTAGGATAACTACAAAAGGAGAACCCCTGCAGAACTGTATGTTTAAATATTTATATTGCAGTTTGTTTTGAAGAGTAGAAGAGTGGCCATTTCGTTTCCAGAATTGCAATTTGGGCAGTGACAGGATATAGTCACTCAAACACTTCCAGTAATGCTTATTTAGTATTTGCATTGTGGTGGCACATGTCCAAAAGGGAGAGCAAAGGAAAACAATACGTTGCCTGCTCGAGAGTTAACATCATAGTATGAAATTTAAGTACTTGTTTTTGTGGTATTGTTATTAATCATGGGTCTGTGCAGGGATCATCCTGTAACTCCAGCTACTGGAGTCCTGTGAATACAAAGTTTGTCCTGAGAGTTTTCCTAGGTTTGCCTTTCATCCTCAGGTCTCCTGTATAGCAAACACACTAGATGAATATGGGTCCAGCTTGTCTTAAGCTTAACAAAAAAACTTCTTTCTTCACTTCTAATTCCTGAATTTGTTGTCTGTTTTATTAGCAACATATTTCATAGGAAGGTTTGGGATTCCTGCAGTATTTTATCTGCTAATAAGGTTTCCTTATCTTACTTTACAGTGGCCTATTAGGTGCTCCCACAAAGCTGTTTTTCCACTGTGACACTATTTGGGACATTAGTCAGAGAAATTGAAGGAGCAGACCTGGCAACTTTTCCTCTTTGTTCCACAGGTAGGCAGGTCCATCTGTCCACAGCTGACATAACCAGGAATGATGTTGTTATTTGTTGAGAGTGGACTTGGTTTTTGTTTTCTGGGCTTTGTTGTTCAAGGACAGCATGCACAGAAGACGGATAAGGAGAAATCTCTCTTGTACAAAGGCTGTGATTTCTCCTCCTTAGTTATGACACACAACACTAACATGTTGCTGGCCTTCAGGAGCCCTCAGATGTCCAGTCTGAAGTTGCTGACCTGACACAATAGAACAGGATACATGAATGTTTGTAAGAGTACTGTGGAACAAGTGGGATTTTCATCTAGACTTACTCCCAAAACAAGTCCAATGAAGAACATGATTTCTGGAGGAAAGGCTTGAATGTTCCTAATCTCAGTTCAGGTACATATCTATTCACTTCCCCTCTGTCTTTAAAGAGGTGGCAAAGCCAAATCTCTGTAAAATAAGACATAAAATCAAACCTCCAATGTCACCAGTGGGTTTGCAAAACAAAGTTCAAGCTGTGCCAAGGCAACTTGCACAACTGCTGATACCAACACTTTTGGGCAGTGCCAACCTCTACAACTTAAGACCCACTGCACTTGTGTCTGCTGGCTTTGTATGAAAGGTTTGGAGGTTTTCTAGTGCTTCATCTTTTCAAAGGTGAAAGTTAAACACCTTAAACATTCAAGTTGATTTTTATGTGAGGTAGACTTTTGTAACCCATGCTTTGTATTCCTGTGTGGCTCCTGGCTCTGTAATCCAGAGGTGTGGAGAAGGGGAATACTGTTTGAGTGTCAAGGTAATAAGTACAGCTGTTAACCAAGGTCTTCAGTGGCCCTTTATGCTTGACATGGCCAGAGGCTGCACAAAATAACTCCTAAAACATTTGGACCTGCGGTTCCTGGTGCTGTGTAGGACTGGTGGGACCCCCTCTCACTGGCAGTAAAGCAGGACCCATAAGTCTCCCTAAGGGCTGAGCTGGTGTCTCCAAACACCCAAATAACATCTGTGTTTTGGGTGAATGGCACCACTCAGATAAAAAGGTTGATCAGTCACAACCAGTGGGGGACAGAGACAGATATACAAAAATGTCTTCAAAGCACACCAGGGTGAGGACCATAAATTGTGTGAATAAAAATGCACTTTCCCAGAGCCAAAGTCAAAATTTCCCATTCCTTCCCAGAACAGATCCTGTCTGCTCTGTTTATTAGGTGGGACTGTGTATAGGCAGTTGCTCTAAGTGTTTATTTTGAAGTCATCAGTTGTTCAGTAATCTGTGGCACCTCTGGGAGATTTAACTTGGATAGAGGTTCAGGCTGGAGGTCGTGGGGTCACTGATATTAAGATAGAAAGAAGGAAAGGAAACAGCATTGTTTTTGTGGCATTATCTGAACAGTAAGGAAAAATAAATTCAGGTTTTAAGATGGCTTTAACCTGACTCTGAAGGAAATGGTCTGCAAATCCAGCCAACAGGCAGGCAACTGTGACGAGACCCCGCTTCTCTTTAAATTTGTTTTGAGCCGCCCAACCTAAACCCACCGTGGTTGTGGCTTGATTAAGCAAGACTTCTCTAGAAATCTGTTAAGTGGTTACAGTTTTCCTTTAGCATATTCAAGTGTTTGAGTTTTTTATTTTAACTTTCCTCCTAAAATAAAGCCTCTTTTGGGGCAGTGGTTTGAACCCAGTGATGGGCTCTCCTCTGGTGGCAGCATTGTGCTAGGTCACAGAATCAGAGAATATGCTGAGTTGGAAGGGACCCACGAGGATCATCGAATCCAACTCCTGGCCCTGCACAGGACCATCCCCAAGCTGGTGGCCAGCATCACCTCTAGGTCCCAAAGCTGTTCCGAGGCAGAAAGCAAGGGCATGAATGTCCTGGCACTAATGAAATGTTGGGACCAGGGCATGGGGGTCCATCTGTTGTTGTAAATTCCAAATAACTCATTTTGTCTTATGTGGACTCTGATGCCTTATAAGAAGTGAACTCATACTGTGGGCTTTTTTGGAGTCTGGCACTGATTTTTAAGGTGCATATAGACAACTTTCTTTAAGAAAAGACTCTGCAAATGTGACCAGAATCAGCTAGTAAGTTCCAAATTTATTAGGAGGAGATAGACAGACCCAGAGCATTAATGCACAGTACTGGTTTCCCCAGGAAGGCAGAATGAAAAAAAAATAAAAAAATAAAAAAGCATTGGGAGTAAAGTAAGGATTTGTTTATTGCTGTCTTAATATTTTATCATAAAACACACTCTGTTGCCCTCAGGGTTTGCTGGTGGTTTGTATATGTATGTGTGCCTGTGTGTATACATATTTTCGTATATAAAAATCCAGCAACATCCATTGTTTAAAAAATCAAAAATGAGAAGGATTTTGCTAAAAGCATTTTGGGAAAACCTCTGCTCTCGTTTTTCCTGTCAATGTTTTTCTAAGCTTTTATTTTTATTAGTCAAAATGTTTAGAATCCCCAGGAAATCCTGGGATGAACCATTTCCTCTGCGAGCTGTAGCCCTTAGGGGAAAAAGAAGAAAGCTCAGATCCTTTCAAAGGTTAGAAATTTTTCAAACAGTATTTTTTGCATATTTTTTAAATTAGAGAAAAACCAAATTAGGAAGATGCTTAACTTCAGGCTGTGGTCCTGGTTGATCTCTTTGTAGAAAAGCCTAAAGAGACCCTTAGATCTGGGCAAGGAAATCTTTTAGGCTTGGATCTTAATGGAGAACCGATTGCTGAATTGAGGTATGACAGGTTCAGTTGAAAGACCATGTTTGTTTTTTTTTAAAAAAAGGAGAGTAAAACAACATTTGCTTTTCCTCAACCAATTTGTGTATGTTAGTTAGCATGTAACAGCTTTGTATATTAAGAAGCTGTTAATGCCCTGAAGGTACTTTATTGTTATTATTACTATTATTAATAATAATAAAATATCCCATCCTATTTATTATATACGTGAGGGATATACAGTCCAATTGGTTGTTTACTTTCCTTCACCTTCAGATAAACTTCAATGGGAATCATAATTTTAAACCAATAAGAACTTCCATCCTGCAAATGCATACATACATTGTTAATTTTAAACTCCTCTAGGGTTCACTCCTTGAAGTGGGTTCAGTTGCTAAAATTTAAGAAGATAAATAAGAATATGTGTCCCAGACTGGCGTCTCACTGGGCCAGCTGGAGCTCAGCATGGGTTACTTTACCCAGATTTTGAGATGATGGTTATTCTTTGGGAAGAATGGGATACTGCTGTTATAAGTGAGAAAAGCTAAAAAAAAGTGGTAAAATGTGAGACTGAGGGATGCAGGAGTCTTTTCATGAAATATGACACATCAGTATAATTTTTCAGAACTCTGAATTTACTGTTACCACCTATCACTTTATTTTAGGAAAAGTGGGTTTATTTATATAGTTTGTGACAAACTGTCTGAACTGCTGTTCTTCTGGCTTATTCATGTACTTTTTATCGAGTTTCTTTGGAAGGTTCTTGGAAAGCTGAACATGAGAAGCCCAGACATGGTGGTGGTTCAGTAACTGGTATAAATTATTCTCACAGTCTGTCACAAAACTAAAAAGATTTGTGGTAATTCATGTGAAATTTAGTAGAGTTTTTTTATATGTTTGTTTGTTTTTTGGGTGGATTTTTTGAGTGGTTTGTTTTTGGGGTTTATTTTTTTTGTTAATGCAAAGGGGGAAAATAGCTAATCTTTTAAAGACATTTAGTGTTTTGGTTACTCAAATTTGCACAGTAAAGAATGCTTCTGCTTTTTTGGTATTTTCAGATTTGGGATGGGGATGCTGGGGTATCCTGCTGAGGCAGTGCTACAAATCTGTATCTCTGTTCACTTTGCAAATGGGTGGGTAAAGGGGGAAAGACTAAAGGAGGGAGACTAATTCTACAAGCATGTACAAAGTCTCAATACAACACCTGTGACTTCAGAAGTTCAGAAGATTCTGATTTTTACAAAAGCCTTTCAACTGAGTCTGGGCTTTTGGATTTCAGCTGGGGGACAGGAAGCAGTCAGAGGCAATGGAAGTTTCCTCATTTAGGGGCATTTTCATTCCAGTGTCTGTCATGTAGCCAATTAACCAGCACAGAGAGCCTAGGAATTCCCAGACTGTGACCTCTGAGTTGTATGTCTGTTGTGAAGTTATATACTCTATGTGGAATATCAAGGGGTCTTTAATATGATTTTTTGCTATTATGGGGCCTTGCATCTGAATGCTTTTCCATTCGGGAATGCCTAAAGACCAGCCCTTGTTGCTGTGGGCCAGAACGGCTCAAGTGAATAGACCTTGGGTGCAGGAGAGTTTTTCAGTTTGGTCCTTTAGGCTTTGCTGTTTTGATTCCTGCTCTCTTTAACTTACTGTCTCTTCTTCTGTCTGCATTTCTGCAGGTGCTGTTTGCTCTAAACCAAACTCTGCTCCAACATGAAAGCCTTCGAGCTGGCAGTTTGCAGGCCCCATATACCACTGAAGATCTCATCAAGCATTACAACTGTGGAGACCTGAATGCTGTGATATTCAACCATGACACTTCTCAGGTGAGCAAAATTGTTCCAGATGGGCCAGGAAACTGAGAACAAATCAGCCGCTTTAATAGCAATATCCCAGCTATCACTCCATCTCCTCCTCTGCTTCTTCCTTTTGATGCCCTGTGTTTTCTTTCCACACGTGCCTCATTTGCCTGGTGAGAGTGGAATTTCCTTGAGTTTTTTTGGGCTCTGGGCAATCATAGAATGGTTCAGGTTCAAAAATACCCCCAAGATCATTGAGTCCAACCGTTAACCCAGCACTGCCAATTCCACCACCAAACCATGTGCCCAAGTGCCACATCTACATGCCTTTTAAATACCTCCAGGGATGGTGACTCCAACACACCCCTGGGCAGCCTGTTCTAATGCTTGACAACTTTTTTGGTGAATAAATTTTTCCTGCTATCCAGTCTAAACCTTCCCTGGTGCAACTTGAGGCAGTTCTCCCTTGTCCTGTTGCTTGTTACTTGAAACAAGGAATGGACTGCCTGGAAAACTTTCCTAGGAATGTGCCTGAAAAAAGGTTAATTATGGGTGTTTGGGGGCTGTTGAATGTAGTCCCCTCATTAAGAGGAGAGGGAAAATCTTCATAGTATTTGAGCTTATATATGAAGACGAAGTGGACCTTATGTAAATAGTCTATAAAGTAAATAACTTCTCAAACATGTCATAATTCAATAATTTTGTATGTGTCTCAGGCAGCCCTTCAGTCTCCATTTATCTTAGTTATTCAAGGCTAGTAAAAACTCTCAATGGAGCAGAAATCTGCTTTCAAGACCAATTTGATACGTAATGGCAAACTCTGGGATTCTCATTTAATACATAGATTCTTCTTTCTCCTTTCCTGTTAATTCTGTGAAAACTTGGTCTTTAGATGTCATACCCTCTGTCTTCTTTTTTTGATAAATATTCCCAGATTCCTGTCTCAGGTGCAGTGACTTGCTTGGGGCAAACCTGTAAAAACATTGGCAGCCACAGTATTATAAATGTTTTGCCAATTAAAGTCTATTAAATTCTGACAGCAATTTACCATTAGCAAATGGAAATGGAGGGATAACCATGTGACTTCAAGTGACTTCTCAACTGAGATGGGATAAGCTCAGTCTGTTGGTTGGGGCAGACATCTCTGAGACATCTTATCTTGCCATCACTATCTTGAGTTGCACAGGGCTCTGTGGGTCACTTTTTTCTCAGTGGAACAGCTGGAGAAGCGAGGAGGGCCTCAAAGTCTCCATAACACAGATGTTTTCCCAGAGGTTTGGTATGCCCTTCTGAGAAGGCCCAGGTAGGAATGTAAGCACCCAGCTGGAGCTGCCCTTCCATGTCCACCTATCACTAGTCTGCCGCTCTGCAGGAGTGGGAAGACATCATCTTGGTCTATCAGTGTTCCTTAAATTTGGAACAGAAGGTTGTGCTTCCTCTTTTCCCCTGTCTGGTTATCATTTTCAAGTAGCAGAAAGTGTGGTTGATGGTAAGAAGGGGATAAAACTCCTTTGCTGTCCCAGTTAATTCAGTCCTAGAAAATGAAGCATTGTTTTAGTGTGACTAAACAGGACATATCAGAGTGGTTTAACGTGGCAGTACTGAAACAGAAGTGTGTGTAGTACCAAAGCTGCCAGAGTTGTTCATTCTGGTCAGCTTTGCACTGAAAATAAAGAGGAGAAAGCAACTTGGGTAGGAATGCATCTCTAAAGGTGGGGGATGTGAGTTGAAAAAGATAGAGAAGCTCCTGACTTTACAGGACTCCAGAGAAGTGGTTGTAACTATTCCTGCAGTGTTGAGGCACAGCCCAGATGATAAACATGGAATAAACAAGCTAGATGTGGTGCTTTATTTGCCATCGATGTGATGAAAGCAATACTAGTAGGCAAACCCATGAGGACAATCCTGGTGTGGGAATACCCTGTCTTGTCCTTTCATCCCTGCCAGTGTAATTTCTCCAGTGTTAAAGCCTTTGTCCCTGAGAGGAGTTGTGGCCATTCACACCCATTGCGTGGACTCGCAGACATCTGTGATTTATTGACACGTTGTGCTGTAACAAACCTGTGGGTTCGACTTGAGAGGAACAGCCTGCTTAGCCCTCCAAATTTTTGGATAAAGTGTGAGTTTCAAAACAGTGTTAGAGACAGAGGAAGGAAGCCAACAACCAGTGAGAGTTCAAGCAATGGTGTTAGTCATGGTCCCAGAGTGCATTCAGTTGATAGAGATTATAACACTTGCAGGCCATGGAAAATTAAAATCCCTCTATGTATACTGGTCCCTGCAGAACTCTAAATGTTGTGCACTGTTGTTGGGTACAGGGTTTTTGTGTTTAGTAGTGCTTTCACAAACCAGCTTTATACCATTTGTTTTAACTGCAAGCAGAACAAAATAGAAAATTAAAACCTAAAATAGACTCCCTATTCAGGTCAAGTTTTGCCAGTTGGGGTAATTCCAAAGTTTGTTCTGTGTGGTTTGTTGCAAGGATGAAAGACTCTGTCTGCCATGGAGAGTTTTTGCCATTTGGTTACCAAATTAGATTAGCCTGGCTTAACTATTACTCATGAAGCATCCCCCATGGGATCTTTTTCTGGAGACATTAAGGGTTGGCAGAGCAATTTATCATGTGCTGAGTCTATTGCAGGTCTCATCAGGTAACAACAAACAACTGGCTTACAAATGCAGAAAAACTATAAATATCCCAAGTGAGATGTGTAATCACTTAAAGTTCAGGGCAGGTACCCCTGCCAATCTTGTGAGACGAGTGCCACGGTGTTTTTAGAAGATGCGTCCATCCTTCCATGAGATCCAGCTGCTGCCCCAGCTCTTCAGAGGTCTGAGAAGACCTTGGAGCTGGTACCATTAATGCAACTTTGAAATATCACACAGAAAGGAACAAAATATCAGGAATGGAGCTGTAAGAATCAACACTTCTGTGAATGGTGGAGGCCACGAATTCAGCTCCAGCCTCCCTTCAGGGAGAACTGCAAAAAAATGTGACTTGGACTCTTTGAGGGTTAATTTGGAAGCTGTTTAAGGTTATTCATGCCTTCTTGTCCCTGGGAGGTTATCAGGGGCTGCAGAATAAAGGTGAACCTGTCCAACAGTTGCCCCAGTTTAGAGCCAATGGTTGAGGTCACTGTAGTGAACTGGAAGTATGTGAGAAAGTCAAATGTCACTGAGGGGACAGTGGTGGGGATGGGGGGAGTATTTATCTAGGTGCAGTAACTTCCCAAACTCCTCTATGGTGACCCTTGGGAGATGAAGCATCTTCAGTAGCTGTCTGCAAGATGCTGAGGTGCCTTTAAAGCAGAACTCATTCTGGAGCAGAAAGAAGGATTGGAAGAGGAAATACTAATACTGTTTCCCTGGTGTTACAGAGGAGTTTCTTGAGCCTCTTCAGCCTCCCCAAGGGAGGGAAATATGTAATTTGTCAGCACCAGTCTTGTTGACTCCTTTGGCATTTGGAGGGAGAGGTCAGGGTCCTTCTGAGACCAAGTCCGTGCCGAGGAGGTGCACAGAAAGGATGATGCTGGGAGGAAAAGTGCAGGGAAAGGTACTTCCTAGTCCAAAGCAGGTTTCAGGTCAGAGGACAGCCTCTTTGACACCCAGGGATAGAGACAGGACCACCCCAGGATGATGCTGCTTGCCTTGAGGTTGGGAGGTCTGGCTTGGAGAGGGTACAGTGACCAAAATGAAGGGATATGAGCAGGGCCCCACATTCCTTAATCTTTGCTTTCCCAGAGCCATCAGCACTGATGATAGTGGAGGACTAAACAAATCCTTCTTGGTTTCAGTGGGTTTTTTTAAGTTTTGTTTTAATTAAGAACAGTGAAAGGGAAACACCTCTGCTTTCCTGTGGTTATATTACATTCCTCTCCTTTCCCTCTCTCTCTCTTTTTTTTTTTCTTCAAGCACCATTTTCCCAAACATATAAATCCTTATTTAAACTTAGTAAAACTTTAAGGCACTGAGCTTGCTAAGTTAGACTGTGACCCAAAAGAGGAGTAGGAAACACCTCTCTCTCTTCTACAGCCTTCCTCAAACACTTCATTCTCTTGTGACTTTTGCAATCCAGATGCTTATGTTGGAGTTTCTGGGCAGAGAGTCAAAATGATACCAATGAGAAAGTATTCAAAGCTAAAGATAGGATAGGCATGTTTTCTGCTCTTTCTCCAGACTTTTGTCCCCTCAAAAAAGTCAGTTTCTTCCTCTGCTTTTGTAAAAAAGTTCCCTAAAAGCAAAAGTGTATTGGATTGGATCAGTAGCTTTAACTTCTATATTCTGTCTGATGCTCTCACAAGGGAATTGAGGTCAGTATGTCCAGAAACATTAAAATACAAAAATCTCTTAATGCAAAATTAGAAAATTATCTATCTCCACATGACAGTTTTTCTTACCTGAGAGAGCTGAAAAATGCTTAATGACCTGAAGCCTTGGTGAAGAAAAAGTAGGGTATGGAACAATTTAGATCTGATGTAAAAGTCTTTATTAAAAGATAAACATTTGCATTTTGGGTTTAAGGATATCTTGCCAGTTACTTCCTGTGGCTGGTTTTGAGCTGTTCAATTTTTAAGGACAGTTCTGTAAAGCAGATTCATCTTTGCCAGCATGGAATTAGCTGGGTTTTTGCTCTTTCGTATTCCTGTGTACACTTTATTAAGACTAAAATTGAAAATCCAAGGCTGAGATTTTTCTCCTTTGACCTATCCCAAAAATTAGACCTGTGGTTTCTGGCTATTGTTTCTCATCTCCTTTGCCATTCTCCTCACCTGAGGAGAGGCTCCTGTGCCAGGAGAAGATGTTTTCTCCTGTGCCAGGAGAAGATAGTTTCTCCTCTCCTGTTACTGATCTGACATGTCAGAGACCTGCAGCTACCCTGATAACTTTATAGACAGTTTTCTTCAAGCCACTTTCTACTGCCTCAACTATCCAGGTTTCCTACTTGTTATTTGCCTGTCCCATTTAGGATTAACAGCACAATGCAAGAGTCATACCTGACACTTCTAAAGTATCTCTCACCTAGAGAGCCTAATACTTTGTGTTAGACTGTATTGAGAGCCTACTAAAGTAACGGAGAATATTTTCCTGCCTTCAGCAGGCTTTGTGTCCATTCCAATGGGCCCAGCCATCTTTGGATATCAAAATGAATAAATCAGTGATTAACCCAGTTTACAGGCCTTGTGCTCACCTCAGCATAACAATCTTCTCGTTGCCAGGAGACATAAGGTCTTGGCTTCATCCTACACAGCAAAGCAAGCTATGCAATGAAATTGCTTGGTGTTCACCAAAGCCTGCAGACAGGTCTCAACCCCTTTCAGGTGTCCAGGGATTGCTGTGCCCCTTCTTCAAGCTGGGTCCATCAGAAACAACCAAGCTTTTTCTATATTTTACTAGAATCATGTTACCCATATCTCGAGTTGCCTCTGCAGTTCAAAATGCTATAGATTCATGTGGATATGCAGCCTGTAGGTAGTGGGTGTTTCTTTCTGAAAAGCATATGATGATCTTGATAACATGACATGAGAGATCCATACACTAACCCCATGTCAGTATCAGCCTCCCTAAACTAAAGAAGGAAATGTTTAGTGCCTCACTTTGCAAGGTACTTGCTGCTTATAAATTGCCAGGCTGTGTTATGTACCCCTTCAAAACTGTTATCATCCTGCATTTAAACATGTCCTTTAAGATTTAGAGGTCCTGATAATTCTAATTACATCATTAACTTGCCCTGTTGTCATTTTGGATAAAATACGAGTGGATTTCTGGCTCACTTCTCAAATCAATGAAAACTATCTGTGGAATGCTCCAGCTTCAGTAACTGCAGAAACACACAGCTGAGACCATTAGGCAGAGTGTTGAATGACAAGCAGACCTAATTTGTCCAAGGAATGGAGTTTTATCTAGGGCAAAGAAAGATAAATCCATAAACTGAAGGCACAGTAATTGTAACGCAGCGCGTTGGAAGCATCTTATCGCTTTCAGCTGTAACAAAGTGCAGGCGAACTGGCACAGCCTCTCGTTCTTCCAGGGAAAATGATTAGGAGCTTTCCAGCGAAGCAAAGTGTGAGCTTGTCCTGGGCATCAAGGGAGCCAGTCCCAGGAGTTTGGCGTTCTGGGTCCAGGGGAAGGGTCAGTCACGCTCCCAGGAGTGTTTGTTCCAGTGACATTGCTGGCAGTCCTGACGCTGGCCGGGTGTTTGGTGACACTGCCTGTGCCCCGACAGTGAGCAGAGCCTGTCTCCCACCTTCTCCTCTCTGGGCTGCAGCACAGGATGCTGCTGCAGAGATGTTGCTTTCCCCTAGTTCAGAACAGCTCCTGGTCTGCTCTGGTGGGATCGTACTTTCTTTCCACTTGCACCTGAGTTACAGCTTCGTGTCTTGGTATACTGTGAGCATTTGGAAGTGAAAAAAACCAGAAGTGCAGCCAAAATTTTCAGAGTCTAATTTTCATATTATGTCAGAACAAGATTCCAGATTGGAGGAATATTATATTTTGGCTTATGTGTTTCAGAAAATTGGTTACAGATCCAGACTGAGAGTTAAGTCTGCTTGTTGATGTCAGTGCTGGGGAAAACACTGCAAAGATTATTTTTTTATTAATAATCTGGAACATGCCCAGCTAATTTTCATGCTACAGGTTTTGAAAACAAGGTCTTGCTTGAAAATTTTCATTACATGTTTGCATTTAGAGTTGTCTTACCTTGGAAGTTTTTTCCTTCCTCTTTCCAGTTTCCATGAAAAAAAGTGATGGGAGAGGAGAGAGAGTCAGAGACAAATTGGAACAAGACATTTAAAGGCAAAGATTTTTCTTTCAGATTGCTGCATTATTAGAAAAGGAACGTATTCACCTACAGAAAAGGGCTGATTTACATTAAAAACATTTAAGGATTGTTGACTACCTGTATTTATTAGTAAGAGAATAAACTATGAATGAGTATGACAGAGTGATTGGTAAAACCATTTCGAATTCAAGATAGTAGCATGCTGCTTTCTGTACAATGCTGTATGTTTGCTGTACTTTACTTTCCCTTCTTTTTAAAGACCTAGTTTATGAAGTGTTTCTTGGAAAGACTTGTTCAAGAGAAATGAAAAAGACTTCTTAGTTTTTAAACAGTATCTTGTGTGTTGAATGTACAAAATGCTTTTTCTTTCTTTGTATTTTATATAAAAGAAGGAAAGTTGTTCCTCATTATGACAGGAAGGGGAAAAACGTGGGACAAGGAGGGGCACTTTGGTTGTCCTGGCTGACTTGGCAGGATTAGCAATACACTGTGTTCTTGTGTGCTCCTTGACACAACATTTCTTGGTCTGGCACTATTACTGTGCGTTACTGAGTAGTGAATGCCGTAGTTCAGGTATCTCCAGTGTAACCTGGTTGTGCTCTCTTGACTTCAGACGTGGATCTTCTATCTTGGGAGAGGGATGATTGCGGATAAAACCAAAGTCAAGGCTTATAGAGTTCCAACAGCTTAGATGCAAAGATATCAGTTTCAAGCACAACTTAATTTGTCTTTACTTCACGTGTTTAATCTGAATTATTCCTTATTTTTCTCCTTATTGATCATCATTCCCTTTCTAAATGCTTTCCTGGAGCTGTTCTCCCTCTTTATGCCCAGAGTTAGACCTCTCAAACAAGCCTACCTTAAAAAAATAAATTACTTCAAAAGTCATCATCCAGTTTATTCCAGATGCCAGAATAACTAGAAAGCTTACGCTGGTTGGATTGGGAGTAGCCTGGAGTCTCTCTAGGACCAAACAGGAGGGCAGGGCCATCTCTGCACCACACTGCCTCGTGGTGTCAGCTCCCGAAGTCTCATGTCTAGACCAGCTGCTGTTGTGTTACTAACCAGATTTTTGCTCCTTATTGACTTATGTGATATTTTGCAAGTCATATATTTTGGATCAGACTTGCCTTTGGTAAAATTAATATTGCAAACTTCTCATACACATTCAGGCTTTTCCTAGAATCTTACTAAACAGGAATGGGAAGAAACTCATTGAAGAGCCCTGAACAATATATATTGAGGGCAACCAAAGCTGAGTTTTCACCCACTACTGACCAGCTGTTCTCCCACTGTGTAACAGAAGACAAAATGAAAAATACCTTTCGAGAAAGAATTGCATTTCTTTAATAAATGAGCCCCAAACCCAAACCTTCTGGCTCTGGGGTTTTTTTTCTCTTTATTGCCCTGCTTTACCCTTTGATCAGTATCTTTACTTGGGTGTCATGGCAATATAATAGGTGATAGTTTTAGTGTCAGAACAGAAAAAAAATATTCTTTGTCAAAGGAAACAAAGCATTTGGAAGGGAAATAGAAAAACTTGAACTTTTCCATATGTTTGCAAGCTCATGAAAGCTGGCCTCAAAAAAATCCCAACATTGAAGGGGTTTTAAATGCATCAGGAGTATCATTAGGTAGTTAAGATTTACCCTCCCCTCCGAAACCCAAACCTTTATTCACATACAGTATAGGCTTGTCATCCTTACTAGATTAATGAACAGGTCCATGTAATCTGGTCCTAAATATACACTGCATAGTTGGTGAAGCTTGCAGAAAGGAGGCTGGGCTCATTGTTCTGACTGTGTTTTGTTAAGACTTCTTTAATCAAAACATTCATTCAGATAGAGAGGCAGGCTGCATATTTTGGCATCACAACCAAGGGGAGCAGGGACAGGGTTGGGGTGGAGAGGGAGACCTTGTAGGAGGGGTTGGTGTTGCTTGCTGCTTCTTTTTCCTTTTTTTCCTAAGTGCTTGGAAAACAACTATTTAACTGGTGTGGAAAAACAAATAGAAAACATACATGGAGGTCATGACTTCTCAGGAATTTGTTGAAAGTCTCTTTTAACAGGGATAGAAGTATCACCCCCCAAGCTGTGGGTGAGTTGCACAGCACATCCCGGTGGCCTTTCTAACTTTTTCTAAAATTTTTTTTAAATCTTGTTTTCCTTTGGCCCAAATGGACAGGGAAGGTCAAACTAGGCAGGACGCACAGCTGTTGTTTGGCCAGGTGCCACTTGGCAGTGGCAGGATGGGTTTGGTGCTCCCAGGGAGGGTCTCCACGCAGGTGCATTGGGGTCTGAAGCTGCAGGTACACGAGTGTCCAAGGGCTGCAGCCTACCCTGCCTGCAGGCAAGTATACAGCCAGGCCAGAAATGACTCCCACAGCCTTTGTGTCACCTGCAGAGCTGGTTCGTAAAAGTATCATGCACTATCCATAGGGATTTCACTGACATTTAGCCTGCTTTCCCCCTCCATGTCTTCTCATATTTGTATTTTTTCTCTGTTTGCAAGTTTAAATGCTCCAGTGGCTCATAGACTTGAGCTAGCCAATTTGAAACTCAGTTTCAAAGACCTCTGTTTTCACACTCACTTTGCCTTGCTATGCTAAGGGGTACCCCATTAGCTTTAAATAAGAGGCTGGTTACAGAATGCTCACTGGCATGAACTGCGATGTATCTGCGATGTATATGGACCCTGAGCAGTGATGTAGGTGGGCAGGGATTAGCTCACAACCAGAAATGGCTCTGCAGAGCTGGTCCCAAGAAATGTGCCTGCTCTTACTCTGGCTTTCCTTGTGCTCTTGAACTTTCTTTCTTTCTTCCCCCACTTCCCTTCAAGCAAAAAGTATTTTTGCCTTTTTTTCCCCTCCAGCCCTGGGAAAGAAGTGATGGAACTGACTTTACTCTGAAGATGAAAGACTCCTTTTACAGTCCACTCAGGCTTCTAGTATATTACTTAAAGTTTTGGTGCCTAAAAGAAAGCAATAATGGGTTAATCACACACTCAAACTGGATGCTGCTCCTTCCTGGTTTCCCATTTCCATAACAAGCTGGAAGCTTATCTTCTTGGCAGCAGCCAGCTTTGGGCTTTGGGCTAAATCAATTAAACCAAGCACTCCCTCCTTGTCCATTGCTGGTCTCCATCTTGATGGAAACTCAAAAATGCTGGAGAAAAACCAGTTGAGTTGGCAGCAGTATTCATTTCTGCAGCAGCCTTGTGGAGATGCTTGCTCTCATAGCCCATTCACTTTGCACTATTTGAGTCCTTTGTATCAGAGGCTGCAGTAAGTGGATATTGCTCTCCCAGATGCCAGAAGGGTCCATAAATCAGAGCAAAACAGGTGTCTTCCAAGTCCAGAGCAGTATGTTTTGCAGCACTGCAGTAAAAACCACAATGCCTTGTCAGGGCTGGTTAATAGGAGGGTATCCTCCCTTCATAAAGGAATGATAACTCGAGCTCAGATGTCACCCTCTGACCCAAGAAGGGCTGGTGTGAATTTAGGACTGGAGGAGCCAGCAGATTTTGGGATGCTGCTTTGGCTCCCTGGCAGCCCCCATAAGCTGCACTGTCAGCTCTTGAGATCCTTATCTCGCACCACGCTGTCAACTGGATAAAAGTTCCTGACCTGAATGATGCAGGGAAAATCCTTCACAGCACGATCCCTTACTTGTCTTTTGGCCTCTGCGCACATAAAGCTCATAAACCAAAAGACTAATAAAGAGAACCCAGTCTTCATCATGTTTAAAAAAAAAAATTAATGTAGTTGTCATGATCTGGGAACAACTCCCTGCTTACAACTGGAGAGAAGGATTACTAGTGTGGATGTGGAGCCTTCCTGTCAGGGAAGGAGGGATGGGGTTTGTACTGAGGTGCTGGACTGGAACTCTGGAAGCTGATGGCCAGTTCTGCCTTGCCAGAGATGTCACTTTTGACCCCGGGTGTGCCTCCTCCTGTTTACTTTATTTAGCCTGTGAACGCTATGTGGAGAGAAGGAGAAATAAAGAAATAAGGCATTTTTATTATTAAGAGATTCTCCTGCAACTATCAGTGATGGTGTTGTGCTTGCAGCAGCTGGACGTTGGGTATTTCACAGGAGGTGAGACTGGAAGACCTTGAGTCATCTGCTAATTGGGAGACCGTGGAAGAGAGGAGTCTCACAAGCCCACAGGGTTGACCAAGATATAGGAAGATAATAGCTGGAAAGGTTTTAGGATCACTATATTTTCTGTGGCAGGGGTTGGGTTCCTAATTCCATGTGTGAGCTTCCTCTTTTCCACCTGCAGGTAGAATTACGGTTGAAGAGCACCTCTGCCTGCTCGCAGGCAAGGAAGGGCACCCAGCCCTCTCTCTCAGTGTCGGTAGTATTGGTTTTTCATTGATGTAAACTTACAGTTTGAATACACATTCCAGAAATACACTATCATCACTGGAACAGAACAAGGCTAAGAAAGGTTATCAGAGGATTGGGAAATGTCGTGTAGAGAAGTAGGAACGATAACACTATTACTCCACATCTGATAGTGATTTGATACTGGACTAGGTCTAGAGCAATTCCACTGTAGCCAGTAAATTCAAGGCAGGAGAAAAAAAATTAATTAATCAAAGTTGATGGTGCTTATATGTGTCCAAAAAAATTATTTGCAGATAGATATTCACAACTCTGGCATCGTGCCTCTGTCCAGAATATTTGTCCAAATATTAAAAAAATAGTAAATAAGAAAATGTACTTAAATGTAGTCCCATGTCCATGAATTTTCAGCTGAACTTTGGCAGTAAGCCCTAAGTGTGATAAAAGACTCTACACCAATATATTTTGCTTTTTTTTTCTTTTCTTTCTCTCTCGTCTCCATAGACAAAGCTGACAGCATAGCATAGATCTTGAGTTATGGCTGATGCATTTTTCTAAGCTAAAGTATGTTGTTAGCTTTTATGCTAATGATTGCAGCAGAGTCCCAGGCTCTGTGGGAATTTATGGGAAGAGAGGTTACACTGAGCATCATCTTGGACTTTGCCTCTTCCTTTGGGTCCTTCCACAACTAGAGTCAGCCAGTGCCTAGTAAGTAACATCAAGGTAGAAAGTTTTGCTGTCCCCATTTTACAGATGGACTTTTGAGAGACAGGAGGAATAAAGCCAAATTCTTCAAGGATACTTAGTGGAGGTTAAGTGCCAAGTTTCCTTTGAAGGTTTAAACCCAAATGACACGCCTGTGATCGTGCAAGAGATTTGTATCACCCATGGGAGCAGATCCATTTTTTCAGGGTAGTGTCATAACCACTCCACAGTCCTTCCTCTTTCTTCTTCCTAAAGCTCCCACTGACTTCAAAGGTGAAGAATTATGGCCCGCATCCCACAGCACTGCGAGCTCGGATGTGTGTGCAGGGCTCTACCCACACATATATTCCATCAGGGGTACTGACTCAAGGAAAATTACACAGGCAGTGGGGAGGGGAACAATTTTCTGCAAGGCTGGGACTTCTTTTTTATTCTGAGATTACCTTTCTTTAACCTCTAAATTTTAACTAAGAAATGCAGGGTGGACCAAATTACTGAGTTTGGGGTCTACTATTCTGTCCATAGGACAGTCATAACCCAAAGAAAATAGGAATAGAAAAAAAGGAGCACTACCTTATTCAGTAAAGCAAAACATTCCATGTTTTGAACACCTCAATTAAATACATTATTGAGTTTCCATGAGAAATATATACATATACGAGTTGGTTGGATTCTCAGAAAGCTTCGCGGCTTGCAGAGACTGGACATAAAGAATCTATTTATCTCTTGTCATGTGTCTGCTCACTACAAAGTGAGCACACCCCAGGTGAAGTATTTTTCTGCTGATCCAACTGTTACTCTCCCAGATGAACAGCAAAATTAGAAGCAAAATTAGGATTTTTGCCCAGTCACATCATCCACACCACTGTACATTTAAATACTGGTAGCAGTATTCAGCTATTATTAGGAAGCCAATCCCTCACCCAATGGCACAGAGAAGGTCTCATCCATTCCCCCTCAGTTCAAAAACAACAAATACATATAATTAAAATATTAAAATTAATTTTTTCGCTAAATGGGAACAAAATAGAAGTGGAAGAGGGAGGTGCATCCTTCTGGTGCACATTTAGCCCATCTTTTTAAAACAGCAGACTTTTTTTTTTTTTCTGAAAAAAACCACAAACAAACCACTTAAATTCTGGCTCTATTTAATAGTTTCCTAATTGCGTGTGACTGTTTCTTGCCTTCCTGATCCATGTCTGGTGGTTAAGAATCCAAAGGCTTTCTTAAATCAACAGGAGCAGCTGCCTCCTTGAAGCCAGGCATGGTGTATGTCACCGACTGTGGAAAGGAACTGTGATGCAGGGCGGAGCAGAGGTGATTAATGGGGCAAGTGTCATAGCTCAGAGTGTGGTTGCACTACTGTGTATGGGCATACTTACTGCAATCATTTGTCTTCTGTCCTCTGCCACACACACGCAGAAACATACGTGCATATTTTGGTTTTGCCAGGCACTAGAAATACAGGGATGCACAAGGTGCAGCAGGACCTGTGGCTGATGATGTGCCTCTCCAGGTGGTGCCTACCTTTATCTTGTTCCTTGGACTAGCACAAGAAACACTGACAAAACACAGTCCTTGGTGTTAAGTTTATCTCTCTGCCATTGGCAAACTCTTTCCCACAGAAGAGAAGGGGAAAAAGGGAGGGGAAAAAAAGGCCAGTAAATGGCTCTGTTTTGTGTACTGTATTTTAGGTTAGATAAAGGGGAGGAAAAATCTGAAGTTTGAATGTGGATGTAGGATTGCAAGTGACGGAGTTGCACAAGGTGATGAAAGATACTTCCTTTCTTGGCAAAGACCTTGGTCAAGGTCTAAATGCAACTTCTGTTCTTGGGTTATCTAGGTCTCCAGCATCAGAGCTTTCCTCTGGTTGGAGTGGGATGCACAAAGATGCTTGGTCCGTTCCAAAAAATTTCACCTTTCATTTCAGTCTCTAAAGGCTTCCCTGATTCCTCCCTGAGCTACAACAATCCATTAAGCACAGACCCTCAGTATAGGAGAGATGCAAAGGCTTGTGATACCTGCATGGACCACCTGATTTACAGCTTTGTGTTACAAGATGTATGAAATAGGTATTCATTTCTCAGACTTTCTTCCTACAATATAAATCTCTCCCTGCTTTTCACCAGGAATGGAAGCCACTACATCCTGTGTTGCTGTAGCCAGCAGCATTTTACCTCTTCAACACCATCAGGCTGCTTCTGCATCCCTCTGGGACAAACACATATTTTTGTCAGACGTGGAGACAGCTTCCCTCCAGGAAACTGGTGTCTCCCATAGGTCTGGGACTTCTTATTTGCTGAGTGCTAGGAAAGGGCTAAACTGACAACAAGGTGCAAAGTACTTGCATGCTCTGAGGAGTTCACAAAATGCACTGGTAATGCCAAGCCAGGCTGGAAAGCCCAGAGGAAGGAACTGCTCAGGGTGTTGCAACTGAACCCTTAAGGAAGGGCATGCTGTGAGGATCACAGTGATTTGGCCAAGCGGTTTGAGAAGTCATTGTAAAATCAAAGGTGCAGCTGGTCTGTGAGACCCAATAGGCTGGGGCAGAGCTGCTGTCAGCAGCAGCATTAGCTCCATCCACTTGGGATCCCCTGGCTCAGGATTTGTGGTCCCCATTTCTGTCTCACTCAGCTGGGTACAGCCTTTGGTGGGAATGCACAGCGAGGTGTAGACTTGTCCTGCATAATGCATGGTGAGAAATCTCTGCTGCTTGGTCCCACACACACATGAGGAGCGATGCAAATGGGGCTGCAATGAAAAAGCTTTAAGGAGAGTCATTGGAAAGATGGAAATCAGTTCTTTACCTAAGACTTGCTGAAAACTTTTCGAGAGGCAGTATGAGTGAAGAGGATGAGAAAAGACAAAAATTGTTGTGATAAAACCATGTGGCCAAGTGGGAAGGTAAGAAGTGGTCTGCAAAACATAGACTGAAGGCAAGTTTTAGAAAAAGAGTACAGTAATTTGGTATAGTAGAAAACCAGAGGAAGAATTAACCCAAGCAACAGAGTCACTGCATCAAGTATTTCAGCACTGGGAGTGAGGGATGTTCCCCTCATGGGCTGTTCATGCAATGTCATTACCACCAACTCAGATTAACACTGGAAATCCTGGCAGCTTTACATGTACCTGGGGACTCAGAAATCTGAATCTGCTTAAGCTGCTTTCCAGTGGTGAGGCACAGAAAACCCCCAGAACGTGCCTGGGTCCTGTTAGCAGTCATCAAACAGTGCCCACTTACAGCACTGCTCACTGCAGGGCACGTGGGCCCTCAGACTGTCACGGTAGACCTTGGACCTTCACCATGTCAAAACTAGTTGTTATCCTAACAATCAGAGACTTTTGGCTTGTGTGTCCATTACAATTTGGATCTTGGCTCATTCCTGGGTCTGCCTCTGGTCCTTGGGCTTTCAGCTTTCCGTGTCTGTGAACATCTCCTCACAAAAGCAGGGGCTTAAGGAGCAGTTCTGGTGAAAATCTCTTCCTCAGAAATATAAGGAACATTCCAGGGATTCACATGCAGTGCACTGTCTTCTCTGGTGAGATCTAAAAGCATCCAAAGCTGTAAGAAGGATGAGGGGGTTTACCCTGTGTACATCTTCTTGTGCCTGGATTTGCTGTACTTTCCTGGTTTTAAATCTGTTAGATTATTAAAAAGGCACATATACAGGCCAAATCTTACAGTCTTTACTCAATTTCGTGATGTCCTTGGCTGAGAACAGATCATAGGACTTTGGTATTAAATAGCCAATGAACTGTTGAACAAGCAGAGAATAAAGGTCCTAGTAACTCACCCAGATGTAATACCTGAAATTACATTTTGCTGAAGGAACAGAGAAAAGTCAAAACGAACTGAAGTTTCATTTAGTAAAATACTAATTTCACTTTGGGGGAAAAAAAAATATATTAAGTGAGTTTTTTTTTCCCCACTAGAGTTCCTAGTGAGCCTCCCAAGTTCTGATCTTCTAGTGGGTTTTTTGGTTTGGGGTTTTTTTTGCTGTTCTTGTTGGGGGTTTTTTTAATGATAGTGATGCTCAGGTGTCTTACATAAAGCTCAATTAAAACATGCAGTGTTGGGGGGATTACTTAATGAGTGCCACCTGAGCTGTAGCTTCTCTCTCCATTTCAGGTCCCTAACTTCATCAACACAACCCTCCCACCCCACGAGCAGGTGACGGCCCAGGAGATAGACAGCTACTTCAGACAGGAGCTCATCTACAAGAGGAATGAGAGGATGGGGAAAAGAGTGATGTCGCTTTTGAGGGAGAACAGAGACAAGAGCTTCTTCTTTGCCTTTGGAGCAGGTATGGTGTGATTTGTTCTGTTTTACTCAGTTACTGTGATCGGAAGTAAAGTGTGACTGTTTCAGGGCTTGCAGGTTCTCTGGGCTTGCAGGAAGATTTTTTTTTTAGGAGGCTTCCCTTTTAAAGCATAAAGGTTTTTGTTTGTCTAGACCTGCTTCTAAAATGAGTTGTAGGAGGTGGGTCTGGGTCCAGCTGGGCTGTGGATGGGCTGCACTCCTTTTTTTTTCCATCCAGCTGTAGAAACATGAAGCTCTGAGTGCTTTTCTCACTGCTGTGTTTGTTCCGTTCCCAGGCTGACCTGTGGGCTGCTTGGGTTGTGTTCCCACAAGGGCTTGTGGCCACAGGTGTAGCAGATAGTCAAAGTTTGAATTTGCAAGCCCAGGTGCTGGTGGCTTTAACTGGCAGAATACAAACCCTTTGGTGGCACAGGCACACCTGTGTAGCACAGGGTGGTGGCCCAGGGATTCTTGATGGGTGACTTAACTGCTTTGATGGTGTTTCTCTACAGATTGGCTGTTTTGGGGCTTTGCACAAGTGCATGAGTTATGTGTGTAGCTTTTTAAACCAGTAAGTAGAAATCCAGTGATTCCCTCTGCCTGTTTAAATGCTCTCCCTGAAGTCTCCAGACCAAAGATGGCTGCAGTACTTTGTGAGTCTGTGACAGTATGTGCTACTGTCATTTCTCTCCCTTTTTCAATTTCTTTTCCCTTTTCCAATGGAATTCACATTTCTGTGTGATAAGAGTATAAATAATAACCATTCAGGCCCCAGCTCAGCTGAATCCTGAGCACCATCTTAAGTGTCTCTTTGAGCTCCCTCGACTTCAAGGCAGCCTGAGATTGCCGTGCGGAGAACGGATCTGCTCCTCCTGCTCCCTCTCCTTGGCAATTTCTCATTTTTGACAGAACTTTGTTTCTCATCCCGTGGCTCTCACTATGAACTTTGGCAACAACTCACCTTTCGCTACTCACTTCAGTGGGAATTTTGATTAAAGACTGTGGGTTTTAGTGGAGACACATGCATTTCGACGTATTTATTTTTTGAGTGTATTCGGACTGAATTTTCCCAAGCTTATTTAATCTCAAGCTTGCCTGATATTTCTGGCCAAGGAGTTTTGCTTAACTGTTTTTACAGTATGAAAGTATATCATGATGGTTGCATAATTGGGCAAGGTTTCATGAAAAGCAGCCTGTTTAACCCAAGGAGTGAGGTTTATCTGAGATTATTGAACATCATGGCTTTGATGTAGTCTCCAGTTTTGGAAATCCCTTAACCAGTAGATATTGGAGCTTAGAGGATGAACTGGATGGACATCATTGCCCACTTGCCCTGCTCTACATATCAGTAACAGACCATGGCTTGAGACAGGATCTTGGATTATGTGGGTCATGGATCCAGTCCACTGCAGATATTTGTTTGTGCTGATAACAGAAGTGAAATTAAGTGAATGGGTACTAATTACATGCTGCACTCTATAGAAAGGCACATTTAATTTCTGGGAGATTTGAGCTTTCACTCGCTGTCCCCATCAGAGAGCACCTACCTGAAACTGCCAGGCAGCATCCCTTGGGAAAGCTGGCTCATGGAGAGCAAGCCTCATTTTGTCTTTTACACCCATTTTTGGCCACGTTGAAAACTGCCTTTGTTGGTGGGTTGTTTTGTTTTCCCAGCACTGACTGCAGCAGGACAGAACAGACACATTCAGCTGGATTTATTGAGAACTGGGACGTGGGGAACGCTGGGGAAAGGTTTTTGTTTTGGGTTCTTTGTTCCAGCATCCCTTTGGCCTTACTCACCAAAGCAGGCCATCCCTCCAGGCCATCCCTACTTTAAGTACAATTAATTCCTTCTTTCTTCTTTGGGGTGTTTTTTTTTTTGTGTGCAGTAAGTACTGAGAAGATTATTAATTTTTCAATGTCAAAACTATTATGTGGCCAAAGTGCAAGCAAGTTCATTTTCTCTTATGATTCAGTATTTCTCCTGAAGGATTTTTTGGGGTTTTTGTTTTCTTTCTTTCCCCCCATGCACTGAGTTACAAGAATGGTGTTTATTGATTCATCTTGTATTTTTCATTCTTATATTTACTTCCTGAATTTTAATGGGTTTCTTTGGTACATGCCTGCGTTGTGAATTCAAATAGTTTTCTAAAACTGTGAACGTTCAGTTTTGCCTTTTATAAAAGTGAAGGGTGTTTTGGATGAAAAACTTTGGCTTTCACATATTTCCATGAATTCTGAAGTGCAAAATTTTAGGAATGCACCTTTGGTTAGAACAGGCATGATAGAGTCTGTAGAATCTCATTTGCTCCCAGAACAGTGCAAAAATTATTTCTCTTCATTTAAGATTCTACATCTTTAAAGCTAACATGATGAAAGGGAAATAATTTGAAAAAAGTATTCTGGACAATGTACTCCAAATTATGCTAAGTGTGATCTCTACACCAGTCCCTTTATTTTGAGGATATTGGAACTAATGGATGAATAGTAATTAAATTATATATGCATACTGTGAATTGTTTTCCAAATTTCATAATCTCCATAATAGTTTCTGGGAAGGGGAGAACTGGATAAAACTGCTGCCAAATAAAATTAGGAAAATAAATATTTTCCTAAATAAGAAAAGAAGCCTGTTATGAGAAAAGCTCCTTGGAAAACCTTCACCAAATGCAGTTTTGTGGACCAGGGCTGCTGTAGGAGGGAATCCCGAGCCCTGCATGATGATTCATGGGGACTCAGCCGGCATCCTGTGACTCACAGGTATAGCTGGAGCCAAGGTTGGCTTGGACACAGGGAAAGGAGCCCTCCTGAGGCAGAGCCCTTCCTGGTTCCTCCAGTGGCCTCCCTGCAGGGAGCTGTGCCTTATGGATAATGCCCTAGGGAAGGTTTGCCTGGCTTTGGCACAGCTGTGTGTAGCAATTGAGGCTCTGTTGCTCTCTGGGGCACCATCCTCAGGTTGATTAAGATCCCAGTGCCGTGGGTGGGTAGTTCTGTAATCTCTAATAATGGATTAGTATAACGAGCTTGACTAAGCCAGAAGGCACCACGCAGGTGTCTTTGCAAATTACAGTCTGGTTTGGCTCAGTGTGTCCTGCTCCATGACTGTAGGACCAAAAATACCCACCAAAACCCCCAAAGAAAGCCAATGACTGGCTTCAACTGAAAAGCAGGACGATGATTTCCTGGCAGCCTGGTGGTGCAGGAACCCAGTGCTACTGAGCTGGAGGATGCAGGTGTCTGTCAGCAAAAGGTGTGTGGTCAGCATTGCAGAAATCTTGCAGAAATCCCTTGTGGGCTGAAACATAGTAGAGCGTAAAGCCCTGTCCCCATAACAAAAAAATGCACTTCGCCATCAGAAAAAACCATAGCTCATCCAGTGTAACCTGAATTCCCAGCTGGCTGGATGAAAATGTGTGGCTGAAGGGGAGCACAGGTGGAGGGAGATGTGACAATCCCTCTCATCAAATCTAAATAAAATTCATGTAGGGACAGATCAGATCCTGGTCCTGGCAGATCTGGCAGGTCAGGTCACCTCTGGAGACACCTGCTCTGCTTTCATGTGGAAGATGTGGCCATTGAACTGATTAAAATATAGCAAGCAATTAATTTAGTTGCCTGGGTAACTCTGCATGTTTCTGGGCTGGTTATTAACTGTTTTATATATCAATTCCTACCTTCGTCATCCTGCCTTGCTTTTAAAAGAAGGCTGATCAAAATCTTTCAGCTGATAGACTTTGGTAGAAAATTGGGCATCTGGGGGGAAACAGAATTTTTCTGCTGGCTTCTGAAAAAGCAAGTCCACTTCCTGCAGATGTTGATCAAAATCCCAGGTCCTGGGTGTCATTGTTCTCCTGTAAACTGGGATTCTCAGTTAAAGTTTTGCTATGTGCCATTTAGAGCTGAGGTGCTAAGACCTTGTGGTGCATCACACGAGAGGTGGTTCAGAGTCTGGTCTGCAACAGCACAAGGCTTTGAAGCATCAAACAGACAAGTCCTAGGGATGAAGGAGTGGGAAGAGGGACAGGCCTTTGAATATCCAAGCAAGCTGAGATAAAACAGCATTTTATAAAGTGAAGCAAAGCTTTTTTATGCTGCTGAAAGATGGCTTTTTTTTTGTTTCAGTCAGAAGTATTAAAACAAAACAAAAAAAATTATTCAATTCTAAATGGAGCTTTTCAGTTTTCATTCTTAAAAAATAAAAAGTAGACTTTTCAATGGATTTCCCCTTTTCCATTGAATTACTCACAATTTAAATGTGTTGGAGTAATTCAGACTTTTAATTTATTCATTTATAAAACACATAGAAGTGAGAACAGTCATTTATTCTTTCTACTTTCATTTCTTTCTCTTCTCCAAGAAAAATACAGGCTTTGGGTAGAGGGGGACCCAGCTCCGTGCCCAGTTCTGTGGGCTTCGTTCTTCTCCTGCCAGGGTTTACCATATTCAGAGTTAATGTGAAAATCTCACCATACCTGTATCCACAGTAACTAGACTCTAGTAGTGAAACAGCAGTTATTGTTTCTGCAGTTAAGTGATATTTTTCAGTTAACAGGTATGGTAGTGTTTCCCTTTGAATGACTAAAGGTAGATAAGTGGAGTACTTTCAAGTAAAATTTGGGGATGTGCTTGGGTTCTGTATTTTGAAAATTCATCGTGGATTGCTAGGAATTATTGATCTGTAATAACAGTGAAGTGCCTTAGACCTCATATACACAGACAATTTATAAAGAGCCATTTACAGTCAAGAAAGACATGCAGCCAAGAGCACAAGGGCTGTTAAAAAGAGTTAATATTTTGGCAACTAAGACTATACATATGAAGTCAATGTTTAAGGAAAAAAGTCACTCTGGTTTATTTCATTTTTATGGGCAAATAATTTTCAAGTAACACTTATGATAACAGATGGATAAATTTATGTCTGCAGTTAATTTGAGCGATAATTTCCTTAGGATGTTTTACTTACTTGCATTTTTTTCTTTCTTTCTTTTATGAGAGCTGTCAGTTTTGTAGCTGAGAGCTGGATTTACTATTTCAGAAATTCAGATGCTGCTCCAGTTCACAATGTTTATTAGCAGCCAAATTAGTAGGCTTTAAGGCAGGGGGTTTGGTTAGTTAAAATATTGTATCATGGAGAATATTCTTTAAGTGCTGAGAGAGTTGAAATGCAAGTACCATAGCATCTCCCACAGCAAGAGAGGAATCAAACTGTGTCTGGACCACAGTCCTGTGGTGGAGGAAAGAATATGTTTAACCATGCCACCAGCCCCCTGCATCTGAGAGGTCAGAGGAGACCCAAACTGTTGTCCGTGGTGTGGTGGAAGCCAGAGTGGGCTGGTGGCCACAGCTCCTCATGAAGCTGGTGATAACAAGGATCTAGTATGACCACTCTTGCTCAGCTGTAGGCTTACGTGGCTGAGATTAGGTATCTATTTGCTGATGGATTAGGTTTAAATTTCTGACATGCTCTGCAAACAAATAAATACAGGCTTAGTTGTAGATGTCTTTGTGCTCCCAAGAAAGCAGAGGAATTCGTCCCAGAGTAGGAACAGCAGAAGCAGAATTTGATCATTTCTGTGCTCAGAACATGTGAATTCCTTCCCCATTCTGCAGAGTTGTCTCGGCCAGCATTGGGCAGACAGCATCATCAGTAATGATTCTAATTGTCATAAATCAGACTGTTAACAATAGCCATAGAATATTTTGGGTTGAAAGAAACCTTTAAAGGTCTTTTAGTCCAGGTTCCCAAACAATAATGTTACCTATTTCCAAAGTAAATGTTACCTGGTGATTCGTCATAATGGGACTCAGAAGTGAGTTGCAGTGTGTTTTCAGTAGGGAAAGAGAGAATTGTGCAACTTTTCTATAGGATGGGGCTAGTTGAGAGCACAGCAAGAATACAAAATCTCCTTCTCATTGTTCTCAGCTCCAGCTCTTTCCCTTTTGTTGTCTTTGCAGAGGATTTCTGAAGGGAATTTCAGCACACATCATTTTATGTACTTGAGGTACCAAAGACAGAAACAGGCTCACCTTTCACCTTCTGGAATGAGTAGGAGTGACAGACATCTCCAGGATGACTCAGATCTTGATCACTACTGAGATGTTCTTATTTTTCTTCAAAAACTAAGGAGTGCCTGGGGAGATATCCAGATGATGTAGCTGTCTTGAACATGTTTCAGCAATGGTTAAAAAGGTGACCACAACTGAGCTGGAACATGATGGATGTTGAGTTGCAGGGGTTAGAGGTGGGATTTTGTTGTTACTGGAAACCGTATTTGTGCTTGGTAGTTTGGGAGTGGAAAGGAAATGATGGATATTGTACGCAACTTAAATTCTAGTAATTAAAACCTTGAGAGTTTTTGTGAAAGCCATTAGCACCTGCCACCAGATCTGGCACTCAGGTTCACATGTGTTACTTGAAAGTGGTTTTTTTCAGAAGGGAAATGCCTTCAGGCCGCTGTCCAACTGCACATGGAGGGATGGGGAATTACAGATGTTGAATATGCAAATAGCTGTTTTACATTCCCAAGTGAGGCAGTGTTGCGTGCAAATCAGGCACGAAGTTGCACCACTGTTGTGCCACCTGGAACTAAACCATCGGAATTCCAGTCCCCTGCCTACCAGGGTTGTGTGGCTCTTTACCATTTCCATTCTTCATCTTGGATCCTCTGTAGAACATGAAAGGGGAAAAAAGGAGGGGAGGAAAAAAAAGAAAGAAAGCACTTGCAGGCTGGAATATAAAGAGACTTTATCCCCCAGGTCAGGCATCCTGATCCAGCGCTGATTAGTGGTGCTACTGACATCACTAGCACAGTTCATCAGTGGGTTGTCTCAGTGGAGCAAGAAGTTGGCGACCAGGAGATTGAACTTGGCGAGCCTACAAAAGGGAAGAAAAGGGTGAATTAACAGTTTGCAGATGGTAGAATTCCCTCTGCTCATGTTTATTTGGGCATCCAAATGCTTATAGTGAGGTCAGCCTGTTTTTGTGTATGGACTTCTTTTACTATTATTTTTTAAGGCAAAGTGTCACTTTGCTTTTAGAAGTAGACTTGCATGCTAATTTTGACTCAAACCATGTAACTGATTCATTTAAAAGTCTTCATTAAACAGGCAATGCCTGATTCTCTTTTCAGACACTCTGCTGTAAATCAGGAGATATTCCACTGGGAAAAAGCTTGTTCCAAGTGCAAATCCAGCCTGCAGCCTTTCAAAATAAAAATCAAGGGTACTTTTTTAATGTATATTGATCTTGTATAATATGAAGGTTTGGAAGTCCCTGAATATTTGCTTTTCACCTGAATCTTAAATCAGCAAACAGATAGCACCTGAGTTAGGGAGGCCAAAATAAACCTGCCTGCATCACCCTATTGTGAAAAGGGAACTTCTGTTCTGAAGGCTGATTCCTGTAATTCTGACTTAAAGGTATTATTTGTAGAAACACTGTGTAGCATGTGCAATGATGAGAGCAATATTGAGGCTGCTGTTGCCTGTACCAGCCAAGGAAGGAAAGAGATACAGTAGGTGAAAGAACAGAATGCTGTATTTGGGCTTGCATTCTGTTCTTTCTGCTGCTGTGTCATCACCTAAACTGTTGAGGGAACCAGGACAAGCCCTGGACTCTCTTTGGCTGTTGGGTGGAGAATTCATCATGCCTAGTGAGGGGTCCTGCCTGGCTGCTGCTCACCTTTGCTTTCATCATTACTCCACTGAAGGTGCAGCCTCAAATCCAGGTCTTTAGGTGTGTAGCTTCAGGTATTCAAATAAATAGTAAAAGCAGCTAAAACAGGCCTTGCAAACCGCAGTGTGTTTCACCATCTCTGGTGTAATTCTTCCCATGATGAATGGGGAAAGTTGCCTGCACGCAGTAGGACTTCGGTTTAAAGAGACGCATACATTAATGTCAGCTCCTCTGGGTCCCTGACATTTTCATATCATATTTATTATTATGCCTGTGCCAAGTTCTACTGTATAAGTCTAATTCTGCCTGCCTGTTCTCAAAGAAAAGAAAGCTATATTGGCCCCTCCTGTCCTATAATATAGAGATTTTGGCTATGCCCTTACTGTATTTCTCTTCAATGTTTGAGATGTAAAAAATATAGACATAATTCAGGAAATTTTCTCTTTTCAGAACTGCAAAGAATCATGAGAGGCTTAAGCACTCTGCTGAACAGGAATGGGCTTAAACATGGGTTGAAATACTTTTTCACCCCCCCACCCACCCACGTACACACACACACACACACACACACACACATGCATGCAAGAGCTTACTGTGGATCCACAGGCCACCCTGTAAGCTCTCAGGAGACCAGGCAGAGCTCCCATGTAACTGTAGATTTCATAATGGGAGTGTTGAAATCAATATATCTGATGCCAGACAGTTCATCACTTCCCATCCCAAAACTGTCTCATCTGAAAATTCCCATCCAGCTTTAACAGTGCTGTTGGGAAGATTTTAAAAGGGCAATGTGGAGAACCCAAAGACTGGCAAACTTTCTCTAACACTGAGGTCTCTGTGGGAAGCTCCTGTGAAAGGCAAGCAGGGTAAAGATTGCAAAGGATCCAAGGATCATGTCTGAGCTGGGATACCTTTGTGGGCTACCTGCAGGAATTAAGATGTCTTTGCACCCAAGTGTACTTCTAGTCACCCTGCTGCGTGGTGTTGTCCTTCAGTGGTGTTTCATATTAATGTAGTTTGATGGCCTTGACCTGGGTTCATGTTCCTTTCTGCTGCCCTTCCTGCCTCGGTACATACTCCAGAGGAGGAGCATGGATGTCCTAAGGCATCCTGGACCACCATAGCTGTATCCCCTGCAGATCTACCCTTGGAACCTCAAGCTATTAAAGTAGTAGCTGGAAAGGGAATTTAGTAAAGCCAGGAATTTAGGAACTGGTTTGTACTGCTTGTGGTGTTGGCCTCTTAGAGGTTCAAGCCATTTCTGACAAGTTTTAGAGCCAAGTTGCAGGAGGACTGCACATGGAGAGGAACCAGTGGTCATCCTGGTGCCCTGGAAAGACAGGGCAAGACTGCTGGCTGGAGTTAGTTGTTTTGCAAAAGTAGATCTGAAACCCAAAGCTTTAAAAAGGCTGACTGTGATTTATATGGATTTCTTGAGGATTTTTACTGGTATGGAAACTGGGACTGGAAATCTCATTAAACTGGGCGTTCTTGTGAGAGTTTCAGGTTTTCTTAGTCATGGTTGTGCCAGGAATATCATCAGAGCAAACTTGCTGAGAAAGGATTTATGAATTTGGGATCAGATCCTATTCTCACTGAATTAATGGTAGTTCTGCAAGTGACATCAAGGTGATGGGCATGTGCACCTGGATGGGACAACATTTAGTCGTCACTCCAGGTCTTTAATCCAGACTGCTACTTTCACATCAATACCCTCTTTATAAGCCTATTAAATCCCAGTTCCATTGTTATTTTCTCTGGTAGATCAGAAGAGAAGTGTCAAGGAAAAGAAAATATATGTGCAATATCCCTCTGCCCAAAACCAATATTTAAACATCAGCAATGTAAAGTGAAGGTAGAATTACTTCTAGAGGCAGAAGGGAAATAATTAAAGCTCCAGCCGGCAAGACGAGATGTCGTAAACTTTAGTTATTCACCTCTCTTAGACATTCAAAACACAAACTCTGCCACTGTTCAGCCCTTTTATAGAGGCTTGTAGAAAGAAACAGACGGTCTGTTGGACAAAGTGGCTCTGGTGGCAGTGAAGCTGGGCCCAAACCCAAGTCCAATAGCTGAACTGCCATCTGAAATTGGACAAAATTCGGGTTCATGTCTGAATCTCAACTATCTTTCTGCTCTGTGCAATAGACCCAATGAAAGCCTGAGTTTGGACTGCACTGACGGGGAGTGAGAAACCACTTCAGGGAAAAATGTTGCTGTTTTAAAAAACCCCTACTAACAAAATTTGAAAATATGGTAATTTTGGCAAAACCAAACTGGCCTGGAGGTAGACAAGCCCCTCTTGGTAGGGTGCAGGTGAATAAACAAAAAGCCAGATGAATCCGCCTTGGAACTTCTAGTTTTCAAGAGCTAGTCAATGAGATGTACCAGGTGCTTGGATTTCAATAAGCTGTTGCTCATCAACTGAAAATTATTCTGCCAGAGAACTTCTAAACAGCATTTTAATCTAAACACAACATTTTGGTGGAGTTGAGCTTTGGAACTCTCCCTGGCAGAAAAGTGAAATCTCCATCGTTTTCCTGGAGTAATGTTGCAGGACTGAAACCTATGTGACTTGTATTTAAATTAATAACTTAAGTCTTTTTTAGTATTTTTCTGTACTTTATTATGGGAAATACCTTAAATACTGAGGTTTGAAAACTTTTTAAAATGGTATTTATACGCTGAAGGTAAATGGAGAGAAAAATCAAGTGCCAACACTGGGTTAACTCGGTATGAAATTCGGCACCAGTTTTCAGTATTTATACAGAATTCACATTCACTTTGTGTTTTCCTTGAGGTGTTTGAGGTACAGTGAACCTGCTGTGAGGTTCTTATCACTTAGCGATCTGGTCTGGTTCCAGTTGAAAATTTTGCAGTACCTCTCACTGGGAGGATTGGTTTAAAAGGAACAGAGATCTGCCAAAGAAATAAAGACTTCATTATTGACATCAATGCTATTTTTAATCTGGTTTCCTAAGGAAATGAGGCTTAAGCAATGGCAGTGTTTGTGAGTATGCGTGTGTGTACATAGGTGTGTGTGACTATGTCTTTCGCCCTCGTAAATTTTTCATCTGTTGGCTGATTATAACCAAACCTGACAGATGGCCGGAGTCTCCAAGATAATAAGTTCTTCAGTGCTTCATGAAAATAAGTGGTTGGATAGAAGAAAAAGACATTCATAGTGTGCATCCACTGAAAGGGCACAGCATGAGCTCAGCTTTTATTAAATCTCAGAAAATCCCAGTGGGAGAGGGAGGTGAGGCACATCCCCACAGACAACTGCTCTTTACTGGTTCCTGTGCACGTGGGAGGATGGCGTGCATAGTACGTAGATCACTCATGGCATGGTTTGAACATAACATGATGTTTACAGTAAATAGTTGTTATCTGGAGTGTCTCAGGAGCCACATGTTACCTCTGGACTGCTCTCTAATGAGGTGTTCATTCTCAAGGCCAGAGCAATAGCAGGGAGCAGGTTAATAAATGTGACCAAGGCATGGCTCCAGGACTCTCTATAAACCTAATGAGTCGTGGGCACTCAAACTGTGCAGCCTTGCTACTGCTAATTGGCCAAGTGTGCCGTCAACCATGCCCAAAAATGTTCTTAAGTAGCCAAGGGGTGAAAAGAGCTTCGGAAACTCCTACAAGTCCAGGAGGCAGCCTGGGGCAGTATTCCTGTGTGCAGAGTTCAGGAACACTTTCCCCAGGACCAAGGTCATTCCCTTGAGAGCTGCAGCAACTCACTGGCAGTGGGGAACAAAATTAAGAAACAAAGGAAACAGTAAAGCAGGACCTGGAGAAAAGTGGTTTTACAATGTTATCTTATGGGACAAGGGGATGGTTGTCACTTAGTAGTTGGAGAAGATGCTTAGAGAACACTGTGATGAGGACAGAACTTGAAACCTTTCCAAAGAAAAATACAGATGAGGATCAACAAAGCCAAGTCAGAGTTAGTTCTTAATTTTTTTTTCGCCTGAGATCAAAAATTACATATCTAATATCTTGGTAGCAGTGATAGCTGTTGGGGTGGGGCTCTCTCTCTTGAACTGTAGGTGTCTGAAAGTTCAGTACATCTTCTATGTAAGATCATCAGGTTCCTTTCAAAACCTCAGAGGAAAAATCCTCCCACCTATCTCAGATGCTTGTTTCAAGATAGAAAGAATTGTCCTCTGGAGGCATCTTCCCACTGACTACAGAGGAAACCTGGAAAACTGGCCACCAACAGATGCCTGACTTTCAGATGTGTGGGATTAATAGAACCCAGAGAGCAGGAGTCAAGAATTCAGGGTGTTCTGTCCTTACCTCTACCTGACCTTAATCAATCTGCTCAGTGCACCACAAGCAATCTGAGCAATGTTTTGTGTTATTGCCAGTGGCAGAACTTTATTAGTCCTGAGGCAAATTCCCAAGCAGAAGACTCGCACAGGATTGCTTTCCATCATGCCTTGGAGAGCATTTTGGTGTGGACTCTAGGGAAAAAGAAAACCCTCTGCTGCCAGCCCTGGAAAACTCATCCAGGGCTGTTTCCTTGTGGTGGGAGAAGGAGCTGTAACCCCCTGTGGCAGTGCACAGCTTTCACATCCTGTTGTGTGACATGGTTGGAGCCCAAGGTTGGCTGAAGGTTTTGTCCCCTGTTCAGATCCCTCTGTGAGCCCCAGAGCTCAGAGCAAACTTTCCCTCTGTGTGATTGCATAGAAGAGGTGGATTTGGGCGTGCATAAGTGTAAAACATTTCCATCTTTCCTCTCTTGTTGGCTGGAGGGACCAAAAGTCACTTCAGTGCCAGACAGTCATTCCCAGCCTGGTCTGTCTGGAGCTTTGCAAAGGACACAGAACTGCTGACAGGGAGGGCAGGCTCTCATTTCTGTTCATCAGGCAAGGGAAGAAACAAGCAGTCAAAAACAAAAAAAAAAAAAAAAAAAAAAAAAAAAAAAAAAAAAAAAAAAAAAAAAAAAAACTTGTTTTGACTTACCATGTGTCTGATTTTCTGATTTTTCACTGATGTCTTACAACCAGGCCAACTCTGTAAGCACTGTTAATGAGGACTGATTCGGATCTGAAGACCGGAAGCAGCCTTCTGATATTGTTTATCTTTTTTGCATGCACGGCCTTGAGGAAACTAGGAAGGCGTGTGGGTGGGTTTTCTGTTTTGCTTTCTTTAATATTACAGAAGACTCACCAGATAGTCTGGTGGGGTCACCCACCAAGTCTGTAGCATTTACTCAGCATCTTAGAAGTTGTCTTCCTGGATTTACATTCCCAGTTCACTCATCTCCCACTCAATAAAAGCCCCAGTGTTGGCTTCCCTTTACCCTCAGCACCACACAGCGCTCCCGTCCAAAAGGGAGCCCTTCGTTGTGGCGCTTTTGTTTTTCTTCATACCTGCCAATCACCCCGCTTGCCTTTGCCCCAAGTTTGTTGTATTTGCAGTTGGTCACAGCATGAACTACCAAAAACCTCGCTGAGCCTGACGGGGTATTCTGTTGGCCTAACCCTAACACACGATCTTCCACCTCCCCGGCTCACAAAGGGCCTTTTCACCAGCCCACCGCAGCTCCAAGATTTCATTTCGTGTGTTACAATTAATCTGTATTTATTGCCACTTATCTTAAATGGCTAACAATATCAAGACTTTAAAAAGTGCTTTTAATGTCAAACTGGGTCAATTAAAACTCTACTTAAAATATTTGCAAAACTTCTAGCCTGAAAGTTGCCCCCTCAGTCTGCTGTTAACCAAAATGGTTTAAATAAATACACTCAGCTTGAGGAGACTGATATTTGGTAAAATTCCCCTTGATATTTTAGTAGAATCGGGAATTAATTTACTTGTTCCTACATTGGCTTGCTATTTTTTAAGAAAAAGGAGAAAAATAAATAACACTTGAGATGATTGTAAGTATTTGAAAGATTGAAATAATCAATTAAAAAACCTCAGGAGATAGCCTTAATACTTTAAATGATAGAAGGGACCATTAGATTAATCAGTCTGGTCTCCTGGAATTTTATCCTGTTTGTTTGTGGACCCTAATGGCATGTGTTTAACTCTGAACTTCAAACCATGGGCCACAAGCAACAATTCTTTTTGTTTTGATTCCTTCAGTATTAAGTGTGGGCATGGGAAATAAAGTACTGAAACATAAAATGTTAATTAAATAATGAAAGAGTAGTTTTTACTTGTGTAGGTTGGGTTTTACTGAAGGTTGAAGACGGCTGGAGGAATCCACTTTTTCCCCTTGCAGAAAAGCCCCCAGTTTTGCCTTGAACACTTTTTTTTTCCCCCAAGCTCAGTTTGCAGGAGAGTCTTAGTAAATCTCATGAGATAAGTGCTGGTGTATTGCCCCTGAGGACTCAGAACTGTTACAGAGCTCACCCAAGGTTGCCCTCTGTAAGGATGGTGAGAAGTCCCAAGAGGGACCCCCGGGCAGGACTTTAGCTGTGTTGGATACAGTAGGTGCATGGATGAAGTGATATCCCAGGCTGGGGGAATTAACTGCCTAAACTAAAGGTAGGTTCCCATGGAGCCACTTGGACTTAAAGCTCTGATCCTCAAACACTTACTGCTCACAGCAGTGACATTAATGAAGCCTGGTTTCCTATGGATTTAGGTCATTTGCTTGGATTCCCAGCAGTCTAATAAGGTTTGAACTGTAGCTGAGTCATTTCTATTAATTAGGGCATTTGTATTATCTTTATGGGTCTCTGATGTCCCTAGAAAGGCTCAGCCTGCAACTTTTCTTTCCGCAGGAGAGATCGGTGAGTCTCTGTCCAGCCATCTGTATTCATAAAATATGTAAGAAAGGACTCTCTCGGAGACAGCTGCTCTTCTGTTTAACAGATTTGAAATTAGCCCATGGGTTCAGGATATTTCAGGGGAGATCATAAAAACAAAAACATAGACACAAAGGGACAGCAGGATTCTGTAAGCATCATGTTTTTTGGAAGCAAGGTTAAAATGAAATTGCCATATTTATGCAGTGTAAATATTGCACAACTCAAGGACACCAAATGGTTTTGATCATTTCTTTAGTCATTTCTTCATGTAGAATATTTAATTAAACAAATCTGACTTTCTCAAATGTTTTGTAAGTTTGTTTTTACAGAACAGGGAAGGAAACACATCTTGAAGAAATGCTTTTGTGTAAGAAATAACATTAAAAAAAAATATGTATTTTTTTGCTTCTTGCCATCCATAAAGACAGCATGATTATGTCAATGTGGAGGAAAGCAATTGTTCTTCAGTATTAGTTTCTGATGAACGCAAAGATATTGGCTTTGCAATTTGGGTGGGTGTGCTTTTGTTGCTCATTAGTTGCTGTCCTATTTGTTATTCTTTTTTATTTTGTTTTTAATCTTAGTCACTGTATCAACAAGCCACGTGATGCTGATGTCTCATTGCATCCCAAGAATGGCAAATAGCACAAAGCCAGCAGCTTGCAAGCAAGTCAGACTGAATTATATTTGCATAAACCTTTTTTTTTTCTAATTTTTTAATGCTCTCAAGCAGGAATACTGTGAGTTTCCCATCAGTGTTTTTCATTCCCAGATTATCATGTCCCATCAGCCTGGTTTCAGAGCTGTGTGGCACAGAGCATTGTGTGGCCCTGATTGATTTATATTCTCCTCTTTGGCTGTGACAAAAACACCTCACTTGAAAAGGTCAGGTTTAAGATCTGTTTGAAGACCATTGCCTTTGGCAATGTTAACTGAGCCCACAACAGACTCTTACCCTGGACAAGGCCTGAGACTGACTTTTTGATAAAATCTTTTGTTTCCTCAAAAAGGACTGTGTGTTAATATTCAGAGCTTTCTTGCATAGATCTGGACAACAAAGTGCCCTCGCCAGCTTCAGGGGAGGTCAGTGATGACAAGCTGGGGTGTGAAAGCTCTTGGTGTGTAGTAAAGGAGGGAACTAATTCCAGTTTCCCATCAGAGGGACTATCCCAGCTCTACACATCTTTGCTAGTAAGACTGGAACCCATAGGCTAATTTCCCTTGAATTTTGATGGAAAGTGGAAGTTCATGTGGTTATATCCCTATTTGGAAAGAAGTGGCTTTGGCAAGAGGAGAAAGTTTCTGGTAATGTTCCTGTTCAGGAAAAGACTGATACAAACTCAAATTCACTTTTTCCTAGGTATTGGAAAAGGAGTTTGTTCTCCAAACACAGATCTGTAGGAAAACACACTTTGCTGGTTCCACTGATCATGAAAAACCACTTGTACTTTAATGCTATTTTCTGCTAAAGTTAAGTGTTTAGGATTCTGCAGACTCTCAACTCCTTGTCTGCTTCCATTGGATACAGAGAATGAAACAAGGAGCTTTGCCAAATTTTGACTGAAACGAAGGAGGTACTTAATTGGGCCTCACCAAGAGGCCAGCAGAGAGGAGGCTGGGTACCAGTCCAGTGCGGTGTGGGCATAGGTTTAGTATTATTAAATACAAACACAATTGTGTTCAAAGTCTCTTCCTGCTGGGTGAGAAAGGGAAATGAATATGGAAAAATAAAACTTGAGTCTTAAAAGGGAAGGAGCTGTGTTCAGTACAGTCTAGTTACAGCCTTGGATCCCTGTAACTGTGGGAAAATGTGATGAGACAGTTTACTCAAGCACATTTGCTTTTTTATTCTTTGTTTTTGGAGGGTTAATTCTGTGCTGTTGTGTATAAGCAGGCAGTGATGGATTGTCCCAGAGTTCTGTGCACAGTATCGAAGAGCACTGGATTTAATTGTCCTGCATTTATTGTACAAAAGGAATGAATTATGAGCCACTTTACAGCATCTCCAGTGAAAGTGATTATCAGCATTGTTCCTCGCCAGAGATATAACTCTGTCAAGCAGACTCCCTCCTCTCTTGGGTTCCTTGGAAAAAGCATGTGAATTTATTGTCTCTTGCCAGTGGAAGCTTGGGGTAAAACACAAAACCAAAAACTGCCAATAGCTATATATTCAGTTCAGATGTTGTAGGAATTTATTATTCCATTTTTTTTCCTTCTTTTCCCCTGAGTGGAAGATCAGTCAGGATCTTTGGAGCATGCAGCTGAAATAGTGCAGCAGAATGTCTTCTCAGTTGATTGCTCTTTTTGATATTGTAGATGAACTGTGTGGCTGAGAAGACTTGGCTGTTGGCTTCAATTAGCTCTGTCCAGGGCTCATGCACATGTACAGCACAGCTGGTCATGATGCCGTGGAAAGGCACCTTTCACCGCTCTGCACCAGAGCGTATCTCACAGCTGTTTTCACACTGCTTCTCCCTGCATTGCACTGATAAGCCCTGGAACAGGTTTAAGCTGAGGCGGATGTATAAAAGGAATGTTATGAGCTCTGCCTCCAAGACATTGCACAGTAATTCATCTGCAGAAGAGTGGGGAGTTTTGCTCTTTTGCTGTTGACTCCTACAGCGTAATAAAGGACAGCGGGATGAATTCCAGGGGCCATAATATTGCCTGTCAGAAAGATATTTGGGGGTGATGCTTCCCAATGTTGCAGAAGAACAGCTGCAGGGGAGATTTTGTGTTGGGGTTTGGTTAGATCTGCTGAATTATTTTCAGTAACTAGAGGAGAACTGGCATGCATTGTATGCTTTGGGGAGCTATGGGTCCCCTCTGCTAGTAGGTTTTTTGTGCTGCCGTTCAATGAACACAAGATTCCTGTGTGTTCACAGATATTTTTATGCCTGGGATAGCCCAGATGAACAAGTGAATCAGCACGTGGATAGAGATAACAATGTGTACTCAACTGTGCAAGCTCTTACAAAAGGTGCCTTTCTCACTCCTCCACATGGTTTTATCAACAGGTTGCCAGAAAGTCTGCTCTTGAGAAGAATTAGGAAAAGGGAAAAAAAGCTGTAAAAATCCCTGGACTATAATGGCACTACCAGGTAGCATGTGCAATTCATTTAACTATGAGTCTACAAATGTGTTAGCTCATAGCTGTGGTAACGCTCGTGGCAGCAGTCCCCGGGCTGAAAACTGTCCTGCTAATTAATAACAGCAAGGAACAGAGGTTTTGCAGAGTGTCATAGCAACAGGTCATGAATTAGGAGAGGAGCATTCGTGGTCACGTGTTCTCTAAGCAGAGAATTGTATTTGAAATTATTCCATGTGTGTGACTGTGTGTTTTGGATAATCAGTTAATGATCAAACTAGTGATGATTCTGTGATTTCTTCCACTCTGTCGTTCAATTGATTTATTGGAAGTCCTCTGTAAGTCAAATGTGTATCAACTGCAACAGAGAAAATTTAGGAAGAAGGACTTGGAAGTTTATCTTATGTTCAGTGCACTGAAAAGAGTGTCTGAACTTTACCAGAGTTGCGGGGAGAATTTGCAGAGTTAAATGGCTGGATGAGCCTTCCATGGTTTGGAAAGTCATGGGTGGCTGCTTGTCCATTAATGAGTCAGAGTCTCCTGGGATGAGCTGGATGACAACCTTGTGACAAGATGGTCCTTCACTCCAGAATGCTAATTCATGATGGGTTTTTGTAGTAACATAAGGGACAGTGTCCCCAGGGGTAAAAAGAACCCCAGCACAGTAGGATCAGTATTTTACGCTGTGAGACTTTTCACTTTTTCCTTTGCAAATAACTATTTGCCTGGTGGCCACTAGATTCACTTGGGATGTGGGAAACAGAAGTTCATGTCTATTTCAGATTCCTGAGTTAACACAAGGAATTGAGTGTTTGATTTGCTTTTGGAGTAATTACTGCAGGAGGACAGGGATGGCTGGAGCATCCCCAGGAAAAGCTATTCCAGAAAAGCTCTTGCACAATAGATTATTGTGCCTTACCTATCACAGCCAATTTAATTGGATGACTTTGTTCCTTTTAGGACTCTGTACATGCAGATCCAAGGGCTACGTTTCCAAGTTCCCAAATCTTAAGACAATCTAGCAGTTTGAATCAAATAGAAGTTAAGTGCTCCATAACCAGAGGTCTTCCTGAAGGCTGGATTTTCAAAAGGCCTGAACCCCTAGACAGTAGTTTTGAAAACCTGGCTGAATGTCAGTGCAGGCCTGGCCTTAGAAACCTTGAGTACAAAAGGTCTTGTAAGTTCATGCCTTCATTAGGAGGAACTGAATCCTATTGATTTCAGCATGTATTATGGTGGGATCAGACCTCTTCAGCATCCTTACTTAATAGTACTGCCGTAGCAACAAGGGCAGCAACCCCAGTGGTGGGGGGATGGGAAATGGCATGAGGTGGAGAAGGGACATCCTCTTCTCATTGACAGGAGACTTCCCCATAATAGAAAAGGAAGGGGAGGAATCTTGATAAGTCAAGTGGCTTGATTTTTTAGTGAGCTTACTCTAAAGCAAACTCAATGCCGTATGTGTCTCATTTGCCAGTGAGATCATCTGTTTCTTTGTTAGGGAAGAAAATGTGTTTCCCTTCCAAGTCTGGGGCCACTCAGGCAATTTACATGAACAAATAAAGATGAGGTTTAGCAGCACTGTATAAATAAAATACAGCTCTAAGTGGCCACCAAAGAACCGAGCTGCTTGAATGGAAGAGTACTGGGACGCAAGCCAGGTGGCTGCTGTTTGCCATGCCTGCTTACCATTCCCCATCCAGGCAATGCTCAGATGCTTCTTGCTGAGGTAAGGTTTATGGCTGTAGCAAAACATATACTGGGAGATAAACAAGCTATGCTACAGATGAACAGCAGGGCAGAGAACATAAAGTAAATGTGTGCCTTACCCATGGTCTTTACAGAAAGTAGTTGGGCTCTTGCTACAACATCATCAATCAAGGCTGACTAGGGCAAGGAATAATCATCTCTTGATAAAAGTGATAGACATATTTTTTCAGGTATGTTCCATACCAGCTGCCTCCTTTAGTTGTTCAGATTTATTAAATGGAGTAATTCCTAATTTGAGAGTAGGGTCTCTGAGATTAGGGTCTGGCTACCCTTTATTTCAGTGCTTCTAGCCATGGGGCAGGTCTATAAAATAGCTCACACATGGGGAAAACCCAAACACCCCAGAGCTGCGTTTCATTGTGGATTCTGCAAACATGTAAAGATTCTAAATGCCGTTGGTACATCGCTGTTTCCTCATTGCACTCAGAACTGGTGTGACTGAGTATCAGCTCTGTAGCGCTCTTTCTTCTTCCATTTCCAACTCAGACTGCATATCTTTAGTCTGGCACAGAACTGGCCTGTTGGGCACTGTGGTATCCCAGCTCAGTTTTGGGAGCGAGACTCATGTACCTGAACAAATCTCAGCCTTATGTGAAACTGTTCCTAGCCAAAATACTTTGTACCATTCATGAACATATCACTCCCATGTTCCTTTATGTCCTCATTTATTTTCTCAAGGTTCAGGAGAAAGCCTTGGTTTGACAGCCCTATCAAACCTCTGTTCAGTTACATACAGAATGTTTAAATAACTCTCTTCTCTTTCCTTTTCTTACCTTCCCTGCCCTTGTCCCTTTTGTACCTACACACCCCCAAAAGGTGAATTTAAAGAAAACAAACACTTAAAAGCATATGTATAGGATTTAACTGTATACATAAATTAGAATGAACCTAAACTTCACCAAAGGGCAAGTGCTATTAAACCAACAAAATCTTTCAAAATTTGAGTCACTGTAACATAAATGTAACTGATGTGGAAGCTGTGGGCTGTAACCTATGTGCAGGGCAAAAGTCTGGTGAGAGTGTCAGTAGGAATGTCAGTGTGATGCTGAAAAGGCCAGTGCTTTGCACTTGGCCTTTGGGTTTCACATCTGCTATCCTCAAGCACTGCCATGAATGTATTTCTGTGTTATAGTTACCCTGGTCTGTAGTTCAGCTGATGGGATGTAGCTGTTCAGTGCTCTAATTGGAAGTATTCTTTATATCAGCTCATTGCTAAGACCTGGATATCTGTGGTAGCTGACTCCAAGCACTTGAGCAAAGTAATTATTAGGAATTAGATGTATTAGTTATTCAGACATTATAGGATCTCTCCTGTATATGTCAGGGAGGAAGTAGATGTCTCCAGAGAAAGCTACAACTCTTTTTAAGAGATTGGTCTCACTCTCACAGTGCCTGTCTCTCTGCAGTGACTATAATGGACCCTTGGGTAAAGTGCTGTGGTTAAATACCTAAAGTTAGGCACAATCTGGGCTGGGAATTGGTACATCCCAAGGACCTTCTGAGGGGAACAAGCCAGCATAATTCTTCCTAGTTGACCAATCAGAGACTGAACTAATATGCCCAATGCAAACTAGAATGTCTGTTGCAGATTTAGGAACTGATTGTGGGTGTTCTAAGTCCAGTTATGACCGTAACTCTTTGCGTGCCATTGCTGCTGCTCACAGCTGATGCTTTACACCCCTCCAAACAAAATACTTATTTCTAACATAGTGTTATTTCTCTCTCTGTGTGTATACGTAAATAAAAACTGTTGTTAAGGTACACCTGCATTTCCTGGTGCCACAATTACCAGGTGTTATTGAAATGTACAATTTCTCACAAAAAGGCAGTTAGGTCCAACCCAGTGTTGGCTGATGTTGGATTGAAAATAAATCCACTGAGAATTACTGAATCCAAAGATCTCACCTCACCTGGCTTGGGAAGTCCCTGAGCTGAAAAAGGCTGGAGTCTGGAAAGGCAGCAGGGGAAAAGATCCCTACAGAGCTGCTGTTGTGCTTGTACTCCTTGCTGGCCATTGACAGTGGTGGGATGATGAGTTATATGGACCTTTAGTGTGATCCAGTGCCTCTGCTCTTAGATGGTAGAAAATATTTATTGTCTGGTGGGCTCAGCCTAATCCTGATGGACCCTTCCCATGTCCCAGAAATCAGCTATAAGCTGGCGACACAACCCGGGAAGAACAAGCAGAACCTGGGTGGGCTCTTGCAGCGCATCAAGGAACGTGAACCCAAACTTTTGTTCAACTTTCCAGTAAATACTCAGGAATCCAACAGGGACAATCTCATGGGATGTTGTGATGCTGCTAAATTTAAAAGAATAAGACTATTTTTAGCATAAACAGTTAACAGAGCCCCACAAATCATGCTGAGAGGCATGGTTGTGATTATAGATCTGTAACATGTTTGCTGTGATAAGAAACAGAGCTGCGTCAGGTGATCTTGTTAACACAGTGTTTGTACACTTGGGTAATGGGTGCAGCTGTGGCTGAAAAAAGATTTTTTTAAAAAAAATCAGTGGTTCTATTTTACTAGCAATTATTCATTTGTAAAGTGTAGCAGAGGAGTAGCCAGAATCAGAGGCAAGGCCTGCTAGTCTGGAGGTCGGGAAGGACTATAAAATGAGAAACAAGCTCCATCTCCAGGACAGATGCCCTCTTGCCTTTGCTGACTCTCCTTAACACCTGCTGCACTTTAGACATATGCTTACCTTCAACTTGACTTCATTTTGACAAAAACATTGCTTAAAGTTTAACATGTGCTCATGGGCATTGCTGGATAAGATGGATCATAGAATCATAGAATGGTTTGGGTTGACAGGGACCTTGAAATCATCTCATTCCAATGCCCCTGCCATGGGCAGGGACACTTTCCACTAGACTGGGTTGATAGAACCATATCCAGGCTGGCCTTGAACACTTCCAAAGATGGACTTAGGTGTGTACCTAAAACTTCCTTAAATTTCCCTTCTAAATAGTTTCTTTTAAGACTGGTGAGAGAACTGCTGCTATCAAACTTGCTCATCTTGAGCATGCTTGGAGGTGCTGGAAACGTAGACCCTTCTCAGTCTGGTCACCCTGGTGATATTTCACATTTATGATATGCATTACTGGCCAGGGACCAGGTTCTTGGCCAGTACCTGTGTAGTTGGCTAGAGTGGGCAGGTCGGTGTGAGCCCATATTTGCCCCAGGTCATTGGGCCGTGGGAATGCCCTCAGCGTTCACCGCATTCATGGATGATGCAACTCCTTATGGCATAGATTTCCAGTTCAATTTGTTCTGGTTCCTGTTCAATCAGCTGATTCTGCAACTTTAGTGGGTGTCTGAGCTGACTAAGGAGAGTGAGAGCTCTGAGATATTTTGAGTTTGGGAAACATGGGGAAAAAATTACATGAAAAAACCATGCTCATTACTTGCCTCACCTGTCTAGGCCCCAGTAGGTTTAAGGATTTACAAGGTGCTCTCCCAGGAATAGACATCCTGGTTTTTATGGGGCTGAGTTCAGCAGCTTGTGTATCAGACCGGGAGCACTCAGTTCTGAATTTGTTTCAGATGCTAAATTTAAAGTCTGATGGGGAACTTGGGAGTTTTTGGTTGTTTAATTTTTTTTTTCCTGAAATTTTCTTGTTTGCAAACTGAAAACAAGACCTGATGCATAAAATTCCAGGTAATAATTTTCTCCAGGAAAATTTCAGTTGTTTAAAATTAAAATTATTCATAGGTATAGTCTGGCAAAATTGTATTTTGTGAAGGAATGTCAGGTTTACATTCCTTTACTGGGATATGAACATGACCAGATTTAGTTTTTAATTATATGATGGTCTTTTATCTTAAACTTCAACTTTGGAACATCACATATAAAAAAACTAGTTCACAAGTGCATGTGGAAAGCTATTTTTCATCCTCTTGGGCCTGTGAGATGCCTTTGGCATCTAGACGTGAGTCTGGTTCTTGGCTCTTCGATATCGTCCACACAGCACTGTTTAGTCAGCTGCTCCCTCCTATGATACATCCGTGATTAGCTCATGCCTTGGAGAGGTGAAATTACGCAAATTCCCACCATCTTTGAAACAGAGTAACTTGTTCTTCTAGTTCAGACTTGTCTTGGGTCTACTGAGCAATGTCCTCAAAGTTTGTGTAAGGTGTTTTTTCCATAAATGTAGTTACTGCACTTTAGTCTAGATCATGTTGAGACCTTCCTGGTTTTCCCACCCTGTGAAAGACTCATGCACATCCCACTTCTATGAACTCTAGTAGGGTGATCTGTGCCTTAACTTTGCTTTCTTTCTCACATAATGCTAGGCTTGAACCTGAAAACTTGAGCACCCTGGAGCTAAGACAAGCTTGAAGCTGAGATCTAGAGCCAGTTTCTATTTCTATAGGTGGTCATTGAGGGATGCAATGAGTACTCCAGGTCATAACTTCATTGTGCATCGTCTCCTTGCCCTATGAGAAGTGTCTGAAACTGAAGTCCAGGTGTGATTTTTGGGGCCATTTGCAGATGCTCATCCAGGTGCAGGTTGTGGGGCTGCTGGGGTTGCTGCTACCTTCACAGGCCTGTGACTTCCCATTCTGTAAGTGTGCTGCACCCTCCAGTTGCTCTACTCCCCTTGTTGATGGCCTCAAGATGCCCTGGAAGCATCTAAAACCCCTTTGGGATGAAACCAAGGTCTGCAAGGCAGCTCCACCTCAGCTGAAGGTGGTGGTGGTCCTCCAACAGCAGCCTGCCCAGCCTCGAAGAGGCCAGTGGTGGGACTCAGAGTGAAAGGAGATGAATGGGACTGGATGGACCAACATCAAAGTGACCTGGGAAGGGTAAGGGCTCTGTGGGGTTGTGATGTTTCGTTCATGATGTACTGGCCCCCTGCCATCAGGCAGTGGCACGGCGCCAAGGAGATACAGCACGGGGCCCAGTGGCCTGCATCTGCTGAGACAGAACATGAGAATCCACAGCAGAGCCAGCCTCTCCCCCTTCCCATTTCTTCTTCCCGAAAATGGCTAATGTAAATAAATTGTCTGTTCACATGTGTTTTGGTATCTGAATGGAAACACTTGTCCATGCACCCCCACCAGCCCTGCTCCCTCCCTCCCTTGGTGCTTTTGCTAAATGAGCTTTTCTTGCTCAGTTTCAGCTCAACCCAGAGTTATTCCATTGGTATTTCCCTCTTGGACTGATAACGAGACAGAGGAGCAGGCTGTAAAGCTGGTGACATACCGGCCCTAATAATGTCCAGGAGCTAAAAGGTCCCCAAGCCCTGGTTTGTGCAGCAGATAAACACTGGGCAGGGACCCAGACTGGGCTCTGTACATACCACTCCACTTGCCTTGGTCTCTGTAGGAGCTCAGACTTGTTAAAAACTCCTCCCTTGGTGCTAACAAAAGTATGGCAGTGTCCACGATGTTCCCGGGTGCACCAGACTTGCGTGGAAACTCTTGATGTGGTTATACTGTAACACTACTGATAGTAAGTTACTGAAGGAGAAAATAACATACATTTAATAATAGAATTTCATTAAATCATAATAGAAATAGGTTCAGGGAAAAATACTCATACAAATTCATTTTGACCGGGTCACTCTAACTTCAGGTTGTTTTGCACAGACAAGGAGAAGAGAGGTGGTAGGTCACATGTTGCAAAATGTTTCAGATGCTTCCAGTTGGAAAAATCAATATTCAGGCAATTACAATGCCCCTTATTAAAGGAGATGGAAACATATTGTCATCCTGCTCACGATGTGCATTTCCTGTGCTGCAGGGTAATCAGCCACTGAGACATCCTTAATCTTGTTGGATTATTTGCGGCTGCACCTGCCTGAACTTTTTCTCTCCTGATTAACATTTGATTAAATCCACTTTTAAAATGCCAGCATGACTGCAGCACTGGGGGAGCAGTTGCAGAGTGTTTTGCTCTCCATCCTGATTGCATCTGCATTAATTATGCTAAGTACAGTAACAGGAACAATATTGATGTAACAGAAGTTTATTAGGTTGATGTGGTCATTCTGACAAGAGGGCTGTAAGCAGCTTCATGTACTCCAGCTCTGGCCTCCCATGAGGAGAAAATGTCATCTTATTATTATTCAGATTGACCTGATTTGCGTAATTTCTTTCTAGGAGCGAGGTGGGTTGGAATCTCATTAGCTTACCAACATTTGCATGTGTTAATAGAGTTCTTGCTTGTTTTTAATCCTCTGTTCCTTCCTTACCATTTCAAGTGGGAGTTTGATGGAAATCAGTGATTTGGGCAGGGGGACGCTGAAAACTTGCTAGACTTCACTTTGGGCCTGCTGTGCCATCTCCTGTTTGTGGACCCTGACCTCACACGCAGGGATGCAAGAAGGTGTTTCCTATCCCCATGGACCAGGGCTCCTGTGAGAACACAGAGGTGCCACCGCCTCTCTCAGCGGTGCCCTGCTGCACAAGCCATTACCTTTGCCAGAGGGGAAGAAGTCTCAGTTTCATCACAAGGACACGTGGTGTTCATCACACTTGGGTTTTTTACCTTCACTATTAAATGTAACCACTGCCTCAAACCTGTCCGAGTTTGTCCTGCTGTGTGAAAATCCAGGAGCAAATCCTGCCAGGAACAAATGTCTTAAACATACTTGAACATGGATTATATTCTTATCTCTGGCAGCAGTCAGTGGGCTCCCTTTTCAGCGGGCTGTGGTGTGACGGAGGGACTAACCACAGCTCTGCCAGGCGCCGACATCCTGGGGTCAAGGGGGCTTCTTGGGTCATGTTTGGCAACAACACCTAGAGGGAATTGGAAGCCCTGCCGAGGTCTGCAGCAGCGTGCTCTGGGTTTGGCAGGGTTTCCTAAAGCCTCCAAATGCCCATCGCCACATTGACGGCTGGATCAGGCACAGGATCTCATCCGGAACAGTGATTGCATTTCACATTCTGTGACTTTCCTACAAAAATCCAGCCTTGTGTTATTACCCTTATTATTGCCCGGTCACTGGCCCAAACCAGTTAGTCTACCCTGATGGTCTTTAATGGGGCATGCTGTGAAGTGATTCCACTCTAATATACATTAGATAAATGCTTTGAAATCTTAGAAAACAAGAGCTTTAAAGCAGTTTTCTCAGGCCTCGTGAACATCTTCTTGCTGTGGTCGCTTTTGTTTTCTTACTAACAGGTGTTTCTGCATGGTTTGCTTAAAGAAGTCACTTATCTGCCAAGTAGTCAGGTATGGGAATGTGAGACACTGAGCAGATACCTTATCTTGCTCTGGGATACCTGTTTCTTTCTTCCAGTTCCTGTAGCCTATTAGTAGAAAACCAAAGCTTTCTCTGGAAGCTGTACATATTTCCTCTCCTGTCAATTGATGTGTTGAACCTATAATGTCAGAAAAGGAGAAGAGAAAGTTGCGCTTTTTTGTAAAAAAATTATTCTTTGCTAGATTATTTCCCCAAATAATTTGGGTCTTTTTTTTTCCCCCACTCTCCTTTCTGAAAATGAAAAGTCCAATAACTCAGTAAAACAGACACTTAGGGGAAGATTCTTGATGAAGCTTTCATGGGGGAACGGGAATATCTTTAAAATCTTTTCCTAAAAAATGGCCTACTCCGTAACACCTGTGCCTGGAACTAAAAATTAATAAGTATTTGTTTGTTGAAAATTCGTTTTCAGGCTAACTGCAGATTCAAGGTTGGGGTTTTGGGTTTAGTTTTTTGTGTTTTTTTCCTCATAGGCTTGTTTGTTTGCTGCAGACTTACTTGCCTCTCTGCAGCTTCTCCCTCATTGCTTCACCACACCAGTTGAAGTTCCTCCCAACATCTGCTTCACACTGACAAAAGGTCTTGCAGTGGGAGCTGCCTGGACCTAATTTTGTAGGGTGATGCCCAGTTTACTCCTGCAAACCTCCACAGTGTCTCTACATGTGTTTCACCTTTTTCTCATGAACCCAGTGAACTCCCTGAACTCTTCTTTTTTCATAATTTTAGATGGGATTTTGACTAGTTTTTTTTCAAAGTGTTTTCTTGCCTGATTGCTGGAGGCTGAGCGGGTGAACAAAAACATCTGGGCTAAAAAAAAAAGGAAAAAAGAAAATAAGTTAACAATAAACCAGATAGGCTTGTTTATTGAGGTTTGAGTCTCTGGCAAATAGCTGTCTGTAGCTTTATTGAATTACCCTCTGCAAATATCTAGTCTTCATTTGTAACCCAGCCTTATAATTTGCTCTGTACTGACTCTGTACCAGTTCCCCTTACACAGTTCCCCTTTTGAAACAGGCATTTTACTTTTTTTTTCCTTTCCTGTTGATAATAAATTTTATCACCCTTTTACCTCTGAAAGGGGCCATTTGTAAATGGATCCTTACTTTTGCTATATTCACTACAGGTATTTTCCTCCTGCATAATCAAGCAGTGTGTTTTTGCAGTGGGTATGTTGTTCAGCGGGTATTTCTTTCCCACCAGTGATATGAATTATTGAAAAGAGAAGCAATATAAAAAGAATAAAGGAGGTGACATGTCAAAGCATAATTACTGTGATTGATGCATTTTCAGTATGAAGGCAACATTACCATGAAAAGTTCTCTTGGAGCTCCTCTGGAACTTACTCGTCTGCTGACACTCAGGGTAGCAGCTTTCAGGTTCACTCACAGACCCTTTCTTTGCATTGATAAGACAGCTCTACCACATGAAATGGTAGCAGAGCATGTCACAGCAAATAAAGAAGTCTCTAAGCTCTCTTGCTTGGTTTTCCAGCTCAGGTAGTTGCATGGTTTCACCCTTAATTAAAAATTAAGAGTGAGTAAATGCTGTCCCATGTTCATTTACTCTGTACTGAACCCAGCTCTGAGATAGCTACTGTGCTTTCCTCAGCCTGGAAGGTGAAGAGGCTTCATGACCTGGGTGACTGTCAGTAGGACATGAAGGAAAACTGCTTCATGGAGAGACAAAGCCTCGTTCTTTATGGCTGTTCATCACTGCCTGGCAGGGCTGCCCATGGTCCAACTCTTCTTCAGTGACTGTGAAGCCTGAGGAGCCTCACTTTGAAATATCTAAGAAGCATCTAATGTGTTGCAAAAACTCAGTGTGAACAAGCCACTGGAGTGCCCATATGCCTGGTGCTGGGATCCCTGTGCCCAACTGCAGAAGCATGACCTAAAAGGAGAAGATCCTCCATGGAGAAATGGTTTAGTTAACAGATGTGGGGAAGGTTCCTGTGTTTTGGGCTGCTCCCCTTGTCAAAAGGGCTGAAATACTTCCTTTCTGCCTTGACTTTGGGATATGAACATGCATTTATAGTGTAATCCAAAGTCTTACATTGAGGTTCAAGGAATAACATCGGTGTAGCAGAGTAGTAGCAATAATTAAAAGGCTGCAATGTCATATATACACTTCCCAGTACAGGGCATGTGCTGTACCTTTGTAAGCAGCTGTATTAAAGGACAAAAAACTGCAGGTGTCCATTACTTTGGTGTGTATTTTGGAGGAATCTCTATGTCCATGGCACCAGAGGAGAACTCTCCTCCTGTTTTATTTTTTTAAACTCCTTCCAAAACAGTGGTTGAAAATCAGTGGAAATAAATGCTGTTATCATCACCACACACACGGGATGTTGAAAAGTGTGATTTCTCTTCCAGGAAAAGAAATGTGTTTGTACTCTAAGTTGAATCAAAAAAGCAATGTTTAAGAGGTTTTGGAACAGAAATTCCAGCCTACTCCAAAATGAACCTCAGTGGAAACCTGATTTTGTTTCCCTGTCGAGGATGACCAAACACTGCCAAGCACTGAGGACAGCAGATTAGCAATCATGCCAACAGTATGATATGTGGAATCATTTTAACACTGATACCAATATTTCAAAAAAATGTGTCAGTCAAAAGCGAGTGCTATTCAAGAAGTAAATGAATGCTATTAGAAAGAAATTATGAAAATTTGAACAATGATACTGCAATATCCAATTGATTGAAATTAAATCTTCCCTTTCAGTAATTTTGTCAAAACTAACATCATCTGCAAAATGTGTTGGAGCTGAGACAGCATTTCCCAGGAGAAAATGATTGCTTTAAAATTATTTAATTAGGCAGATTCAATGTGCATTATGAAAATTAATAGCTGTTTAGGTTTACAAGAGAACAGCAATGCGGAATGTAATAGCAAAATGTTCTAATGAAGTGTATCTTTTAATCAATAAATTACTATTATTCTGTTTCACCATCTTTCTTCACCTCCTCTAGCAGCTGAGTACCAGCTGGGCTGGAAATGCTCTCATTGATATATCTGAATGGAGACAGCTAATTTGGGAGTGTTTTAACCTTCTTTGTATTTTTTTTATCTTTACTCTCATTTTCATGTGGCCTCCTGCTACAAACCATCCCCTGGATGGTTGGACAGAAAGATCTGATGAACACACTTTCTCTTGTGGGTTTATGAGGTTGAGTAGTGAAAGGATTGTTTTCATTACTAACATCCTGGTGTTGTAAAATATCAAATTTAATACATATGACGATTGTTACATTACTTAATCCACTGTTTGCCTTCTAATTTAGTTTGAGTTTGCCTTGTTATTTGGTATGTTAGAGGAAGGCTACAATTCAGCTATTTGGCACAGCCTTCGTTATCATCAGATGTACTTTAATATCACATGCTGGTGGAGCCTCCAGCTGTTAGACCTCACGGGATAGCAATCCCATGAGCTTGTCCTAGCTGACTTGGGCGGAGGATGCATCTGGTGTCAATTTTGACAGACCTCTCCATCAGTTTGGCAGCTTTTTTGTTTAGGGGAATGCAGGTTCACAGGATGCCATGTGTTTCTTCCAGGGAATCAGGTGTCTGGATGCTGTGTCGTGCGCTTGGTGCACAGAGACCACCAAATGGGTGCCTGTCTTTGGGGACCTCCAGTTGCATGGAGTCGAGCTGCATCTGTGCTGGTTTTCTCCATATCCAAGAGGGCACGTTCATGCAGCACCTGCATTGTTGGAGAACCACAGAGCCAAGCACTGAGTCCATGTTGCCTTCCAGGAGCAGTTCCCAGCACAGACCTCCCCTTATCATGGCAGTACGGAGCAGGGCAGGGGGTGTGCTGGCTGGTACCTTGTGGGGATGACCATGTGCTCAGGGCTTGCCCAGGTTCTGTGGAGCACTGCTCACATACCCGGTGTGCTGGGGAAATGAGTGTCTCCCTGAGGCACAGGGAAGAACAGAGCTATAGCTTTTCTGTGGCTTCAGAGCTTTGTGCAGCTACAAAGGCTCAGAGCTCAAGATAAACCACCAGGGTGTGTGGTACAGACCAGAAATGCGAGCAGCGTGTGTGGGGAAGTCGGTTCGTGGATCCTCTGTGATTTTGGGGAGACTGCTTTCTATTAAAATGGTTTTTATTATGCTACATTGCCAAACCTGAGAGCAATAGAGACATTTTCCTTCCACACTTTAGAGGGTGTGAGAAAGCAGAGCCAGGCATTGTGCTACTTATCCCAGAAGGGCAAGTTGCATCTGCAGCAGCAGGATATCCAAGTGAGCTTTGCTCTCCATCTTCAAGAACAAATTGTATGGAAGCCTTCCCCATCCAGACAAGCTCCGCAGAAAGATAATTTATCTATAAGGTCCCTCTCAGGGCACTGAGCACCCTCCAGCCCGTGCTGAAACAAGCTTGGCTACTGCTGGTAGGAGAAATTGCTATAGAGTAATCTGTGGTGTTGTAGGAGTTGGTGAGGTTGTAGGGGCATATAGCTTGGTATCATGACTTGCTGGAAAGGTTTTGAACATTGCTGATCCTTTGGTTCACATAATTTTGGAGTCTAATTATAGACAGGCAAATTCTCTATTCACTGAAGCAGATTGAGCTCCTGGGTGCTGTCCTGGCTACAAACGAATGGGCAGTGGAGCACCTCTCCAACTCAAATCATGTCCAGATTTCTCTACATGTGTGTGTTTGGGAAGGGAGTGGGTTTTGGGCTTCTTTATTTGGTTTGATAAAGGAGTGTTTATCAAGCTGCTACTGGGATCCAGAATAATATTATGGTGTTTTATTTGGTTTTTTTCCTGTGGGTCTTTTTGTGGTGGACAAGATGATTCCAGTGGCATTTTAGGAAGAAAGTCACATTGCAGAAGTGAAGATAGGATGATTAGACTCCCTTTTATTTTAAGGATAAACAGGACTCAGACCGTCAGAGATGAGAAGTTCGCATGTGGCCATTCGGTTTGTGTGCCACACATGTGATCAATTTAACCAGGGGAGGATTTAGGCAGGGTGGGAAGGCCGATGTTTCTTGTGACATGTGGAATGTTAAGCCACAAAAATGCAACCACAAAATCAGCAGATTAGAATTCCCATTTGTAAGGAATAAATAATCATTATGGTGAGATAGTCCACAAGGGATTAACACAACTGCTTCCAATTCTGTTGTTCTGTTGTTCGATCTGCTATGACGTTTTTTCCATGCACGTATCTCCCTCTTATTCTTTTTTCCCTTTTTTGTCTCTGTTTCCTGGTTGATATTGTAGTTGTCACAGTGATTTATGAGAATGCAACTTTGGGAGGTTTGTCTCTGTACATGCCTCTTGTTTTCCTCCTTGCTTGTAATTATGTTGTGCACCTGTTGTTCCCCATCGGGGCCCACGTGCTCGGAGAACCGATGCTCACATTGCAGTTGGTTTACTCAGTTTTACAACATTTGTTAGTTGCATCTGATAGATCTGTTCTGGCTCTGTGCCGAAGAGCTGCCTGGCAGCATAAATCATTCTTGCACTGAAGAGAAGAGCATGGTATCTATTTCAGGTTCCCACCCACCAGAGCCTCATAAATCTACACAAATGTTTCAAGAAACAGGTTTGATTGTTTAGAAGGAGCTAATGCTGCAAAGCCCTTCTTAGTCCTGAGCTGGGTCTGGGACTCTGGCTCCCCAGGCTTATAGGGTTAGCTTAGATTTATGGGATATGTCTACATCACTCTTAAAAAGCAAGCTTGAGAGCAGTGGAGAGCAAGTTGGCTTCTCAGCTCATCTGCACCAAGGTCTCCCTGCGCATGTCTTGGGGCTGAGTATCTGATGTCCTGTTAACTGCTCTGTTAACCTGCCTGGCATGTACAGCCAGTGTCTGCATCCTCTGATAGGAAGCATCCAAACAGAGGTGTTGAAAGCATTCCCCCTGCCTTTTCTCAGTCTGTGTGTATCCTTGGTTTTCCTTTTAGTCCGAAGGCTAAGGAGGAGACATGGACTGTTTCATTAGACAGAAGAGAAAAATGCTCATTTCTGGATGAGTATAAATACTCTGAGTTGCATTCAGAGCCTCCACTGGAGGGAGACTGGCTTTCTACCCTAGACCTGTATTATTTAGGTGATGCTGCCTTTTGCAAGCCTTCATGGCCACATGGGGTGTTTTCATCTAGGGTGAGAAATCACCTGTGGCAGTTCATAGCTTACAGCTCTTCCATGGCTTCTGTTCCAAATTAATAGCCTAACTCCATGAGAATCTATGTGGGATAAAGGATGTCTAGTTTGCCCTTGAGGTTGTCACTTTGGTTTTTTTTAGATTTCTGTTCTGTGCAAAGGGAATTCTTGGAATGTTGCAAAATTCGTTTGGCTTTCAGAAACTTTCCTATCAGCCCTTAATCAAAGATCTGCTTGATGGCAGAGTGTCTCCATTCTCAATATTTAACAAATGGGCATTTTTTCTCCTCTAATATGGTTTGATGGAACTGTTACCAAGTAAGTGAGGAAGTCACTCTTCTGTGTATCACGTGTCAGCACTTTGATAATTGTCTTTGAGCTATTTTTAATTAACTTTCCAAGTGACTAGTGCAGGAAGCAGGAAAAATGGGGTTAGGGTCTTTAGGTTAAGTAAAAGAGCATTTGGCAAAGTCTCTGAGCAGGATCTCAGATGTAATCTATAAGCTGCAACAAGTCTTGCTGTGAAGAGAGCAATTAATGAAGATCTGCTCGCAGCATTAATGATTTCTCTGATGCTAAAGAAGAGATTGTCTCATTTGCTGCAGAGAGAACAGGTCAGTCCTGTTTTCTCAACCTGTATACCTCTTTGGATGAAAACAGTCAATATTCAAAGTTCCTGAGACTTCTACTCTGCTTTTAAACTTGGCTGAAGTAATGAAATCACTTGAAAGTCTCTAACAAAAATCAGCAATAATTCTCAAAGCACTGCTTGGAATTCAACATAATATAGGATAAAAAAAGCCCCAAATATTGGTATTTGCCTGTCTTTTGTGTTGTCTGATTTTTCCATGTAATCAATGAGGACTTGATTCAGCAAAGCTCTTCCTGCCATGCCTGCCTCCGAACATGCAAGAATCCCACTGACTGCGGGAACACGGATGTTGTGCTCGGGGTGGTGTGTGTTGTTGGACATGTGGTGTCCACTAATCCATCAGGTTTGTGTGATCACAAAGCCTTTCTGCACATTTGATTCTGAGGGTTAGATGGGGATTTCAGTGATTTTATATAAGCTTGGATGATTTAACTTTTGTTGTTGGCAATCATTTCCAAAACAAGTGAGTGTCTATGGTGTTTTTCTATAGACCTTTAGGGTTTATAGAGCTTTGACATTCACTCTGGGCATGTACTAATGGCCACTGCCCTTTGCTCCAGCAGTAAGTGTGCAGAGCCATCACAGCCAGGTGCAATGCCAGAGACATCATTCCATTCTGCACTCCAGACTGGAGCATTTTAGTGAGGCTAAACCAAGGAGGCTTGGTTGGACCTATTGGCATTTTTAAAGGTAATTATTCTCATGGAGCTGTGAGCCTTAAAATAATGCAGGTCCTGCACCAGAAATGCTGAGATTGAGGTATTTAGATTGGATAAACTGTGTCTGTAGTGTATTCATTAAGGTTGGGCAAGGGGTCATGGGTATGGAGCGTCCTTGGACTTTGCTACAGTTGTAGGATTATATAGTTTGAAATGAGCTGATCTCTGTCCCCCTAAATGTAGATGACAAAGGAAGCAATTCTAGATCTGATATCGTGAAACATCTTTCCTCCTAAAAGGAAGAGAATAATCTTTTAGAAGAACTTGAAGAAGCTTTACCTCTTAAGATGTTTACATGAATCTCAACAAAAGAGAACATGAGGTCACAGACCATCATTGCTTTAGGACAGTTGTGTCAAGAAAGGAGGGACCTGGTGAACCATCTTCTGTTAATTGCTCTCCTTCTAGTGGTTACAGAGAAAGTTTTGACACACGAACAGAAGATAAGCTCACCAGTGGCTTGTTAAAGTTATGATTGAGGTGTAAGCCCTGGCTCAGCAATTCCCTAAAGCAGGGAGAGTGGAAGGATATGCTGAGAAATGCTCATCTCTGATGGATGTCTTCTTTCTACTATTTCTCTAAGCTCAGAGATTCTGCAGAGATCCTGGGCCAGAGTGGCTGCTGGGGAAAATGGCTTGCTTGTTGATTTTAAAATATAAAATCCTTCGAGTGTCATTTATATCCCGAAATGTAGAAAAATAATTGCTAGCTACCTCTGTACTGTAGCCTCTCCTTTTTACAAACAGATGTGGTACTGCCTTAAGTCAGAATTTTATATGAATTGATCAAAAAAGTCAAAATTAGCCTTGTAAAATTCTCATAACAATTGCATGACAGAAAACTGGCCGAGTACCTTGGCAGTGCTCCCCAGCCTGTGATTTCAGAGGTGATTAAATGAAAATGCGGCCTGGCTTGTTTAAGTGTAGAGGGTTCTTTTCTCTGCATGCAGTTGTTGCTATGTGAGGGACTCTGCATCTCTGCCTCTGAGGCCATGAAGCCAATTTTTAGGCTCTCTAGTAAAATACTTCATTGCTTAAATATGCATTGTCTTTGGGGACTACCTCTCTCCTTGCCCCTTTCCCCTCCCTAATATACTTCATCATAAACTTCTGCAAAAATGTATAAATAAATAAAATATTCCAGGTTCCTTTTTCTTAAACAGGAATTTAATTAAATGGAAGTTAGATCCCTTTGGAATACAGAAAACCAACTTTAAAGACACTCTAGACATGGGCTTTAAGGATTTCCTTTCCTCTTTTTGCCTAATAGACTCCAATCCTAGGATTGTATTTCTCTGCTTCAATGCTAAAAGACTTCTTAAAAGGAGCAATATTCAAAGGCCTAACCCAGACATTTTATGGGATGTCATACATTTTCAGCTGTTCATAACATAAAAAATAAAATAAAATACTGCAGGTTACTTTATCAAAGAGAAAGTTGATTTGTAATTCCCAAGGTAGAATTATGAAAATACCTTGAGAGCATTACAGGAACAGACATTTATGAGAAGTAATAAAATTAGCTGACCGCAATACAAATTTGCTGAATGCTTTTGGAGGAGAAAATATGTTCCTTCCCCCACTGCCCAGAGAAAAGCAGACAAAAACTGTCAGTTTGTGAGGCCTTTTCTGTGACAAATCAAAGCCATTCCTTTAGCAGAGTGGTGTTTCTGCAACGTTTCCCGGGAAAAATGATGTAGACTTGATCTTCCTCCCACTGAAACAACAGAAAAAGAGCTAATGGTGCAGGCAGGAGCAGTGCTGACCATTAGCAGAGCTTTGTGTATGGGAATGAGAATGTTTCCTGGCTCTGTTCCATCCCCAGGCTGTTGCTTCACTGGTCAGGTTGTCTTGAGGATGAAAGGGGAAGGACAGGAAGATTTAGCAAGGGGTCAAAGACCAAATCTTAGAGGGTGCTGGGTGCCTTCAGGTCCATAGAAGATCCAGCTCACCTGTTGAACTACTGAGTTCAGAGAGGCATTGCAGAGGTTGTCCCATCTATTTTTGAATGCACATGGCACTGCCCTGTCCCAGCCTACAGCAAGGAGATCTGCGAGAGTTGGTGGGAGTCCCCTGTGGAGTTGCATCCTGTGTGAGTCAGAGTGTGGCCCTAAGGCAAACAGATGTCACAAAAAATGCCAGAAACAGGTGGGGCTGTGTCACCTGCTACTGCTCTGCATATAACATATGGCATCTGGAGTCATTTTAAGGACATGGAGGGACCTCTCTCCACTTCCTCTTGTATTAGCTCTTCTAATAATTTTTACTTTCAACTGTCTAAATAAATAAACAGATGAAGAACCTTCTTTCTGTTTAGCATGTGTCTCATGTAACTTCTGACTGACTCTGTTAAACTGATGAACCTGTATATCGGTGATTGGATTCCCCCCGGCACGGGCGCTGCGTTCATTACCAGGGGGGAACGCTCTCTGCCCTCCCCCCCCCAGCACGTGGTTCCCCAGGGACAAGGCGGTAGCACAGAACTCACGGAGAGAGGGGAGACAAAGAGGGTTTATTTCCATTTCCATTTCTACAGAGCTTTAAAGGGAGGGGTCATTCTACTATGAAAGGGGACCCAGGTTAGGACCAATGGGGTAAGATTTAACACGGGCCAATGGGGAAGGGGTTTACAACAGGGGGTTTTGGGGAAGGGGAAATACGGGGATGGTAACAATACAGAATCCACCTGTAACAAATATTCATATCACAGTAAAGGTTTCATTTTCTGCATTGGCATCAACATTCCATTTATGACAAGAATCTTTCCATACTTTAAAGCATCTATTGATTACTACACTTTTTGACATCTTTCAATAGTCAGTTTTCAGACTGTTTGAGGTGTTTTCTATTAATATTACATATTTCCAGTTCTATAAGCAGAACCTTAATCTCCTTTGGCTTACTACTGTAAACAGCTATTTTACCAAATAATACTGAATAATATAAGAAAGATTTTTTTGACATGATTATTTTCTCTAATGTCATATTGACTACCACAGATGATCTTACTCCTGTCCTAAGCATCTTCTCTACTCAGTGAGTATTCTATCACATATCCTGTTTTTCTTTGAGGATCTACTCCAAATTAGCTCTTTCAACCAAGGTCAACTAAACTGACACAAACACTAACTTAAAGTGAGTGTTCCTTTGTTTCCCCTTTATCTTGAGCACACTGTAATGTTGTAGGTGGCACTGGGGAAAAAAAAAAAAAAGGATTTGCAATATCAAGTACTTTAACAGCAGAAGAAAAATGAAAATTAAATGCATTTCCTTGTCTCAGATCCAGATTTAATCTTCATTTCTGAGTCTGTGCCTAATTTATTGCAGAATCTCTCACTTGTTCAATTAAATTTTTTGAGTGTTTAGCAAAATTACTTAAGTGAGCGAACATATGCCTTCAGGATATGTACATGTTTCCTGGGCTAAATGTGATTTCCTTGTCATCCATTGATTAATCATTTTAGTTCTCCCTCTCTCTAAATCTAGTTAATGAACCAACTTTCTTTAATCCCATGTGAAGTTTACTGTATGTCCCATCAATAGCATTATTCATAAATCTTGTGTTCCCCTGTAGCTGGTAGGAAACAACAGTCGAGGTATCATCCATCATCTCCACGATGGGCTGGAATTGTAGCTGGAGCAGTGGAAGCAGGACAGATTACTCCATCCCAGAATCTCTGAGCGGAGTTGTTTAGAAATGCAGATGAGGTTAGAAATGCAGAAGAGCAAACTTCTCTCTCCATCTGTGTTCACTCTTTCTCAGAATAACCTTTGCAGCTCCATCTCTGCAGCCCTGCACACGTGGAGCCTGTGGTGCATGACCAATGTTTGTGAAGGGTTCAAACTCTTCATCCATGAGCATATTCTGAAGGATAGCAAACTGAAGACCTAGAGGAACACTAATTTTAAAGTTCTCAAGCAAAGAAGATAAGCAGGGAATATCTTTGCTACAGAAGAGAGGATACTGAAGAGAGAAGAATATTTTTACCTGACAGTGAGAAGAAACAAAAGATACAGAATGGACAGGAATGAAGACAGCCGGGATCCTCTTTCAGCATTAGGTGGCTCAAGGGTTAAAACAGATGCCTTTAGAAGAAGCTCTAGGCAAAATCAAGTGGATATCACCTTAATTATGAAAAATATAGTATAAAGCAATGTCTTTATGGTAAAAACACTGGATTTGCTAATCTGAATGGCCTCCTCCACCCGAAGTACAGCCCATTTTTAAAGGTTTTCCTGCTCAGATGCGAAGTCTGTATAGTACTCTCTAATCTTCATCTGAGGCTTTTTCACCTCTTCTTCAGTTTCCTCCCCTGCCTTTGATGCTTATGTATCTCAGAAATAACAGAAAAGAGGAGTTGGTTTTCTCTTTCATTAGTGAAATTTTAGCAAAGGGAAATTATCTGAAAAATTTCACATTGCTTGACCCTTTCTATAAACTGTGTGTGTATACATATGTATAAAATATGTGTGTCTCTACCCATATATAAATTTTTGTGCAAAATACATGTCCTTGCAAAACCACCTGTAGAGTATGCATCTTCCCACATTCATATATCTTGACCTTGTCAATTATCTCACCCCCCCCAAAAAAAAATCTCCACAAGAAAGAGTTCTTATTTTCTGCTTTTATTACTCTTTTGCAAATTTGCTTCTTTTTAAAAGCATCTGAAGAGCTTTGCTGCTTTTGTCTCTAATGGAAAGTAATAACAAAGCCTTTATACAGAACAGCAAAACATAATCCTAAAGTTTTCAGAGAACCCTTTTGAAGTTCCTATTTTTAATATGTTGGATTTTTTTGTTTCACAGTGTCTTTACATGATTGCCATCAGTTACAGATTTAAGGTGTGCATTATGTTTTATTCTTGCTGCACAATGTCGGTATTTTAAGTAATTTATATTTTTCCCTTTATTCTGCAGAGAATTCCTAAAAGTAACCAGGTTCAATCCCAGTGCTACTCAATCAATATAATTATTATGCTGAAGGTAGAACTAGTTCTCTTGCCTAAAAATCTTGTTTGCCAGTGACAACTACATAGTAACTTGTGTTGAGGTTGGAAAGAAATAGTGGAACTATATTTCTTCTCCAGTGTTTTCTGTATCCCAGCAAATTCAAAGATATGTTACTATGTATTCAAAATGAGGGACTTTGATTTTTGTTATTTTAAAAAAGAAAATTTCTCTATATAGTGCAAAACATTATAGAAACCCAAGAACAAAATATTTAATTTAAGATTTGGCTGAACAAAAATAATTTTGAAAATACATTTTAAAACAACTGTCCTGGAAAGCGAAAACCAGTATTTTGCTTCTTTTTTTTCCTTTTTTTTTCCCCTTTTCTTTTTTTCTCTTTACATTTTTTTACTAAAATAGTTTGTGAACTGGAAAAAGAAGAATCAGTTTCTATGCACATCTGTCAAGATACTCAATGCACGGTATATTTTCTCATAAAAGAAGCAATTAGGATATGGCAAATGCTTTTCCTTTTTGTCTTCATTATTCTTATTGGTTGACATGAAGGTTAAACTAGTTCCTGGCTCCACTGAACTTGGTGTCGTGCTATGCTGAATAAGATATGGATCCTGTGTTTTTATGGTTTTGAAAGACTTAAGGCAGAGCGTGTCAGATTTTACAATTCATTTCAGTGAAATAATTTTTGCTTATTCTGTGGTAAGAAGCAAAAGCATTTAAGATATACATATAATCATGCATATTTCTTGACCTAGGGGCTACAGGAATGAGCCCTTAATGCTGTTTACCATCTTGGGGGACATTAACATGATGGGAGTGGAAGGGCTGTTTAGGTTACAGCAATCTAATTATACCCAGAGGAGGGAGTACCACAGCATTAAAAACCAGCTGGTAGGAGAAATCTCCTGTGGATCCAAATTACATCTTTTTCAGTTAAAGAATCAACATCTTTCATTAGCTGAACAACTGAACTGTGATAATTTTAAATACAGTTCATACCCCATGAAAGTAGGGAGTTTTGTATTGGGTGTGTTCAGATTCTTTAGTATTTCAAGAAGGAAATTCCCTGAGTTCCCTTATTTATTTTAACTCCTTTTCTGTAGCTGCCAGCAACACCACAGGTACCAATTTACTCCATCTCAACAGAAGCAGAAGGGTTTTGTGTTGGGTCTGTGCAGTGGTGCAAATTTTAAATTGCAGATCACATTACATGGTGCATCTTAAAATACCTATTCACTGCCGCTCTCCACAAGCACTTCTTGTTTGTTTCCTCTCAAATTCAGCTGCGACAACTAGGTGGGAAGTCTGAATGAAAGGTGGGAGTTTGCCATAACTGACTAGTGTTAGTTCAGGTAGGAGAAACCTAAGGCACTGGATATTGTGCTCTAATGAAAGTAATAAAACATGGTAGATTTCTGGGGGTAAGTAAAATAAGGGAGAAATAATGATTTATCGCCTCTAATGTGTTTAAAACATTTCTGATCTGCTTCTAAACCTTACAAGACTTCATCTGTAAGTCTAAGTAGCCAAGCCTAGATTTAGTTTTGCTTTCGAATGCTTGCCAGGCTTTCCTGGGGACAACCACTGTATTTTATTGTGTGTGTTTGTACATGTGCATAGATATAGATACAGATTAAATGTCACCAATATCTAGTTCCCCAGGTCATGGCCTGCTTAACAAAATGACTGTTCAATCTGGGAGTGCTTTCTTTAGGATAGAGTTTCTGCCTGTTTTCAAGGTAAGACAGAACAGTCAAATATTTATGAATGTTACAACATTCCAGATTTCCTTTCCAAGGCTACTTGAGGCCACTTGAAGAAGTAAATCTGTCGTGGTGATGGAGACAAGCTTCATTTGCACACTTCCTTTCATCTCTCTCCAAACAAACGGTTCATTCACACTTCCTAGGTCAATGGTAACAACCATGCTTGGCTTCTCTGTGGAAAAGAGCAGGGCTGATCATGGTCATTTACACAATGCTGGTCTATTACTGAGGAAAGGATTTGCACAATCCAGACACATATGTTATCTTTGCTCTTCTTTTCATGCATTTGATATACTCAAGGGGACTGGTAATCACTGAGACCCTGTGTATACCTGGGAATCAAGCACACTGTAGCTACCTTTCTTGCACAACTGTTCTGCAGATGTTTCTCCATTAGAAATTATTTAGGGACTTTTCCCTAAGGCAGTCACAACTACAGCAATGGCTAATGAATTCTGGTTTCTCTGTATAAGGCCAGATTTGGACCTGTGATTTTGAGCTTAAGGATGGCCTTTTCAGTATCTCTCCAGTCCTTCCACCTCTGTGTGGTTCGTGCTTACATTGACTTTTTCTCTATTCCTCAGTGAATCATGGAGTCATAGGAGTGTTTAGGTTAGGAAGGACCCTTGAGATTATCAAATACAACTGTTAATCCAGCACTGCCAAGTCCACTACTAAAACATGTCCCCAAGTGCCACATCTGCACATCTTTTAAATACCTCCAGGGCTGGTGACTCCACTGCTGCCCTGGGCAGCCTGTGTCAGGGCTTGACAGTCCTTGTGGTGAAGAACCTTTTTCTAATATCCAATCTAAATCACCCATGGCATGATTTAGGCCCATTTCCTGTTGTCATGTTGCTTGTTACTTGGCAGAAGAGACCAACCCCCACCTGGCTACAACTCCCTTTCAGGTAGATGTGGAGAGTGATAAGGTCTCCCCTGAGCCTCCTTTTCTCCAGGCTAAACACCCCTAGCTCTCATCTCCTCCTCATCAGACTCGTGCTCCAGACCCTTCAGCAGCTCCACTGTCCTTCTCTGGACATGCTCCAGCACCTCAATGTCTTTTGTGTAGTGAAGGGCCCAAAACTGGACACAGAATTTGAGGTGCGGCATCATCAATGCCGACTGCAGGGGGATGATCACTGGTCCTTCTGGCCACACTACAAGCCAGGATGCCTTTGGTCTTCTTGGACACCTGGGCTCATGTCTAGCCACTGGTGACCAGCATTTCTAGGTCCTTTTCTTCTGGACAGCCTTCCAACCACTCTGCCTGTAGCGCTGCGTGGGGCGGCTCAGTGAACACTTCCACCAGCTCCCTCAGTACCCTTGGGTGGATCCCATCTGGCCCCATAGGCTTGTGTTTGTTAAAGTGGATTAGCAGGTCACTGACCATTCCCCTTGGATGAAGGAGGCTTCATTCTGCTCCCCATCCCTGTCTTCCAGCTCAGAGGTCTAGGTACCTACAGAACAACTGGTCTTGCTATTAAAGACTGAAACAAAGCAAGCATTGAGGACCTCAACTTTTTCCTTAGTCACTGTGTTTCCCCTCATATCCAATAAAGGATGGAGAATCTCCTTAGCCCTCCTTTTGCTGCTAATGTATTTATAGAAAGGTTTTTGTATTGTCTTTTATGGCAGTAGCCAGATTAATTTCTAGTTGGGCTTTGACTCTTCTAATTTGCTCTCTGTATAACCTCATGATATCCTTGTAGTCCTCCCGAGATGCCTGTCCCTTCCTCCAAAGGTCATAAACTCTTCTTTTTCTCCTGAGTTCCAGCCAAAGCTTTCTGTTCAGCCAGGCCGGTCTTCTTCCTCGCCAGCTCGTTTTTCGAGGGAGAAGATGGAGTGACAACTCCATCTATTTCAGGCATTTTTCTCCTGACCTCCCACAGTGGCTGTCAAGTTCAGTTTGTCTTTGCTGCAGATGAGGCTCTGTGCCTAGAAATCTCTTTCTAGCCCTAAAAATTAAGTCCCACAGCTGCTGCTGAGGAAACTTGGCTGGATAGTGGGAAACTCTATCATAACAAGGCTGGATGGAAACTTTCTCCCAGGTGCAGAGAGGGAGCAGGCTGGTCTGTACCTCCCATTTGAGACACTGAGCCCCATCCCCACATCTCCTGCTACCCAGGAGGATTGGTGACAGGCAAGGCCAGCCTCGTGCTGCTGTCTTCCTGATAGTGGGATGCAAGGATCCCTTGTGCTGATGTAAAACAAGCTGCTTCTGGTCACAACCAGTCACATCTCAGGTTTTTATGTTCTGATCAATCATTTGTTCCTGTTTCAGACCAATCCTGACTAGACACCCACCCCTGGAGAGTGTGTAATAGACCTAAGTGGAGGCAGATGTGCATTGGGTCTGCTAAATGCGGTGCCAGAATTTCTGTGGGTTTGGGGTCGTGCTTTAATCCTTCCCGGTAAGTAGCTGTCAGTGTCCCACACAGTTGTGCTTAGTGGTTCCTTGTTAGCTTTTCTCAGCAGGGGCTGCTCCCTCCTCGGGGGAACGCAGGAGAGGCTTGAGGGCTGTTGGTTTTTATCTCCAGTGCTCATCTGGAAGTCACCTGCTGTGCCAGGTGGGTGTCAGAGAGGGATTGCTGACAAATGGAAAGGTATTATGTCATTTGGGAGCAACCCCTGCTCTTTGGTGACATCCCAGGTGGAAAGAGGTTGTAGTTAAGCCATAAGGGAAACTCCCATGGCTGTCAATCATGCGAGCTCCACACCCAACACATTCGTCCAGGAGAAGGTGGCCAAATCCGCGTCCCATCAGCTGTAATGAGAAGTGAGGCGATAAATGGTGGAGGGAGGGACTGTGCCTCCTGGTCTGCCCTCAGTGGGATCACATCAGTGAAAGCAGTTGAGTCACCTCTCCCTGGAGGTGTCTGATGGATGTTACAGCCAGGATTTGGCACTGAGGAGCGAGTTGGGCCTCGCTGCCCAGCCTGCATCCCCAGCTGAGGCACGCAGTAATGTCTTAGCCAAATGTTCACATGAGCACACCGTAGCTGCTTAGCTTCTCCTGTGCGAAAGAGCTTCCTTCCCTTCAGGGTATTCCCTTGATTTTTAAAAAGTCAAGCAAATATTTAAGAGTGGATTAGAGTCTAGCTCAACATATCCATCATTCACCATCAATTATCCAGGTCATTAGTATGATTATGCTCAGCTCGGGACTCCTCTGTGTCTGAATGTACCAAGAGCTGGGAGGAACTAAAGGTGGAAATTTATAGCAAGAACCTTTCCCTCCCCCACCTTATTTAATGGCACACAGGCTTTGACCTGAAGTGTAATTTTCTGCAACATTTAAGGCAGATAAAGTGTCTTTAGCAGCCAAAGGAAAGCTCAAAGGTAACATTATCTAACTAGCAAACAGATGGAGGATTTAACATTCTTGGTAGCTGAAATTTTGGACTCTGGCCAAACCATGCTAATGGATTTTTTAGCAGTCATTCTTTTCCTATGAAAGTGCAGGACATGGTTTAAGAAAAAAAATCCAAGGGAAATATCTAGCAGTACAGGCAGGAGCAAGGAAAAATTCCCGCTTGATCAAGAGCAGTACGGGGAAAAAATACAAGCTTTTGTATCAAACACTGGGGCATGACATGTAGGATTCAGTTAATGAAATATGATAAATCAGCTCAGAAGCCCCAAGTCTTTGCCTTCTTGGAGAAGACAAGCCTGTTGAGTAGTTAGAGGGATTGTCATTCAGTGGTTAACTTTGCCTTCCTATGAAAACTGCAGAGCAAGATGTCCTTCAAAGATCTCTTGTTCCAACTTAGTTGCAGGAAACAAAGCGAAGTCTTAACTCCCTGATCCACAGACACATCCAACTCTTTGTACACTTGCAGCAAGCCCTGGTGCTCTGTTACTCCTCTGGTAATTCACCGTGTGCCAGAGGGCTTTCCAAATTACCACAGCCATAAGCTTTCTTGCTGCATCACCTATTCTCTCTGGGTTATAAACATGACAGATTGGGCCTTGAAAAAGCTGTGTAATGGAGATCACAGGGCTCAGGAGACAAGAACATGTTTTCCAGGAATTACTGGTGAAAACTCCACGGTGTACAGAAGGCATCTGAGAGGGGAGAGGGAGCTGGGAAATCCTGATGATTTGCCATAATTTGAATCCACCAAATCCTATTGTTTACTGTCAGTGAATCTCCAAAACCCTGTAAACTGCATGAATTTTTCATAAAATGTCCGTATTTCTTGATCATAGCTTCTATCTCAACACCTGTTTCGCTAAGTTTTGTTGATATGCTCCATCAAAAACTTTAGTCTCTCTATCAGGGAGCTGGGAAGCCTCATGTGGCTGAACTGATTAATAACTGATGCAAATAAGAAATGCAATTGAGAGGATAGAATTAAACTGCCAGGTACCTCTGCAGATACCTGGAACCACTCATTTCACAAAGAAAAGAGGCTGACATTGGAAGATTTGGAGCCGTTTGGTTTGACTGGCCTTGCTCTTTTCCAAGCAGAGGTTTGGGAGCAAATGGATGACATTAACACTCTCCACTGATTACAAAATACTGCATAAATCATACAGAGGTCTGATTCCACCAGATCTCATTACCACTGGATTGAACTTTTCACTAGCTTGCTTGTCTCGAGTGATCTGAGTCAGCACATCAGCTCTGAGTATCCCAGGATTTGGGAATGCTGGAAGCAGATCTGGTTCCAAACACTGGCGCTTAAGAACATTCTTGCAAGTCATTTTCCAGCAAGCAAAACCTAAAATATTACAAAGAGAAAGTTGGAGGCCAGCAGAAACTCCAGCTGAGAGCTCGGAGCTGCTCCAATGCCAGAGCATCCATCTTTCAAAAGTTTAATGAGATGAGTTTCCATCAGGCATTTTCACAGCCGGGCCACCAGCAGTGGCCTTGGACGGGGTGTCTCACTCCCCATGGTGTCTGGACAGCAGGAGCTGCGGTTCAGACCTCAGTGAGAAAGCTGGATGGTGAAAATTTGTGAGAGCTAATTAAACAAGACAAGATTTTGCCTGGCAGGGATTCATGCCAGATATACTACATCCCGGTAAACCATTTCAGGCTTTGCCATAAAGAACTTGTGGAGAGAGAGCAGGATGTCTTGCCAGACTTCACTTCAAAAATAGTACTGCAGCTTTTCCTTTTCTTTTTTGGAATTGGTATGGTCATAAATTATCTGCCTAGCTCAAGATTAAATACAGGACAGCAAGAGCTGTGAAGTCTCATAGATAAAAGGCCCCAGCATAAGTAGGGAAATGGTCATACAATAACGTTATCAGGCTATGCTTCATCTGAGCGTGCAGAGCAAGCTCTGAGAGCTCCAGACATCACCATCCGCCTCAGGAAGGCTGTGTTCATATTCCTGCTCTGCTACTGGCCACCTGTTGGTCCTGGCCAAGTTTTTAGCTTTGTGCTTTGGGTAAATAAGGATTGTTCAATTCCCTCCACTGCTGTTAAAAAAAATAAAAAAATCCTGAATGCCACACTACTGCTTGGAGACTGCATTAAGGAGGGTGGCAGGATGCTGTGTAGTGCTGCTCTTTTCCCAGGGAGACACCGCCCCCAGCAAGTCCTACCTCTCACCTAGGGGCTGCAAGGTCAGCAATGACTGGCAGGCAAAGGTCAGTTCATTTCCATGTGCAGCTTTGCGTCCTGACTGAAGTGTTTGAAGTAGCATCATCAGTCAAGCACAGGTGAAAGAACAAGCCATCAGCAGGAGTCGGTCTCTGCCCTGACACCCCAGCACACCTGCAGTACTGTCCTTATGTTACCACACAGGAAAAACATCTCCCTGATGGCTTTATTGTTAAGTTGAAAAATAGTAGTGGGATGTGAGAAGTAGATGATGTTCCCTCAGAGCTCCTGGGGTACAGACCAGGCTTTTTCCAAACCTGGCCTCTGGGTTGGCGCCTGCAGTCTGGAAGTGGGAAGTGATAGTGTTTGCAATTTAGGTCCATTTTCAATACCTCATCAGATCTGGGACTTAGGGAGGATACACAAAAGTGACTCCTTGGCTCAAAGCTGAGCAGAGATCCAGCTGATACTGAGGATTTGTTTCCATTATGGTAGACAGTAACTGAGCTTTCCAGAGAAATGACACCAATACTAGTAGGGACTCTTCGGTACAGCTTAAGAAAAATTGGGGCAGTTAGAAATATATTGCAGTTGTACTTCTATCATCTGGATATTGTTTCTGTGCAGAATGTGTATTTATCACATTCCTCACCTAACTTCAGCCTTTGGAGATCACTGTCGATCTTGTCTTTCTCTGTTAGAGGGTCAAATTACCTTAATTACTATAATTTTAAGTTCACTTGTAATACAATTTAATTAAAGTCATCGCTAAAAAGAGACTCTTCTTAGAGAAAGAAGCTTGAATGCTTCTGAGTACTGGAATACTTCTGAACTGTATTTTAGAGGGAGCAGTGAGCAGGTGTTGGGAAAAGAGAGATAAGTTTCGAGAATGAAAAAACAAAGAGCATTGGTCTGAAAGAGTAGTAGCCTACAGATGTGCTTGCTGATTCATTGGAAATTAAAAGCATATATAAGAGTTTGGGGGAAAAGTTCTGCAACACCGGCTCTGCCTCCATGTACAGACACTTCTAGTATTGTTCCCCAGTTCAGGAAGGAGAGGTTTTTGATGTTGTATGCCAGTTCAGTCTCATCCAGCCCAGAATTTAGTCTCTTGTGGGTAGACATCAGTCGTAAACAGATTGGAAAACTTAGACACTTTTCTTGGAAGGAAGTGTAGGAGTTTTTTTGTTGTGTGGGGGTTTTTTCCAATGCACCGCTGATTTCAAAGCTGTGTGGTTTGGGCAATAGCCCAGAATTCTTGGTTTTCTATTCTCCTTGTTCATCTTACAAAGCATAAATATTATATTTCCTCTACAGGAAAATATATATATATATACTTGTGTATCCATGTGTATAGTACATCTGCATTTGTGTGGATGTGTAATTGTTACTATTATGAGTTTTCAGGACTCAGGTACTGGACACTGAATAAAGCAAAGCAGCGTTATGGAAAAGGAACCTGACAATGGAAAGGAAACTGATCCTTGTTGTGGCAATGTCCTTACGTCTCACCTCTGCCACTCTAGTGCCACAGATTGGCTCTTTAATGCTGTTCACTGTTCTCAGTTGGCACAAGCCACAGACGGAAGTAAGCCACAGCAGAGAAAACCAGGTGCTGGGGGGACTCTTGGCAGCTCAGGAGGAATTCTCCACCTTGTGCATCAGCACTGGCCATTCCCCCATTCGCTGTCAGGGGACGGTGAGGTCCTTCCTCTCTTGTGCAGTGACTCACAGGCCTTGGGCAGGGGTTGCTGTGACTAATGGTCCAGTAGCACACTTAGCAAAGAGACTCTTCGTTCTGATGTCCTGGCCAAATTCTTTCCTGGAAAATTGGATGAGGCACATTTCCACTGCAATTCCAGATGCACAGAGTATTGCTTGCTGCTCACTGTCATAGACTGTCAGCTGATCAGTGTTAAGGTGTGCTGTCTTTTCTGTGGTCAGCTAAAGGATTCCATGAATATATCAACTACAGTAATAACGTTCCAAGACAAGAATAAAAAGGAAGCTTGATTTGCTACTGCACAGCTGCACTGTACTCAGGATCTTTTGGTAAAGAAAACGTCTTGTATTTATTAATTGCTGAAAGATAGTCTCACTCCTATCTTCATCTGCAAAAGAAGCATCCTGCAGAGAGCATTTTGCAATTCCCCAGAAACAGTAAACAAACGTGAGATCTGATCTTCCCCATAAGCGTGATATTTACAGAAAAGCTCTATTTTCAAAAAAAGGAGCAATAAACACACAACTCATTGACTTTCAGCTGAAAAGTGAATATAAAAAAAACTATCTTTCCCTCTTTGACTGTGTTCTGTGCTCGGAGAGGACTGGAGTTGGGCTTTGTCCAAATGGCAGTCAAGTGATCAGAAAGTGGGATCGGTGAGTGATGGGGCAGAGGGTGCCCGAGCACGGGTGTAGCGTAACGCACAAGTGCAATGCAAACACTCTCACCGAGCCCTTGCACTCGGGGTGGACTTCAGATAACGTGTTGACAGCATCAGTCAAAGAAAAATAAAATTGCCGAGGGGTTGTGAAAGGCGCTCTCTGTTCATATAAAATGGTGTATATAACCTCTGCTTTCTGTGAGCAGTCGCAGTGACACGTGATGGAAGGGATGCATGATAATACCAAAAGAAAATCCCAGCAGCTCTGGTCGCAGCAGTAATGATACTGAAAAGCAGTAGTTTAATACTGCTCATTGCTATAGGGATTTGACTTATAAGGGTTTAGTTCAAATTCTGCCCTTTCTCATGAGCAAGTTGCATGGCCTGTTGGTTCAGGAGAGGTTATGTGCAGCAGAAGTTCTGGTTCAGCTACTGAGTTGTGGGAACTCAGTCTACTTACCAAAGCATAAGTACATTGTAGGCTGCCTGAAGATGTGGTAAAACAATTATATGTCGGTTCCAAAGGAACTGTGTTACTGACCAGGAATGGGGTTTTCTTGAATAGGAATGTTCCACATTTCAGTGACTTTAGTACAGCCCCAGGAGATATGGTTGGGCTATGGCTTTGAGAAACAAAATAGGGGTTTTTTTTATTTTTTTAAAATTGTACAGCTGCCTATTAAACAGAGTTTCTTGAGGAACTCTGCTTATTTCAATGGGACCGCTTTCTAATTAGCTCACACTTGTTAAGTGAGGGTGATAGCATTGAACTCGATTTCTCTCCTTAAACTGCTTTGAGATCTTTGGAGGCTGCACATGAAATAATAGTGCTATGTATGATTTACAGGGTGTTGTCAGTTGAAAACTCCTCTGCATTTCGTGCATCAAATACTGTTAAGGCCAGCTGGCAGTCAGCTCAAGATAATGATACCATGATAGGAAAGATGGTCAGACATTGCCAAAACTATTAGACAGCACATTTGCCTGCTGTATGCCAGGATCAACACTGCGCTGTTGGCACCAGTCTCTTGGGTAGATATGGAAACCTCTTCCAGTGTAGTCAGTGTGGGTCACAGCTCTTCAGAGGGACACAAACAATGGCTTCAGGTGACATCAGGATCTTTCCCCTATGCTTTGTCTTGTTCAGGTTGGTATCATTAGTAACAGCAGTAATATGTGCTAAATGCACCAGAAATTATCAAGACTGTGGCAAACCTGAAATGTAGATTTATTCTAAAGGGTATTTTCCTCAAAATATTTTGATATTTTGATGCATTTTGGCTGTTGGCACTGAGAGCAGAGCAAGTGTAAGGCACAGAATGTGAGCTGTTTTTCATAGAGAAAAATAGCTGTTTTCTGCTGTTATGCTGATAATATGAGTTCCAAGTCCTGGTTGTTGGAAAAATACTGCTGGCAGAGTGAGAGAAACAGAGAGACAAGAGGGATCATGTTTCATGGGCCATAAACTGGGGCACACTAAAATAATCCTCTCAGATATGGTCAACTGAATATGAATCCATGTAATCTTGAACACACTCTACATGAACTCAGAATTAATCATCAGAAAAAATGAACCTGTGAACACAGAGCTAGATGTCAGGAGGAATATTTTATTTGCATGGTAAAAAACTCAAGACCAAATCGTGGCATTGTCCTACAAAGAGTGTCATAAAAAGTAACCCAAAAGTTGTCATTATGAATTATTTGCTTGGAGCCTGACTGTCACTTGCTCAGTATATTATGATGCCATGTGGCATTTATTTTCCAAATGGATTAGGAGGTGCAAAGTCTATCATTAAATAAAGCTCAGCTGGAAAATGTTGATTTTTTTTTTCCCCCCTCAATAGCAGCCTGAGGCCCTCTAAGACTGATATTTAGTAATCCTTTGAATTCATACTTCAAACAACTTGAAAGGTGAGCTTTGGTTCTAATACTGACAAATCTGTGAGCCTGATGTCTATAAGCATGGAAAAAAAGAGGTGTCTGCTGCTCTGCTGAGGCTCCTCATCCTGAACGTGGAGTCAGTGATGAGTATTGTGGTGATGGTGGGAAATGCACAGGCATGGTATCCTGAAGTTTATTCCAAAGTTCATTTGTCACTACTTTTATCAATATACAGGCATATAATGAGACAAGTGTTTCCTCCTGGGAGGAAAGTGGATTATGGTACTTTTAAAGATGGAGCAGCAGGGAAACAGAAGGGTTACTTTGCAAGGAAACCAAGTGAGTGTTATGTGAGAGAGGGAGTCCCGATATCTCATCCACAAAGAAAACACTATCAAGGAGAATTTTTTGGAACGTTACCGTGGGATTCCCCAACCCTTGGTTCATTGTGCCTTTGAATGTCTGGGACCACAGTACAGATCTCCTGACTTATCCTCTTTCTGGAGCCCCATGATGTACCTTGGAAAGGAATGAGAGACAGAGGGGAAAGTGAGACTTCCTAATGTGCCTTGGGAATTCATGACAGATCTTGAATGTCTCTAGGAATGTTTTTCTTGTTTCACTCCATTGGGAATTGGCTCTGACATAGTAAAAAACATTTTCAGAACAAGTCCCTTTCATTTTTTTGGCCTCTCTATTGCTCTTGTCACTGACCCAAAGCCTTTTGATTTTATTTTTTTTTCTTTTGACTTTCTTGAGCTAATTGGCCTCAATGAAAAGTGTTTTGTTTCCTGCAGAGATTTGGCTGTGAGAAAAAGTGTGGAGGTTGGGAGAAATCTGGGATAAACCAGTGCCAAAGGGCTCCAGCCAAAATATAGTGTGAGAGGTTTATAGGTGGAGTTCGGTTGAATGAAAGTTACTGCAGGGTTTGGACACAAAAATGCCAATAGGGCCAGCCATGAATTTCTTATTTCAGTTAAGGATTATCTCAGTCTCGTCTAGTGAAGAGAATTATTGAATTAGATAATTATGGGCTGAATTCCTGCAAGAAGGCATATTCTCTTAGTGCTTTTACTTACTAACATGGGCTTTTCTTTAGGCAGGAGGATCTTGTCTCCTGTTCACATTCTGCTCACCTCTGCTTTCATGTGCTCAGTGCTCTGGAGCTCTGTTGTCTTCAAACCAGCTTGGAAGGAAGGACCACAGAATGCACAGAACATGCCTTCTGAGGCATTTTTCATGTATTTAAGTGAACTCCTGATCAAGTTGCACACAAGGAGAAACTTTTAAGCATTGTAAATAAGGATAAAGAGTTAGACTGGACAGGTACATAGCTCCAGAAGCAGATCTGAGTGCTTTGAGTTGAAGACAGATGGAAGCAGAGTTTTCTCATGTACTTTTCTGTAGCATAAATCTCTCATCAGTTCCCTTGAATACAATAGGAATCTCATTACTGACTTTAGGCGAAAAAGATGAGACTGTGGAAAGAGATATTTTGGCTTTGCCAGGCACGCTTCCTGGCCCACTTCTCCATGGTCAGACACTGAGTTGTCTTAAGCATGGAACTCTTGTCCCTGGATATGTCCTTAACAGCCAGGGAAGGTCTCACCGCCATGTTCAGACTTTAAGGTACTGTACACAGATCTCAAGAAAAAGCGAGAGGCTGAGGATCAGGAATTCATCTGCATTAACAGAGACCTGGACTCAGTCTAGAGCAGTGGAAATGATTTATGTCTTGTTTTGTCGTCTGAACCAGATGATTGAAGGAAAAGTTATATTGGGTCAATGCCGAACAAAAACGTTTTCATTTTCTCACCAAAACAAAAGCCTGGAAGACAATTCAGGCTGTGCAAAGTGTTTAATTTAATGTCCATGTTTGTGTTCTTTTTGAAATTAAATGTACGCCTATTCCATTTCAGTAAATTATTGCTGAATGCTTTGAAATAAAACCATGATTTTTAAAAAACATTTTGTTTTGTTTTGGAAACAGCAAAACACAGTATTTCAGTACTCTTAAATTCCTCATCAGTATTCCTCAGTTAATGTAATTTGGGAACAATTTTGGCTATCACAAAAATGAATTTTTTGGCAGATAAATTACACAGTCTAAACCATCCCCCCCCACTGTGTATCCAAATGCCAGCTCAATCATAAACTGTCTGTTTAATCCTGAGACCCACTGACTTTTCTGTAGGGCTGGTACTTATACACAGACACTCAGCCTGAGGGCACAGCTGACAGAGACGAGGGAAAGAGAAGATGGGACTGTTCAGTTTGTCCTTAAGGAAACTTTCCTTTTCCAAAAGTAAAGTCTTAGTTGGGGAGGGATTATTTTTCCCCCCCAAAATAAAAATTCAGTATTATATCTCCCCTGTTCCTCTAAGTGATTTCTTTGGGATCTGTCTTTTGTAATCTTTGGGCCAGTTGCAATGATGGTTTAAATCAGTGTGACTCAGCTAACACTATTTAGCTTCTAACCCGTAATGCTTCAAAACACACGAACCCTGACTTATCTCAAGCAAATGACTGTTTCCCTGGAGCCAGCTGGGGCTGCTGGTGTTATTAAAGTTAAGCAGGAGTCTCTGTGTTCTGCTGCGTTCAGGTTTAAACAGTAAGGTGATGACACTTCTCTTTTGCTTTTGTAATTTCTTGGAGTTGTTCTCCTTCCCCTTGGTATGTGTGGTTTAAAAGCAGTCCATCATGTTGCAGACTCTATAAACTGTGGGTTGCTTAATTTGTGTGATTCATAACACAAGGAAAAAAAAAAAAAAAAGAACCATCATCATTCTTGGTATTACATCCAGCTCTGTTACCCAGAGCATTGACCTTGACCAGCTAATGATAGGTATTTAATATATGTGCATGTCTGTATATATAGATATAAATATTCATTATGTGAGGTCTGAGATCGTAAGGGAATGCTGGCAGTGCCAAGTTTTGTTCGACGGTTCAGTCCTCCAGCTGTGCCAAACTCTGGGTTCCCTTAATGTACCATTAAAACAAAACTCAGGCTTTGCTTGAATGTCATCCAGCTTTATTAAGAGAAAGATCAAGCGTAATCTTATTAAGCTTGTCACTCAGAAACCATAAGGGTGCAGCCTTGGTGTGTCTGTTTGGTCCACATGTGCGAACAATTTTGCCTCGTGATACTCAAACAGGGGCTGTTATTCTTTAATGAAGGCTGTGAATAACAGAGCCACAAATTGCTGTGCAAGCTTGGTGATGTGCTCGCACATTCATGTGTTAACAGAAAGGGGTGAAGGCGTAGATTGTTTGCTTGGATTTTAACATATTCCTCAAGCATCTCGAACCCACACAACCACAATGTTTTTCAAACTCTGTTGTGTATATTTTGAGGTTTCTGAACTTCCATAGTAACTTACTCAGCTTTTGAATGTGACCATGTGTCAGAGTGGACAGCTGTGTCATGGAAAACTTAACAGGATCATTGAATCTCCCTCTTTTTAGTTTCACTAGGAGACTGCTTCCTGGGCCAATATTATGAGAGAGATGTTTAGATAAATTGTGCCTGCCTTCATTGTTGCTCCTTTTCCCCAGTGTTAACAGCTGGGCAGCGGGAGATAACAGTGGAAACCACTACTGTTTATACCAGTGTAAAACCAAACTACTGCAGTGGAGATTCAAATCAAATATTTCTGCTTGCTCAAAACATGGATGTATATAGAAATTCTGTGTATTTATAAGAAAAAAACCCCTAAATTTAAATTAGTCAGGATGTTTGGCCATGTGGCTAGGAGTAGATCTGTGTGGGTGAAACTCACAAAAATAGCCAGTAATGAGTGGAATGTAGATACACATTTGATAGTCTAATTGGGAATAAATGTGTAATAAGAAGAAATTCTCTGTAGAATTTGTGCATTTATGAATTAGTACTTGAGAAATACAGCTTTCCAAGACTTTTGGTCAATTAAATTGTACATATGTAAGCAAGATATCCTTTGTGCATGGAGATGTGGAAGCTTAGTACTATTGTTTGTGTGCCCAAAGTAACTTAAAAATGGAAGCATTTGCAGGATGAAGCTCGCCACTGTTGGGTTGTGACATGCTGTGTCCCAGAGAGGTGATATGAGCTTGGAAGTGACTGCTGTTTGTATTTATACAGCACCTTTACAGCTGAGAATCTCTAAATACTGCAGGACTGTTTTCTGGTTTTTTCCCACTACACAGATGGTCTCTTTGACAGGTAAGATTTCCTGACCCTTCTAGTAGAGCATTTGCCACTGATGGCTAGAAACGCCCACTCCTTTTGCCAAGGGACTGTCCATCCTTCCCAAAGCATTTCTTTCTCCTGCTTTGCTTTTAAAAACAGAAAAATTAATAAAGAAAAGACTCAGCCAAGGAATCTCCTAATGCTTTAAAAATATTGCAAAGTGTCCTATGGAGGTCCTTTTTCTAATTTATGCCGACACTGTTAAGGTCAGAACTGATCTGATCCATCATGCCCAGTCAGAGTTGGTCCTGATTTATGACATTTGGATGGACTAAAATGGGTATTTTCTAGCCCAGATTTCTATTATTCCACAGTCTTGGGAATGCTTTGCATTTCAAAGGGAACAAATCTCCAGATGCAGGTGCTCTAGATCTCTTCCCCCACCACATGTATCTCAAGATCCTGCAACACCATATTAAGGAGCTTAATAAATGTCTGTAGTGTGTTCCTGCCTTCCTTTTCTCCTCAGGGCCAAGAGTTTGTTGGTTTGATCTGCCTTGTTTGAGGGTTTTGGTTCCCAATGTCAGGGCAGGCATGAATCAAGCAGAAAGCCCTGAGCTTGGAGCGTAAGGTGGAAAGCAAGTCCCAGTTTGCATCTCCTGGAATGCCACAGCAGCAGCATCTGCACCTGGTGACTTCAATCTGAGCAGGTTTTGTGGGTTTCTGGGGCTTATTTCTGCTGCTTTCCCTTTGTGGGAAGGGCCTCAGCCCACAGCCTCAAAGCACTCCTCGAAACAGCCCCTTGCCTGCATTGATGAGGCTCACCATGATGGCTCAAAGGAATCCTTAGATGAATTAAAAGGCTGAGGATGGTCTTTTAAGGCAGGTTTCCTCTGTGTGGTTGAGTGGGTTTGGAGATGCCTGGTGTAATTTCTGAGGTGCCAAATGATCTACGTAGCACAAAGCTGTTTTTGATGGAGATATTATCTCAGACCTTGAAAGTCACGCAGCTCCACTCAGCTGCCTTTCCAGCAGCGCCAGCTAAAACCACAGAGCAACACTACATATAATTGCTTTTAATCCATGATCAAGGACGAGCTTGGAAACGTGCCTGCTGCAGTGTGCTCTGCTATATTGCAGAAGAGAAAGGGTTGAGTCTAAACTGGTGACCAGGGTGGATGTGTCCTGCAGGCCCAGGGGCTCATCAGGCACATGTCTCAGCAAAACCAGAGTGGATCTAGCAGGAAGAGGGGACACACAACCTGGGCACAGGTGAGTCAGGGTCACGGATGACTTGCCCTCAGCTGCTGATGGAGACCTCAGTGCCATTGAGGGTGCCTTGCCTCCAGGTGCCACCAGCACTGTGCTGGTCAACCTGAAAGAAAAGGCCATTTCCAGGTTGGGGGTGGCTCACCTCACCTTATTCACAGCCTCATTGGTGAACTTTCTGGAGTGTTTTTCTACAACAACAGTGACATCCAGTGGCCAGCTGGATTTTTCTGGGAAAAGCATGAACCATTGATGGTCTCACTAATGTGAAGTTTTTATGTTTATAAAGATCCCAACTAAGAAGGCTCAGTTTCAGTTTCCTTGAAGACTTTCCTTTTGAAAAAGGTCTAGTAAAATGGCCTCTGTTTTCCTATGCCAGCAGGGCACTGCTTGATATGCAGGCTAGAAGGCATCAGTACTCTGCTCCAGCAAGGAGTTTGTTCTGTGTCCATAAACTTCAGGGTGCTGGCAATTTGCTGAGAAATCACTGTGCTTTATGCTAAGACATCACCACGTTTTTCACTTATGAGACATCCACAATCCAAATAAACCACCAAAAAGCAGCTCCTGGAACAGATGAAGAAAGCAGTGTAGTCTGTAGAATAATTGACTGAGAGGTCAGAACCAGAAAGAGCAAGCAAGGATCTGTGTCCTGTCAACTGGGAGCTTTGATTTTGTGGTTTTCAAACTGATTTTCAAACAGAAAATGACAGCTTGTCTTGTGGTCTTTTGAAGTAATTTCACAGATTTGACAAACATTGCCCCCAACTAACTTTCCTGGAATGGTTTAATCTCACACTAGAGGATGATTACAGTTTTGTTTAATTCAGTTTAGAGCTCTGCTTGTGTAAAATAGAGGAACTGGGGGAAGCAGGTTCAAAATAAACACAGCGAAGGGCTGTTTCACACCAGGCTTGATTACACTGTGGACACAATGTATTGTGCAAGCCAAATGCATCCATAAAGGCCAAAAAGGAATTGGACAGACTCAACAGTCCAGCTTTAGAAGTCATTAAACTTCTGATTCCCCAAGCCTGCAATGGTATATCAGGGTCCCCACCCCTATTTATATCCTATAACAAGCCACTAAGTACATCCTTATTACCTGCCAAAAGACTTTGCGTAAGGCAGGCAGGGGTGCTGCCTTTCACAGTACTGGCTGTGTCCTGAGAAAAGCTGGAGTTCCACACAATCTGGTCCTTGCTGGCCCAGAGGTGCCTTCACAAGTTCAGGGAGATACTCTGCATGCAAAAAGCTGTTTTGCTGACTGAGGAGCTTTCCAAGGCCCGAAGCTGCCCTGAGCTCAGACTCCACCAAGTCCTTGAGGTGTTTCAGTAACACGTTCACAGTCCCCTTCTTTGCAAAGAAGGAGCTTGGAGCAGGGAGGTATGGAAACTAGTTTCTCCCCCCTACCCCGACCCTTGCCTGGCTTTGGCAAGCAGGTCCATGTGCATTCCAGACTCGTTCGGGATGGCTCGGGGGATTTGCGATGGGATATGAAACACTTTGCTGGGAGGTACCTGCCTTGCGCCAGCTGTCGGGACTTCAGCGTGGCCACTTACATGGGAATAGCTGATAACTTTGGTTCGGATGTTACAGGAACGTGTTGTCTACTTCAGCAAGGCTGCAAGCACTGTAATGAGGCACCCTGGGCAAAAAAAGAGACTGCATTTCCTCGCTGATTTTCCTCACTGCCTGAGGCGTTGATGACAACTGGCAAACAATACTGTACATTAAGGTGGTGCATTTCATACCAGACCATCTGCAGTGAGGGGATCTGATGGTCCTGGTTGGTTGGGCCGGTCTCAGAGATGCCGCCAGGACTCTGAGAAGTCTCTTACAAATGCCACATTTTCTCTAGATTTTCCTCAGGCTCACCTCCTTCTCCTCTGCAGCAAGTGCTAGGGATGGGTGAAGTTCCCAAGATTTTCTACATTGCCCCTGTCTATTGGAGAGGATCCCATGAGGGACACAGAGACACATTCTCTGTCACACAGCTCCATGACTGGCACACACCTCCAGTCACACTTTATACTACATCTTTGTGTAGAAAGGTATATTCCCAGCAGCATGATTCAGTGAGAAGCATGCACCTTTAAAAAAACCCACAAAACAAAGAAAAAAGAAAATCCCATGTAGTCATGGCATTCTGCTACAGGGGAAAATGCCAATAACTGTCCTCCATGCAGTATCTCAGCCTGAGCAAGCCCTGCCTTCATTCACAGTAAAACCCGGGAACAAAGTCAAACCTTTATTTTAGCCCTACCAATGTCATTTTCCTCCTACATATTTCTTGCCCTAGTAAGTTGTTCCAGCTTATACCAGCAAATACAACAAGTAGATTTTACAAAATTAACACTTCAAATCTTCAGGCTTTGTTGTTTGACTCCCAAGGAAACCTTCCCTTAGCACAATGAAGAAAGGATTGAATTCATTGTATCTCAGAGATACTGTGCTGAGGTAATAGGATATTCTCAGTTATCAATCTACCTCCCTATTGCCTTTAAACTTGGATCCTTGATAGTCAATGAGTTACTTTTGGTCAGACTCAATGATTTTACAGGTCTTTTCCAACCTAAATGATTTTATATTTTCTTTAAGAGTATATACTGGAAGAGTCATCCTCTGTTGGACCTTCTCCCTGTGTAAAACTCCTCTAATGCCATGTAAGTGAAGCCAGAATATGAAATAACCCAAGTAGCCCCATAATTTGCCAAAGCACAGATCAGCACTGGTCCCCCTCCCTTTGCAAACTCTGGCATGGCAAGAAAGGTGGGGGACAGGGCAGAAAAGGGAAGGAGAGGGAAGAAGGATGGGCTCTGCACAAATGTTCAGGAGCTTCTGGCCAGTGCTAGAGTAGCTTGGTGGGCCATCATGCCATGTCTGATAGATACTGAGGCTAAAGGAGCTATTTAAGCTCACATGGCCAGTGGAGAGAGAATTGCACAGGGGGCTTGTGTTCTTCCCAAACCTGGTATTTGAGATGTTGGAATTAATTTGTCTGTGGAGGTGTCCGCCTTTCCAATGACACTGATCAGCTTAGACTAGTCACCTCATTTTGAAATGCCTGAAGCAGCTTTGAACCCTGTTGTTGTGTCAGTCTGATACAGCTCAGTTGTTGCTGTGGTCTGACACAGAGAAGAGGAGATGCTTGCGAGGTGACCTCACTTCAGCTCTTGCCTGCATTGTTTTTCGTAACATAAGTGAAATATCTGGTTTAGACTTGAAGAAAATTGAGCTTTTTGTTTAAGAAAAAATAATTTTATTGTTTTCCTCATACTATGTTTAGGGCAAGTCTGCTCGAGAAGGTGCACAAAGACTTTGACGACAGCAGAGAACTGGGTTGCTGAGCTTATATTATGGCACTGTATTGAGTCTGGAAATGGAGAGCTATGCCAGCATGGCACCAGTGCCAAACTGGTAAATTCAGTCCCATCACATGCTGTGGCTGTTGAGGACTTGGTGCATTGCACTCCAGGCCACTTCTAAAGAAGGATTTCAAGTGTGTGACTTTTTGGTGCCTCCAGAAGAGCTCTGTACCCTCAACAGAAGGGATGCTCAGAGAAGAGCAAAAGGGTGAGAGATACGGAGGGAGTTTATTATATTGAGGGGCAGCAATGAAATACAAGTCTGTGTGAGTCTGTCTGTCCTTTAGACTGAGATGTTCCAAGTATAGAATTGCGCTGCAGATCTCAGAGACACCCCAGGGAAACACAAATCTGTGCTCTGTTATCCTGGCGTCAATCTGGAATAACCCCTTCAACTTTTGGCCCCTTGTCACTCCATTCTCCCCCCAGCTACAGTGTGGCCTTTCTCCAGAGCGTGTTCTCCAAGTGCTCACGGGTGAGAGGGGAGAGAGGGGTGATTACATGCAAGAAAAGAATGAAGGGGAGCCATGGGAGGATTGCTGGATGTTCAAAATGCTGCACGCTTTGGCTTTTTATGCGTTATTGCTCTCGTTCCCGTGACTGTTCAAAAGCGACTATGAGTCAGTTCCTCACAACTGCATAGAATAACAACATCAAAAGACAGGGAAAATGATTTCTCCATCTGCCTTGGAGAAGGGGTGGCATGATGTAAGAAGGCTATGATGAAAGCCTGCTTTACAAGACCATTGCACATGGCTTGTGCAAAGTATTTTTTAAGGCATGCTTTGGACTTGGATATTCCTGCCAAAGAGAGGAGGAAGAAAGCTCATTGCCTGCATCTCCAGCTCTCCTTCACAGCTTTTTGCATAATGCTGCAATTTCCAAGTGCAAAACCGTGTCTTGTGGCAGAATAAAAGCCAGCAGCCTGTGGTGACTTCTGTAAGGTGGAGTGCAGAACTGAGCACTCTCCTCTATGGCAAGGAGCCTCTGGGTGTCATCAACGACCTAGTGGGGGTGGTCTCTGAGCCTGCTGAGTTTTTGTGTGGTGCCAGTTCACTCACCCCCATGTTTGTCTCTCATAGCATTTATTCCCTGTAGTATTTGGGTGCTGTTACTACCCAGGAGCTCATCCAGGGCAGTCTCAGTCCTGTGCTGTATGTTTGAAAGTCACTTTCTCTTTGAAAAGCCCCCAAGCAGCTTTTGTTTTGAACCTGAATACCAGCCTCTGGGAAGCTTTTGTTACATCTGTTCTGTCTGAGGTGTGCGTGGGGCTGCATTTGGGATGCTGGTGATACACAGACTGCATGTCTCATCCTCTGGCATGATCTGGCTCACATTGTTTCATACTAGGGTAGACTGGGGGATGGACACTGGGGTCCTTCCAGCCATTTCCAGAAAGTTTCCCATGTGGATCCCCACAAACATTAGTTTTGTTCATGTTATCAGTAAAATCTAAAATCAAAATATTCAGGCAATCCTAACATCATACTCATCCCTAGGTGCTGCATATAACCCACCTAATCCACTGCCTGGTGTCATTCCTTGGTAAGACACCTCACATTAGAGGGGTACTCAAGCTGGAGAGAGCTTTCAGATACATCTAGATCCAGCTTGTATGACCAAGATCTGTGCACAAATCTAATGTTTGCTTCTTATCAAAGTGCATTCAAGATACTGATTCAAGGCAATCCTTAGCAATAGAGTGAGATTTCAAGAAAGAAGGGGGTTTAGGAAGAAAGAGGAGCAATTGTCTGGCAGTGATAGCAGTCTAAACCTGAGTCATCATGAGAAAGGATGAAAGAGTCTTCAGTTTTTAAAGGATGGTATGTGTTAGTAGAGAAAGATACTGGCCAAGGAGTAAAAGGGAATTAAAAAATTGGGGGGTTAATCCACAAAACTGATTCTTTATTATGGGTCTGGGACATGTGTCATGGCAAGAAAGAGTAATGTGGGATGTCATGTGGTTCCCCCCAGTAAATTCCTGCTGTTACTCAAAGACCGCTGGGTTGGAGTGGAATCCTATAGTGGATAGATCAACAAATTCAGATAAAATTCATTCCCTGAAGTGTTTGCTCCTTACCCCAGCCTCGCCTTGACAAAGTTCATCATTCAGCTTCCACAATACTCGGTTGGACCATTGTCAGAGAAACGGAGATACAGTTTTGGAGGCAGCAAGCAAAGGAACCAGGCTCTGCCCCAGCTGCGAATGGGCAGCTTTCAGCCATTTGCATTTTTGCCTGCACTGATTCTTGTGAAGCCTCACTACCATAAACACTGTGGTGCTGCCAAGAGGCTTGAAAATCAGCGTCGGGAGACAAGGAGGAATAGAGGCTGCCGCCTTCTGATTGCAGAACAGCCCAAGGTCTAAATGGCAACAAAACGTTATACATAATGTCTGATTCACTGTGTGGAGAATGTAAAGAATTGAGACCTCCCGACACAGTTTACATTGGCCCTTTTTATGACTAATTGTGCAGAAAATAGCTCTGCTTGTAGTGTGCATGGAAACAGTTCAGATTTCTGCTGTGTGTCAGCTAATGGGCTAGTAAGGCTTTTTTAGCACAACTTCAAAGGCTCTGGCAATGGAGGTCCTTTGTGAGGGAATTATCTCCTGCTCCTTTGTACCCCTTTATCCTTCTAAGCCATGAAACAAAGAACTGTGAAACAAAGAGATGAGTAATTTGTAGTAGATCTGTAAACCTAGATAAAATACATAACATTTGCTTAAAAACATTTTTTTCTGCTTCTATCATCAGAACATGGTTATATTTTTCTGTGTAGAAACATCCAAGTTCATTAAACTTTTGAGGGATGCATCCTTATGCTTAGGTATGCTATTGATGAGGGTCACCAGGATGTCTGAAGTGGTAAAGGAGAGCTTTAGTTTACGTGGCCAGTTAGAAATGGCTTTTTAAGAGTTGGCTGAGGAGTGCCTTTCTCCTCACCTAGGGATATTCCACTAAGAAAGGAAGAAAGTACATTTTTTTCAGCAGTGTGTGTATTCATGGATGTGCTTTAAGGAAACCACTTATTTTTCACCTTTTAGTGAAAAAAACCCAAAAAAATTTATTCTTTATTCCAGCGAAAAAGAAACCTTGGGGCAATAGGAAATGCACTACATGAATCTGCTTTGTATAGGCTAAAGAACAGTTCTTAACTAAAAATTAAAAAGGAAACCAGGGATGGAAGGTCTTTGATTAATGTTAGCAACCATGCTAACAATGCGTTCTTTCAGTGTCTCCAGATCCTCTGTCTCAAAAAATCAAGACACGGGTGAAAGGAGAATAATCTTGGCCTCAATAAACTTAATGAAGAAACCCCCTCTAAGTGCAGTGAGCCACACTGGCGACTCCACTGTATGTGTGTTCAAACTACCAAATGACTGTGTTTAGCACTGAGTCTTGTCCTAAAGCAAATCCAATGACTATCTCCTTATCCTCAGAAAGTGGGAGGACTGCATCCACACTTGGTTGGTTTTTTTTTTAATCTGAGATGTTTTTTTTTTAAATCAGAGCAGCTGCTCTGCATATCTCCATGCCCAAGTACAGACTTTCACTTCAGGTCCCTACCTAGAAAATATTTTATGTCTGCTTTCTCTCTTTTTCCCATACTTCCATGGATTTCCCACTACAGTTGATGTTCTGACCTTTTGGATCCAGTTTTCATCAGCTGTCAAGATAAATTTGGTTAATATTCCAGGAATAGTTTATTCAAGTTTAGACTGAAGAGGGAATAGTTATGGAAATGCAAGATCATTCCCTTGTCTCTCTAATCTGTCTGGTATGTCTCTGGATGCACTAACTTTTCAATAGGTATACTTTCTTGAGGTTTTCTCCAGGCCAGGAGGAGAAATTTTTAAAGTATTTTAGCAGAAGCACATACACACAGATATATATATATATATATATGTATGTATGTATAAAGTTCATTTATTTTATATGTATAAATAAAAATTAAATCCACTGACATAACATATTCTGTTTGCACATATGGGCAGCCAGAAGCAGGGATTTGATGTTTTTCAGTGATGCTGAGCTTAATTTTCTCCAATATAAGGGTTAAATTTGGTTTCATTACATGCCATAAGCTGTTAAACTATTCTATTGTTGTCAATATCCAGCACGTGAATGCTTACCTCAAGGCGTGAGTGACTAAGGAGAATAATTTTATGTAAAATATTTCACATATAGGAAATTTTCTTGGCTTTTAAAACTGGAAAGAATAATTATGATGGACTTCACAGCAGGAGGCAAAACAAAGCAATTCTTTCAGGAATTCTTTAACCCTGGAAGTGCAGCAGTGACATGAGGGTGTGTTCATGTTTCACATTACCCACCTGCACTGGACTTCTGCCACCTTTTCCTTAAACCTTCCTCCTCCACATATCTCTGACCCTGAGTATCTCCTTACTGTGAGCTAACATGGATCACTGTGGGGAAGATGTCTGTGTTGGGTGGGAAGACTACTGGTCTGAGCATGCATAATTTTGGATTTTCCATCATTAAAGTGGAGCATGACTTCAAGTTTCTTGTAGTGTACGTAAGGAGATACTGAGCTGGCCACAACAGTGTTACTGTGGTGTAAAATAAAGAGTTGGATACAAAACCAATCCTAGTATGTGACTTGTGACGGAACAGAAGGGACAAGTAGAAGTCAGAGCTGGTTCATACGGAAATCGTGTAATCAGGTGGAAAGAATTTCTTAACAGGGCAAGCTGATGGTGAGATGGGTGGTGATTTACCCAGTTGTATGTGGGATAATGCAAACAGGAAAATTTTAAGGGGAGTCTAAAGGTAAAGCTTTGCAAAGACCTGTTTATGCCATTTTCTAGCAGTTGTTGAAGTTTCAGGCTCTGTTTATGTATGTGGAATGGAGTATTATTTGGGGATCAGCTCGAAGTTGGATTTTGGTTTAGATTTTTTTTTTTTAATTTATTTTCTCTTGATTAAAATGGGCATTGAAAATATTGTGGTGTGTGTTGAATTGTGGACCTGAAATGAAATAACTATGATGTTCACCTGTTAATTTATTCAGGAATTTGAAGTTTGGTGAGAATTTTTTAATGGAAGCCGGTATTCCTTCCAGTTTGGAAAAACAAAATTAAAAGAATAAACCTTGAGGATGGAGCAGAGGATGAGGAGATTTGTGATATGGAAATTCAGTCTCTGGTCTTGAAAGAGATCCTGGCAAGTCCAGGAAGTGTCACCTTTTGGTCTTAATCTGTCACCTGAAGGGACTTGCAGGCTTTGGTGAGGAGCTGACATTGTTGACAGTCCTACCACTTTGTGGATGAGGAAGGAGAGCTGTCGCATAGTTAGTTTTTCCTCCGGCTTTAAAAGAGTTAAAATTGCTTTCTTTTGTACTGTCACAATGTCAAAGATTTGCTGGATTTGGAGCGATGTTTTACATTAAGAAATCTTTTGGCATTTAAGACTCTGGTTCAGGGAAAATAGAGTGTTGTACCATCGACTCAGAAACATCTCTGATACCTTGGACTTTGGTTCCTCAGTGTCACTTTGCCACTGACAGAATGGGGACCTTTGTTTGCCTTGGCCACTGCATAAAAAAACAGGATATGATCAAATCCAGTTAATCACTCACAAATGTCTTATTTCTTGAATCTCTGAGGGTGTATAACACATTTTTGGGACTGTTCTCTGCTGCTTTGGCTTTTGTTATAAGTAAGCTAGTAAGGAGAAAATCAAATTTTGACTTTTCTTAAAAGGAAATGGAGGAATCCTGGAACACACTAGGGCTCTGCAAATGTATGTTTAATCATTTAAAGAAATGTCTTTTGGCTAAAGATTCTTACCAGTGCTTGCAAGTTGCACTCAAAGCCGTACAGCTACACCATTCCAACAACTGATGTGAGTTAGCGCCCTCGTTGGCAGCGTGAGCAGAGAGATGCAGGCTTGGCAAATACTGGGGGCTGAATTACTCTCAAATTCAGAGCAACTTTGTGCAGAGTGGGCGAAGTGTCCTGGGGGTGACTCTGGTCATGGTTATGCCAGCTCCTTACACAGTGGCATGGGTGAGGAGACTCAGGCACATCTTGCTTGCCTTGTTTTTCACAGTGCAAAGCATTTGGCTCTGCTGGGGAGCTGGGCAGTTCCAAACATCTCCTGCAAACACTTTCACTGTGCTTAAGGCAAGCACACACTCTCCAAGTAGCAGCAAAGCAGAGGAGTGAGTGCTCACATGCAGCACATGGTGGAACTCCCTGCTGCAAGACGCCACAGGGCAAAAACTACATGAAAGCAGAGGCTTGAACACATTCGTGGTGAATTGGCCTATTCAGAGCTGTCAGTGAGATGCATTGACCTGGGTGTAAATGGGGGTCGCCCAGCCCTGCAGAGCTGGAAGCTAATGGACATAATGGAGGAGGATTGTTCTGTCCTTTCTCAGTGTCAGTCATGTATATATGCACATACCTTTAACACCGCGGGCTGCAGTTGGAGACAGGTTTACTGGGCTATGTGGATTTTAATAAACCTGTTAGTGGACTTCTTGCTTTCTTACTTTATGTGTCTAACTCATCCTGAAAACAATGTGGGACTCAGACAATAAGTTGAAAGCTTTGGAGGGATTACGCTGTCTTATTGAGTCTGTACCCAAAGCCCTTTTGAGCGTTCCCATTGACTCCAGTGGGATTTGGTTCAGACCTCAAGTATATAGGACTCTCTTAAGTAAACTCTCTCAAGGCCTGTACATGCTGCAATACTTATTGGGCTCTTTGTTACTTCTGTGAATAGGAATGTGACCTTTACACTTCTAACAAAGAGCCCTGAATTACAGGACTAAATCTTTATGTTTTGGAGAGATAAGGTTACCATCCCCACTCCTCCCAACCTTGCTGAGCAATTGACCGGTTTTAGTTAGACAAGAACTGAACGTGCAGTGCAGCAGCTTCAAAGCTTCTTCATAAGTGGATGTCCATGAACAGTGATGGTCAGGGTGGACATTTGGGGTTGTACACTATTCCATTTCATGAGTCAAAGCCCTAGTCATATCATTTTGCCACTGCAGGGTCATTCTGATATCCATGTTAGAAGCTTTTTTACTCCATGTACATACTAAAAATGGCCACTGTGGAAGACAAGACTAGTGAACTATCTAGGTTTTCTGTTATCCACTCATTCTCTTGCCCATGTGAGGCGACAGAGGGATAAGTAAGATGGAAGAAGAAACTGTCGGGCTGTATTCTCTCTCTTCCTCTGGCCATTGCCAAAGGCTGCAGTGGGCTACATCGCAAATAGCTGAGTCTGAATTACAGCAAATTGCAAACTGTGCCTTTCTTGTTTTGAAGCTAGTCTAGCTTCTGGTAACCCTTGCCTCCCAAACCTGCTGTCCCAACAGGAGAAACTCGTGAGTGAGAAGAGCAGTTTGATTGACAGTGCTGTTTTCTACCTGTATTTTAGGTCACTTCCTGGGTAACAACACTGTGATTGATGTACTGAGACAAGCAGGATTTGAAGTGGAGCACACTCCTCCTGGACAACCAATTGGAAAGTAAGCAGCTGCCCACAGATTATTAAAAACTTTCTCTCCTTTCTTCTCTCCCTTTTTCTGTGCCTGAGCAATATTACTGCATTAGTATAGGAAGTGAGTGAGGAACCTCCCTTTCCCACTGAAGTTCCTGACAACAAGTTCATTGTAAAGCATCCATTGTGTGGGTTTGGAAACATATGGAGCCACAGTGGCTGGGGTTTTTTGTTGGTCCTTTTTTTTCTCCCCACTTGGGTACACTATTTATATCACAGCTGCTTCATTATACCAGCTCAGAAGTGCCATAGTTTCTTTCAAGAAAGATCTCGTTCAGCTCATTTTCTCCCATAGTTGTTTTTCATTTTTCTCTCCATGGGGTTTTAGTGGATTCTCCATTGCAGGCCTCTCTGTAAGGCTGCTGTTCTTCAGGTGGAATGTCAGCTTTTCCTGAAGGACCTGATTTAATGTAGCAGATGCACCTTGGAATGTGTGTTGGGTAGGTAGAGAGCAATTCAATATTCCCTGAGCTTCTCCATCTATCTGGTCAAGTAAAGCAGGCAAGAATGGACTGATCACCAGGATCTTATCAATCTTCATTATTATACGACAAAATATGTCTTGAAATTATCCTTAGTTGGTGAAACAGACTTCCTTCATTCCAAAGACTTTTCTCTTTCCTTTAAATGAGGACTCTGTCTAAAGAAATCACAGACAATAAAACCATGAAGGTATGGTGAGAGACCATCTAGCTTTGCAAAATTAGCCTCTCCCCTACATTCTGCAGGTAAAATTTAGCCAAGATTACTCTGTTACAGGATTGTTATCCTCATTAGGAGAAAGTGTTAGCAGCATGCTCCTGTCCCTGGTGGGCAGACATGACATGCTCCAAATATGAGGTGAGTTTCAATAAGGGGGATTAATCGCAGAGGTAGTAGACCATGTCTGAAAAAGCTGTGTGTAATATAGTTGGAAAATCTGGCTGATCTAAGCTTGTTTGTGAAACATCCGTAGTGATTCATATAGAGTGTAATATGGCTCAACTGTACATAAGTGTCTTTGACAGAGCATTTATCCTAAATGCTTCTTGGAATCTGTTGAGCAATAAAAGCATCGTCTTAAATAACAATGAGGAAAAGAGAAAGAAAAAGCTATCAAACACCAGGAAGAGCATATATTCAGAGGTTTAAGAAGCACTTTGGCAAAAGCAGGGAAGTCAACACGACACAGGGAAGAGCAGTAAACACTGTAACAGGCTGGAGCTGGAAATTTTGACTAAAATTAACCAAAAAAGTACAGCAAAACAGAAAACCCAAGTAAACGATAGCAGAACAGCTGAGGTTTACTGTTCCTAGGTTTCGGACAAAGAAACTTTCTGCTCAGGGAAGCAGACATTTTCTTCAGCAATTTTCATTTAGTTGAAAGTATCTTCATTGCATGAAAATTGTTTCAACTGGAAATAACGAAACTAATAATTCATTGGCTGTTGCAAGCCCTTGAGAAGAACAAAAGATGCAGTGGTGTGAGAGAAGTCCAAGAACAGTTGCTACTCTTTATGGTCTTGGGATATGTCTGTACACATCATCAGACTTGAAATAAGGGATGGGGCAGGAAACTTGAATCAAAGCCAGCGCTTAATGTTGACTTATTTTCAGAGTGGGGCACCTCTGTGTATGTATTCCCCTACCTTGGCAGCAGTGTCTCCTGTTCATGATGTCTTCCCTAAAATTGTAGTCTCTGGGGAAACCATTCCTAAAAGCAAGTGAACTTGGCTTGCTGCCTAGATCAATGCATATGTCCTCAGCTGAATTGTCCCACACTTGGCAACTTCTGTTCCCAGCTCCAGACCATAGTGTTGAGCAGGTTGGTGCCTTTGTCTGGACTAGTACCCTGGTTCCAGTGGGGTCTACTCTGAACACTGAATACACAAAACTTTTTTAAAGGGTACAGAAATACTGGATTGAGTCAAGCAAGAGCATATTATTTCACCCCATAAAGATTAGATACTCTGTATGTTTTCCTATGGACTGATGTTGAGGCAGATGTGCCAGTCCTAGATGACAATACAGAAAGAAAAATAAATTACATGGTAAAGAAGTCCAGAGTTGCCACTAGACTACATGATTCAAGGTGCAGAAACAGCAGAAAACTACAGAAATTGTGGATAAAGAGAACTTAAACATATTCACAGGAAACCGCTCGCTACCTTTAGAAAAAAAGAGGCTCTCAGACATGCACATCAGAGGATGTCACTGTCCTACAGCTGGGGCTGTAGCCATCAGAAGGGCTTAGGGCTCCCCCTTAGAAATGAGGAGGCTGCTGCAAACCGTTTGTCTCTTTTTTTTTTAAGAATAGCTTGTATTTTATGATTTCTGGACAAGATGCAAGACAGTCTAGCAAAACACAGTTATGACAAAAGTTGACAGCATGTTCAGAAAGCTCAACGAGTCTTGGTGATGTTGCTGTAATTGAGACTCTTAAGGAGCCTTGTATTTTTGTATAGCTTTCTTTTTTTACTCTTCTCTTTCTTTTTTAAAAGATGAAATAAAAACATTTGAAAACAGTTAGAAAGGCCTGGAAGAGGAACCATTTTGCGATAGTGTCTATACTGATGAAATGTGTACATAGAAGAAACAAATAGAAGCTCAGCAAATTTTGGGCTGCTTGCACAGCAGAAATTGTTTTATGGTTTAGAGAGATGCAGGTGTTTTCATCTTGATTCTTGTGGAGCCATACGTGAAGTAAGAGGTATTTCTCTCCTCTGCTGAGACCCACAAGAGTCATATCTACTTTACTTCCAAATAAGTTGTATAAGGGAGTCAAGCCCACTGCATTGCATTCTGGCATGGACAATTGAAAAATTGGATAGTGTTCAGGGAAGATCAGCTGGACTCTAATGTAGAGATTGGTGGGGGTGGACAGCACATGGAAAAAATGCAAGGGTTGGAAAAAACTGAAGCAGCTGCACGCTTATGTTTTGGCCAAGGGAATTCAGAAAAGGAGTGTTATGGACAAATTGTATGCAGGACAATGAAGAGGAACAATTTGAGCTGGCACATAGGAACATTTGAAGGTATTAGCAGATTGAAATTGAGGGTGGTTTTGGATGAATATCAGTGATTTCTTGACAGTGATTTGCAGGACAGCTTTCCTCAGGTTTAAGTAAGAAGCCCCATTATATGAAAGTAACTTTAGCAAAAATGCTATGTCCTGCTTTCTACCAATGCTGCCTTGCCAAAAAACCTCAAATACTACTTTTCTTTAATCTCTCTGTTCCTAGAACAGTATTATTAATATTATTATTATTGACATGATTAGTAGTTTGATCTTTATTATTCAATAATAATTAAGCAGTGTTAGCATAAATAGGTGGAGTATCGTCTGTTACAATGTTTAAACTTTGCCATCCATTTCAGTTTCAGAAAGGACAAAGAATACCTTTTTAGAAAATAGCTAGTACTTTTCCTGTGTATCAAAAAAAAAAAGAGCCTTGGGAAGAGGGCAAAGACCAAAGCTGTTTATGCTTTCAGTTACATACAGGCTGGGTAAAGCCAGAAGATTGTTGGCTTCCTCAGTCCAAAAAGCTAAGCATGGGTTGTGAAATGGCTGCTCTTCAAGCCAACCAAGCTGAATACCTAGTCTCACATTTCTGTTGTCTAGTGACAAGCATAAATTTGAGCCAAAGTCTCCCTTTCTTAAGGTACTGAGGAAAAATAAAGTGAGACCTTGTCGGACTAGAAGAGGTAGCCAAGACATGGAGGGGTTTGATGGCTCCAGAATCAGTGAACTGGCAAAGAAAAGTTCATATAAAGTACATTTATCTGGTGTGGAGCTATTTGAGATCTCTCACTGACTGGATTTCTGAAATCCCCCGGCTCTTCCCACTGATCTGCCTAGTGGCCCAGCGTTGACCTTCCTGAGCCTCTTCTAGAATCCCACCAGGTGACTATTGAAAACACCTTCTTTAAATCTTGATCCCTTTCTGTTAAAACACCCCTGTTGTACTCATCATGCAGAAGAATGCTGTAACCACTTGAGAACTTATCGTCACATTGGCTTCATTTGTTTATTTTGTTGCCTGAGGGAGAGTCCCAAATCTGTTTGCACGACAACCTTCAACAGCATTCATATTTGCTTCTTATTTTGCTGGCTGTCTTCCTTGTCCCCAAATAAAGGCATTGGAAAATTAGTGTATCTCATTGCTTTGCCCTGAGATAAGAAAGGCAGCTTTTTTTTTTTTTTTTTTCCTGTGGGGCTCTTCCAACTGGCTGTCCCAGCTCCTCTCTGTCTTCAGAAAGCAGAGCTGCATGCTTTGGGTTGGGAGAGAAGAGGAGATGGGAGAAAATTTCCCCTCAGATGGATTCCAGTGACTTGAGCAGATAAAGGGCCACAGCTGCTTCACATTTAATTGGAAACAGCCAAACTGCAAGATCAATCCAGGAAGCACCTGTGTCTGTGATGACTCTATTGTTGCTGGGTTCTCAGAATCTGCTCTGACCTTCTGCCACTCACCAAGCCCTGATGTGCTGCACACTGTTCTCTAGGCCAGAAAAACACCCAGCAGTGCTTATTTCCATCAGACTTCTCTTTCCGAGGTTGTGTTCAATGCTACCTTCTTTCAGAATGGGAGAATTCAGTACAAGCTTTTATATCTGCCCATTTGAGATTTTATTGTACACTCTCAGAGCTCTGCTGTAGAAATTAATTACTCTTGCTCCTTGTGTTTGAACTTCCTGGCCAAGTTGAAACAACATGTCTTTGCTGTTGTAATTTATTCCTTTCCTTCTTTCTGAAGCAAACAGTTTCCTCCTTCACCTTCTCCTATAGCATCCTACAGGTGTGACCCTGGCTCTCCTGCTCAGTGTTGTCTCAGGGTGGAAGTCTTTGCTCCTCTAGGAATGCTCAATTCCTCCCCATGGGATGAAAGCCCAGCTGCTCCACACAGCGATGCAGTCTTTTTATTCCGTCAGGATCCCAAACCTTCCCGAGGTGATATACAGAAATGGGAAAATATTTGACCTAACATTCCCCACAGCCCCAAATTGGTAAATATGCCAATTCAATAGATTACATCCCAGAAAATTTTGGATGCCATCAGAGCCCTCAGGAGTCTCCCAGGAGTTGCCAAGTTCTTGGGATGCCCAAGCAGCCTTAGCTTTCTGGGGCCAGCCTGGCAGTGTCACTCCACTCTGCCTAGCTGTTAATTTTTGGGATGTGTTAGGGAGAATGTTAAAGTGTCATAAATAAATAGTAATAGTGAAATTAGTACAAAACTATTTAGAAAAGAGACAAGTAAAAACCCAATATTTATGAGAGCTGTGACACTTTCATTGGAAACACCTGATTTAATTGAGAGAAAAGGCAAAACCGAGAGACTCTGGATCTCATCTCTTCTGAAACAGGGGAAAATGCACACTTTTTTTTTTATATGGGTGGAATAATGTCCCCATTGGGTTGCTGCAGGTCTTCTTAATCCTATTGTAAACCTTTGGATCTTTCACTGATCTGAGCCTCAGGATCATACTCCCTTCACTAGCTTCCTTCCCTCAGAAGAAAAGCAAACCCATTATTTAGAGGTGTTCTCTGACAGCATAATTTACAGTAAATGATGTATGTAGGGATGAAATGGGGTTCACCTTCATGCATTGGCAAATGTATTGCCTCATCTAACATTGGAGAATATGACTACTCAATGCTTAAAATATTCAGTCATGAAAATATGGACATTACATTTTCATTTTCCCATGTGCCTTTAAAATATCCTCCTTTGCCATTTAATTGTCTTTGTGTCTGCTGTACAACCACAAAGTCTGAGTCAGTCAAAGGAACTCTTAGAGGGGAAAAAAGTTGAAGAAAGTCTCCAGAAAGTGGCAGAGAAGCAAAGTCAATTTACAAGTTCTCAGCCATAGAAACTTAATTATCCTTTAAGCAACACATTACTTAGCGACAGTGTATCTGTGTGTTCTTTAGGCCACACTTAAATACTGAACACTTTCTGAAAGAATAGAATTTAGCAACTTGCTACAAAAAAAAAATAAAAAATCCGGGAAAAGAACAAGATAATTCATGGTGTTGGAGTAAGAATATGGAACAGAACTTCTCAGGAATTTTGTGCTTGACTAGTTCTCCCAGTGGGACATTCACTCTTTTCTATAATCAGATTTTATCCTTGGCAAAAATTCTGGTTTCATTTGAAAAAATTGTTTTATTCCATATAACTCTGTTCCTTGGAAACTTGCACACAGGGCCGCTGGGGAACCTGGACTTGCTTCTTTTTGCTCACGGGCAGCCTGCTCACAGAGCTGTCCTGAAGCCAGTGCTAGGGTTCCTAGGTTTTTTGCTGCTCTGCAGACTATCAGTATTAGGAGATGTGTATCTCATAGTCCATAAACTATCTAATAGTAAACTTACAGAGCCTTGGAGACTTCAGAAGTTCAGAGCTAGTTCTTACCTTATTTCCTAGCCAAATTTTGGAGTTCTTGTTTCACAGGAGAAGCTGATTTTTTTCGTCCTCTTTCTGCTTCCAGCCAATTCTAATGTAGATCTTTTCACCTCAAGTCATTAGCAGGAGATGAGAATTTTTGGTTTATAGTTACTAGAGATAAAGCTGATCCAAACTGCACTGTTGTCAACAACTTCAATTGTTGGTTTCCATCAGTGCCAGTAGCTTTTAGAGGTCATTGTTAATATGAGATAGTTGTTGATTCTCTCCTGTCTTTGGTGGTGAGGAGCCATGAGGGGATTGGTAGAAAACTAAAAGTATTTTCACACAGTTGTGCAGAAACTTACTATAGTCACTGTAAAAAGACTGGCTTTTCCAGAGTAATGCTCATGGCTGTCTTAGACAACTGGGCCAACTCGCTTGCAGTAGGTATCTGGCTAATTTTAGATGGCTAATCATTTTGTGAGATCAATTCCCCACTATTTGAAGGACTTGGGCCCCACATTCAAGTTCGACAGTGTCACTAGACTCAGTTAAGCCTTTGGAAAAACCGCAGCATCCCCTCTCCAGTGTTACATTGTAAGTGTGGTTGTGTGACTTTGTTTGTGTATTCAGCCTGCACTTGTCCTGTGGATGGATGGCCTCCATCCCAAGTGATATCAATCTGGGCTGAAGTGGAGCTGCACTTTGTAACAGCTCAAGGGGCACAAAGGTATCAAGTGGTATTGTGTGGTTTGAAAGATGTCGTTTATCTAAGGAAGTTTGTGGTCTGTTTGCTCTCACTCTGTCTTTGCAGAGCCAGCTTCCCTTACCTTCACTATCACGTTGTCAGGCAAAGAGACCTCACACATTAGGACAGATAGCTTTTCTACTTCCAGGGCTGACTTCTTTTCCTTCAGCAAGAGGTCTGTGGGCTGCATTGGCAATCAATAGAGCTGCTTGATTAAGCGTGAGTGTAATTGCTAGTAATTTGGCTTGCAGGGAGCTCTTTACAAAGCATAAGTTCCTAAAAAGGGAGCAGGAAGAAAGGAAGTTAATGACTTTCCTCATCATCTGTTTCACTTAAAATTCCTTCAGTAAGAGTACCTTAGAAAAAAACAGTCAGAGATACAGTTTTCTATGCAGGATTTCACTGAGTAGTATGTTTCATCATTCAGGAGGGATCAGGCTTGCATAGGGACATTCGTTGGTGTTTAAGTGGGGTTAGAAGCCCCCCAAAACAGCATTGTGTGACTGGTGGCGTGACCAAATGACTCCCTGTGGGTGGATCCTGTGGCATGCTGTGAAATTTACTGAAACCTTTTTGAATTGCCCCCACAAGTAGAAGGTCACTCTAACGTACATATGTGATGTGATCTTGTGTCATTTCTTGTCCTCTTGGGTGCAAAACAGTCTCACTTTAAACAACTCATGGTACCTCAGCGAAGCCAGATGACTTCATGCTGGCCACAATCCAGCGTTGGGTCTGAAATGACTGTGTGATTGTCCCTTTAGGACAACATGGTGAAGGGTCAGACAGATGCATGTATTTCAGCTGCTCCTCCTAGTTAAGTGCTAGTAGTAGGAGCAGGAATGCCAAAAAGAGTTAAGTTCTTATAACAGGACTAGTAAATTAAGGGTGGTGAATTTATGAAGCACTTGTCACAGTAAATAACTTACAAGCCAGAATGCATTTTTGTGTCATGATCAGTGAATCATTTTTATGAGAAGTCAAAGTAAATTCATGTGTAATCTGTAAAGTTTCTAAAGAGTTTAATTCATCCAGGAAATCATGTGTTGGGAATACTGTACCCGGCTCCAAATCAGATATACTTCAGAGAAGCGTTAAGGTTTTAAAATCCTTCCACAAGCTAAAACTGATCTCCAGAACCTTTGGCGTTTCACCCTTCTCTGGACCTCATGCTCCATGCAAGTGAACATCATGACAGTATGTTTCCCATTTCCTGGGGATTAAACTGCTGTGTTTGACGACTCAGGACTTTCCAAGAAAGCAGCTCAGTCACTCACTCTGTCTGAAGCAGGCTCAGGTACCCCAGAGGAAATGTTTTCTCTTGTGCAGTGATTCATGATTTCAGACCAGAGGATCAGCTCTCTCTTTTTTCTTCTTCCCACAAAGTTAATTAATAAAACAACTTTCTATTAGTGGGTGTTGAAAGACTTTGGCTTTCCACCTACACTCCCAAATGCTCTGCATTCCAGGGAGAATGAAAAATGGACCTGTGAACAGAAACAGAAGGGAGGAAAAATGGATGACATGCTGTAGATGGATGCAGACACAGTGGCTGTCAAGTAATATGATGGAAGAACTTTCTGAATGAAGACACTTTCTTGCAATTGTGATTGTTAAAAACACACTACTACAGTAATCCAATTTTGGAATTAATGCAAATTTAGAGATAAAATTCGGGGCACAGGGAGTGTCTGGCAGAAACTGAATTATCTGTTTGACCCTCCCAGTTGACTCTTGCTTGGGCAGGCGGCCGCATGAAACACAGTTGTTCTGTGTGTGAAAACTGAATCCTTTGCTGCTCCAGTTGGTCCGGAGAAGCACCTGGGGGATTCACCCAGGCATGGCCACCGTGAGCTTGGCTATGCCCATCTGTCTGCCTCATCTGTAGCCTCCCTGTAGAACAGAATTTTTCATCAGCATTAAGAATTAAGCCTAAATTTACACCCAGCACATTCAAAACTTTTATTGACTTCAGCAAGAAAAGGTTGGTCCCAACAGGGGGCCGGAGTTGACAGAAGGATTAGATTTGGGGTATTTCCCTTCTCACTGCTGTATGGGACATCAGATCAGCTCACAACTCTGTAGTCCCCCTCTCTGCTGATGGCAAATGCAGAGGAAGAGACCTAATTTGGTGCTGGTTTTGAGCACACTGAAGCCTTTTTCCATTGGCTTCCAGTCAAGACAGGGATACTAAGATTTTCCTGATAACCTGTAGCACCTCAGCAGGCTCCAAGTGCTTTCGTACCCAGTGCCATGTCTGGATGCTAGATTTGCATTCCCTGTCACATGACCCCAGCTTCGCATTTCCGAATTACTCTTGCAAAAATAAAGGCGGTCACAGAAATACCTCTGTTGGGACAGCACATCCCTGTTTAAGTTTGAAGGGCCGATATGAATCTGGAGCCCCCAGTGATCAAAGTGCACATTCAGAGATGAGCCCCATGTTGTGTTTGAAGTGAGCGCAGCACTTTGAAGCAAGGATGAAGCAGGAGTAAATCAGTGTGAAGGATGTGGGGCATTAACTACTTTACATTAAATCCCTGCTGGAAAGATGTGGCCAGTGTTCCGAAGTTTTCCTTGGAGAGTGCTTGGAAGTTTCATACCAGCCTATTTGTGGAAAGCTAAACAGTTTTCTATTGTCCTTGATGTGAAACCTTTCCCAGATAAACACTTTCCCCCTCCATTGAAGAAAAATGATACAGCCTGTGCAGAGCTCTAACCCAGGGGACTACGCTGGGCTGCTGCTCAGCCTCGCCAGAGCTGCTGGTTTCTGTTGGCACTGAGCTTTCCTGAAGGTTGTAGTTCATACACATGCCAGCATTGTCAAGGAAAGGCTCCGTTATTGAGTGAGACTGGGATAATCTTCAAGGGTTTAATAATGTTGTGTGCCCACGTCTTTGGGTTCATTATAGCCCGGGAATGTAAATCCCAATCCACAGTGGATAAACAAGGTTCACATGGATCTCAAATACTTTTGTGGTATTGTCTCCTCCTGATTTCTGAAGGGGAAAGAAAACATTGGTAGCTGAAATAAACTCACTGGGGTTATTTAGCCTGGAGGAAAAGGAGGCTCAGGGTGGACCGTATCGCTCTCTACAGCTGCCTGCAAGGAGGGTGTAGTGTGTGGGGATCAGACTCTCATCCCAAATAACAAGCAGTAGGAAAAGAGGAAATGGCCTCAAGTTGTGCCAGGCAGGTTTAGATTGGATATTAGGAAAAATTTCTTCACAGAAAGGGTTGCCTCGCATCAGAATAGGCTACCAAGAGAAGTGGTGGAGTCACCATCCCTACAGGGATTTAAAGGGTGTGTAGATGTGGCGCTCTGGGGCATCGTTTAGTGGTGAATGTGGCTGTACTGGGTTAACAGTTGGACTTGATGGTCTTAAAGGTCTTTTCCAACTTAAACAATTCTGTGATTCTACAAAGAGAGCAGTAAATCTCTGCTGCTGTAGTGGGTTTAGGTTGTAACATTGCCTGCATTTGTGGCATTTTAACTAATTTTAAGGAATTATTCCTAACACCCACAGAGTCAAGGCATCATATTCCAGCACAAAGAAGATCCAGAAGTCCCTCCATGAACTTCAGAGAGAAAAAGCTGATTTTTTTAAATCAGCAGTTCTAGGAATTGAGGCTGTCTAACAGCAGGATAATACTGGTGGTGTTTTGGTTCAGTCAGTGGGTGGCTCTTCCTCTGCTTTTCTTGTCCTGGCTGGTGCAGATCTGAAGAACCTTGTTGTGTCCTCACTTCTGACTCCAGTTTGGGCACACATGTGGTTTTGCTGGGTGCCTCTCTCCTTTCTCCATGGTGTCTCGCAGGCTGGAGACCTCTTCCCAGGAGCAACATGTCATTCCACTAGTTGACCTACAGTCAGTGGATGCAATGGATGCACAGGTTTGCTTTTTGCTAACATTTTGTCAAAGCAAACCTTATTTTGAGTTTGTGACAGGAATGAGCTTTCTTCCCTAGAGGCAAGGGATTTCTTGCTAATGTTAAATGAGAATTATGCACTTGTATCAAACTTGTATGCAGATTAGGTTGTAGGTCACAAATGGAATTGGGAATTGCAATTTCCATTGACATTTAGCAGGCACTGAAGTTTAAAATCCCTGAGGCAATCTTAGAAATATTTCCCTCAAGGATAAAGGACATTGACTTGAAAGAAAGCAGAGTTAATAAGGGTTTTTGTTTGTTTGTTTTACAAATGCAGCCATGAATTTAGGGCAATTTCTATGTGTTCAAGCATTCATACTGATACCAGTCATTGCTGAATCACCAGCAATTCCCACTTGAGTCAGTGAAAGGCTGCAAATGAAATCCACAGACAGCCAGAAGTGGTTTGAATGAGGTGATGGAGCAGGAGACTGGTTTTATTTTCATCTTTCACTGTTGGGGTGCACTGTCCCACTTCTCTTCCTCTTCACCTCTTCTGCCTTTCCAAGAAACCCTGAACTACAGACCTGATGAGGTCTAGGTGTCCTATGGGTTTCCTAATTGTTGGACTGTGAGAACCAGAAAAGGGCTCAGCTCTTACCCAAGCCTTTCCTCGTAAAACCTGACTGTCCTGCTTATTTTCACAGAAATAACAACATACAGTCTTTTTTTGATCTGTGTGCTACTTGGGATAACTCAGTTCCAAATGGCTGTCAGATTGAGTCTTACTTGGGAAGGGAGGAGAGAAGGACAGACCGGTGTGTGAACAGGGTGTCATCATTTGCTTCCACAGAGAGCTTTGCTTGAGTAGCCTCCCCCTCAGTTCAGAAGTCATGAGCTGGTGCCCCAAGCACTCAGTGTCATTGTAGAGAGTCAGATGAGTCATTCTGCAGTTTTAATTAAAACATCTTACATGGTCAGCATTTCAACAGCACGAGGAGGGGATAGTTATGCAGAAAGGCCCAGGTCCTGTCTGCAGTGCTCCTGTGTCCCCACCAGCACAGCACCTCTGAATCTTTGCTGTATTTCTTCTCAATGTTCCTCTGAGGTAAGGAGTTATCTGCATGGCTGGGTGGAAAAGTGGGACATGAAGAGTTTTAACTCCAGAGGAAATTATGACAGCACAGCTAGTTTAGTGTTAGTTAAACTAGTAACCCTGTAACCACGGTGTGATCCATTCCCTCTTGGGGTTTGATGGGCAGTGCTGCGAAGGCTGAGCTGTGAAAGCACTGGCAGCACTGTGCTGCTCTAAACAAATACAAAACACTTCTCAGCCACTGTGGAGTGTGACACAGAGGTCTCAGTGGGCCTCCTTCCCAGTGCCTGAGACTCACCTACTCCACTCAGCGCTTTCTTGTACAGATGTTTCTTGTATGGAGCTGTTTCTTGGTGGGCTTTCTGTTTCTGGCCTTGGTGTTGCCTGGTGTGTGCCTGTCAATCTCACACTTGTGGTATGGAGACATCACCTATCCAGGACTGATCTGGCTGCCAAGCTGGACCGCAACATCAGGAAACAGTCAAGGGCTTTCCTGTCTGACACCAACATTAAATCAGCTCTACCCTGAAGGCAGTGTAGCAGAACATGGCGATCCCTATGGACCCTTTTAGCTAAGGCAGCATTCCTGACCTTTGCTGTGAATCCAGCATTTACAGTGGAAGGTGATCTGAGGAAGAGAGGAGTCCTCATTGATTAAAAGATGGATTCCTTACAGGAGAATTAATAAGAAATGACAATCAGTGTGGATTAGCAGTAATGGCAAAAGTGGAACAGAAGTTACAAGAATAGTAGTTGAACCCTTGCTCTTCCAGACCCTTTCAAAATGAAATATGTGCGTGCAGGGCCATGTTGAAAATGAAATGTGTGTGTGCAGGGCCATGTTACAGAGACAACCTGATCCCATGAGTTTGGTAGGAGAGCACACTCTCCATGGATAGAGAAGACAGCTCACTTTATTAATGTATACTAAAAAACATCAGCTTTAAATTACCAAATTAATCTGAGAGTAGAAGAGTGATTTTGAGATAAAAAGACCTCTGCTAGAAAAGGAATATTGGCTTTTCTGCAGTTTGAGCTGGATTACAGCACTGCCTCATGAGAAGTCCTAGTTTGGTCACTCTCAAAGTGTTCCAGTTTTGTGCAGTGATAAGAAGCTAACATGACTGCTAGAACCCATGCCAGATGCCAGGCATAATTTTGATAAGTGATGGCTCTTAGGCTTCTGATATTACATACTTTTCCATAGCTGGACAGTGCTACAAGTACTCAGCTGTGATACCCTCTCAAACAACTGGCACTTAGATAAAGCATTTCAAGGCAAACAAACAAATAGATAAACAGCCTCCATTGGAAGATGACTGGCATTGGAATTGCTCCAAAGACCCATAACTCTCCACCTCTTTTCTCAGCAGAGGCTGTTAGTAGGGGCCCTAAGTAGACCCCCACAGTTCCTGGTGACTAACTCCTGCTAGCCAGTTAGATGCAGGAGGAAGAAAGCCCTGCCCTCAGTTTGGATTCCAAAATGAGCAAGATACAGACAACAGTTGTGTATTAGCCGTAAGTCTACTGAGGAATCATATCAAGCAGCCAGTTTGGGGGATTTTGTCAGTCAGCTTCTTGATCTTGAAAACTGTCTGAATGACAGCTATTGGAATGAAGCAAATTCATCCTTGCTTTCTTTTCTGTGCTTAAACCAAGGTCAGGTATGGTTTGGGAATAAGAACACGAGATGAGAACAGTTTTGCAGCTGAGTTAGCAAACCTGGCTTTGTGCATGACCGTACAGCTCTGTGTCCCAGAGAGGAGCAGACAGCCATAGGCATCAGGAGTTCCACTGACTAAGAATGGAAGTAGGATACAGACAAGTTTTAGTGAGTATGTCTAGTTTGATTGTGGCAGCTAGAGGGGGAAAAGGGGATTTGTTCAGCCCTTGACTTCTCCCCAGTTCCTGGCGTCTGAGATTGTAACTGCTGAGATGAGATGGTGGCATTTGTTCTGAGACACTGCCCAAACCACTGTAAATATCCTGTGGAATCACAACTGAAACCCAAACCAAAAGTCTGGAAATGTCACAGTTAAACCTGAAGAAACTTGATGTTGCAGATTGGGACAAACTGGGTAAGAATTTTATGCTTTGCAGAACCTGTTGAATGATGGAAATTAATTTCCTGCACTTGAAAAATCTGCTGTGTATAATTAATATGACATCATCTCAAAGAAACATAGAAAGATCAGAGAGTTCATAAAGAGAAAAGAGAGATTACATTGCCCAGTAATAAGTCCACCATTGTTCTTTATTAAAGCAATATATGTGTGTTTATTAAAAAGTTATTAAAAGGAAAGACCAATATATTTACTCTTGTTAATAATGATTTTGAAGCAATAACAGACAAAAAATGTGTAGAATAAAGCCTGAAAATATTCCATTTCCATAAGAAATGCAACCCTAAAATCTTCTTTTGTGGTATAATACCCTCACTGTAGATTCATCAGAAACCTTGTGTCTTCTTTGAAAATTGGGACAAAAGTCAGGATTTCCAATCCAGAGGTAAAGCTGATACTCCAACATTTGTTTCTGTCCAAAATTGGAGAGGAAAAGCAAAAATATTGAAAATTCATTGCAAACTCAGCACTCAAAAGTTTATTAGAAGACACTGAAACATTTCGGTGAGCATTAGGGGGCGAGCCTTTCAGTGGTGCATGGACACAGAGAGTTGTAATTTAAATGTGAAGGCCTCTCTCTCCTCTGTGAAGTAGAATTCCAGAACAAACCAGGTGTCCCAGGACAGGTGAATATCTCTTTGTTCCCATGTTGAACCAGGATGCCTGAGTAGAAAAAACCCCCCATCTTGACCTATGGGATAGATATTCTGTCCAAGGAGCTTTAAGTACCACTCCCATAAGACAGTGAGGCACCAAAGGCAGCTGTATTATGGATATTTTGCTTAAGCCAAACTACCCAGGCAGAAATAACATAGCACTAAATTTGTGTGGTGGTAATAAGAGAGTGGAGATGTAGGGAACAGAGCCTGAGATGAGGCTTTCTGTGCCACAAGCAGAGAAGGTTCTTACTTGCTATTAATGTGGGAAATGGAAGCAAGACTTGGAGGGTCAGCCCATCCTTCCTCTGGGGTCACAGCCCATCCTCTGAGGCTGGAGTGTGCATATTACAGAGTTTTCACAGAAGATGCACAAACAAAGGATTGTTCAGTTCAAGAACTGAATCAAAAAAGTTGAGAAGGGGAAATAAGTTCAGAGCAATTTGAAATGGAACATTTTGAGGATGTTTTTGAAAGCAGGAATTGGGTTTTGTTGGGTTTTGTCATTTTTATATAGTAGTTGGGTTTTTCTTTTTAATTGAGATCAATTTCTGAACAAAAAAGGGCACTTTGTAGCATTTAAGTCTTGGAAAACAAAAGACTATAAAAAAGTTAAAAGCTTTGTTCAGAAAATGCTGAAATGAAACATTTTTAGTTTTCTGAAATAAAAGGATTCACATGAAAATGTGGAAATGACATGTTACAAATGTTTCAGCTGCCCTCTCTTCTTTCAGCAAATTCAGCCTCTCAAGCTGCAGAAAGCCTGTATTTCTTCTAGATCAGCTCCACTTCTAATGAAATGGAATAGATACCGAAAGTCTTACTTGTTTGTTGTATTCTAAAGTTTCTCAAACTGGGAAGGAAAACATGACCATCCATGGGAATATCTTCATAAGCTTCTCATTTCATTTATGCACAGAGTGAAGGATTTGCACATACATATGTGTGTATACGGAGGACTAAATTCACTTTCAGATTAAGGCTACAGTTCTTGAACAACAGTGATTTTTTTTTCCCAGAGAAATAGTCTGACATGGATTCTGAGTACAAAAATACCATCCAAGTCTGAGGTGGACTGTAATCTAATTTAACTACTTAACCTAATTTAGATGCTCATGAGATGTAGTTGACTATGGTGCAAAAACATGAAAAAACAACTTTGTTTCCAATTTCTGTGAAGAATTGGAAGTGTTTTAACTTTATTGTACAGGCCTAAGATGACTACATCCTAAATATAATAACGTCATTATAATTAAGCCGATCAGTGAATAATCAGGGATTTCACAGGTATTCCCTTTTGCTGTCTCTCAAGCCTAAATTCATCCTCAGTAATTTACAGCACTTAACCTGAAGCAGCTCAGATAATTCTCCAATCTCTTCTTTGGAGTTACTCTCTTTTGCAGTAAAAAATATATATGCTTTCATCTTGAGGATTATCTCCATGCTGATATGCACTGGTGTCACCTGATTATGTGAGAGACCATGGTCTCAATCCATACTTCCCATCACTAGTAAGAGCCCATATAAACTGTGTTGGGGTGGGTTAGGATTTCTGCCTGCTTTTCTGTTCTTTTGTTTGCTTCTCTCCCAAGAGCTTTGAAAATCTGAGTTTCATCCTAGTGTGGAAGACAGGAAAAAAAAAAAGTAAAGCTCCTTGTGGGACAGGACATTCTGGTGCCCATCTTGTGGGTGTGCATGACTCTGAGAGATGCATAAGGAAAGAAAAGCCAGAAGCAGATGTCTCTGTGGCCTGTGGCGAGGGGAGCAAGGATGCGTGTGAGGGACTGACGAATTCCTGCCTTGACAAAGACACCCAAACTGGAATTTATGAGAATCCATCTATAATAAAACACTTTAAACTTACTGTCTGGCTGTCATCCGGGTGCATCCCAGGAACGGTGGCATAAGGATAAAGCTGCCACATCACACATTCCTTGCTATCACCACAGCTTCTCTCTTGATGAAACAAAATCTCCCCATGTCTGACAGTTCTGAGAATTGCAGTAAGAAAACCTCAGTGATGTTGCTGTACTTGGAAAGCCGTGCAAAGCATGGCAGTCTCCTGAGCAAAACTTTTCCATCGCTCACACTACAAAGTCAAGATGTAAATAACAAATTGGCAGGCTTGGATTTTAGAAGATTCTGCACATATCTGAGGGAACAGAAATGTTACCGCAAGATTGCTGAAAAAAACAGATTGATGATTTAGTTGTGTGGAAGATGTGTATCATCAGCAAAGGAATGTCTTCTCATGACCTAAAGCAAGGGCAAGTCCCTGGCCCTGCAGAAGCCCAGGGGAGGCTTGATGGCACTCACTCTGAATGTTGCTGGCATTACCCTGGCAGGGTCAGTACGTAGAGGCATAACTGAGGTCTGCCCTGCCTGATGCTTCCCTGGAACAATTGTCCATGAATCAGTGGTTGGGAAAATCTGGGGACAAGATGTAGCGTTCACCCCACACAGCCTCTGCTGATGGGGAAAGGTGGTCTATTCATGAGGGCTGTTCAGAGCAGGAACGAAATGTGGGTGCTCTGATTTGCCCCACAGAGAGGTTTTGAAGCCCGGAGTTGGTCACAGCCCTCTAGAGCTGCAGAATTTGGATGTCTGATATGAGGGGTAGTTAGATGCTTGCCTGGGCAGGGAGAAAGGCATGGCCGGACTGCCAGGGTGGCTTGGGGTTGAACAAAAGTGAACAATTTCAATCTGAGTGACTATGAAAAGGAGATATTTCAGGACTTTGTGGTGTTAAAGTCATTTTTCTGACCAGATTGACTCGATAACCCTAGTAAATCCCAACGAGTCAATTTCCAATTGTCAGTGCCAGCACAGAGCAACACTGGAGACCACAAGGCAGAGAGCGAAATGCTGAGACAGCTTAATGGAGCATCCAGCTCATCCCAAACAACTTACATGTTTTTTATTCTTTTAATTCTTGAAAAGAATTAGAAAAGGATGGCAAATTTCACCAGAAGTGAAAGAAAACCACAGAGGTCTTTGTCTGTGGATTAAGCGTTTTCAAGAGTTAGCAAGAATATAAATGTTTTCCTGTTTTCACTCTTGTTTTCTGTACCTTAGGACAAAGGCACACAGGGTATTTGCTGAGACTCCAAAGGTTTTTTTTATTTGGACTTTGTTGTTTTAGAGAACTTGTTTTGCAGAAATGCATATCCCAGGAAGGAAATTAAGGTCAGAGATGAGAAAAACCCACCTAAGGGCCTGAAATCATTTCAGTTTCTCCAGGACCACCCTGTGTGGGAATGATACATTTAAAAATGGGTGGAACCTCTAAGCTTGGAATTGTATCAAGTTATTCATGAAAAATCTCTGAGATCTTTGTGTGGACCAAGATATTTGGGTGGTACTTTCTCACTCTTTCTTCAGAAAAGGAACTGTGGCCTCACAAAGTGAAAACTAGCCTTGCTTTTTCTCTGGTTTTAAAAATAGCTATGTATCTTGAAAAGCTGTCTCAGCAATAGTGAAGGAATGGGGAAAAAAGTCCATTATATCCCCATGGTTTCATACAGCACAGCTGTGCTAACAGAGTGCGTGGAGACCGAGACCAGAGGAAAGGCACGAAATAGTCCGTGAAATGAGCAGTTGAATCTCACAGTAAAGCTTCACTTAATGGGGAGATTGATTGTCCACGTATCTTATTGCAGATGGCAGGTTTTAGTCTTTAATTTTTAGGAAAAAAATCCAGAATATCAATACATTCAAGCCTTTTGTATTAATAACATTTTTACGAAATCAACAGTAAAGTTACCTTCTTTAGGAAATCTGTCTTACTTTAAATTAAAAATTTTAAATAGTCTCACAGTATATTTGGATTAAATATCCATATATTGTTTTGATTTTACTTCTGGTTGAATGTCTGTAGAATGACAATCAGATTTGAAAATAACCAGGTTAATAATTAAATATATTTTCTAATAGTTGATGTTTACATTTGTCTAATGTAATTACTATTTTTATATCATAATGTACTATAATTATTTTAACTGATTTATTACATCAGTTTAAAAAACACTTTCATTTTTTGAAAAGAGCAAGCATGCATCAACATACAGCCTTGAACAGTCCCTCTTAGGTCTTGGTGCAATTATTGGTAGTACGGGAATAATGGAACAAACATCCACCAAATGAAATACGCAGTTGCCACGGTGGAGCTATTCCCCCTGAGTCAACTCTGAAGTACAAGTGGTTAGTTTATAACCCTCTTTAGGTTACAGCATTTTAACGTTCCTTCAGTGTTTATTTATTCTCTTCCCAAAGAATGTTCTGAAATATCGAGTTTACAACCTGTGGCTCATGTGATGGCAGTGGAAACAATTAAGCTAGAAACTTTCAAAGCCACCACTGGGATTTTGATGCCCAACTCATTAATTTTAATAAGAAGGGAGCTGCCAGTCGTCTTAAGTGGTTTCTAAAATCTCAACCCATAAAAACACCTCTCTACTGGTTCCAGTTTACTGGGAGCTCAGAGCAAGGTAAACACATATAACAAAGTAGTAGGTGTTAAAAGTTGGAAAGTATGTGTTCAGATGTCTCTAAGACCATCCAAGGAACCAAACAGCAGCCCCAGCCTTGAGCTGGCAGATGTGGGGGCTGCTCCCACCTCCAGCATCTCGGGAATAAACTCTCTGATCAGAACATGAGGCACAGTTTTAGTGCCAAGGAGAAAAAGAAAGACAGTGGGAACAGAAATCTTGGCAACCGCTCAGTTCCAGTGGCATCTTGCCATCCACTGGTGCCTTCTGACATTGCAGTGACCCACATGGTGTTTGTAGATGGTTCCAGGTCCTTCCTGCCAGCCTACACTGTCCTATCCAAGTTCACACTCTGCTGTCTTTCAAACTGCTGTGTTTGCATGCTGATACTTCACTGGTCCACCATTATGGCTGGATTAAAATTAAGAACTGTCCACTGTGGCCTGAGAGACCCACTCCGTGCAAACCTGCAGGAGCAAACCTATGAGCGCCTTTTTGTTGATGTGAGCCTGGAGGAGGCTTTGCTTCAGCCATGAGCCTTTGTCACAGCCTAAGAATTCTTAGGAGAGCACCAAGGAAATTGCTGCACTGATGAAAACTCCCCCTCAACATGAAACATGGAAGAAAGTATTAATAGGGAAAAAAAATTCAGAACCAGCAGATCTGTCTGTGTTATAAACTAGAGCATGGAGTGAGTATGAATGAATTTGAAAAGGACTTTCTGGGAGTCTGAATGCTTGGAAGAAGAGGGGGCGGAATGGGATTTTATTGTGTCTTTTATTAATTAAATCAATTGAGGAGAATTTTAGAATTAGTTTAAACAAGTGTCTTTCTTTTCTTTATCTGTCTTATGATGATCTCTGAAGAACTTAATGAATGTTGGCTGCAAGTGATGAAGTTACTCTAGTTTTTGCCAGTGAGTCTCATAGTAGCAAGGATTAATTATCAGTAGCTATTGGCAGGACCTTTGGATGAAACACAATGCAGTGGAAAGAGAGATGACCATCTTGACTGGTATTGTAACAGACTTCAAAAAATCAAAAAGAAAAAAAAAAGCTTCATTAGGAGTAGATATGACTTTTTTGGAAGAGAACAAAATGTTCCATAAATGAAACATGTGGTTTCACTTGCGGCACATTTTGTGCATTGTCACCAATGAAGTTTAGGATTTTTTATTACTTTTTCATTAAAATGTCTTACTGGTTTCACTCAGGAGGCAAAATTTTTCACGTGGCTTTAATTGTTTCTGTCATAAAAGTCATAGCATCCATGTAATAGAAATAGTTCTGCAGACCACAGCTTCATATTGCCTATTAATTCTCTCCCATTTTCTGTACCTAAAACTCATTGGCCCATCTCAGGGATAGGAAAAGTTCCTCTCTTGCAATTAAGACTGAACATGAACATGTACTGAAGTTGGGGGACAGGGAATAACTTTGTGTCAGTCCTGGTTTATTAGATTTTTTTTTCCAGATAACTTAGCTCACAGTAAGTTCACATGGCTGCATACCAAAGGAGTTTGTATTAATTTTTTTCTAAAATCAGTGAAATTCTAGAAGATGAAAAGAAAAGGTCTTTTTCTGCATCATTCCAGACATGTACAAGAGGTGGCAGTATTTCCAACAGGAGTGGAGAGCTGTGGCAGTATTGTTTCAAGGAGGCTTTGGACAGGTCGTTTACCCCCTTTTTCCTTCATTACCTGCTGGAGTTCAGGTCTTGCACAGCCCATCCCAGCACCCTAGCTTTCCATGCTGCTGTTATCAGTCTGGGCTTCCTTGTCACCAATCCTGACTCAGATGAACAAGTATAATTCTTCTGGCAGTCAAAACAGTGACTTGTTTTCCACAGATAATATCAAACTTGGGGGAAAAAAGCAACAGAAAGATAATGAGATAACTAGCGGTATCTTATTAATTTGAACTTCTCTCAATGTATCTGTTTTCCTCAGAGAGAGTAATTTTGCCAAACACATTTTAGAGTCAATTGCCAGCTCAGAGAGAGTTTTGTCATTTGACCTCCAGCCCAGCCGGGGAGGTGATGTTGACCCCTAGCATAGAGTCTAAAGCCTCTAAGAAGTAATTAAAGTAGCAGAAAATAGCAATAGTATATCCACTGCCTTTTCCCTTTTATTCCCTTAAGTGGTTACTTCAAAGCTACCTAGGAAATGCCCTTGCTGTCTTTAGTTTCAACTCTAGAGCAAAAGTCCTTCCTCCTTGTGCACCTTCTCAGTGGTTAGGAGCACCCACCAAGAAATGTAGTCCTCTGCTTTCGCTCTCTCTTTGCATTATTTCTCCCTTATTCATAGAATATTTGAATGTTGTGTTTTGCAGTTCAAGGACAACAAAGACAAGCCCAGCCTTGGAAGGATCCTCAGTGACAGCCCTGCCTGCAGTCCCTCTTTCTGAGCAGGTCCCTCTGACGTCTCCTTCCCTGAAGCCCCTGCAGATGGACGAAGAAGACAGCCTGTCTCCTCACCTCTTGTTGCCAGACAGCATCAGCCAGCTGGAAGAGTTTGGCAGGCAGAAGAAATGGCACAAGAAGCAGCACAAACACCATCGCCAGAGGCAGTTCAATGACCTGTGGGTTCGGATAGAAGACAGGTGAGTCATAACTGTTATGGTCCCTGTCCTCTTCCTGCTGACTCCTGAGTTGATGCTCTTTACAGATCCCAGCTCTTGTTGATTAGACCATTGTAGTCTAGGGTTGGAGAAAGGCTAAACGGCAGAGACAGGGAGTGAGATGATGTTTTTGGAGCCTAATGAAGAACTAGGAGGAAAGCTTATAGGCACACTTGATCTGAAAGTAAAGAGAAAAAAAGCTAATGCTTAGAATATTTATAAGATACATAAACAAAGACTTGTCAGAGTACAAACAGGAGAAGAACAACAATAGAAAATATTCTCTGTATGCCTTTTTGCTTCCAGTAATTATTTTCCAATCTTCAATGTCAGTTTTCAGCCCAAAGGCTCACTCATTTTCCAACCATGCAGAATACTCCTAGGAGTTTTTAAGATTCTGACATATCTGATTTTCTACCTTCTTAACTGTGTTCTTGGGCTGAAATAATTTAACATTTCAGACTGCATTTAAACCAGCAAACTGAGGCAAAATGAAGTACTTAACTAAAGTCTCTGTGTGAAGAGAATGGAGGAAGGCACATTTCCATGGCCATTCCAATCTTGGTCTGAGGTTAAAAACTCCCATTCGGTGTTTGAATAAGAGCCTTCATGTTTGACCAGGGCTTCTCAGTGTGTGCTTTAAGAATTCTTGAGCAATTTATTCTCCCACCTCTGAAACTGAGAAAGCTCTTAGTGCCTTTATCCAGGCCAAGTCATGGGCAGATAAACAGCCACAATGTTTATAGATCTTCTAACAAGTAAAAGGAATTAAGTAATCTGTTGGGAACTGGCTGCTCACCTACACATGTAATGATTGTCATTGGGCATTACTCATTCCCACTTTCATAGCGCCTAAATTCCTTGCAAGTCTCTCAGAGGTTTCCCCCTTAGCTCAGAAAAAAGCTTCACATACTTGTGTTTTCAGATTTTTTTTATTATTATTATTATTATTATTATAATTATTATTCATTCCTTTTAATGGAGCAGTTGCTGCATTTTTTGTAGTTTATTGTATTCTCAGGGTGAATGATGTAAGAGTTGTTATTAAGGTGGTGCATATTAATCTTAGTGTAAAAGGGCTATTTCTGAGGTCAGTGCCAGCCTTGTAAGACCAATTCATGTGTTTTGTTTTCAAAGTGTGTTGAGTGGTTGGATCCTCTCCACAGAGGATGTTTAGCATGAACTAAGAGGCATTTGGTTCAACACAGTTGATTGGCTCAAAGACAGGGGACTTTTCTGTCCTCCTCCTGCCTGGGAGCCACTGTCTCGTGGTGTCCCATGATTTCCCAGCATTTTACAAGGGTGTCTGGACAAGTTCACCAAATGTGTCATACAGGTGAGATCTGGTGGGAGCCTGGCAGTTAGGTACAATCCTCCTGCCCCCATTCTATCTATCCAGAATGGATACTGGATATTGGGTGTGACATAGCAGTGGAAATGTGCAGTTAGAGTTTAAAATGGTGCTTGTGGACTCTCATGCCTTTTGCTGGTTTTATTAAAAAATGCTCCTAGGAAAATTATTTAAAAGGCAGTTCTGAAGGTTAGAGTTAAATTACTTGTTCTGTGCTCCTGTGAGATTTCATCTGAATCAAACCCTTTTATCCCTCTACTTCCCATTTCGTAAGGATGGAGATTGGGATAAGGAAATGTAAGTTTCCGCTCCCGCCACGCTGGTGACAAACCAAACACTGTCTGTCGCCTGCCTTGCTGAAAGATCCCAGGGAGATATTAGTGGGAGATCACAGCCCTAGAAATGAGGAAAGGCTGGAAGAAGGGAAGCCTGCCTTAGTGCTTTCAGATGGTTTTAGTGCTTCTACAGTTCTGGAGTAACTTCTGGTGTTTTCCTGGAAACAAAACAAAAAAGCACAAACTGTTCAGCTAAATCAGAGACTCCCAACCAGCTCTGGTTTCCCCATAAATTGGATGGAGTCTCAACTTTCATAAACCAGCTGCTGCATATTGTGCTTTTGGCAGTTGGGTTTCATCAGCATTAATTGCAAACTGGACCTTGCACAAAGCAATAAACAGCGAGTTCTCTCTAACTGGTTCCTTTCTGATTGGCAAGAAAGAGCAGAAATTTGTGTCTGTCACCAGACTTTGTATTGTGATTGCTCTGGGGAGGAAAGAAGCAGAATGGCCAATAATTCAGGCAGTGGAGTGTTACCTGTGCAGGAGAGAAACGTGGACTTCTAGTGCATTGCCTCAATAATGTTTGAACAGTGAGACTTAGCACTCATTTTTGGTGGGTAATCAGTGTACCAGGAAGTTCTCACTCTGGCCTGTCCCATAGATCCCTTGTGCATTTACAGACACTTCATTTGGGGTCCCCCATATTCTGTATGGACCAAGGTCTCTGCATATCATATTACCTTGAGCTATGGCCCCATATTTCCAAATGGTTCTTCCAGGCTGAGGTTCCTAACTCACCAGTTGTCACCTGAAACTGAACTTGTCGCCTGTAAGACAAGGTAGAGGGATTTTAGGTCTTCGTTAAGGGTTTGGGGTGAAAGCTACATGAAGCTCATTGTTTCCATGTGAGGTCTGCAGAATTCAGCTGTTTGAGCTGCCTTTCAACCTGAAAAGTCAAACAGAAATATACAGGTGGAGGACAAATCCAGGCAAATTTAAACCAGGTTATTGATTCTTGTATGAACCTCATTGAACTGTGAAATGACTGTGGTTCATACAGCTCTTTTCCAAAGCTTTACTGACCAGGGATTAGAGGACTTTATGAGCCATGAATTGCAGGGCTTTTATGGACTATGCATTTCTAGGCAATCTCATACACTTCCATGGAAATCTTAGGGTGTTTTTTTAAGCTACCAACAGAGAAACAAAGGAAATGAACACAGAACAATCTTAAAGGAACATCAAAGGTCTGAGTCCAACCTATAAAAGCCAGGAAATCTGTAATTAATGGTTCCACTAAGACTTAGCTCTCATAGTCTTGCGGGTCTGATCTGAGGTTATAGCTACAGTCTGAAATGGCCTCATGAAAAATGAGTCATCTTTCAATGTCACACATCATTATTAGTATTTACTTTCAGTTATACCTTCGAGATTGTCCTTTTCTTTCTCTTCTGTCTTAGCAGCTGAGGCATTTGAATTGGCACCACTGAGTGGACAGTGTTTAGATTTGTGTGTTGGAGCATTAGTATCGCTGTGGAGGATGAGAAAGCTTCTGCTCTGTCTTATCCCTGTCTTTGACACAGCTAAGATTTGCTGATCTCCTGGGTAATAGGCTACACTGAAGGCTATTAAAAAGTGAGAAACCCTGATGAAATGTGTGGTTTCCTCTCCCTTCTCCTCCTTCCCCCAAAATCTAAACAAACTGAAAAAGTCCTGTCTCCCTGCAGTTTCTGTTTGAAATTGTTTGTCAAGAATCAAAATTAAATGGAGACTGCAAGTAGCAAGATTTTTCTTTTTCTTTAACTACTTGATTTTGCAGAAATGTGCAGATCTGAAGTCTGTCCTTGGGAGGAATTTGAACTTAGACAAAGCTCAAACCCTAGTTAGCTCCCGTAGCCAAAAGCCAGCTGGGGCAGCAGGGAGGGGAGGCAAAACCCTTGGCCTGGAAGGCTGCAGCTTGGCATACAGACTGTGTTATTGTTCCTGTTAACACTGTGTTAGCTAAGCTTCCCCATGTGATATAAATAATTAATTACAAATAATTCACTGGCTTTTCATGGTGAGATGCTCAGTTAATTGCAAGAGTAGAGAAATGTGTGTAAAGTTTCAGAGCGGTCAGTGAAGACCAGATCAGGATCACACCTTTGTTGTAGCAGGTAAATGGTTCGAGGCTGCAAACAAAACCAGCCCCAGAGAACAGAGAACCTCTCCCAGTTCTCAGGAAGTGTTACAGCTCCTGAGCCCTAAGGCAAGGCAGGTGAAAAGCTCCTGGGAAAAGGGAGGGACAGGAGTTAGTAACTGGGAGGGTGTTTCAGGAGGGGCGAGTTTTGGAAGGGGTGATGGCAGCTTGCGGATGAGAAGTACAGTGGTGGGAAGAAAGAATTAGAGGAAATGTAATGGGCAAAGTCATTCCCATTGCCAAGGAAGATATCTGGGTGAAGATGGTGTTTGGAAAGAGACTAAAGACACACATGCTCTACTTTCATGGGAAAGAAATTAAAGGAAAAGAATTGTTCTAAGAAGAGAAAACAAGAAATTCTTGTTCCAGATGTAAACTCAGCCCTGCAAAATCTGCCATTAGTGGGAAATGAAATTAATTCCCCATGTAACTAGAAATGGCAGTTCTCTTGATAGCCCAGTGCAGACTATTCAACCCCAGATGAATGCAATAACATTACAAATACTAATTTATTTTGGAAGAAATAGTTATTGTAGGAGGAAAAAAATGTATACCAGTGATGGATGAAGGGAGACAATGTGTAATAAACTGCACTGAGTGTGCCTGTATAGAGTGAACCTTATCAGTTTGGATGGAATTTAAGCACTTAGCCTGTTATCCTTTCTTTCAAGACAATGCAGTGATGGAAAACAGAACTCTGTCAACTCAGACAAACTTTTAATTCCACTTAACTGCATCTGAAAGGTAAATTTCAGTAAATGAATCCAAATTGCTTCCTTTTCACAACACATGGTGCTGAAATACAGTACTTAACTTCATTAAAGAAAAGACTGCTTTTATTTAAAGGAGACCTAGACACCTTTGAAGTCTAACAGGTAAATTGTGGTCAGATGACTTCCCTCCATATGGCAGCTTTGAGCTTGAAATTTCCATCACTGGGGCCTTGTTTGTTTAAATTACCCTGTCCGCCTCCCTGGTAAGGATCCTGCTCCAAGAGTGCCTGCCTACTGATGGTCATGGGAGGGGATCACTCCCTCCTCCAGCCTGCCTGTGCAGCCAAGTGAGCAGTGCCACCACTGCATTTATTTGCCCCGTGTTCAACCAAGGATGAGGACACAGCTTCAGGACCTCTCTAACTTGTAGTGGACCTGTCTCCCTGAGGGACTGCTCCAGCAGCCAGGAACAGCAGGAGCATAGGTGTGTTGGAGTCCCACCTTCCCTCCCTTGTCACACCTCATCGCTGTCCATGTTGTGTGGCCCCTTGGCTTTCCTCCAGCACTTCTGTCTACTGTTTCCTTCACTGTTCTCCAGGCAGGATTTCCTTCTCGGGAAACTTGCATGATGACGGTCCCTACCAGCCTCCAGGTTCCAGGGCATGGCATACAAATATCTACAGTCATCAGAAAAACTCATGGTTTTGACAGCTTGGGTGCAAGATCTTTTTGTCATGCTGAGTGGTCTCAAAACACCTCCTGGACAAAGGCTCCTTCCTGGTTCCTTGGTGGAAGCTGAATTGGCCTAAGCTCTGCTCTTAGTTTGCCCAATTTTTATAAACTCTGATGGATATACAGTGTCCAGAAGAAGACATTTTGGGCAGTTTAGAAGTGCATCAGTTGGTCCTCTCTCCCAGTTGTTGCCTGCCTCTCTCAAACATGCAGTCATGCTTCTGTGAAGGCATCCTCAGCTCCTCCTGAGCAGAGAGTAAAGCAAGGGGAATACTGCATTTTTCCCTTCTTAGTTTCTTACTGTTTCAACTTGATACCCCTTTAAGATGAGCAGATGGCTCGATGCCTCCTTTAAAAAAGCACTGGTGCTGGAAGTTCTTTCATGCCCTTTGCACAGCCCCAGGTACATAAACCCTTCAGTGAAAGTAAAATAACAGTGCTGTATAACTCAGTGCAGTATACATAAGAGGTAACATATGATACAGTGATGACATATCTTCCCTCCCTAGATGGTTTTTATTGAGGCTTCTTGGTTTATCAGGTTGGTCAGAGTGCACAGAACATATTAATTAAAGCTGTGAAACCTGGGCTCATCACACCGCTCTCTTGTGCATCACAGTAACGATGAGAAGTCCTGACATTCCTGTCCAAACCTGTAGCATCTCCATGCTAATAGACCTTCCCTGTCAGCTGGCCATGACTGATAACTTCTTGCCCCTTGTAAAGTCAAAGAGTTAATTTGTTATCCTCCAGATGGGGCTGAAGAGATGTGCAGCCTCACTTTCACCTGTTAAACACACGAAAGGATCCACATGTTTTACTTTGTTCTGTTTTTCTTTATAATGTGCTGTCACTGTGTGATAAAATGAGTGCAGATAAAGAAAAATATGCAAAAGCCTTGCATATTTACTTTCACTATTGTTTAAGTGCCTCACCACCAGTGTGAACTATTCACACAAAGCAGTAGGCAAATCCTGTTTTAATGAAAGCTATAAATACCTGAAAATAAAATCATTAGCGATAAAGCACAGTGAAGTGGTTTGGAAATAGAGACATAATTTGTATATAGATTTCAGTTTTGTTTCATGAAACTAAATTCTTTATTGGTAATGCAGTAGGCATTTTTTGAGTGAAATTTAAATCCATTATGAATATTAAATCCATATTTCTGAAGGCGAGCAAGTAACAAAATTGGAGCGCACAAAAGCTAGGATTTTTGAACAGTGAGGTATTTTTCAGCACTGGATATCCAAGAGCACTTTCTACTCCTTATTCCTCAATGCTGATTAAGACTGAAAATACAATGCAAGATGTTTTATGGAGCCTATTAAGAGCTTTCTCTTCCTTTCTTGTTTTTTACTTCTCATTTGGGTTGTGTTGAATAAAGATAATCTATATTATCTATTTATATCTGTCCCAGCTTGATGTATTTATGTCTTGGGCTGGACAAATCTATTGCTAGATTTGTTAGGCTGCCTGAGATCTGTCTGATGCAGCACAAACAAAATGTTTGCTTAGGATTCAGTTTCAGAAGAAGCGGCTGCTGAGTTTTGACAATCTCTTCTTCTGTGATGCACATCCCAACTTGTTCTGCTGTTTCTCAGCCAGCGCAGTCTCATTTCCTCCATCCATTGCCAGGACTCCTTTTGATTGTGGACAACCTGTTAACTTTTCCGTTCCATCATTTTCTGCTTAAATTTTCTCTTTCTCCAATACTCTTTCTCCTTGCCTTTTTAAACTCTGGCTGCACTTGCTTGTATGGGTCCTAGAGCATGGAGTAAGAAAGGACCCCTCCAGAATCTCCATCTTCATCTGCTGCACTCAGCTCTACCTCTCTGAGCACACTTTGCAAGAGGTTGTGATCATACAAACACTGCACTTTGCTTTGCAGTCAGTCAATGCCAATGGAAGTGTGGGATTTTGGAACCTGCAGCCTTCAGCAGAGCCTCTCTGAGATGGTGTCCTTGTCACCTGGCATTAGTGCAGACTGCAGTAAGTAGAAGGCAGATCTAGGCATCCTAAGCATTTTTTAATCAGGAGGTACATCTCCATTTTATTTCGTCATCTTTGCTTTTCCTACCATTTTCACACAGACATGTGCATGTCCAAGAACACTGCAGACTGGAAAAGACAGTATCAAATCCATTTATTCTTTGCTAAATTCATGGACATTGTAAAGCAGTCTAGGCTCTTTCTGCTGAAGCTTTTCCTTCTCTTGACAACTTGGCAGCCTTGTGGGCAGCCCCTGTGATGGTGGCCAGTGCCAAGGGGTCTGTTGGGATGAACTGTTGTCCAGATACCTGCAGTGAAAAGTCATTAGCAAAATCTTTATTTATGCTTATGCATTGGATCGGGTTTTTATTTCTCAGACATTAGAAATGCACTTAGTGGCAGAAATGCACTAAGTTGGAGAAAAGGTGCCTGTGGTTATAAACATAGAAGCCCATCTATTTTATCTATATCTTGCTTTAATGTTAGTGTTAAGCTACCATGGTCAAATAGGTTAGACTCTGTTTAAAGTCTTGAGTTTCCCACCACAACCACTCAGTCATAAAAATAAGGCTTCAAGACTAGACTTACAGTACAAAGTGTACCTGTGGACCAAGGCAAAAAAGGAGGGTGCTTATTCCACTGAAAGAGTTAACCCTAAGTGAGTTTGAGTGTCTTCTGTGTTAATGTAAGGCTTTTTTTCAGGCTATTTTTAGTCTGTTCCAGCAGTGTGTCCCACTGTGGTCTGGTATGCAAGAGCTTTGCTGTGAGGTTTGCAAACACTTGTATTTCTGTGTTGTGAGAACAGAGCATTTGTGTGTTATTGGAGCATGTGTTCCTTTGGCAGCAGAAAGGAAGGGCAGACCACGCATGTGATCCATGCACATGTTTGTTGTTGCCTGTGAATAACCGTGTACAGCAAATGGGCTCTGGAAGAGAGCTTGTTAGCAGATGTCGTCATGGCCCTTCCAATTTATAAATATGAGCCTTGACATTTATATTTTCCATATCCAGGGCTTTCACTAGCCAGATGTTCTGAGGATTGGCTTCTTGGAGTCTTTGACAATGAATCCTCATGGCATATTGTCTATTGCACACAAAAGAAATAAAACCATATATCTGGCTCTTATCAAACAGATAAGATGGGAAAATGCACTGAGTACCCTCAGGTAGTTCCTCTAAACCTGAACTGCACTTGAACGCAGCTCTACAAAACTCTTTACATTCACTCTGCTGAAAAATAAATTGTCTGGTTTAACAGGCAGAGAAAAATCAATACCCAGCAGCACATTTACCCTGCAGTTTGGGGTGTGGGAGACTCCACTTGCAGACATTGTAAAAAGTGCTGAACGGGCTCATGCCCAGGGTGGGTTGGATTCCTCAGACATATGACTGGGTAGTAAAGTACCTGTGCTCCCTGTATTGCAATTCTGGATACAGAGGATTTTCCTTTAGCAATTGTTTTTTCCTTATGGAGTAGGTGATGAGCAGCTCCACATTCAGACTCCTAACCTAAAGCACTACTCAGCTGACAAAATGTGGCTGTTTCCATCTTCAGAGCAAATGGAATTGCTCCCTAGCGTGGTACAGCCAGCACTGACCCTGCAGGGAGGTTGAACCTCAGTTCGCCTGGGGTTTGGAGCTGCTGGGGTCAGGAGCAAGACTTTTTCCCACTGCTGATGCGATGGAAGAAGGAAAGACTCAGCTGTGTCACAGCTGCTCCTTGCACTGCAACCCATCAGAGAGAAATGTTCTTAGAGTCATCTCAAAAACTGGGTTTGGGTTGAAGATGGGACCTTTGGAAGGACTTAGCTTGCTGTGTTAATGGCTGCCCTTCTGCCCCAGGGATACGTAGATATTGAAGAGATCACTTACCATCTGAAAGCCAGAACAAACCTTCTCAAACACCACAGTCCTAGGTTGGAATCAGTATGAATTTGAGTGACGTGCATATCTAGCAGTATCTAAACCCCAAAAATTGCAAATTTGCTGTTCCTCTTAGCAGAGTTACATAAAAATCTACAAAATGTAAAAAAATTCCTCTTCCAGTGAGTTACTGTAAAGAAAAAGAAATGTCTTTAAAAGTCAGTGGAAATGCAAACACACAACACTGTGAATGCTAGCCCAGAGGAAAAAGGTAAGGGATATGGAATTTATTTATTGTTCTGCTATTCCCCTTCTGAGTGTCTTGCCCTCGAAAATGAAGTGAGGAAAACTATGACAGGGGGGCAAGGTGACATTACTGTTTTGGTGGGCAGTTGGTTTATAGGACAAGTTTAACCACAGTTATACTGTCATAGCGGGTTTATCTAAGAAGACAGATTCATTGTAGAAACAGGAGGAAATCAGATTCCCTTACACTCCCAGCAGCACAGGGTGCACTGCAGGCTGGAAACACAGCAGGATCCTAAAGGGCAGCTGTGGTCTAAGTCCAGTTACTCACTGGGATGAAGGAAAAGTTGGATTTATATAAATTCATATGGTTTTAATGCTATAAAAGCCGGGTTCCTGCAATTATGAAAATGCCAGACCAAATTCAGATTTCGCTCGGTTCTCCTCTTTACAATTCTTGAAATAACTTAACTGAACAAAGTAAGCTTTATATCTGAGGCCTGAGCCCAGGATGAGGGAGCCAAACACAGTGCCTGTGAGCTGCTGGGTGTCAGGGATACCATGGAGAGACGTGGTGTGGACACTCCTAAAAGCTCAGTTTCTCAGAGGGTTATGACACCCAGCAGGGGAAGGTTTTGCAGTCCTTCCAGCCCTGCAGGCCAGCAAGCAGCTTTTCATGAGCCACTGATGGCATCTCTAGGCTTTCAGAGGGTTTGGAGGTGCTTGAGGAGAAGGAGTTTGTGCTGTGGCTGGTATCACTCTATTTGCTTTGCCAGCAGCAGGAGGAACCCAAACCTTGTGGGCAATGCAGCATTTTAATGTCCGTGGCATTTCTGCCTGGTGGAGGTGCTCAGGTTTTTTGGTTGGTTGGTTGGTTGTATGTTTTTGTTTATTTGTTTTGTGGGAATCTGTTGGCAAGAAAAATAAGCCAGTGCTTTTATTCAGTGGTACAAGCTTGAATTCAATACTGCTCCAAATAACAGGTTCAAAGATCTGACCCAACCTTAATTATTCTTACTAAGAGAGACACTGGAAAAATACAAGCTGTGAGCAGGAAAGTGAGGCCAGTGAATTAGAGAGAAAAATGTGATACAGACTAAGCAAAGAGAAAAACTGTTACGTGGAGATGGAAAAAGAATGGGGAGAAGGAAAAAGAAAATTAAAATCAAATGGAAAAATGCAGTATATTGGACATCCATTTAAACCAGTTTATATTTTGGTTGTCCGTTCCATTCCTTAATACATTGAACAGGCATCTTCTTAGCTGAAATAATTTTGTCTTAAAGAACAGTCTCAGAGAAAATACTTAATTTGACATGATGTTTTAGGTAGTTCCCCACTATCACCTATTCTAAATTATTTTAAAATCTGGAGGGGAAAGTCTGTATCTTTTACAGTGTTTAACAAAGAAGTGACAGGGTCAAATATATACCTCTCTATGAATGTATGTGTTCCCCAAGCACATCTAAACATCCCTGGTTAATTCTGTGCATCTGCAAAAAAAATTTGAGCCATAGAGCCCACACAATGCCAAACAAACACATAGGAGAGGGCAGAGCAAGTCACTCTGGTTCCAATTAATTGAAAGGTTGAGCCCAAGATGTAAAATACGGATTACGATTTTGACCACCCCAAGAATACAAATTCTTTTGCACGTGGGGGTGTATCGGTGAGAGCGGGAAGTTTGCAAAATACAGACAAAAAACCAGATATTCTCCTCATGCTTGGGATTTGGTTCAAAATCACCTGATTGCAGCACCACCAAATTAACTCTTTATGTGTTGTGTACCAGCAGGTTGCCCAAAAATCTTCACAGGTTGCATCACTGGCAAAATTTCCACAATACTAAGCCCATCTGTATATGCACCCTTGATGTTCTGCTTACTTTGTCTGTAATAACTGCAATCATTATCTGTCCAAGGACCAGTGGAACAAGAACAGGGTTATTTGATTCGTGATGATGAGAGCCTTAATTGCACATACAAATCAGGTACACAGCCAGATGTGTGCAGTGGGTGGGGGTGAGTCTGGGGATGGATTTGAACCCACATCACTATTGAGGCTATCACGAGCACATCCTGGCTCAGATGTCAGTGCAGAACTGGTGGAACAAAGGGCTCTGAGCTATCCCCTCTTAGAAAGGGCCAGGGTAAAACTGGGATGCATTATCCCAGCTCTGTGATTGCCTCGTCCCAGTGCAGAATCACGAGGGGATATTCTTAGGATATTAGAGAATCATCAAAGCAGTTCTTAGAAGGGCAAAGGAAAGAGCTAATGTTGTCATCTCCTGTCTCAGGACCACCCAGACACTGCAACAAATCATGGGTCTTCAGCTACATATCTTGAATTACTGTTCACAGGGATTTTAAAGAATTTAATGTCTTTTTTTTCTGCCTTTTTTTTTTTTAATTTTTTTTCTTTTTTTAGGATGACATGTAGTTTCCTGATGGGCTGGTTTTAATAAGGTCAAAATCTTTGTTGTTGCCAAATCAGAGAGGAATATAACATCTTTTAGTCATTAGATGAGAATGGGGTAATTACTCAGAGGGTGTGCTTCAAAGGTTATTGGTTTTTAAAATGTTCTGTATTTTTACACCATTCTGCAGTTGCCTGGAAAGGGGCAGCAGGCCTGATTCTGCCACTGCCACACATGTGGGTGCAGGGTTTGTATCTGCAGGGGTTTCCTAAAGGACTTAGGGGCAGGAGGCTGAAAATGGCCATACTCAACCTCCTCTGGGGATGGGGAAAGTTAAATCAGACTGTGAGGTGCAAGAATCTTTGCCACAAACTGGGCGTTCACTTCCAGAAAGGGCCCTTGGGCTGGGCTGGAGTTGTTTCTCACCTCCTCCTTCCCTACCTGGTAGATGCATCTTCCCATCCACCTGTGCATCACTGTGTCCCTCTGCTCTCAGGCTCCATTGCTGTGACAGCAAGCTCCTCTTTCCCTGCCTCTGATGCACTGTCCCCATCCCAGTCCCCTCTTCTGGCCCCATAGCAGATGATACACTTTGCCTTAACAACATGACCCACCTTTGGCTTTAGGGTGCCCCTGTAATGCTCAGCCTTGCTGCAGGTCAGTGTCATTCTGGGGCTGAATTTGTCATCACGGAGATGTTTTGCAGGCGGCCTGGGCCGTGGGGACCTGCAAATCACAGTGAGAGTCTGCAAAACACTTCAAGCTGGGTTAATGCTGGTGGTGTCACACTAACACTTCAAGGTCTTAACTCAGATCTGACTCAGGAGAGTCATAGAAGTAAAGTGATTTAACGAGGTTTTGATATTCCTTGGTGGGTGACTTGAGGATAAAAACCAAATCTTCTGGCTTCCAGCCCACAGCCCATGCTGAGAGGGGCCCAAAAATGCACCAGAGCAATCTGAGCTGCATTTCAGCATTGAGCCTTTTCCTGCTTACACCATCATGGCCGTCCTGGAGCCCCTTATCCAAGTGAGCTTTCATGTCAGACTTGAGGGCCAAGAGGGTACAGCAGCTGCTGCCCGGCCATGCCTGCTGTTGGGGAGCTGCTGTGGGACTTCAGAGGGGAGCTGTGTCCCCACCAGCTGCTGCTTTCTGCACTGCAGATTCAGCAGTTCTTCTCTTAACCACACTGCAGTCCCTTCCCTACCAGTCAGAGCCCTCACTGTAGCCAGAACTTGGCTGGGGTTCAGGACACCTGAATTCCAGAGATAGAGATCTTCAGAAGCCTCTCACCTTGCCTACCTTAGACAGGTCCCTTTGTGGGGAAAGGATTGTCCTCTGGAGATGTCTTGTTCCTCATATACTGTAGGAGGAAGACAGCTGACTAAAGCATGCATCTGGCATAACTACAATTAATGCCACCCTTTAAATCCTATTAAAGGGCAGGTCAGCTGAAGGACTGCCTGTGATTCTCCTTAACAGCACCTTCTGCAGGTGCTACTGGCAGTCTTGGTCCTGCACATTTGGGAGGTGAAAGTGCCTCACATTACTTTCCTTCATTCCCCAGGGATTCCATCCTTGTGCACAGTGCCCTGCTCTCCACCTGTGCTTCAGTACGTGGTGACTCATGGTCCTTGTTCACAGCTTTCTGTCCTTTCAGAGCCAGTGCCTGGTGAAACTTGTGCTTCCCTTTCCATCTTTTCCCTCAATATTCTCTTCTTTCTCCTAGAGATAAGCCATGGCAGATGTGGTCCTAGCAAAGAACAGAGGTGGGGGATTAGACCTCTGCCAGAGTACTTACACTGCCCTTTGCCTCCCCCTTTGCATGTGGGAGGTGTGCAGGTGCCCACTTCAAGGAGGTGAATTGCTTGCTGTCAGAGGAGCCGAAGCATTGAAATAAGATGGAATCAGAGCTCAACATTCCTCCCAGACAGAAAGGTGGTTCCCATTTGAGTCTCATCAGGAGAGCTCAGATCGACAGCGAAGGGTTGTTGAAAAGCTCCCGGTGCTGTTGCTGACCCCTCGGCTGATGGTGTGGCTGTCGCTGCCTCCCTGTCATGCTGCATTTGTGCTGCTTGCAGGGAGGGTGGGTGCTTGCACTGTGGAAAATGGCCAAAGATCCAGGCTCCCAGTAGCCCCTGGGCTAACAAGAAAATAGTACAGATAAGGCTCTTCTTTGACTCAACCCATGCCTTCTCTCTTGGCCCCAAACCAGTGTGTGATGGTGCTTACTCATTCAGACATGCTAAGGCAATCCTCTCCCACTACTGCAAATAAGCAGTGGCCTCCTCTAGACCAAAACTGGATGCCTTAATCAGATCCAGGTTGGATTATTTTGTTTTTTTATTTAATGAACTGAACCTTGTGAAAGCATGAGCCTCTTGGCCTCAATCCCACAAGGGACTTTAGGATGTGCTGAGTTGTAGGTATGTGAATACTAGCCTTGCTGGAAGCACTTGTGTGCTCACAGTGCTCAGCGTCCTGCTCATCTGGGACCACAAGACTCAGCATCCTGCAGGATTTATCCCTCAGGCTGCAAGAACAGTGTCTGTAAGGAAGGCAATGATGAAGAGATAGATGAAGCTTGGGGGCAACAGAGCCTATGTTGATCTAAAGAATCCCCTCCAGGAACACATGAAATAATAATAATAATGAAAATTTCAGGAGGTGGGGACTTCACATTCCCCTTGAGAGGTTACTCTAGTGATTTTCACAGTTAAATCGTTGTGAAATACTTCTAGTGTGATTTCTTTTCCCCCTAACATACTCTTTTTTGCTCTTGGTTGAGCACCTATTCTTTTCTTTCAAATGTGTGGTCAGACTTCTTGCCAGTCAGATTGTTTACATACTGCAACAGAGTGGTCCCACTGCTTTAGGGAGATGTATTTTTCAAAGCTTGATTAATAAATTTTGGTGACATAAATAGGTCTGGTTAGTTCCAAGAGTAATTGTCTTCACTTGCAGAACATTATTTCTGATCACCAGAAAAATAATGTGATCAACTCTTTTCACATCTGTTCATTAAATGAAAAGGGAAAAAAAGAGGGGCAAATTTTGTTTGAAAAGAAACAGGAAGCATATGCTTAATATCACTTAAGAAAACCCCTAGCCATCATAAGGTTAACATCAAATCACAAATGCAAAACAGTCATTATTGTATTTACTCAAAATTTTTCTTTCACTTTACTAGCTTTTTAGGTTTTCAGTTGAAATATGCATTTTTTTTCAAGGTTCAGACTAGCTTCTTTCATCAGATGTGGTTGGAAAGGCTGTCTGAGTCAACATTTGTTTACATTTATTAAAAATAATTGTCATGTGTTTACATAGCTCCTTCGATCCAGAAAAATCCCCAAACACTCTGTAAGTTATGCTTAAAAGGGGTACTTCCTCTCTCCTGAACAGAACTGTGTTGGGACTGAGGCAGGGCAGCAGATTAAAAATGCATAGAAATATCACCATAATGGGGTTGGTCCTCACCGCCTCAGAGCACCATCAGTTTTCCATGAGCTTCAGAACAGTTACTGGGACCCTAAAGGTGTTTTGGACTTAGGGCAAAAAGTACTGACAATATTGTCTTCTTGGAGCTTGCTTGGAGATTTTTCATGCACTTTGCAATTAAAGAGGCAGTGGTACCTACTGCACAAAGCACAGGGCAGGTGGTAGCTCAGCTAGACAGACTGTTTCCAGTTTGGGGTATCTCATTCCAGACAAGACACAGATCAGCTAAGGAGAGCCAGGGGAGAGAAGAAAGGATGGAGGAAAAGCACCTGAGGACTTGTGAAGAAATGTGGAGGGAATTGCTTATTTGAAAAAGAGAATGCTGAGGTGAAACGTTTAAATCTTCAAAACACATGAAAAGCTGCTGAGAAGAGGAAAGGAATAAACCTGTCCGTGGGGACAGGACAAGTTATGAACTTAGCAAGGGAGATTTGGTGAAACACTAGGCAGTAATTCTGAACATCAGAAATGGTGACATGCTGGAACAGATGTCTGCAAGGACTCTGGAATCGCTATCATTGTAGTGGTTTTTTGAGAATGGATTAAACATAAATATTAGGAGGGGTTTAGATCTTGTTCCTGTCTTCGGGCCAGATGGGCCAAAAGACTCTCGTGGTCCTAACTTCTGTGGTGTCACACATGATTAGAGGAGACCTGCTTATGTGGAGGAACCATACTGAATATTAGTTTGTGAGCTCCTTGCAAAGTATTCTCAAACTAAACTGAAGCAGAAATTCCCTCAACGGGTTGCATGTGTGTTTTATTTTTCAGCTTTAAAATGCTCCCAAATCATCAAGGTGCTTCAGCACCCACCCAGCAGAGAGGGCTTGAATCACGTAATTGGATTCAGTAGGGTCTGCGCACAAAGCCCGTGCCTGAGGCCCCATTTCTGGGGAAAGTTTTACACATTCTAATGATGGTAAGACAATGTATGAGTAATGCACTGATTTGAAAAACTGCCCTATTATCTGATCAAAAGTACAAGCTCATGAATATGATACCGCAGGTCATTTGGCTAAAACATACCTGGAGTCTTCCAAGTTTTTAAAACAATCCCATACACAGAAGCAAAATAGAGAGGTATGAACAGCAGAGCCAGTGGTTGCCTGTTCACCAGAGATCATGTGGAATGTTTTATTAAAGATATTTTTATCAGACACCAAAGACTGAAACACAGAGTATCCTGGGCTGGCAAGAGAAGACGTGATAATAATTCAGATTATTATCCCACATATCTGTGATTCATTTTCATTATTCTCTATGTTCATTTCAGGACCTCCCTAAGGAAGGTTTCTGGTTGAGTTCAGGGGACTCTGCTGCTGCTTTCATCCTTAGGGAAGGTCCGAGGGTCAATGAGATGCTACGTGCACATGCAAACATGCTCAGGGGGAGTTTGCAGAAGTCATCTCCTGACACCAGGACCACCTCTAAGATTAGGTTGTAATCTAACCTGGCTGTCCAGGGACTCTCTGTAACCCCTATGAAGTGAAAGACTCTGAACAAGAGTAAGCACTCTCCAGAGACCTCCTCTGGAATGAGGCGGACCACCTTCTGGGAAGGTTTCTCTCCCCATTCACTATAGAAACTGCCTCACTACAAACAAGGAGCAGAGATTTTACAAGGAGTTGTAGCATTTGGTTTAAAGGGATCATTCTAAATATCTCTAAACCACCTTGGCAGTCAGCTAAGAGTAAATTTGCATTTAAGAAAATGTTTTATATGGATAAACTGTGATTCATTTGCTATTAGCATGCTTTGTACACGGTAATGGAAATGCACTGTTCTTCTCTTGTAAAGCACTTAAGGACTTTTTCAAAATAAACAACCCCACATAGCTATTTATCTTAAGAATGCTTTTATAGAAATTTAATGTCTTGGAAACAGAAAATTGCCTCATTGACTGAGGAGAAGTGGTCAAAAATTCTCAGATCTTTCCACAGGAAACCCTGGGATCTTAAGTAAGCTGTAGGGTTTTTTCCCTAAAAAAACCCAAACTTTTTTCAAGGGAGAAATGAAAATCAACAAGAAAAAAACACAAAAAAACACTTCTAGAAGTTGACTAGAAAATGGAAACACCATACAGAAACACAAAATGTTGATTTAAGGCTGCTTTAGGAATCCCTTAGATGTAGTTGGCTGATGAGTGGGCTTGTGATTGTTTTACGAGCGCCCTGGCCAGCCCATGTACACAGGACATCCCTGAAGAGCAGAAAGATAGTTTGTGCAAAGGGACATTTGTATCTAACTGAAGGATCAAGCCCAAAGAATATGTCAGGAGCAGGATACACACAAGCTGCAAGTCTGAATGACATCTTGTGATGTTTTTTTAAATTGAAATTGAAAACCAGGTCCTCCTTGTAGTTTAAAATTTAATTCAGGGCTACATTTTGTGGTTCTGTAAAGTGACAATCAGTAACCAAAAGACAAGAACAAGCCCCTATCCATACATAGCTCAGGGAAACCTGGTACAGGGAAAAACCTCAAAACTGGGATCCCACTGTCAGTGCTGCCAGATCTGTGCACCACATCATCACTCAGCAGGATGAGATCTGGATCAGAAAGCCTCAGTGCCTTTCTGTTGGATTATGCAGTGTGTGTAGTACCTCATTTTGTCAGGTTTGCTTTAATGATGCCTTGTATTCACTGTGGGAAGGCCGTTCGTACTTGATGTTCCTTAAGTTCCAGGAGCTTGGATGCACAGTGTCTAATCTGGTATCATTCTTGCCAGCACTAAATTATCTGCTCACAAAAACCTGGACAGCTTTGAAACAGCAGCATTAGTTTATCACAGATCAAAATCTTTGTATTAAGTGACTTCAGCAGTTTTGATGCAATATAGCAGAAGTTCTAAAGCTTATGTGTCTTGTATCATCAGTTCGAGACATAAACCAACCGCTCACCATGGGAATTGAGATAAGAGCTTTCTCCAACCAGCCTTGATTTCAGAATTCTCTGTTTACAGTAGTTTCTTCCTCTGGAACAAGCACCACTTCTCACTGTCAAAGTCCTAATACTGGTTAGATGGATTATCTGCTTCTTTGAGCAACTCCTATGTCTTTAATTCAATACTGCCTTTTATTTTTACTCTCAATTCATTGCACATTAGTTAAGATCACTTCCAGCTACAGAACAAGTATCACACTCGAAGATGTGGTGACAGTATAAAGGATGGGGGAAGAAATTAAGTGACTTCCCCCAACACCCGGGGTGAGGTGTAACGTGCAGTGATTCTCTGTGGGATTTGGTGTTGACTCACATGTGTGTTTACCAATGCCCTGATCTTCTCAGGTTGTGGTTGACTCAGCACATTTGAAGCATCTGTTCTAAAAGTATCTTGGTATTCCTTAGATAGAAAAAGACAAAAGCCTTCAGTGCTTCTAAATTCTATTTCTCTGCATGAATCTGAAGTAAGGTATTGTTCCTTTTATCTGATATTATACAAGACACAGCCTTTTTCTTCCAAGGTCAAGATCTCGGATACTGTAGCTAAATATTTATAGGACTGCATAGCTTCTTACCCCATAAAAGAATTATTTGACAGTCATTTTCAGTGCCTCCATATCCCCCTCATGAAAGATTTAGAGAATCTGCAGGTATTAGTGTCACTTCTTGTTTAAAGGAGAACTTGCATTTTCACTCCTTGGTCCTCAGCAGAATGTCTTGGGTTTAAGTCCAAATTCCACCCTGTGCAGTTTGAATGCTCAGTTGTGCTGCTCTGTGACAACTGGTGGATTATGGATTATCCAGTAATGGATGCAATGGAGGCATTTTATGAAATGGAGATTACAACTTAAAACTTCCAAATCAATTGTAAATGGACCTTTCTGACCTCCAGTGTCATGGGAATCATGATGAATTCCAACCTGCAAATTCAAATCAAAGTACTAACTCAAGCGACAATCAATAAGCAATCACATTGCTATTGAGGCAAATCCACAGCCAGGGAAACTTAACACTGACTGAGTGTGGTTTTGGCATTGTGACTTGATCCAAAATGGTTTAAAGACAGAAACAGAAATGAACCTGCTTGATCTCCTGTGCTCAAGGTTATCAGTTGTGTAAGGGGTTCCAGAGAACATTTTTAAGACTTGTGAAACAGGGGAAGGATGTGTTTTGTGACCTCTCCTGGATGTGGTAGCCAGTCCTTGGTAAGACACGTCACTGAGATGTGGCAAATTTTTAGACCTGTGGTGGGAGGAAGGTACCTAAGAATATAAAAGAATGAGATCATCTGAGGTTATCCCAGGTCAGCACAGTGATACGTCTGTCACAGTCTCTGATGCTGGCCAGTAATGGATGCTTAAAAATGGAGTGTGGTAAGTTAGGTATATTAGGTGCAATCCCTCCTTTGGCTGTATTCTATCTGCAGCCAGTAGCTGAGGGACAACCTGAATCAGAGCTGTTTCCACACCATCACATTTATCACTCCCTGTTTATCTCCCTGCTGTCTAATGCGTATTACAATAGTAATAATAATAATTGTCATTGTCATTGTTGCTGCTACCACTTGGAAGGACAGTTCACAGAGTAGGGATAAGGGTCCTCCTGTTTAATTTCCTTCTCTTGTGTTTTCTTTTAGCACCACCACGTTGCCTTCCTATATCAGGATAACCAATGGCTACATCACAGTCAAGCCTCCCATCTGGATTTCAAACCAGCTGGATCAGAGACCGCGTTCCAGTCGCCCATCCCAGCCTCAGCCTACAAGCTCAGCCTCAGCCAGTCTTTTATGGCCATCAATAACATTTCCTGTCTGTGTGGCCATAGCCTCTTTTCTCCTGAATCTACTGCAGCCCTCCTGACCACATTAGTATTACGTGCAATCCCTCGGAATAGAGAAGAGAGATAATTTATGAATGAATTGGAGGTTAAGACAACAACATTTACAAGCTGGACCTTCTCAGTGACTCAGTAGTGCCTTCTAGCTGATTTTGTCTCTTTGCCCAGATACATTTTGAAATTCTAAAGCTTTATTGTAACACTGACTTACATCTTCTTTTTGTAGAAGGATCTTTATTTCCCATAGTGCTATGGGGTTTTGTAAAATATACATGTTCATATAAAGAAAAAAAAAAGAAAAAGAAAAAATGTATTTATTCGACTGGTAAACTTATTTTTCCTGTTGTATATGTTAATAACATCCCTATTAATCAGTAGCGATGGTGAAACAGATAAATTAATATTTTCTATATTTGTTTTCTGACAACTCTGCAAATATCTGAACTGACACCAAATGAATGCCTTCTTTGTTTCTTTAAACTATTACTTTTTGCAGTGACTGTCCAATAAGTACATTTCTGCTGGACTTCCTTATTTTACCTTTTTTATCTCATTAGCACAGCTTACACTGAATAAAGCAGATCCTGCTCTCTGTGGCCTATGCCTATTAGAAAAATAGGTGCATTCTTAATTCATTAGCTGCTACAACCTAAAATACCAGTTATTTTTATATGACTTAGTAAGTCATCAGTCAAGATAATCCTCTACATTCCCCGGTTTTCTTTAACTAAACTATTTAATTTCTTTGGAAATTACCAATTTCCCTCTTAGCCTTGGAATTAATTCATTAGCTAACACAAATTAAGACACTTTTTTCTTAATAAAAAATTGCTTTTAAAGTCTGGAATAATCCTACTGGAATTATTTTCTTCTCTCCCTCATTTTATAGCAATACAAGTCTACAACCCTTCCCAGCATAAATGAGAACAGAGCTTGGTCTGTCTGTAGGGTATAAAGATGTAGTGTCCTGTTAATCTATAGAATTTATTTGTACCATTTGTATTAATGCAGATGGACAACCTGGAGGCAAAAAAACATCTACAAATTTCTCTTCATCTTGCTATTATGAGCTGATAGAGTTGATACCTCTGTGCTGAAATAATTATGACTTGTCCAAAATCTGTCCAAGACCAGAGAAATTAAATTAACCCCCGTGTTATGGGGACATACAGAACATTCTTTCATTTGTAGGCGACGGTACCTCTGCTGCTCTGGATTGGATAGATATGACACTTTATAGTCAATGAAAAATTTGTTCCCTATCCAAGCAGCTACTGCCAATGAATGCAATGAACAACATCTAAGGGGGAAAAAAACCAACAAATCATGCCATCTTAAAAGCTATTATATTTAATAAGGCACGTTGATGTTTTTTCACCACCAAAACATGATGAAAAATCCCTTTGGATAAAAGAGTTTCAACCAGAAAATTAGTTTGGGTTGGAAGTGTTTTTCTTTCAGTCATCTACAAAACAAAACTCCAAAATACATGATGAAAACATCTTAGTTAGAAAATAAGTTTCAAAACCAGAAATATACAATACAAGATTGTCTTTATGGAAAAGCAGTGCTTTTTCACCTTGGAAAAAAGAAAATAGTGATGTGACCATTATAATAGCAATCCTGATAAAAGTCTGACTGAAAACAGTCCTGTCAGTTCCCCAGCAGCCCTAGAGCCTGGTCCCCAGGGCTGCAGGTATTCCATGCAATCTGCAAGTCTCTACAGTGAGAGATAGTTCAGAATTCATGGTTTGCTTGTCATCATACCAGTAAAATCAGGCAAGTAGGTTAGAAAGTAACTCCACTACGAAAGTCACATGGTTTCATTTCAAACCACAATGAAATACTGAGCATTTCCATCATGAATCCCAGCCCATTGTCTTGCAAAGGCCTGGGATAATACAGATAACTTCTTTCTGACTTACTGGCCACCATGACCCCCAGCCTTTGCTCTGTTTTTGACAGAAGGTTGTGTAGATTTGTGTTCAATTTAAGTGGGTACAGCAGACAGTGCTATAAGCTTCCCCCTTTTCTTTTCAAGCATAGCAGTTGATAAGGCTGAATTGAAAAATTTGAGCTTTGCCCCAAATGTGAGATTCAAACGGGCCCCGTGCATACTTTCATATTGTGTATTTTGGCTAGCAGAAGATTAGTGATGTTAGTTTTGGACAGAAGCCATTCACCTTGCATAATATTTATTGCACAGAGATGGATATTGGAAACATATTTTGAAAACTTTCATTTCAGTTTTATTTGAGCTATTACCCTAGAAATGCCTTCATTTGAATATAATGGTTTAACAGACTTTCAAATTCAACCTTTATGCATTTAAAATAGATTACTGGTTCTCCTGCTGTGTTCAAGGCAGAAATGAAAACTGAATTATAATGTCTTATTTACACAAATGGAACTGGAAATCAGGTAGGCAAATCTTAAGGTTGATGATAAGTTACATAGTAAAAGTGAACAGCCAACAAACCAAAACCCATTGGATTTTATTTGTTGTAATCAGATCGAGTCCAGAAATTATTCTGTGGTACTATCCCAGGAGTAATTCCAGGGTTGGAAAACTTACAGTATAAATAGACAAGACCATGTAAAGATAAGGGAGAGAAAAAAAGAGCAGAAAACAAAAACAACTTGTCCAAGGCTGTAGGGAAAACCACCAACAGCACCAAGACTAGAAATTACAGTTCTATGGTTACCCAGTCAATAGGCTTCTCCCTAAGACTCTGGGACTTCTTTTAATATTAGGAGCACACACATCTCCACACTCTCAGCTGTCATCACACTGCACAGAATAGTCACTCCATTGTCACCAGCGACATTTTCTGAGTCACTCCGCCAATGGACTGTAAAATTCAATATTCATTAGCTCAGATACCGTGGTATGTTTGGCTATCTCAGGATGTAAATAGCTTTGGATATCAAAGTATGTTTTAATGGCTTTGCATTTCCTGTCATTTTGTCTGTAATTCCATGAAAATAATGAATTGTTACTGGAACTCACTGAACTTCCCGTGCACTGGCGCCCCACATTTATCGTACTGCAGTGCAGGTGTCAAAGCAGGGTGTCCCCTGGATTTGGGGTCTGCACAAACTGACTTCTGCCACCTACAAGCGGTTGGCTCACTTGGTCATCTGAGCTTTCTCTGGTTAAGGGAGGAGACACGACTGACATCAAATATAAGGTTAAGCAGGTTCCTATAGGTCTTAGGAACGCCACATGAATGGCTTCAGCACAGCTCTAGAACCATGTCCTTTATTCTGTTGCCTTACCCTAAGTACAACTTAGGGTCACTTTATTCAATACATGGCATGTAAGCAGAGCAATACTGGATAATGAAACCCTCACTGTGGTTGATAAAACGAGTTCTTTGCTAATCAGCTACAGCAGCTGATTAATAATTATAACTGTTTTATTAGTGAAAGCACAGTAATTCTGGTTATCACAGATCTATGCACACTCATTTCAATGGGCCATGGTTATAGTCACCGTGAGTTTAGAAACTGTGCACCAGATTTGATACCAGCTCATGAAGCAACACTGACTACCAGCTTCACAGGGCTTCAGTTTCCTCTCAGAGTTTCTCAGAAAAGTAGGAACTGATTGTTTCCTTTCTTCTGAAGGAAAGCTCATATTGCCATGTAATCACAAGATTACAAGAGCAGGAGATTTAACAAAAATATTCATGCCCACTACATCTAATAGCAAACACTGGTGACATTGTTTAGCAGTGAGAACACAATCAAGAATCACACGGTGTCTGGAAATTTAGGACACGATTCTGGATGAGTCCAAAGCTCAATGGTCGTATGATTCATATTTTCAACTCAGCTACAAGTGACACCAAAACAATTCATGTTATATGTTAACTGTAGAATTATAAATAAATGCTAATTGTCTGCCAAGGTCTTCCCCTGGTGGAATAAAATATCCCACATCATCAGCAACAGATCTAACTTCCACTCTTCCATTGTTTTAATGCTTTTCTTGCTTATGTTTAACTATGGATGCTATATTAACATGCACTGCCACTTGGAGAACCAGTCAGTAAGCTGGGACAGAAGGTATTTTATATTTTATGACTAATATAGTTTCTCTGCAATCCCTCGGGCGTTTGAATTATGCATTTTGTCTTCTGGTAATAAGTGATGAACATGATTTATGATAACTGTGCTTTATACAAGTGTCAAAAATCTGCTTTGTTGAACTTCCCACTCCTCCAAGCTCCACTGTAATTTAGGAACACCCAACGTACAGAGTTGTATATTTATCTAAGTTCTTCAGTATACAGTTGTGGGGGGAGAGAGAGAGAGAGAGAGATGGCAAGAGGGAGAACTTAATCTATGTCTAGTGCATTGATTAGTCAAATGATATGACTCAGTCATCACCGTAATACCACTGTTAGGGAGGAATTTCCCATCATATATTTATGTTAGAGAAACCAAAGTGCCAAAGTTATTATCTCAGCATAAATGTTACCATTCCAAACTTTGCTTAGTACCGTATTTCTATTTTATATCCAGAAACTATATGGGCTCGTCATATCTCTGAAGTGATCAATGTTCCATGGAGTGTGCTCGAATTCAGCTTCAATTTAAGCTGTTTCAGCTTAACTGAAGTAGAAATAAAATTTGCTGAAGTTTGAGGTCATGGGAGGTGGGGGAAGGAGGTGTATGTGTGTGTATGTTTATGTGCATGTATGCATATTGTGTGCGTGTGTGTTTTGTCCCAACCCAAATTCAGCCTTTCCTGTGACTAACTTTTCAGGAGGCACCTTAATCTATCTAAAGGCAGGGAGGACTTTCCAATAAGTAGTCGATACTTTTCTTCCATGGGACTGATTAACCATCCTGCAGATTCATACTCCCACTGAATTTCAAATTGCATATTTGTCAGTTTTCAGTTCAAAGGTATTTCAAATATTTTTTCCTGTTCCGCCTCCTGCTTTTGTGAACTGTTTTGAAGAGTGTAATAAAAAGATGCTTTCTAATATTATTTTATCAAAATATTTTTGTAGCATAATATATTAATAAAATGTTATTATAAATCCATAGCACAATAATCTCATGTGTCTTGATTCTTTCCTTTGCACTAAAAGCCAGAGAATCACTAAAAAAAGGGACATTTTGTTTGTAGGGCCTGGGCATGCTGCTTCTTTTACCCAAGACCAACATGGGATGGAGGGAATCATACTCTGTGGAAGGTTCCTCATCAAATTTCGTGGTTTCATCCAGTCCATTCCTGCAGAGATGTGTAGAATTTCTCAACATACCTTTATATTGGTGAGAAGTCGCTGCACTGGGGTGTCTTTTCTGCAGTCAGTGGGCATTTGTCAGCCTGAGAGAAAGCAGAACTGAGCTCTTTCCTTTTAACTACTCCCTTGCCTCACTACTAAATCCATCTGCCTGGATACTTACGGTTGTAAAACAACATTGCAAGTCAAGGAGCTGCACCAGCAACACCAGTTGCTGTCACTGCTGTTAGACCTCAAGCGCTGCTCCTGGGAAACAGAACCATCCCTTACCTGGGGCAAGAGGAAGCAAAGCCAGAAAACCAGCCCTTCCACACAAACTGGCTGGAGTGTGTAGAAAAGCCGAGATGAAGCATCCACGTTCATTCCTGGTGGCTGCAGGAAGCTTTTTTCTTTTTTCTCCCATGCAAATTCTTGGTGTGTCCTTTGAACCACTGTTGTTGCAGCTGGCAAAAAAAAATTATAAAATAAAACCAAAAAACTCTGGGATTGTGTCTCCATTGAACATGAAGCAGAAGCCACCTCTCCACACCAACATACAGAGGCACAGAGATTCACTCATTTTTCTTGGCGTATTTCTCTTTCTTGCATCCAAATCCTGCCTCACAGCTGATACCGCAGAGTTCTTGCTGATCGCAACATCATTGTTTACTTCTTAATTATGTGCTAAATCATTTGGTCTTTAACACATTATTTTGAGAGGATTCCACCAGGGTGGCTGTTTTAGAAATACCCACTATAGGAAATGCAGTGGGAGGTATAAACACTTGAGCTGGTTTGAATGAGCTACCCATGGCAGAGGAGGAAATGCTGTTGCATAATAGAAGGGAAACTGTCTAAACACGAAGTTAAAAAGAGCCCATCTCTTGAAATACCAACCAGTAAAAGCTGCTTGCCATCCTATCCTTGGAGTCACAGCCCATCTGGAGAGTCTGTGTGGTCCAGCCATGGGCTATCCCTGGCCATGGGCAGTCCCAGCCTGCCAAATCCTCTTGCTCTTAAGGATCTTGTTCAGCCACAGGTCTGAAAATGATACAAACCTTCAGCCAGCAGCGCCAGATCCTGGCTCAGTGGTGCTGTTTCCTTAAGCCTCTCCTTCCCTTGACCTCTCTCTGTGCTCCCGGTCTCTAATTGCAGCTTTTTGCTCTAACTTGAGATCTTCCTGTTTATACATTTGCACCAGGAAGAGGGGAAGCTGTGATGGGAAAAGCTCAGGACAGAATATTGGGTTTCTTGTGGACCAGCTTAGTATCTTACATTCCCATCCAGCAGCCTATCTCTCCTTTTTGGATCAGTGCTTCCCACTTCCCAAGCCACCTGAGTGCCACCCACAAGTGCTCCCCATGCTGAGTGGGTTGGAAGCAGTATTTAGGTAAATGAGGCCTCTATGTGCTCTCCATGTCTGCTCTGTGATTTCCTATTATTTCAACTTGTGACCTTTGAGCATTTTCCACTGAGAGTACAGACTGCTGGCTGCACTTGTAATGTATCTAACACCTTTTCTCAGTCTATTGCAGAATTAGGTGAGGCATCCCCACGGGCCAGCAGGCCACAGGCAGCTGTGCCCGAGCAGAGTTTGCAGCACTGTTGTCCTGCACCGCTCCTTGGTTCAGGCTAAGGATGGATGGTTTCTGAAGAGATGCTCGGTGCACGAGTATCCAGCTGCAGCCTGCTGCCATATTTCATGGTTTGTTTGCTTGTTTGTTTTAAATCAGTCTTAAATTACAATACAGAGTGTTGTTGGTCTTCTCTTTCTGATAAACATTCAAATGGGGGAAAATTACCCAGGAGACATTTTGCCTTTTGGAGTGAGGGATGTAATTTTCCAGCAGAGAATTCAGGCACGAAATGCCTGTGTGTCTTCCTCTTCTGACTAGTCTCTTTTTTTTCTTTTCTTTTTTTTTTTTTTTAAAGCACATTTTGCTGTAAGCAACAAGCTAATGAAGGTTTTGGGGTTGTTTTGGGAGTTTTTAGCACATCTCTCCCCTTAATCTCACTGCAAATTTGTCAGTATTTATTAATGATTGAACTTCCTACCTCTCCCTGAGCAGAGGTACTAATAGAGCTTTCCTTCTATCTGTATTTCTTGATGCCTTTCCTTATGAAACTCCTAAAAATTATTATATTTGAGACCTCCAACTGTATGTGAACAGTTTCAAAAGTTGCTAGCCAAGGGACAGTTCCAGCACACTGATCACAGAGCCATCATCAATTCACAAATGAGGCTACAGTTTGACTGGCAGGGAAATGTATTTGAAGCAGCACATCTGAGGAGAAACACACCGTTGTTTGTGCTCTTAATCCCCACTGAATCAGGGCTGAGCTGTTCCTACTGACTGCACCTGATTTGTGGAGGGACAGAACACATCATGCCAAGATGGGGGAAAGCTGGAGCTCAGCTTAACATTATGGCAGTTGTCTCCTCCAGGCTCATCCCAGAGATGTGTTCATCCAACACACAAAAAGGAGCTCTATAATGTCTTCAAGGGACAAAAGGGGGCCACTGAAAAATATATTAAAAATCCAGTTGGATGTAGACAGGGAATGTCCAAACTCAAAAATAACCAGGCACCACAAGTCTACTGCCCACAATGGAAACAATAGTAACAGGAAAGGTTTTATATGTTTAGATAGCTAAATAGCTGGATGGTGGAACTACACTTAATATCACTGGGGTCTTAAAATAAAAAACATTGAAATTTATATTGAGCATTGCAAATTCTGTATTATCTTTTTTAACATAGAAAGAGCAGCAAGTGCTGAGCACCTGATTCTTTTGAGCAGTGGGTCCCAATCCTGCAGTCTCAAACACCTTGCTCCACAGCATGCCAGGACATTGTTAGCGAAGGCTGCACCTCTGGGTGCAAGCCTTCATGCAAAGCACCACACTTCATTCCATTTTCATTCCGTTTTCCGCATTTAATAACAATACAGTTAAAACTGCTGAACAAATTACACAGAGCCAAACCTCCACCAAGCTGATTTTCAGAGGAATGATAACAATAATAACTGCAACAGTAAGTTCACGCTCACAGCCCTCATTCACACCTGGAGCTCCCTGCCTTCTTGGAATGAAATACAGTTTGAACAAAGGGACCAAGATAATGTGAGAAAACATCAACAACTGGCAGATAGAGGCAAAGCAAATGAAAGACAGATGTAGGAAGGAAAGTGAGAGCTTTTTGCTTTGATTTGCACTTATCCCATATCTTTATTGTCCTAAGGAATATCAGTTTGTTGTCCTAATGATATCAGTTCTCCAGTCCTCTTGTGACTTATGATGCACTTTTTCTTTCTTCATATGAAAGCCATTGGTTTCAATTATAATGTGATAGATACACAGCCTCAAGCAGCCCTATGTATCTGAATTATTTGAACAGCAGTGCAGTAGGGCCCTTTTTCTTTCCAGAGATCTCTGCAGCTGTTTGTCTTGGCAAGGGTAGGTTTGTCCCCAGATTCATCCTGTTTGAAGTCCTTTCCACCCACTCAAGTTAGCCTGAACATTCACCTCATTTTTAATGGGAGCATTATTATCTTCAGTTTTGCACTGGCAAAAATAATTCTCAAAAGGCAAACAGACAGAAACTCACACCTACCCATGTTTCTTGAAAATCGCCTTCATCCAAACTAGCAAGCAAACATGCACTTTGAGGAATTTGCCAAGAATTGTTTTTCTCTTAGCAACTGTCCAGACCAAAAGTGGACACAGATATAATCTGTAATATCATCTCTCAACCAGAAGGATCCTCTTGAAGGCCCTTTGTTCAGACAATGTGTGCTCTGCAGACACAGTGGTGGTGGTTGTGTAGTTTTATGATGGACAATGCTGGCTGTGTTCTCTGGCTGTGCCCTGAGGGCAGGAACCAGTCAACACAATAACCTTGTCCTGTTGCTGGACAAGGCAACTTTTCCTCCATGCAGTTTATGAGAAGCCAAAGATTTGTTCTTGACCCTGTTTGTGGCACTGAGTCTGACCTGCCACTGCTGAGTCCTTCAGGGAGACATCTCTCTGTGCAGAGCCTGGGACTAGAGGTAAGCTTGGCTTCCCATCACTGCAGGTTTAATGATGTCACACCAACACCTGGGTCTTTCCCTGTGCTTGAGAAGGCCTGTAAAAGGACATCTGAAGTGAGATCATGATGCATGTGGAGAGCAAAATTCTGAGCCCTGGTTGGTTTCTCTTCATAACACTTACCTTTCCTTGAAATCCCAACCTTTCTGGGCCGTCTTAATCCCAAAGCATTAACACCAAGGGAGGTAGGGGGGATGGAAAAGGTGAAAGTATTGGTGTTAATGGAAGACTCTGACATGAAAAGAGTATCCCAGGTTTGGAGCCTCTGTTGCCTGCTGCCAGCAGCAGGCCCTGCCTGAAAGGAAAAGTACCTATCTCAGCATGCCGTCAAGGGGAATAATAAAACCCTGGTCATTCAGAGCCAGGGAAGAGGAGAAAAACACTCATAAATGTGCAGCTTATATTTCTCTTGAACTTTCAAAATAATTTTTTCTCCCACCCAGAGATTAGTCACAGAAGCAAATGATACCATATCTGGGAAAGAAGTTGGATGGATGGAAATGATCTTTGGGAAGAGGGAGAGGAGGAAGGGAGCAGACGTATACTTCTGTCTCTCACCTTCCCCTTTCTCTGAGCCTGAACATACAAATGAAAGAGTTGGGGAAAAGTCAAGTGTTTGGGTCCAGCCTAAAGGCAGGGGGGGTTTGGAAGCCATCCTCAAACAGTGGGGTTTTTCTATTGCTGTCAGGTGGGTTTGGGGAGCTGACCTTGCCACTACATGATCCCCTCGAGCTCCCACTCTGCAAGAAGCTTGATTTCTCCCAGAGGACCCCAAGAAATTATTTTCAACACATTTTTCCAGACACAAATGAAAAAGAAAAAGCTAAGGGACTAATGAAAGCATGCTCATAAATGCTGCTCTCTGGGAAAGGCTAGCGCTTGCTATGGTTTTCAAAATAAAATTCCAGGTCCTCTAAGCACTTCTGAAGCCCTGAGCTGGGTTTCAAAACACCCAGAGGTTTCAGGTAAAGAACAACCTCAGCCTCATCTTAATAAGGTGGGAAAATGAGGAGGACAGTGGATTTTATGACATGCCTGAAATCACAAGGGACATCTATGGGAGCAGGATTCAGAAGGCAGCCCTTCCTCTATGGTACACTGTTCTCCAAAGCATGGCTCATTTATTTCAATTAATAGACCTTTATAAGGGCTCCCCTGCCACCTTTATTTGGCACGAACTACTGCAAAGACAGTGAATTAAAAGCACCAAAGGACATCATTTTCCTTTAGTGTTTAAAGAAGCTGTTTCCATAAAAACAGACTATGTGAAATTTGCCCAAAGGAGTAAACTTAGGAATAACATAGAGGATTAGAATAAAAAAATAAATGTCTTAAAAATCTTTTCTCAGACAAGCTTGACCTGACAGTTCAGCTCTGGAGTGGTCTTTCTGTGTAATACGAGTCAAGTAGTTCAACCAGGACTGGCTCCTGTCACAACATTCACTCAAGTGTTGCAGGATTATGGGTTTCTCCAACCACGAGATGAAATTCTTTAAAAAGTATAAAGCAATGTATGCAGCCCACTGTCTTCCCATTTTCTCCCTTCAAAAACGTACAGGGCAGGATTCAGTTCAAGTACCATGCACTGTCTGAAAGCCATCACCCAAACTTGTCTCCTTCAGTGGTGCCACCCAGTCTGACTCAGCCCTCTGAGAAGTATTTCCAGCTTAAGTGATTTGCCTGCTATTTTCACAGATCTCTTGTGCTTGGTCTCAGCTTCTGCCCTGAGAATGCAGTTACACATGTAATGTTTGCAAAGGCATTTCACTTTATCTTCTATGATGGGCAGCCCACTTTGTTTAAAAATCTAACCCAAAACCAAAACTCAACAACTGGCTCATATTCAGTGTTCATACAGCTCCACTGTTTGCTGTGACTCCACAAAATATCTCTGATGTGTTATGGCAGAACTTGTCAGGCAAGCTGGGAATAGGACAAGGTGCAAAATGAGCTGTAGTCTCCACCTAAAACACCTACACTGTAGGATCAGCCCAGAGCTTGACCATTTCAAAAATTACGATTTCATAGAATTGTAGCCCACCATCATTATCTGCATAACATACTTAGGTCAAAATTGCAGGACTGAATGATGCTGAGACATTCAGTGAATGCTCCTAACCTTGAGTGGCATTTCTACTATTTGCATCTATTTTTTACCTCAAGTAAACTCAAAATAGTCCACTAAGAGAGAGAAATGTGTAGCTTTAACTTTGGCTTGCAACGACTTGTTGTTACAATGTGCTTTCATACTGTAAGTTCAGAATTTAAAAAAAACCAACGTGGTTTGTACAAAACATGAAACAACCAAATTTTCAATTTTTTTAAGCACCCAAAATAATAACACAACTGTCATTGATAAACAGCAGAAATATTTAAATGTCAATGAATGAAAAACATCAACATTTCTACTCTAAATAGAAGTGTTGCTTAGACTGTTAATTCTATAGTTTCATTGTTGACTTGCACCTCTCCTCTCTCCTAGCAGAGATCATTCCCCTGTTCCTCCTGGTTTCCAGACCAGGAACTGGACTTTGATTAGTCCAAATGGACTTTTGAGGTCCATGATTTGCATGGGCCTCTATAACAAGAGCTTTTTGAGTACTCCTTCCTTCTGAGTTTATAAGGCCTGTTACTAAAAATAATTGCTAATGGATCAAACTTCTTGCAACCCTCCCATACTTCAGAAGTGCTGAGGACTTCTCTCTCTTAGCAAACATTGCTTTGAATGCAAGTACTGTGTGAAGCAAACTGTCATTGCAATGTGATAATTTGATGATGATGATGATGATGATGATGAAGTGCTGAACCAAAGCAATAATCTTGGGTTAAACCATAATCACAGCACTGCAAACCGTTGGTAATCATGGAAACTTCATATTCAGTGTGGCCTTCTGTGCTGTTCCGAGATATTATGGGAAATGGCCATAAGCAGGCTGACAGGAATGTATTTTTGCTGTTATTCACAGCTTGTGGCATGCACACTACATGCCAGAGGTCATCAGCTTGTGGTTTATTTTGAAAAACTGGCTTCATGAGTAAGACCCAGTGTTTGAAGATGAAGTTGTCTGCAGTCCTCTGTTCTCTTTGTTGGCAGAAATGAGGCACCATCTCCAGCTTCATCTCCATAAATTGTACTCTCTTTTGCCCATGATTTCTTCCATGGCAGTAGTCTGAAGTCACGCCTAGAGGATCAAACTGGATGGAATTACAACATGCTGCTGATAAACTACCAGGTACTGAAGACTGCCTGACCGGTGCACTGGCAACCCAGGTACCAGCCTCTCAGAAGGAAGCAAAGCCTGGTGTGACACCAGTGGGGGGAGAGTTGTGATGGGGCTCTACAAGTTGTAGAAGACCTCTCTCTAAGGGTCTTGTTTTACTCTGAGGTCTTTGTGCTGCTGGCACTGAGCTTTTTGAGGATCCATGAGAAGGGCTGTGGGTGACCACGCTGTGCTGCTGTCTTCACTGGGGCTGTGAGCCCATGCCATAGCTGACACCAGCAAGGCACAAGCCCTGAGCCAGCAGTTGTGGGGAAATAGCAGAAAGATCATCCTGAATGCACAGGTGCAGAGGTTTGAGGATTCTATGCTTGTGTTGAAACAACATTCTGAAAGCCATGGAATGCTCAAGTGTGTCAGTTCTTTCCACCTTAGAAGAAACCTGTAAGCAGTGGGGGAAGAGTCCACATCTGCTCTGTCTCCACTGACCACAGGGCAGCACAGAGCAACGTCCACTACACACCAGCTTTCAGGCAGTGCCATGTTGTGGAGCCTAAACCCATCCACTAAAATGCATTCTCTGAAATACTCTTTCAGCTGGTCGTGATTCCTCACGCTCCTCTGTGCTGGGACACACAGATGCACAAAGCCAGCTCAGCTCTGGAAAGGCAGCACAGGGAACTGCCCCTTGCTTGGGTGGTTGTTGAACAGCTGTTTTAGCTATGACATAACTGCTTTTAAACTTCAAAAGAAATCTATTTCTGAGCTGAAAACATACGGATTGTTTCATAAAAAAGGCAAGGGTGAGATGTTAGCAGGCCATGTAGCGGGTAGTGGACACAGTGGAATTGCAGAGTACACATAGCATCCTGTCAGCCCCGTCTTCTGCTGACTTTCACTCCTTAGGGGTCCAATACCACACTTTTTCTCAAGAAATAACCTCATCCATGCCAACAGAGCCTGCTATTCCATCTGCTGGTAGTCACAGTGGAATGTGTTTGCTTTGGGAGTGATTATGTGCTTTGCTGGTAGGCTCAAAGGACAGATAAAAACTAGTGCCCAGCTCTGCAGGGTAGTCTCTATTGAGGTGAATGAACTCATTAGTAAAAGATTCCTTTAAAACATTGTGTTGTGCAAACCCAATGTGGATTAGACAATTTTTGTGCAGTAAGTGACGTTCAAGCACGACCAGACACAGCTCAGCTCTGTTTCATGCTACCTGCTGCCCCTGGGAAAACTTTCTGATGCCAGCTGGGACAAGACGAGAGAGTGAAAAAGTCATATTGACCAGGCTTGGATGTCTGAAAATCTTACAATATGCAGAGAGTGACCAGCTTTTCAAGAGAGTTGTGAGGCAGCAGGTCACACAGATGCTCTGTGACACTGGAGCTGCACATGAAATTCTGGCCAAAAAATATTATGGGAATGTTTTGCTGCAAAACCTGATTATTGCCTTAGTGATATGTGCACGGAGAAGGGAAGTGATTTTACTACAAACAAACAAGCAAACAAGCAAGCAAATTCCTGTCTGGAGCTACATCATCAGTCTGCCAGACCCAAAGTTTTTCACTGCCATGGGAATGCTTCCGTTCCCATGAATGATGACTGAAAGCTTCATCTTGCAAGCAGCTCTCTGAATTAAATGGCTGACTTTAACTTATTGATGTTGGCAACTAGAACATGGCCATGGAAGAGAGGTAGGGAAAAGAAAAGGATGTGCTATGTTTAAAAATAAAGAAACGTCTCTCAACTGCCAAAAGCATGGTCGGTGGAGGGATGCTGTGGTGTTTCCAGACTTTGGCAATGAAAAGCAGTGATTGTTTAGCTGTTTTGGGGAAAGGGAAAGGTTCCAGCAGCATCATTGCCCAATTAGTCCTAATGATGCTGCTGTGGAGAAGGAGCGCTCTTGTGAGTGTGTGAAACAGGATGAGGTCCTGATACGATGCGCAGCAAACTCAGAACAGTGTGGTGGAGGTGAGGACCACTGGTCCTGTTGGATCCCTCCTGCAGAGTTCAAGAGGCCTGTTAAATAAGGAGCATGGGGAGCTGCTGTTTCACTCCCTAACCTGTGGACCAGCTACACAGAGAGCAATACATGGTCCCTTCTTTCACCTGAAGGCCACTGGGGATAGCAAAGCAGTCAATGCAATATGTGGAGTAAAAATGGTTATAGTTTAAACCAAGAACTGCTGGTGCCAGTATGTATTGAACACCTCACTTTATGTACTATCTTTGTGTTAGGAACCATGTTAGCAACTAAGAGAGCTTGAGAGAAGACTCTGATGTGAGACATTTCAATGCCTGCTGAAACCCTCGTGCTGGCACTGATCAGCTCTCAGATTTTTAAGGGCAGACTCATGAACCAGGCATCCAGTGCTCTCTTACCAGATGAGCAAGTGGAGAAAACCTCACCCAAGCAACACAGCCTTCAGGAAACATATAGGGAAATATTTCCACATCACTGAAAGTGTTTGCTTGGAAGTCTTACTCTGGGTCCAAAACTGCTGTCAGTTACTGCAAATCCAAAATAAATGTAATAATCCTCAGTTAAATCATCCTGCCTCTAGATTAAGAGTTATATTCAGCAGCTCTTTCCTGTAGACTAAATATCCTTGCATAAATTCATTCTGGCATCAGAGAGTTCCGTAGGTGGGTGGTTTTGACAGGAGTTCATGCCAAGTCCAGAGCCAAAGACTGTGAGAAAAGCTATCCCAAACACCCATTGTCCTTTGCAAAAATAATAGAAAATTCATGATTCTCCACCTCAAAACCACAGGGTTCCTCAAGCCTAATTCCACAGGGCAGCTGAAGTGCTGCTCTTCAAGCACATGTTGCCCAAAGACAGGCCAAGAACTGCTGCTGGAAGGTGGCTGTGGCACGGGAGGAGGAGAGGTGTTGTCCCAGGGGCTGCCAGGTAATTTGGATCCTTGAGGCACAAACTGAGTGGTGGGAGCTGATGGGGACAGCAAAGCAAACGGATCCCCAGCCCAGGTAATAAGGTTGAACCCCCAGTGTGCTGCCCTGCAGGTGGCCTTTAACCTCTGCATCTCTCATTTTTCACTTGTACTATAACAGTGCAAAGAGCAGCACTCCAACGGCAGATATCAGCCTCTGCATTCCCACATGCTCGGGTCTGGCACCAGGGCTGAAGCAGGTCAGACCCAGATGTGATCCGTACCATGGCCTGTGACAGGTTATTTATCCTTTTAGCTATCAGTGAAAGGTATTATATTAATTTTCCCTAAAAATCATGTGCTTTGTGAAGGATGGGACTTGACTACTGCAAAGAAATTGCTTTAGTTTACAGCAAAAAACAGCAAAATAACTCCAAAATTATTCCAGATAAATACTGTGCTGATGTACATCAAGAATTCATTTATGTCATGTGCAATTAGATTTGTTTTCCACCTTTTGACAGGAGCATTTCAGTCCAGAGCTAGAACCAAACACACATAAGCAGCATGAGGCCACAGCCAGAAACACTCCCTTCATCCAGGGAAGAAAGGGCTCTTACACTGTGAAAGGGAGCCTCCTGTTGTCTTCAAACTGGCATTTTCTGGCCAGCTGAAAGCTAAAATAACCCTTCCTTTATGCTTTCAATACTGTGATCTAATGGCTAAATGGATTTTTAGTACAAAGCATAATTTGCTCTTTTGGTTTCACTCATCACTTAATGGAAAGGCCCCCTAACATACTGCTTATATCCCAAACAGTGGCTGCTCAGCCGAAGTGAATACGTTGTCTTTATAGCACTGCAGTTATATTTTAGTAATAATAGTAATAGTAGTAGTAAATAATAATAATAATAATTACAATAATGGCTCCACTGCAGCTGGCTGGCTGCCTGAAGCTGCCACACACTCACACTGGACAGGCAGTTTCCAAAGACTAGTGTTTGGAAAGGCAAAATCAGTGTTTGCATGATACGTATTTCACCTCTCCTCACACTCTGCTGACAGGAAGGCACATTGTCCCAGCTCCCCAGGGTTTATCTCCAGACCAGTGACTGTAGGCAGCACATTGCACTAGGCAGCAACGCTGCAGATGACCTGAGAGCAAAGCCACACTGCTCCAAAGGTGCCACATAACCTTCTGGGCACCTGCCTTCTTGCTTTGTGTTAGGCACTTGTGACACCCAGGACCAGGATGATGGTTCTTAGAAGAGCGATTCTTCCAAGAAAAACACATGTAGCTTTAGGCATGGAGCACACTGGTGTCCTGAGGTCAGAGCAAGGGTGAAGAGCAGCAGAAACCCTAATAGGGGCTGAGCTCTACCCTGCAGTGATGGCCTCCAAAGGCTGAGGAGCACCAGCAGCAGGGTATGAATGTAAAGTGGGTGGAAATAAAGAATATGGGTGCTCTAGGACATCCCCATGGGAACAGAACTCCAAACCTTAACTCATGCACAAAGAGATGCTACAGGGACAACCTGTAGTGCACCAATGCAGGTCCTAGGGACTGACATACGGCAGGGCACAGAGCAGGGCAGTGGTGGGAACAGACTGGGGGCTTACAAGGACACGTCCCAGAGCATCAACCACTTCCACACGTGCTCTGCACATGCTCTGCAATTGTTTGGGGCTGTCTTCCTAATTTTCTTCAGCTGTCCCCGTTGTGGCAGAAGCATCCTTGCTCCAAAGGGGCAACTGAATGTTGGAAGTGCAACACCACTGAAAGGGCAGATAGAGAACCACATTCTCCTTGGGAAATTCAAGTATAGCACATCTGGAAAGGGCAGCTGCCTTTTAAAATCTAAAATCAAGAAGTTGGTGGAAAGATAATTCCTAGAAGTTAATGCAGATAAAATAGATTCACTTCTGCTGTACTCCCACCTATGAAGCACATAGAAATGCTGTAAAAAATTAATCACCTCTGGATCATAAGACTAGTTTTAAACCCTGAGAAAGAAATAAGTTGACTTGTTTTGACTGATGTCTTTTTGGGCACTTAAAAAACCTTCTCTTCCTCCTGCAGCCCAGGAATATCCTAGCAGAGGGCAGGAGCCCGCAGCCTCCTGGCTCCTGGCTCATTCCCGTCAAATTTCTCCTTGTAAAACTTCTACTGCCATAGTGCCATCTAGAGACAGTTACAGAAATTGAAGAGTGTTTGCTGTGCCTAAGGTCAGCTTTTAGTGTTGTTGAAGGGTTTATAAAGTCACATCCCAGCAATGACTATTGTTTATTATTCCAGCAATCCTTAATTATATCATTGGGCTTCAATGGTTCGATGTCAAACCCCACGGAGCCAATGCAAAGACTTCAGGGCAGTCAGGATTTGTCTCGTCCTGCTTCCACAGGATGAGGATTTCATCATGATTAGCTCTTTCTTAACATAAAAGTACTAACAGAGCATCCCCCACATCAAACAGCTCTGGACACTTGTGTGTGTGACTCCAGGGACAGTGGTACCTGGATCACAAAATTAACATTACACTACTGGAATTACTACTGTCTTTTTCTTAAAACCCAGTGAAGGCAGGGATAGAGAGCACAAACACTTGTTCTATTACTTTAGCATCCTCATGTCCCTGTGACAACCTGAATAAAAACAAGAATCTATGATTCTAAGTATTCTGAAGGAGTGAAAAATGGGGTTTCACAGAAGTGAAAATTAAAAATTTAGTCACATTGAAGGGAAAAATAGCATGCTGGCATTTAAAGCACCGGCCTAGTAAGAAAGATACAGGTTTAATTCCAGATTTCCAACAATATCACAGACTCTGCTGGATCTGGGGTACACAGGCAGCTGACAGTGGCTCCTACACTCTCTCTTTATCTCTCCTTTTTTTTTTTTTACCTTCTTTTCAGATCTCTGTGTGGTTGCTCAGTATCTCAGCCATGGCTTTCACTTGACATAGAAGTAATGAATAATATTAATAAAAAAATACTGCAAGTGTCTCCCCAATAAGAATGATTTAAAGATGTTTTCTTACACTCCCAGGAGAACAGCTTTACAGACAAATTTAAGCTACTAAATCAAAGGCAAATTATCGAAATGTTGTAAAGTTCAGGACAGAGAAATTACAGGATATAAAATTGATGATCATCTTGCTAGCACTGAAAAACCTCCTCTTAATCATAAGGCAAGTGGCCTCAGATGGCAAAACATCTATATTCCACTGCAACTGGGTGTCCCCAAGAGAAGGCTGGCTTAAACAGAAGGCAATGAAATAGAGACCTCACTCAACGGCTGCATGAGAGCAAAATATGCATCTTTTGTACATCCTAAAAGATTTAGCATTAGCCATGGTTATAAATTTTCCTATAAGAGGGGTTTGAATGGAAAATACCTTTTTTGGTCACTTGGAAAGAAAAGACAATAGCATCATGATCAAAATCCCACTGGTGGGCTGGTTTTGCACATAAAGAGGGAAAGTTTTTTTGTTCTAGAACTGGTATCTTGTCTAACAAAAATAGGTCCACAACTAATCATCCCAGTGTGCCTCTGTAGGTCAGAATACACGGGAACATGGTACAAGTATCTAGAGATGTGATTTTTTTTTTTAATCTTGCTTTTGCCTGTGAGGCCCACGTGGGTGGGCTCTGCTATACATGGGCATCTTGGGCATTCAAAGGTGGGGGGACCTGATATTGGTAACTCATTCTCCTTGAGACCCCCTGGCTAATAATGCTGCTGTTGCAGAGTCCAGTAGTAAAACAACAACAAAAGGCTAAAAGGAACAGTAGTAAACATTTTGCTTTTCAAAATGTTTGCCATTTTAACTACAACTTGCAAGCAGTAGTTGAACAAATATTCTTTTTCACAACATCTCACTAAAATCTGATAGTACAAACCATCTACTAAGCAGTTACAAAGACCATAAAGAAGACCTTTAACTAGAATTTGCTTAGGACTGTGAGGGTTAAAGTGGAATTAAAAATCACTGTCTAAACAAAGGGTCTGTCTCTGAGACAAAAACATGAGTTACTGACATCCATGTGTACATTTACTGACTTTGTTCCAAAACCCACATTGCAAAAGATACAAAAATAAGAAACTAACCAAACAGTACTTTCCCACATGCAGACAGGTGATCCTCAGAGAACAATTCTTAAATAGCAACAAACCTATGGGGAATATCCTGCTGCTGAATCTACCCTAAATCGAAGGGGAGGTGAGATGGGGCCTCAAAAAGAATCCAGAGCATGACCCCTTAGATGGGTCAGAGGGACTGACAGGGCATGGAGAGGCCACCTACCTTCACACAGGGAATTCATGGGTTGAATCCTGAATATTAGATATACGGAAGAAGGTTTTTACAATGAGGATGATGACACACTGGAACAGATTGCCCAGAGAGGTGGGCAAACATTCAGGGTCAAGTTGGACGGGGCTCTGAGCTGATGTAGTTGCAAGTGTTCCTGCTCATTGCAAAGGGGTTGGACAAGATGACCTTTACAGGTCCCTTCCAAGCCAAACCATTCTATGATTCTAAGATATTCATCAGTCCTACGAGAGCAGGGCTATGAATAAAACAAGCAAAAGGTACTTGAACATTAAATCCTCCGGGGTAAAGAGCCCAGGGTTGAGGATGAGGGACCTGGAGGTAGTGCAAGCACAGCACACACAGAGTGGAACTGTCACCGTCCCCTCTCCTGAGCCCTGGCACTGAGACATGTCACACTGTACCCAGTGAGGGCACCTGCCCACAGCACTGCTCTGACGTGCTCTTCTGCAGCAAGCCAAGGACCATCAGAAAGGCTCCCCATGACACTCCTCACCTCCTCCCCAGCCTCCCCCAGGAAAGTGCACCCCCACCACTACTGGAGCTCAGATCCACAAAGAGGAGCCTGGTAAGGAATAAATTCCTGCCACGTATTTTCTCCAGCACAATGAAATAATGCGGACCACGAATGTGACACTCTGCCTCTCATGCTGGAGAAGTGAGCAGAGAGCCCTGTTTTAACATTAGCTCCTAAGTATAATTTCCTGTAATTGTAAAGCGCTTTAGCGGTACTTGTGAACTTGGGTGGATAGCTCCTAACGAAGTTGATGAATAACCCAGGGCTGATTCATCTCCTAAACAGACCCAGCACTGAAGGAGGGAATGTGGAGAAAGGTTTTGCCTTCCATTAGCAACACTATCCAAACAACTGACCCTCTCCCTGAGAGATTAGTTCACAGCAGGTGAACTATAATCTGCTCTGATCGGCAGGCAAGGAAAGCATTCATTCCAGCTGCATTACAGCCAGAGCTTTTCTTCCTTTTTTTCCACACATTGTGAGCTCCCAACAAAGGGTTCCAGCTACCAGATCAAACAAACATTTTGCCACTTATTTACAGAAATGGTTCTGGTCCCAAGCTGGGATGGTAACCAGCTGAAGATTGGCGGATGGGTAATATTTTCCCAGCATGGCCATCACCACCTTCTCAGCTGGAAAATGGTCATTTGATAAACACTGATAGTGTCCAGAGCAACAGGCAAGTTTTTGATCGGGGTCAATTTTGTGCTGGGAATTGGTTGCCAATTTATGATTCTAGAGATCACCTATCCAAAATTATTATTTGGAAATTACATGTATTACCACTCATCTTGTGTACTCAGTTGCCAAATGGAGAACATTTTCACAAAACAACCACCCCACTTCTGGCTTTCTGGGAAACCTACAAGATCCAGTTAAAGGACAAGGTTAATCTCCCAGATCTGCTGCATATTAGTTCTTAGAGACTCACTAGTTTTTATGGCACATATATTTCCCTAAAACCAGCAGCAGTAAAGCCTTTGTTATCCCACAAGCAGTAACAATCCATCTCTCTTTTCTCCTCTCTTTCGCTCTCTATTTGGCCAACAATCTTATCTCTTCTCTCCCCACTAAGGCCATTGCCTTTTCTCTACAGTTTTTCATTCTTTTCTCCTCCACAAATCTGAATAATCAACAAAATCCAATTACGCTGAGATGATTGTTCTCAGCTAAGGTTCAGTTTGAACATGGCGGTTCTTATTTTGGAGTGAAAAACAACTTGTGTGTTTGAAAGCTTAGCTGTTTGAGCTTACGGGGCTTTTTTGTCTCCCACCTATACCTGCAGACCTGATAACAAGTATCACCTCTGCCTACACAAACGGTTTTGCTCTCCAATCCTGTTAACTGCAGCAGAGAGGGGTGTTCACCAGGGATGGTGCCAACTGCTGGCCCCAAAAGCTTCTGCGCAGCTTGTGGTTCCGTGAGGCTCCTGTTTCCCAGGCTGGAATCATGTACGGCTCAAAGAGACATCTCGTGGCCGTATCTTATACTGCAAAGGAGTTACTTTGTGAACGGAACACCCCTTGTGTGCAGAGGGCCAAGATCTGCCTGAGTGTGCTGACTAGTATGATGACTATATTGGGCAAGCAGCAGAGGATGCCAAAATACCAGGCATCTCATTCAGCCTCCAACCATTCTCTCTGGGTGCCTTCAGGACATGAAGAAATTGGAAATACATACATATTCTGTCCCTGTGCTTTTTGTTAGGACTTGTAAGTACATGAAAGAGAAACAGCTTGACAGGGGGTGGCAGAGGGCTATAAAATCCAGAAAGAAGGCAGATGTTCACTCTGTTCCAGCACAGGACTCAGAGCCAGCAGGTGAAGCTTTCGGGAGCCACACTGAAGCAGGAGGAGGATGAGGAGGACATTCCTCTTGGGCAGCAGAGGATTCAAGGGAGTCCTTGCTGAAGGAGGCTGGGTATATAGAAAGTCCACCAGGGTTGAAAGAAGAATTGGACAAATATCAGGAAAACAAAGCTCCACTGGGGGCAACAAGCAAACAAAGCACAGCAGTGCTGGAAATCCCCTGTGCTGCAGACAATCCTTCAGGGAAAGCACTGAGGGGAAATACAGTGTCCTTGATTTTCTATTGCTTTTTCCAAGGCACGTGCCCATGGTGACCACAGGAGTCCTGCATACGGTGCAGGACAGATCCAGGTGTGACTGGGTACAATGGGTTTTACACTCACAGGTACAGTCACAGGGAAAACTGGGAGCATTCTGGGAGCATGGAGCAAGTGCCAATTTGACCCTGACGTCTTTGAGAGCTGATGTGGAAGGTGAGCAGTGAGAGCACATTAGCAGTGGGGAGCCTCAGCTCTCAGTTTAATGTGACCTTGTCCAAGCTGCTTATTCCTTCCTTTAAGGAGCAACAAGGCTCTTCCACCTACATGTGAACTGGCAAACAGAAACATGTGTGAATGCTCATGAATGATGCCCCCCAGATTTTGAAAGATAACCAGCTCAGTCTCACAGCTACCTACCAAAGGGGTTTAAATTAATCTTTGTTGGCTCCTGCTAAATGCTTCCTCCATGATTAACACCAGAAGTGATGTTGATAGCAGGATTCATTGTCAAAATAGCTTATAAAACAATTCCATAAAACTGTGTAAATCTTGTGTTGATCTTACTTTTTACAAGGCGTCTTAAAGCCATATATCCCAACACCATTTACAAGGTTGTTGCAGGTGTGGGACCAGCCTTACAAATATAGCTGCTACTTAAACTCTGTATTTTACGAGCCTGGGGAAACATCCGTTTGAACAGTAAAAGGAGATTTCCAGCCTGCTTGCTTCTTTGTGCAGAGGCTAAGCCACTGCCCATCAGAATTCAGCACCTCCTGAGTCACAGCCAAGGTGCAGGGACAGGATTCCTTTGTCAACAAAACCTTAGCAAAGTTTTCCAGTATGTTGAACTTTGGCTTCAGGAGGAGTTGGTCTTCCCAAGCCCACGTTTCACTGCAAACCACTGAGCACCCTAAAACCACTTGCCATTTGCAGACGTGGGGCTGTTTTGCTACAGGCTGCAGTCATTCCTCTGGTGAAGCTCACAGGCTAATTACTGGTGCTCTGGAGCACAAAGAATCAGGTGGAAAAGGGAAGAATGAATAGCCCAATCATGAAAATAAGATGACAGAAGGCATTTAAGTAGGCAATATATGCTGTAATTACATAATAGCTATTTAATAGACATCAGGGTGAGTCTACTGGGGATAAAGGAAGAGTCAGGAGAGATTTCTCCTCTTGAGTTAAAAATGATCAGGATTGTAACCTCATATTAACACTCAAGGTTACATTCCATCCTCCATGCCCTCTGAGCTTTCCTTTCAGCTCCCAGTGCAACAGTCCTGAGATTGCTCTAACTATGGGAACTCAGCCCTCCCCCCACAGTGACCACTGAAAATAGGTCCCAAACCATTGCATACCTCTGCTTTGCAGGGTACGTGAGCAACCAGCTGCCACGCTGCACCCCAAAGAGCACTGTGCTTTGCAGCTGGATACATGGGCTTCCCATTTATAACACTGGGAGGAAATGGATTGCATGTGGGTTTGAAGTTCAGGGACTCTGGGTGTTAGCTACGATTTGTTCTTTGACCTTGGCCAAGCTGCTTATTCCTTCCTTTAAGGAGTGACAAGGCTTCTCCATGTACATGCAACGTGGTGAAGAGAAATACCAGTCAGCAGCAAAGTAGCGCCACCATTGCGACATGGGGCTATGGGCAATCCTCCTCCCCACTGTCCTCACCTTCATCCTCCTCATCAGATGCCTGGCCTCACCTTCCCAGCGGATGTGTCTCAGAGCCCTCTTATCTCCTGCTCATATCTTCTGTGTAAGACCAAATATTGACAGAGTTCAGGAATGGCCCTTGGCTGTGAGAACATCACCTAACCTTCAAGATAGCCCTTGACCTCTCCCCTGAGCCCTGAAACGCATAGAATAAATGCAGCAAAGAGTCACAGTGACTGACTTGAAAGCTGATTTACAGTAGTTGGAGGGAGAAACCAAATTCATGACTTCTGCTTCGCAACAGCTCATTCTGGATGGTCTCAGAGACACTGAGCGATAGACCTTTGGATCAATATTGTATCATCATCCTCAGCTGAAATGAGATTTTCTCTAGCCCTGCCAAGCCTCCAATTCATGAAGGGCCTCAGACTGAATAAAATACAGAGAAAAACCTTCCCTATTTTTCTAAAATAGGCCTTCTAAAAGAGTGTCCTGCTCCCGAATTTTACACTATCCTTAACACTGTGCAGTGGCTGTGGCATGGGATGCCTGAATAAACACCACACTGGAGGGGCTGGGATCATCTGTGGGTTAGGAGCTTGTACAGCACTTGACACACTGAATCTCTTCCTAATCAGGGGTTGTTAAGATGTTGTTGCAACACAAGTAATAGTATAACATTATATAAAAGGCTTTATATATTTAACATACTAATTAGCCAAGATAATAACAAGTAACTTTATAGTTGAATGTATGAAACCCCATTATCTGAATCCCATTTGTACGGAGCTTCACTTGGACTTGCTAAAGTGCTGGGCTCATTTAACAGCCTTCCCATCTGCCAGAGCATGATCTGGGGTTCTTCCCTCTGCCTTGGCTATTTATTTTCACAAAACACTAGGGGTTCTAATAGGAGTCTACTCCACACAGAAACCTGGCTGAAACCTGCCTGTTTGAGTGATTAGGCAGGGACGGATAGACTGGTGTGGGCAGAGCAACCACACAGCTCCCCGTTTCCTTTGGAAATCAGGCTAAAAATAGGGGACAGGCAATAGAAAACTGACAGGAAAGCAGGAATGGATCTATCAATAGCTCCTGCCCTGCATCCTGCTCATTAGTGTCTCCCAGCAGATGTCAGGTAACCTTTAGAAACCCTCTGAAGGAGCGGTCATTTATCAGACATTTCTTAAATTGAGATAGAGGGAATTTGGACCCTGTACAGTTATGGGCATCCCAGAAGGGGGAAAAAAAAAAAAAAGACAAATATAAGAAAAAAAATCCCTTCTCAGTGCATGCATTGTATCTCACAGAGAGTTTCTGTTTCTAATACATCCACAGACCAACTGTGGACTTTGTACTACATCTATAGCTAAATGACCATGTCACACCAATCTGTCTCCCCATTCCCTTGTGCTACCGCTGCAATCCCAAGCAGAGCAGGAGAGGAAACATATGCTTTAGCAGCAGTGGTCCTCCCAGGAGGTGAAATGCTTAAACTCTAGGCAAGAGTAATTTGCTGCCTAAAAAAGCTTGTCAGCAAGATGTTATTGATGGTGAGTGAGAGAGTACTATATAAGTTCTAACTTGGTATGTTAGAGGTGAGAACAAGGATTTTTCCTTCTGAGCCATGGACCAGCTCTTCCTCCAGCAGAAGCAGCCAGTGATGGTGAGCGTTGTTCACTAGATGGCGAAGGATTCCTTCCTCTCTGCAAAGCCCCTACAACAGCAAGGAGGGGATGGAGGAAAGGGCTTGGATCACTGAGGGGAGATTTTGAGGAGACATTTGGAGCCTGCTAAAGGCACAGGGGAAAGGGAAAGGCTGAAGAGGTGGTACAGTTCTCCTTGAAGAGATGGTGCCACATGTTTGTGGATGTCCCCCTTCATCTGATTTGAAACAAATGTGTAGGCAAGGTTACAGCTGCTAAGAGCTGGTGGGAAAAAGATATCCCAGTGGGCCTCCTGCAGATTTCCTCCAAGCTTCAGGAGTCTCCTCATCTTTTCACCAGTAGGATCAAGGTCATGTGACTCACATTGGCCTCTCAAATCTATTTAGCAAGGAGACAGGGTGATACAGACTGGGATTCATCCACTCTGAGTCCCTGAAGTGCTCTTGGGGCAAAAACCCATTTTTAGAGATTACGGCTATCCAACAGAGATGCTCTATAACAATGTCCATCTGCCACAAGAAGTCTCAGTGCAAGGCTCCTGCTGCTGCCATGGGTTGAGCCCTGCCCACGTAGGAAGCTGTGTGCCACCTCCACAGCACCATTCCTCTGCTATCCCATGGGTGTTCAGCAGATGCAAGATTGCAACAGCAGGGACAGTAGTGTGGCAGAGCCTGATTTAAGTCCTTCCACAGAGGCTGTGTTTGTTCAAGCTGAACAAACCTCATGATTTGCCAGGCTGGGAGACTTGACTGCCCCAGGTACCTTCAGTCTCTCAACCACAACTAAGGAAGCAGGAGAAAGGACAATGCTCTCTCTAGGGTGTGTGGCTACAAGCCAAATATGTCATTCTCAAGCAAACAAAACAAAACAAACAAACACATTAAGAAAATAACTCAATGGAGACACAGCTGTGAGCCAAGAAAGACTGTTTTGAAAGTGTTCAGCTGCACTAGTGAGTCATAAACCAACACAGCTATGGAGTGACTTAGAGGAGGGTGATTTCAAATGTGTTTTCAGCAGGAACCGGATCCCAGGAATGTCCTGCTTTTGCAAGTGACCAGTATTTACAAGGCAAGTTTTACCCCTTACACAGCCTCAGCTATTTGCAAATAGCTCCTTGACCACGAGTGCCAATATTTTCAGTAACACCATTTCAAGAAGGAAGAAAGACTTCCACCAGGTGTCTGTATTGTCAGGTGAAGAGCTGTCTGCAACAAGCTCAGCCCTGTAATTTCCAGATTCCCCTTCTCCATTTCTGGCTTTACTTTAGCCATGGCCACTTGGTCTCCATTCCCAAAGAGTGGCATTTAGGCACGAGCAGCATCCTACTGTTACTGGCTATACTGTTCTCAAAAACCTCAGCTCAGCTGGTCTGCTGGGTGATGCTGGCTACTTTGTCCCAGGTGTGCTCAAATTTGCATGTTCTCTGTCTGCCTAGCACAGTATGAACCTGGCTGAACCACCTGAACAGTGGCTGAAGTCTGCAGAAAGAAGCAGAATGTGTGTGCACTCTCAGAGGTGCCCCATTCCAGTGTGATTGTGGTGCTCATGGTGTCCAAAATGTACCTTTATACAAAGAAATATCACCTATTCCTCCATGTGAGCTACCCTCATGAAAATGAAGGCCCATCTGCATGAACGTTTAGGCAGCAGCACCAGTAAGTTCATACCTCAGTCAACAAATATGGGATAACACACACACATATAGTGTATGTGGATATATGCCCAAACAAGAACATATAAGGCAGCAGGCAGGTTTTTGAACATTTCTCACAGCCATTTGGCATAAAACTAGTCCTGAGGGTGATGTTTAGCAGTCTGACTTCTTTCATTGCCTTCTCCAGCCCAGGATCTGTTATCCCCATGCTATACTTTTCTCAGAATAGTGTGAACGTATTTCTGTTCAGAAACCCAAGGCTGTTCCTACCCAGCTCACCGGGATATGAAAATACCTGGACGGTGGCACTGACATTTTTCCTGAAGCTCTTTTCTGTTTAACAGAAGCAAAGTCACGTTGCTGAGAGACCCCTTAGTAACAGGAAGCAGTTGTCCAGTTTAAAGAACCAGCTAGAAAGCAAACAGCTTTGCCTTCTTTTTAAAGCCCCTCAGGACAATATTTACTCTTCTAAAATATCATTGTGCCATGGCTTTGGGACTTTGCTTGACAAACTTGGGGGTCTCTGAGCAGTTCAAAGTGGGCTTGACCTATAGCTGAGCATGGAAAACAGGAACTGCATATAAATAACTAAATTACAGAGAGATCAATTCTCAGTCAACTCATTAGCAATGCCCAGCGTCTTTAAGTGATAACTCCACTCTCTAAGACCTTTACGTAATTACTTGCACAAGGCACATTTTACCCTTTGGTTCGCAAGTTTCATAAATGAAGGTTAAGTTTACTTAACCACCCAGGATTTACCAGCCATGTTAAAGCATAAAATGCATGTGCTGCCAGGTGTCTGAGCAGAAACTGCCTTGTTGATTCAGAGACTCCAAGGTTAAATGATGGCTCCTGAGTCCAAGTTGGTTTCCCACTGGGGAACGGGAGGATCTGCACTGTAACATTGTACCACAGTTCAGAAGAGGTTGATTTAATGAGCTTGGAGTTAAGACAGCAGTGATTGCAAAACCCTGAATGAAAATCGGGGATTTGCTGTTACAGCACACCCATAGCAGGGCTCTTGAGTGTGTCACACTCCAGTTTGCTACAGAAAGGTAAGTATACATTTTTTCCTAGCCAGATACCTACTTCTATTGTCTACCTTTCAACCTACACTATTTGCACGCTTGCACATTTGTAGGATCCATGTTTATACAGCCTGAATATCTCTGACTTCACATGGTTCCTACAACTGAGTGATGGGCCAAATTATCAGCTGATGTGAACCAGCACAGTCCTATTAACGTTTTGGCAAGTCATACTGGCCAAAGTTAGACTGGGTATTTTCAGGGTTGTAGATTTGTACCTGTATGTTTGATTGACTCTCTCATGATAGCATTTTAGATGTCGTGGTTTTGCTCTCCCTGCTTTCTCACACATTCAAGTTTTCAGACATCATTGCAGCACCCAATGGCTTACTAATGTTGTGTGTGTACCGGGAGAAACTTGGTCAGAGAGATTTGAAGCCAATGGCTGGTCTAATGCAAGAAGCCTGGAAACGTAAGTTCTGTTCACATTGCCAGCATGGGGTTGCAGCTGCAGGTGTCAGTGAGCAGAGGAAGATGGTTTGAAACATCATGCCTACATCAGTCTGAGACCTGAACTCAAATCTGAGTCAGTCCCACTTTGCCAAATTTTCTTACGGTTGACCTAGAGGCAGAATTTGAGCTGATAACCATTAATGTGAACTAGGAGAAGTATAGAATGTTCTTGTTTAATACACACCAATAGAATTGGTTTCACTCCCTTTTTACATATTTAAGAATCTTCAACCATTCCTATTAATGTGATTATAACCACTGATGAAACACCTATCTGAACAGAATTATAGCATCTCTCTACCCCTGATTAGCCACTTTTATCAATGGAAACTTGAAAAATAACAGGCTGAACTTACAACAAAACTAGTGGTGACAGATCAGAACTTCTACCCTCTACAGTTCTGGGTGCTTCTGTCCTTCATGTTCTTCTTGAGGTGCAGCTGTCATGGTCTGGAGGTATGTGCAAGGCATTGTATGCAGAGGAGGTAATATCTTTCATTAGAACACACATAGAAAAGTAGGTCAGGCTTTAAAGCGCATGAGCCTTTCTTCAGGTCTTGCCTAATTAAACCCCTCTGACCATTGCAAATCTAAGTGCAATTTTAAAGGCAGGATAGAAGTGGTGCAAAGATTTTGTAAAGAGCTCAGCACAATAGGCTATAGATTGCAATAACTAACCATTAGTCTGGGGAAATAGCTCAGCCTCTGATCTGACATTTTAGCAGCTAAGAGCTCTGGCTAACAGATCCTACTCTGAATTACTCTCTCTAAACCTTATCAAAAGGAAATGGAGCCTTTTGAAATCACTGGCATCTCTGGAAGACTGGTTTATCAAATTTCCCCTGGTTCAAGCAGAAAACCTCTGTTTTCCTCTGCTCTTTAACCTCTTATTTAAAATGTCATTTCACTTTGAACTGTCAAAAGAGGCAGTGAGGGTAGCAGCTAGCTCACCAGCAGAAGGAGGTGAAAGCTGAAACTTTACCCGTCCTTAGTGAGTTTATCCACATATCAATGGCATGCTACACCAGTGTGTTTATTTTTATGACTAGAGCATATCCCTTAACCTCAGGGATCTGAACATTTCCCTGGAATGTACAGACGTTTCATATCATTTATTTCCCAGCGGTCCTTCCCCACACCAGCTCCACACATGCATACATAAACACACACGCTTCTATTCACATTCCCTGGATCACACTGGTGTACACAACCAGACAGCAGCTTAACACAAGCACACACGCATCCCTATCCATAGCACCAGTCATATCTGTATCCCTCTGTATAAAATATAAATGTACACATTCCTGTCTTTAGATGTATAAGACATATATGAACATAGCTGGCTATGATTTGTGTGTGCATCTATTTATATGAGCTACGTGCACGTGTATGCACACAATGTTTCTGTGTGTCTGAAAATGTACATATGTGGAAAACCAGGACTGCAAAGGGCACTTACACATGACACTGATTCCCATGGCTGCTCAAGACCTCGCTGTGTGGCTTCCATAACCAAGGGAAAGCATTTGGATGGGATCCAGATGACTTCCACCAGCTGAACATTTGGATTTTACTTAGGTCTGTCTTTGTATCTATTTTATAGGGGAAAACTACTGCCTGGAGCTAAGAACAAAAAAGATGGACCAGATTCTCCCTCAGAAGCCCTACAGCAATAAGCATTCTGTGAAGCTGCTGCAGCTTTGCTCTGTTATAACTCTGTTCCTTTGCCATATTGACTCAGGCTCTAATGAGCTATTACCAAGCACTGAGGTTGGATTCAAGCTCTCATTTAAGCTGTGAGCTGAGGATTGGACTCCTTTATCAGTCTGTGCTGCCTTACTGTGGGCCAAGGTCTTCAGCTGGTGTAAATCAGTGCAACTCCACTGAGGCCATGAAAAATGAGGTGCATAAGTTAAGCATCTGTATCAATGGCTGATGTTTATCTTTGCTCCCATGGCCTCAATTGCACTTAAGATGAACATAAGCCCATGAAAACAGTTTAATGGGACATGGGCTTTCTGCTGATCATCTGCATGCAACTGAATTTTACTCCATTTGATTGCTAAACCAAGTTCAGCAGATATGCATGTTACAAATAATTTGTCATGCTTTTAGGCGCGTTCCACCCCAGGCCACAAAATGTTCACAGTAATTGCGATATACAGCCAAATTCCAAGCTAGCATATATCTCTGCTGATGTCAAGCCATATGGAAATCCATATGATTTGAGGGCTGTAAAAAAACCTAATAACCAACCATGCCTTCTAGTGAGAGACTTATGCAGCTCAATCTGATTATTCTATCACAAAGAAGATTAAGAGATGACTCCACTAGGATGTCCAAGTACAGATGGAAAAAGAAAATACCCAGTATGGAATGGTTCTTTAATCTATCTGAGAAATGTCAAATGAGATTAATTGCTTAGAAGTCAATGCCAGACAAATTTGAATAAGCATAGATTTTTTTTTTTAACATGGAATCATTGATCAAAGGATAAGGTGGACTCTGTATCACTGAACGTCTTCACACCAAGGTCAGATGCTTTTTTTCACAAGATTCTTTCATCTAGGATAGCTTGTTGGGTTCCATATAACAGTAATGACATCAGTCATTGAACATTATGTTTTCTAAGACTTTGTAAGGAGACAGTGAATTAAGCTTGAGAAAAGCCACTGTACTATCAATAAGACTAAATTTACTACAGATTGATTTAACTTCCACTTGAAAATGCTTATGGGACTGCTAAGTAAAAAATTAGCAGCAAAAAGCATTGAACTTGATAAAACACGGAGCTGAAGGACAAACAAATGATCCCTTCTCTTCACCATTATTTATTTACTTTAAAGCCCATTCAGTTGTCCCTGATTGTAGAACATTTTTAGAGCTATGAAATGGAGAAAAAGAGATGAGCCCTCTCAGCTTAAAAGAAGAAATATTATTGATCACTTATAGAAAGAAATCTGCATCTCACTAAATCTGCATTCCTCTGCAGAAAAATCGATGGTTTTCAATGGATCCCAACTGCCAAGGCCTGTGGTTGCTCCAAGTTCAAGCACTTGTCCTAAGAAAGGCCCAGGTGCCAAGTTAATTTTTTAAAAAAGTTTAGGAAAAAAAAAGAAGTCTTTGCACCATCTGTTCTCTAGGAGTGGTGCATTCCTCAGGCTGCAATGTCATCAGCTTCTCATTATTATTCTTAACGTTTCTTCGAAGTCAGTCAAAATCAGAGATAGAACAACAGATTTGGGGTGTTTGTGGTCTGTTGGCACACTGCATTGTGTCCAAAGTACATAAGGTTATTTCCATCCATGGCTCTTTGGCAGCAGAGCTTGAAGTCAGAACCCTAGCTTGTCAAACAGATTATGATTATATATTACATACAATCGCAATGAAAAGGAGATTTGAGATGAAAATCGAAAATTGGGATGGGGTGGGAATGAAACCAACTAGCTCCAGGCAGCTTTCTAATTTCAGTCATTGGTTCAAATCCTGCCCAGAAGCCACAAGGCAATGCAGGATCCCTAAATTTCTTGGAAACTGGTCCCATACTGTTATTAAAATCAGTTGGATGCTTTGCTGTGTCTCTGCTGGAAGTTTGGGAAGGTTTTAATAAAGGACATCCCAGTCTGGGGTGCACACACACCCTTTGCAGTTCACTACTCTGAAGAACTGGCGCTGGCCAGGGCCAGGCGGGTGCATTTGCCAACTGTGCTTTGACCAGTGGCAATACCTGCAAAGGTAGAAAAGGCTGAGGTAAGCCATGCTCCAAGGTGCAGAAATAAAACTCACTTCCCTGAGAAACAAGCAGCAAAGCCCAGGAGTCCAGATCTCACTAACACCTTGTAGGCTTCCCTGTGGCTCTGTGCAGCCACCAGAGCTGGTGAGTAACTGCTGCTTTATCTAGCCACACTGCTCAGATGAGATTTAGGAAATAAACCTGCAGAGATTCAGAATAAACAGCCAAGGCAGAGGTGCAGGGCACTTCCCTGGGATTAGCAGCTGCCTAAGGGATTGGCCAGTGGCACTCCAATGCCAGATAAAGCTCAAGAGTGATGCGGCTACAGCTGGAGGGAGGCAGGGGTCAAATTCCAACCGGGGAAGTGCCACTACCTTAAAGAAAGGCCCAGCCCCTGTGGACATTTCTGTGATATACACTGGCCCCTAGCAGTGATTAATGTTATTGGATAGAGCCATGACAGAGGACCTGTGTTTCTGGTGTCCATGTAAGACTCCAGCCCAATCTGATGTGCCTTCTCTGATCTGATGATCAGTAAATCAAAAGACCAAAGGGGACTGAACTGTGTCAGGTCTCTGCTTTCCAACAGGGTCACTGTAATATCTGATGTTTAAATAGTTAAAGCAATAATTCTGGCTCAGATGAGGCTGTATCATGCTAGAATATTAATGATGTCATTGTGATATGGTCACTAAGTCATCTTGCCTCCACAAAGGTTCCCCACACTCATAAAGTAAAACCTTGAGCCTTTCCAAACACAGCTGAGCTCCAGCACTCCACCTGAATGCAAGTAAATGTTCTTAAATCCTTGCAGCTCTACAGCTCTGCGTGTTTTCCCCCTAAAAAATGGGGCTGGAGGACTGGGGGTGATAAGAGGTAATTAATACAGGATGGATGTGCACGTTTTCCTCAAGGTCAAAGCTACATGTTGCTAGAAACCAGAAGCTGATAGAAATCATCATAGACTGAGACTGGCGGCTTGCATTTGGCATTCAGATCTCTGTGTGCTTAGATGACAACAGTTTGCAGGATAAACAGGCTTTCCGATCCTACTATTTCAGCCCTGAAATGGCTGGTAGGTAGTAATCCAACAAGTGGCCCATCAGGCAGATAAGCATTGAACACTTTGCTGTGTGTATCTAAACTGAGCCCCTTGGGGGAACACTACATGGAAGAAAATAACCCAAAAGGCTTGTGAACCTGCAGGCAAGGTGCTGCACAAATCCCCTCACAAACCCTCTCTGTAAGACAGACAAGTCAAAGTCAAAGGTTGGAACAACTCTCTGGTTCCATTCTCTCTACCCTCACCAGTTTGTTTCTAATTATTTTGCACAGAGATCACAAGGCCAAAAAAAAAAAAAAGAAAAAGTCTTATTTCACTAGGGAGTGGAAAAGAAACACACTCGATGGTACTTTAAAGAAACTTCTTTTTCCTTTCAAAAACAACAAATCCAGTAAATTAACAGGCCTGGTCTGATGAGTATGAGTCATTTTCAGTACAAACAAACCACAAAAAAAAAAAAAAAATCTGGTTTTAAATTTAGAGGAGAAGGCAGAAAAGAGAAAACTATAAAATAATTAATGCATTTTTTGAATTGTGCAATATTACGGGTGACCAGAAGAAAACTCTAAGTTTCAAACATCAGAGATCATAATGTAACCTCTGAGTCGTGACCAAGCAATAAACAGAGCTCTTTAGTGACCAAATAATTACAGAGCTTGAGATCGAAATATTACACCATGTGACTAACACAGAGAATAAACTCCCCTCTGCGTGTGTTTTAACAGCTTGCTACTCCATGAACATTAATAGGAGGGGTTTTTTTCTGTCAATTAGCATAGATTAGCCTTTAAGAAAGATCTCCCTTACTGTCTTCCCAGATTATCTTTTCTAAAGGTGTGAGCAGTTGATGTCTCTGTGTCTACCCCCTCCTCTATCTATCTGTATTATGACACAGATATCCTCCCCAAAATGTAAACTGATTTTCTGTGGACATACACGTGTTTCCTATTGACAGCTGTGGGACTTATGTGGGTGTTTGTGACTTACAAACACGCACATGCAGGCTCATATGCACTTAGTATCATTACTGTTGGAAAATCTAAGTTTAAACGATTTCTTCAAAAATCACGTAAGAAACACCAGCAGAGAGGAAAAGAAAATAGTTCGCTAAAGCAGCACCCCATGATAATAGTTAAGACTTTCTCTTCCTATAGCCCTAAAAAGCTACGACAGAGAAAACTGAGCTCCTAAGGGCAATTGTAACGTGCATCCCTGGCTTCAGATCACAGCTGCTTTAGCCACATACCAAAAGACACGCTAGTTCTTCTTTTCACTGGCTCAGCTCCCATTGCTTGCTCCTCCGTTGGGCTGGGTCACTAAAAAAGCTGGAAAATGAAGCCTCCAGCTTTTTGCCCAGTCCTAGCATGGACATCACAACCCAGAAAGGCAACTAGCAAGCTAGTCTTCCTCAGGCTCAGCTCCACAGAGGTTTTCCTTTCCTTCCTGGGCTTTTAGCTTGGCACATTTGAGTACATGTCAAACTCACACACTTTCCTAACAGAGACCTTGGCAAACCTTGAAATCTTGCAGTTTTACAAAGAAATACTGTCCATATACATAGTCAATGACTACACACACAATACAGCTTTGCAAAGAAACAGTCATTGTATATTGTGACTAAACACACACACATTTATAAAATTAGGGGAAAGACACAGCATTTTTACATGTCTCAGACCCAGGAACAGCCCATGTATTAGAGCTGAAAGATTATGCAGATATCGACCTGAGGCAGCAGTAGTGTGGGATAATTTAGTCCCAAGGGTTAATTGACTATGAATGATCTTAAGATCACCAAACAACCTAACTAATGGCTTGTAATATGAGCTTTATATACAAGACACGTACAAGGCACAGCACTTACAATATCCAATGCATTACTATGCATCTCCCATTATTGCAGATTCAATATTATACGAAATATGCTGAGTGTTTCATGCTGTGTAGTGTTTCTTCTATATGTATTGCATATCGAGTGGTATGTATTTTACATTATATTACATATGGTGTAAATTTATACACAATCCAGGACCAGGTGCCAACCCACTCTGAAAACAAGCAGACAATATTTGTTCGAAGCACAAACCCAGCAGTGGAGCAGGTATTGCTGGCACTTCAGCCTGTGCAGGGCTGAGGGGGCAGGCAGGATGCTGCTGAGCGGAGTCAGAACTATTTGCCCTGTCTGCAGAAGGAGAAAGCAGGGAGATTAGGCGGGTTTCTGGCTAGGTCACTTAGCTACACACAGGTCACGCTTCAGATTTTCTGTATTTCAGCCATCAATGTATTAAAACAAAACCGACAAGCGGCTTTCACCTCTCCTCTGCTCCAAAGAGCGTCCGAGTCTCTAGAGCGGGGGGACGCAAGGTGGGCAGGCAAAACCAAAACCTTCGCCCCCCTCCCTCCAGCGTGCTCTTGCATTTTGGGTGCCAAGCAGAGGGAGAACTGGCGACTCGTTTTGGGGCCGATCCCCGTCCCTAAAAATACCGTTTGCTGAACGTAGCTATATTTAGTCTGGAAGCTCTGCTTTAACTCGCTTGTCCGCCCTCGTCCTTTCCCTGCCCGGAGCCCCCGGATAGGTACCAGGAGAGGGGGTACGCACCATCCGGGGTCTCGTGGCACTAACAGGCGGCGGACAGCGGCACCTCCCCGCGGGAGGGAGAGAGCCGGGCTGTGCCTCGGAGAAAGGAAAGCACCGGTGTCGTGAGCCCAGAGCAGTGGGGAGCCCACCATGCCCGCGGCCCCGGGGGATGAGAGGCTCCGCACTCCGGTGGGCGGGGAGCATCAGGAGGAGGAGGGAGGATGGAGAAGAGGCGCGTTTCGGTGCGGGCAGGTCGGAAACCACGGCGGGAGGGGGTCGGGGCCCCATCCTCTCCTCCCCAGCCCCCTCGCACCGCCCTCAGTTGCCCACAGTGGGTGCCCATGTGTGCGCACCCGCCTGCGCACGGTTCACTTAAGGACGTGCGTGTCTGTATCTAAATGGCCGTTCTGGTAATTATGTACAGCTCAAAGGTCGTTTAGAGGTAAAAAATAGACATATCTATATATTTAGAGGCCATTTCTCTATATATGGACACACACTCGTAAACAGCCGTATATTTGATAAAGTCTTTCTGCAATTACCGTGTATTTATGTATTCACCAATGTTGTAAGTCTAAGATATCTGTAGTTGTATCACACGAATATGCCATTTTATAATTTATATTTCTAATTCTCATTTAATAGCATAACTCGTCTAAATATATGCACTGCATTCAGTTGAAGGACACACTTTAAGGATATACATAAATTTTCTACAGTATATAGAACTGTATAAACAATAACTTCGAATTACGAGTAATGTGTCTATAATGTGCCTCACACATGAGGCATATTTCATCGCGTGTTTCACAAAGGTATCGTGAAATTAATTACGAAATTTTCATAGGTGTCATTTATATATATACAGGTATAATTGTATGTGTGTGCGCGCTGAACTTGTAAATTATCAGGGGACGAACGGGATGAAGTAGAAGGCAGAAGCCCCGGGCAGCCATCCATCAGAGAAAAACCACCCCGGGGGATATAAACACGCCGATTTTGTTTCGGAGCCTGGCTCGGCTCACCATGAGAAATGTCATTTCGAAAGCACGGACCAGCCGGGCTGGTCGCGCCGGCAGAGCAGGAGGGTCCCGGGATCCCCAGGGTCCCCTCCGGCCCCGAGCGCAATCGCCCAGGGGCAGGTAGTGGTGGTGGCGGGACTAAAAGCCTGTTTCTACACGCTCGTTTTCAGAAGCAGGAAGAACAGGTATCTGCACAGAAATATCTGCAGAGTAATGAAAATAAAGAAGCAAAGCCAACAAAACAAAACAAAACAAATTTAAAACCGCAAGGAAACGGACCCCAACAGCCTTTCCAGGCGGAGCCAGCCCGATTCAAAGCCACTCGTTGTTTGTAGCAAAAATCAAAGGGGGTAGTAAAAAAAGAGCTGGTTTGGTTTGATTCGGGACAAGCGTTTTCTGACATTTTTGTAAAATGATTTTGCATCAGCCGATGTAATTGTGTAAAAAGCCCTTCGGGATCCAGCCCGCGAAGGGCTGCAAGGCTCTGTGCTCCCGCCGGAGCGGGAGAGGAGGGGTCGGTGCAGGGAGGATGGAGAAACTACAGACGGCATTCAGGGGTGTTACTGAATCGAAACATGGAGGAAGACTGAGAGATGCTCAGAAAGAATGAGCGGGGGAAAAAAGAGAAATTAGGAGTACGACAGTCAGAGACGGGCCGTGCGGTGGGAAGGATCGGGGTGTTGAGGGGGGCTCCGGGATGAGGCGGATTTCGCCTCGACTACAGCAACCCTACGCGGGGAGAGAAAAAAATAAATATTAAACAAGAAAGCAATCTCGGAGAGCTGCAGCTGTGTGCCAGGTGATGGGGCCGGAGCGCCCAGCGGCCGGGAAGCGGCTCGGGACGACGGCGGGACAGAGCCCTCAGCCCCCAGCCCGGTTCCGGGGAGAGCCCGCTTAGCTTGGAGGTTTGTTGCTCGCTAATGATCAACATCTTTATTTGCTAATTAGAACTGCCTGGCGATGCTGGCGCCTTGGCGCACCGGCGGGAGAGCACGGCCACCCCCTTCGCCGGGGGGACCACCCCGTTTGGGGCATCTCCGGCGGCCCCGCTGCGGTGCCACCTTCCCGCATGCACCTGTCTGAGGGCTGGGGGGACACGGCTAACAAACCCCTTCCTTCCTGCCTTCCCCCGGCAGTACGCTCATGAACCGGGCCATGGCCTTGAGCAAGTCCCGCAGGATCCGGGTATTTTAAACTAATACAGTGAGGTGTTTGTTTTCCCTGCTGGTTTTGGGGTGTTTTTTTGATTTTTTTTTTTTAATTTGCTTTTGTTTGTTTGTGGGTTGTGGTTTTTATATATATATTTATTTTTTTTAAATAATGACCTTTATTTGCATCCCCGAGCATCCCGGCTCCCCGGGCACGGTGCACTTCCTTCGGCGGGGAGCAGGGGGTGCCGCGGGACCGCGCGGCGCCGCGGGACGGACCGGGGCCGACAGTGAGCTGTCGAGGCATTCATTCATGGTTTCCTTCCTATTCCGCACTCCCCCCCAGCCCACTCCCTCCTTTTTTTTCCTTCTTCACCTGTCCCTGGAGGAGCTAGCCGAGCAAAGCCGCCGCCTGCTTTCTCCCACTCAACCCCCGAAGGAACCAGGACCCACCCTCGCAGTCGCTTCTTCTGCGCCGCTTGAGCCCCGGAATCGCTCCTCTGGAAAAGAGGGGGACAGATGCTGAGATAAATATCTTCAGCTCTGCAGCCGAATTCCCAGCAGCCCGAATAAACAAACACTGTCACCTTCCTGCTCGGGGACGGGTGAGTGTCCCCGGCCCCGGCTGTCCCCGCTGTTCCCCCTCCTCCCCCGCCTCGTGAGGGATACCCCGCACGGAAAGGCAGATTTATTGTCCCTAATCAGCAAATCGTTTAGGTCATTACAAGCCCATTACCGAGGGACAGGCGGGGTGAGGACAAACCTTGGCCACTTCTTATCATGTGAACCAGCCTTTGAAAATCAGAGAAGAGACAAGGGTTCCCTGGAGAGTCCTCCGTTATCCCTTTCCTACTGGAGAGGTTGTCCCTTTCCTGCTCGCTTACTCTTATCTACTGCTTTCCTTCAGACTCCCCTGGATCCCTCGAAAGGGGTCCAGTACCCCTAAATCTGGCACCTCCATCCTTGCCCGAACCCCTTCCTTCATCGTTTGCAGCCAGGGCAGCACATCTTCCCAGTAAGGCTGAGAGGATGAGACCAATTCAGTGGTTTTAGTGGCTTTTTTGAATACTGTCCCTGCCTTTTCTGAATTTTTTTTTTTCCTTAATTCTTTTCCCAACCCCTCTGACTGACTCACTGCTTTCAGTAAAAACACCACAGGTACAATGCTGCCTGTGCTGTAACTTGGGTTAACCCAGGTGCTACCGTGTTCTTCATGGCGGTGCATCTTATCAGGGAGGAATTTGGGGCAGTCTCTTGGGTCTGCATCCACTTGGATCCACACTAGGGATCCAGCTTGGAGGAAGGGAAAGGGGATGACTCATTCCCCTGCAAACCAAGAGTCCCATACCACCCTTGATGTGGTATCCTGCAGCAGCCCTGGTACCTATCCTGGGTACCACGAATGTTACCAGCTACACACAGCTGGACGCTGCACAGATCCCCACGGTGGGGCCAGAGAGACCCTTGTCTCTCCTCTCGCCCCTTTTACCTCTACCCTAGTAATTATGCAACCTCTCCTGACCCTGCTTTCTATCCCTTTTATCCTGGCCTCAGTGCCTGTTCGCCCAAGCAGGCAGGGCTGAACCGTTGGAGATTGCTCTGAGGTCCTCCCATCTGGCACTTTCTCTCTGTTCCCCCACTCAATAAATAAAATAAGGGTCACCTTTTTTTTTTTTTTTTTTTTTTTGGATCACACACTAAGGCCCATCACAAATGAGACCCCCGAGGCTTTGATGCCTGTGTTTGGACACAAGCAATTATCTCTAATTATTGTTTTGCTTTTCAGTTTGCCCAACTTTCCAACAGTCTTGAAAAGAAACTTCAAGGAGGGGGCTCTGCAGACTGAATGAGACATTTCTCCACGAAAACCCCTCCCAGAGCCCCCTCTCGCTTCCATATTGAGAGAAACAAAATCTTCAGAAATGTTTAAGTACAATATGGGTTTGCCAAGGGTTTTCTTTTCTTTTTCTCTTTTTTTTTTTTTTTTTTGAAGATGATTTCTAAAGACACGAGAACATTTGTACAAATAAGGCGCAGATGGGAGTGGGGTGGGGGAGCACACTGGAGCTGAATATCTGGGAAGGGAGGTGAAATGGTTTTCATCTGGGAAGGAAGTGGAGAGGCAGAGATTAAAACCCCCTTAGACTTTCCCACCACTCATAAATAATACATTAAATTGCACTTACTGCTTTCTGCTCACTGAGGAGCACTGGGCAAAGGCCTCAAGTCCTGAAGAAAGTTCACAATCTGAGGGAATTTTAGGATTGGGAAGCAGGAATGGGGAGAAGGAGTGAAATTTTGGGAAGCTGTTTTGAAGGATGGGAAACAACCAAAAATAACATGTGAAGTCTGTGCTAATGCATGTACCACACACCTGCATACGCACACAGAGCTCTACATATGTGAGTTTTCTTCTGCTGGTAAAATGCACCTACGAACATGTATATATGACACAAACATGCAGCCTGAGCCCAAATGTGCTCACAGACTGAAACACAGCTGTGCACGCTGGAATCACACACACCACATACAGGGGGCACAACTGTGCACAGAGAGATGTGCATATGTATGTTCACACCCACACGTGCATATGCACATCCACAGGGCCATCCCATTTGTGCACTCAGACACACAAGGAGGTGGGGAAGGATGTACATAAATGTGTAGTGGTTACTTGCAGTAACAACCCCTGCACTGTATGTGTATATGGTAAAGTCATTTGAGAGCCAGGATTTTACGTGGGCTGTGTTACACATCCCTTCCAACTTCTTGAAGTGATGATAATAACAACTCTGCAAGCCAGGTCTCCCACTGAATACCCAAATCCTGTGTGTTTCAGCTGCTAACCTGCCATTTATTTAGCAATCCTTCATAGTAACCAGAGCAGGCTACTCAGAATATGTCCAGCCTGCTGAGACAAATCTTTGGCTGAAAGACATCGATCATTTTCTGCAGCTAAAATTCCTCTGCAAATCAATGCCATCCAGTCATTAGTCCTTCATGACACTGCCTAATGGGCCATCACATTCACAAAGGAAAACTCAGCTCCGATCCTACCCAGACCTGAGTGCACAGGCCGTGGTTGGCAAAAGCGGGAGAGCTTTTGTTTATTGCTCTCCTTCTTTGGTGGTAGCACTGCAGGGAAGTGGTGTCATAAATATTTGTCTTTCAGCCTGGCTGTCTGTCAACATATATGTCTAAAATCCACTCTAACTATAAATACATAAACATGGTTTAACTGTGGACTTGGCAGTGCTGGATTAACAGTTGGAGTCAATGATCTTAAAGGTCTTTTCCAACCTAAATGGTTCTGTGATTCTGTGAACGGATAACACATGAGTACTTGTACACATCATGCTATATATATAACATAGCATTAAATATGCATATTGTAATATAGTGGGTGTATCATTATATGCACGTGTATGTATACATACATGCATATAAATTAACCCAGGCATGTATATCCCTTGGGTATTTTATTTTACTACTTGATTAGTAGCAGCAGTAGCAGTAATAGACATATTTCTGTCAGATCTACACTGGTAACATAAGAGCATATTATCCTTTTAGGAAAGTAATTAGCATCGGGGATCTGATTCCTTTTGCTACCCTTCTAATTAATTATACTTGGTAATGCCATCATTAAGAAGAGCAGAGTTTGTTCTTTTAATCTCTATGTAAGGGACATGAGTTGGGAACAAGCTGCTTTAGGGTAGCTTTGCTGCGTTCTTTATTCCGCCACTCAGCCCTTCTCTTTTTGTTTTATTTCTCCCCAGCTTTTTGCAGCAAGAGCCTGCACACCCCTCCTAGCCCCAAACAAAACAAAACAACCCCCCCTCAAAACCTCCACCAAACTCCTCCCTCCAAAAAGAAAAAAAAAACTAGGAAACACAGTGAATTAGAGAAGTCTTGACTTAAAAACGACCCATATGTTTGCAAATGCTTTCCAAATGATCCCTTTTCTGAATCCATGTGTTGTGCAGGGGGTGGCGGGGTGGGGGAGGACA